>LR738712.1:540449745-540576986 GCA_902687465.1 Secale cereale | reverse complement strand
GGGGGGGGCAGTGACACTTACATATCCCTACTCTTATCAAAACCAGAGTTGGTGATGATGGTGTTTCTGCCATCCTGCAATATAGGCCATCTGATTTATACCCTACGGTGTTGGGGAACGTAGTATTTTAAAATTTTCATACGATCATGCAAGATCTATCTACCAGATGCATAGCAACGAGAGGGAAGAGTGTGTCTACGTACCCTCGTAGACCGGAAGCGGAAGCGTCAAGTGACGCGGTTGATGTAGTCGAACTTCTTCGCGATTCAACCGATCAAGCATCGAACGTACGGCACCTCCGCGTTCAGCACACGTTCAGCTTGATGACGTCCCACGAGCTCTTGATCCAGTTGAGCTTCACGGGAAAGTTTCGTCAGCACGACGGCGTGGTGACGGATATGATGTATCTACCGGCGCAGGGCTTCGCCTAAGCACTGCGCCGGTATGACCGAGGTGTGTTTCTATGGAGGGGGCACCGCACACGGCTGGAACCATTCAACTTGTGTGTCTTTGGGTGCCCCCCTGCCCCCGTATATAAAGGAGCAAGAGGGGAGGGCCGGCCGGCCTCCTATGGTGCGGCTAGGGCAATCCTACTAGGAATAGGATTGCAATCCTATTCCTAGTAGGAGTCCACCAAGAAGGAAGAAGGGGGAAGGAAAGAGAGGGAGAGGGAGAGGGAAAGAGGGGCCGCGCCCCCCTCCCCTTGTCCTATTCGGACTCCTCCTAGGGAGGGGGCGCGCCACCTCCTGGCTGCTGCCCTCTCTCTCCCCTATGGCCCACCAGGGCCCACCATTCCCCCGGGGGGTTCCGGTAGCCCCCCCGGCACTCCGGTAAATTCCGAAACTTTCCAGAACACTTCTGGTGTCCGAATATAGTTGTCCAATATATCAATCTTTATGTCTCGGACATTCCGAGACTCCTCGTCATGTCCGTGATCTCATCCGGGACTCCGAACTACCTTCGGTACATCAAAACTCATAAACTCATAATACCGATCGTCATCAAACGTTAAGCGTGCGGACCCTACGGGTTCGAGAACTATGTAGACATGACCGAGACTCATCTCCGGTCAATAACCAATAGCGGAACCTGGATGCTCATATTGTCTCCTACATATTCTACGAAGATCTTTATCGGTCAAACCGCATAACAACATACGTTGTTCCTTTTGTCATCGGTATGTTACTTGCCCGAGATTCGATCGTCGGTATCTCTATACCTAGTTCAATCTCGTTACTGGCAAGTCTCTTTACTCGTTCCGTAACACATCATCTCGTGACTAACTCATTAGTCTTTTGCTTGCAAGGCTTATTATGATGTGTGTTACCGAGAGGGCCCAGAGATACCTCTCCGACACTCGGAGTGACAAATCCTAATCTTGATCTATGCCAACACCACGAATACTTTCGGAGACACCTGTAGAGCATCTTTATGATCACCCAGTTACGTTGTGACGTTTGATAGCACACAAGGTGTTCCTAAGGTATTCGGGAGTTGCATAATCTCATAGTCATAGGAACATGTATAAGTCATGGAGAAAGAAATATCAGTAAAACTAAACGATCAAAGTGCTATGCTAACAGATGGCTCTAGTCCATCACATCATTCTCCTAATGATGTGATCCCGTTGATCAAATGACAACTCATGTCTATGGTTAGGAAATATCAGTAAAACTAAACGATCAAAGTGCTATGCTAACAGATGTTTTTTACTCCTCATCCCTTCATCGCTTTGCTGAGGACTCCTGACGATGTTCTATCTCTACAGCTCTCAAAAATTCACTATTTTTTTAGGATCACGCGAGTATTGTTTGGATTGTTCCGATATCTTTGTGAAGAGAACATTATTCTCGATGCCTCATGTCATTTAGGGGTTGTGGCAGTGTCCCATGGAGTTGAGCTCCGAGGTGTTGTCGTCACAAATGTATCGCAATAGTTCTAGAATACTTGAGACGGCCGACATCAAAAACTCTTCTATGCGGTTAGTGGTGAGATAACCCCGACATCACCCAGTACTGGGGAGGTAGTTCGGGAGTATTGCCACAGCTTGTATAGCAGATGCGTTTCGAAGGTCCGAGGTAAACGGTTTCCGAAAATGACTGGTTATGTGTTGAAGGATGGATACAGCTGGATGTAGGATTAGAGTTGAGTGCGTGGTGCTTCCCCTGTATCCCCAACACCCGATTGCATAACCGAAAACCTTCAGAAATTAATAGGTGGGTTCTTCTAGTAGCTCGTAGGCATTCTTCCAACGAGTGCATGATATGGAGTTCGGGGTTCAACATTGAGTGAAGAGGTTTTATGGCCGTTGTTCCAATCGGGAGTTGCATCTTAAAGGGTCCTTGGCTATGCTGATCCGGGGATTGCAAAACCCTTTTGTAACACGTTCCATGAGCTTTCAGCATGAACATGTGGAACGAAGCTTCTATCTTGTATTTGTTCTATCTACTCCTTGTTGTTTTTTATTTACCTTTTGTTCTCCCAAGTGGCTTCTCGAGAAGATTGTTGTGTCATTTAACTGTGGAATACATTCGTTCATTTTGTTCGAATGTTCTTGTGAAGACTTATGTTACAATTCTAGCCGTTGATTCAGCTTATATATTTTCAATCAATGGCTAATAGTTGTCATCTCATTCAGGATGGCTCCTAAGAAGGTTCCCAATGCTAACCCAGAGGGTGAAGAAGAGCGTGTTCCTGAACGCCCTCCTTCCCCTCCTCCTCCGTTTAAGGCCTTGAGAGAAATTATGCAAGCGACCATCCAGAACACCCAGATGCTTATGCAAATGATGCAGAACATTCAAGCCAACCAAGCAAATCAAGGTGGTCATGGGAACCAAGGCCAAGGCAATCTGTTCAATCAACCTCACTTTGCAACCCTCAACCAATTCCTGGCAAACCAACCGAAGTCTTTCAGTTACTGTGTGGATCCGCTAGATGCTGAAGACTGGTTAACAGACATCAAAAAGCACTTTGAATGCAGTAATGTGAGACCTGAGGATTATGTCAAGTTTGCCACCTTCCAACTCAAGGATCAAGCTGCTGACTGGTGGCAACAGTACAAAGATTCCAGAGGTGGACGTGAGATCTCGTGGACTGACTTCTGCAAGGATTTCCGCTCTCACCACATTCCAACTAGTGTCATTGAAGGCATGCGTGAGCAATTCCGCAACCTGAAGCAAGGCACCATGTCCGTCTATCAATACAATGTCAAGTTCCAAAATCTTGCACGCTATGCCAAGCAAGACTTCCCAGATGCCAAGAGCAAGATTTATCAGTTCCGTGGTGGTCTGAAGGATGAACTCCAACTAGCTCTCACCTTGTTCGAGCCGGATGAATTTGATCAATTTTATAACATGGCTCTTAAGCAAGAGGCAGCCCAGCTCAAGGTTGAAGCTTCCAAAAAGAGAATCAGAGATGTTGTTCACTCCTCCTCTTCTTCCCAAGTGGTTGCAAAGCAGCAGAAGTTCTGGCTTCCGCCTCCTCCAGTGCTCCGCCCTCCAAACAACAACAACAAGCACTCAGGTGGCCGTGGTTTCTCCCACCCACCCAACCCATGCAATCAGTCCAAGCCTCAGTTTCAAGCTTCAAGATCAAGTGGTCCTTATCACCGTCCTCTCTCATAAGTGATTTGCAACAAGTGTGGCCAGAAGGGTCACTATGCAAACAAGTGCCCCAACCCAAGGCGCCTTCCGCCTCCTCCACCTGTCAGCACTGCTATTGTCAAGCACAGTCCCAAGGTTGCAAGAGTGAATCTGATGAATGCAGCTCACGCGGAGAATTCTTTAGATGTGATACTTGGTAATCTTCCAGTTAACTCTATTTCTGCAAAAGTATTGTTTGATTCGGGTGCAACGCCTTCTTTCATTTCAAGACCATTTGTTGCCAAGCATGAATTCGTCACTCAAGTGTTGCCAAAGCCTTTGAACATTATTTCTCTTGGTTTGCAAATGTCCTCTCGGGTGCATGTTCCGGATGTATCTATTCACATGGGTGATTACCGTTTTCTGGTTTCTCCGGTTGTTCTTGGAAACTCCGACATTGATCTTATTCTTGGGTTGGATTGGCTCTCCAAGCATGATGCAAACATTGATTGTGCAAATAAGGAAGTCAAGCTTACTCATCCTGATGAAGACGTGATTATCTTCGCCTCTCGAGATAACACAATCAGTCTATTCTCTCTCAATGACAAGGGCGAGATTAATGCCATTTCTCAGATTCCGGTGGTCAATGAGTATGAAGATGTTTTCCCTGAAGAGCTTCCAGGCATGCATCTGCATCGTCAAGTTGAATTCGTCATTGAACTCGAGCCCGGTACCGAGCCAGCATGTCGGCGTCCGTACAAGCTTTCCCCTGATGAGTTGAAGGAGCTGAAGAAACAACTAGATGAGCAAGAACGTATGGGTCTAATCAGGCCTAGTACTTCTCCTTGGGGTTGTGGTGTTCTATTTGTCAAGAAGAAGGATGGCACGGAACGCCTTTGCGTTGATTACCGGCCATTGAACAAGAAGACAATAAAGAACAAGTATCCGCTCCCCAATATCAATGAATTGTTCGAGCAGCTCAAAGGAGCAAAGGTGTTCTCAAAGCTCGATCTCTGGATGGGTTACCATCAGATTCGTATCCGTGAAGAAGATATTCACAAGACCGCATTCAGAACAAGCTATGGCTCCTATGAATATATGGTCATGTCTTTCGGCCTTGCAAATGCTCCACCCACCTTCTCGAGGATGATGCACTTCATATTCAACCCCTACACCAATGAATTTGTTCTCGTCTATCTGGATGACATCTTGGTATTCTCCAAGAATGAAGAAGACCATGCCAAGCACCTCCGTTTGGTCCTGGACAGGCTCCGTGAACACAAGTTCTATGCGAAGTTGTGACGCCCGAAGACCGACGTCCCAGAAGATCCCAGAAGATTCCCGAAGATTCCAGATGTTCCGGGTTGCCCGTGTGTTTCTTTTGAGCTTGTGTTATTTATTTTCGCATTGCATCATGTCATCATGCCATCATGTCATTTTAATTTTTTGCATCTCAACTTAAATAATCCGTGTGGGCCTTCGGTCCATTTAAATCGAGGGAAGGATGTCTTCTCTTTAAAACATATAAAAGCCTCTCAATATTTAGGGAGCTATATTTATTAATTATTCCATTGCTTCGGAATCACCTTAACACACTTGCATAATTTCCCCTTTGTCTTTTCACTTCGAGTTTCACCTTCAAAATCTTGCCAATAATTCTTTTCCGTTGTTTCGAGGTTCCTCCAAAAATTTGAACATTTTTGGACACCTCATTAATCAAGTCTTAGTTCAAACCCATTTGAATTAAATTCAAATATGTTTGAATTATTTTTTTGATCTGGCCTTTTATATTTTTCTCCGGTCGTGCTCATTTTTACGAGCCCGGGAAAAATTACCCTTTGTCCTAATTCTTGCCCTAACCCCCCTCCTCTTTTCCTTTTCTTCTCTTTTGTTTCTGCTAAAAGGGAATAAAATGAGAGCAGCCTCCCAGCAGCCCTTTAGCCCACTTGGGCCTCCGAGGCCTCTAGGCCCACTCCAGGCTGCCAGGCTTCTTTTCAGCTGCAGCCCATCCTGGCCCACTCGACCCCGCTAACCCTAGCTGCAGCCGCACCCGAACCCGTCGCCCCCTCGTTCCCACTCGACCGCCGCCGCACTCTTTTCCCTCGAGCGCCCCCGTTCCCTCGTTCTTCTATCCCCTCGCCCGAGCCTCCATCTCCCTCGATCTCCCTCGCCTCGGCCCTCTCCCTTCGATCCCGAACGCCCTTCCTCCGCCGCGCCGCCTAACTCCTCCGTTCCCAGCCGGCGACCAAGGCCGCAGGAGCAGCGCCGCCCCAGGCCGCGGCCTCTCCTCCCGCGCCGTCCGCAGTGCCCTGATGCGCGCTCCATCGCCTCCTCGCCGCGGCTCGGCCAGGATCCGCGAGGACGCCACAGTCTGCAGCCGGCTCCGCCCGGCCACCAGCGCCTCGTCGCCTCCCCCTCTCCTCTGCGCCAGGGCAGCCGCGCCTCTTCTCCCGAGCGAGCCAGCGTGCAGCCTCGGGCTGCTCCTCTCCAACGCGCGCCAAGGTCGTCGCCGTCGCCGCCGAAGTGCTGCCGCGCAGGCCCTTCCTCCTCTGGCCGCGGCGCTCGCACCCTCCTGCGCGCCCGGGGCTCGATCCCGTCGACCTCCAGGATCTGCAGCAACACCGCAGAGGCCGTCCGGCCCCGCCTCCATCTGCAGCGCCCCTACAAACCTCGTCGCCGGCCTCCTTCGGTGCCATGCTGCTGCCGTGGCCTCGGGGCCTTCACGCCAAAAACGTGTTGTAGTTTTTTTGTTTTGTTTTGGTTGCTTGTGTTCCTTGACAGAGAACGTGTACAACTACGACTCGAGACCGAAGATTCAAGTACCTCTACGACCCGAGTACCACTACCGTCGCCGTGTACCCCTACCGATGCGACAAGTACCACTACTTCCACTACCGTCGCAAACGGGAACCCCAAGTACCACGACGACCCGAACGACTACGAACGAGTACGACTACCTTCGGAAGAGACGAGTACCACTACGTTCGACGACCGCGAGTACCACTACCGTCGCCGAGACCACAAGTACATCTACGAACGGGAACGCCTACTCGACGACACAAGACGATGCGGCGAGTACCTCTCCGATGAACGAGAACACCTACTTCCCTCTACGGCATGTACCACTACCGTTGCCCGGAAACGAGGAATTCGCCAAGTACCACGACACGATGACGGAACGGCTACTTCCTCTACGAACGTGAACGGCTACTTCCTCTACGACCCGCGAGAACAACTACTTCCCCTACGTTCCTCGACGATCTCGAACCGTCCCGAAACGAGTGTTTCGAAGGTATAACCCCGAGACATGCCCGTGCATGCTTGTTGTGGTTGTATGAATTGTTTCCCGTGTGTGCATCGTGTCCGTTTCGTCCCTTTTGTCATGTTCCTCGGTTGCCTCGTCACCGACTCGTGGGAACCCGGTAACGGGATCGTCCCACCTTTCATCTCGTTTGACTCGCTCATGCCATCTATCTTTTGCACCGGACTCTCAACGAGTTACGGGAACCGATATGTTGCGTGGCATCATTTCGGATCGTTGCCGTGGCACCCTTTTCTCCCACCACGGTGACAATACTTCTTATCTCTTTTAAGTCAACCTTTTAAAAATTGCATAAACTTGATCATGTCATCCGCATCATGTTAACAACATTGATATGTTTAATTGTTGTTGCTTTATAATTATTAAACATGCTCATGGGGATTTTCCGGATTTGTTGTTGTTATTCTCCGGCCTCATTTAAAATGCCTAAATAGTGTAGTTTCTTTATGCTTCACCTCTTGCCATGTTAAAAACATTTAATCTTGTCTTGTTAATAATGAGAGTCAACTAAATAATCAAATGTGGTGTTTCGTCAATATGCAACTCGTTGCATATTGATCTCCACTTAACTTGTAGATTTGTTTGTGCACTTTGCCATGCCATGCATAATTAAACCGGACATGCATCATACTTGTTTGTGCATCGTATGCCATGTTTATTCTTGTGTGTTTACCGTGTTGTTTGTTTTCTTTCCGGTTTGCTTCTCTTTATAGCTTCGGTTTCGTTCCGGAGTTGTGAGGTTTCTCTCGACTGTGTTGCTTCGTCTACTTCATGGATCCGTTCTTCTCCCTTGTGGAATCCCAGGCAAGATGACCGAACCCGGATACCATTACTATCTTTGCCTATTGCTAGAGTATCGATCTATAGCTTTGCCTCGATGCCCATGATCTTCTTGTCAGCCTCCTACTTGTAACCAATTGCCATGTTTAACCACCCTACCTATGCAAACCGTTGCTTGGCTAAGTACGCTTCGCTCAGCCCTTCTTATAGCATTGCTAGTTGCAGGTGAAGATTGAATATGTTTGCTTCATGTTGAAGTTTGGTTGGGTTATATCACACTATATAAATGCTTAAAATGAAATCATCTATATACTGGCAAGGGTGGAAGGCTAAGCCTTTTGCTTGGTGATTTGTTCCACTCTTGCCGTTAGGAACCGTATAAACCGGTGTTATGTTCCTTGATTATGCGTTCCTAACACGGTTGGGGTGTATGGGACCCCCTTGATAAACCGCTAAGTGCTAAGTCTTTTCCAGCAAGTCCCAACATTGGTACTATTTGCCTAATAACAAACTAATAAAACTTGCATAAGGGCCTTGCAAACCCTCTTTATATTTTAATTCCACAACCCCGGGCCAGTGCTCCACATGAGTGTTGGTCCGAAACGGGGAGTATGCGGGGCCACCTCGAGGAAACTCAAGGTTTGGTAAAAACCTGTAGAATCGCCCATCCGGTCGTGTCTTGAGACTTAGATACGCGCGGCTACTATCAGGGTGTCGACACGCCGGGAGGATTTGCTGGATTAGCCTTACCTTAGTTCGGTTTAACTTGAGCACGGGATTCCGAGAATACTCGGGTCTTCCCACCTATGGAGTTGCGACTCCGCGGATCGTGGGCTTGTGATGGGCCAAGTTGGAACACCCCTGCAGGGTTTGAACTTTCGAAAGTCGTGCCCGCGATTATGTGGCAGATGGGAGCTTGTTAATTCCGGTTGTAGATAACTTGACACAATGTTCCAATACACTACCAGCGTGTGTACCGTGACTGTCAATTTCCGAATAGGGATTCGGGAGTTGAACACGGTGGGGTTATGTTTGACCGGCTTTAGTTAGGATCACTTCGTGATCATCTCTCGACCGATGCGCCTTCTCTTCTTGCTCTCTTTTGCGTAAGTTAGTGCTAGTTGCTGCTGCAGACTCTTGTTGTTCCTTCACCTCTTATTCTTTTCTTCAGCCTTACCCTCACCCAAGGCTTAAATAGTCTTGTTACCCGAGAACGGGATTGCTGAGTCCTCTGTGGCTCACAGTTACTTCACCACACCAGTTGCAGGTTCAGCCGAGTTTGATACATGAGATGGATCAGAACTTCCGGGAGTTCGATGAAGAGTTTGGCCGTATGCTTGTGGCGTTTCGATGATCAGTAGTGGTTTCTACTAGGATTCGATCCTGACCTGTGGCTTTATGTTGTTTTGGTATCTTTCTTTTGGTTCTTCCCCGTAGTCGGGTTGTGATGTTTTGAATGATGTTTTGCTTATGTAATGTATTTTGTGAAGTGGCGAGTGTAAGCCAACTATCTCCTTTTGCAATTTAATCCCTCTTTTACATGAGTTGTGCAAAGATACCAAACTTGAGATCATTCTAGGATGGGCTTATACCTTTAAGTCGTGCCTCGACACGTAGGAGGTATAGTCCCATCCTGGGCATTACAAGTTGGTATTCAGAGCCTTCTCCGACCTAGGAGCCCCCACTGATTGATCGAATCGTTGACGGTTGAGTCTAGGCACACACTTGAAAATGTTTTGAGTCCTATATTTATATCGAAGAGTAGGATTTCTGTTTGCTTCTCATCTCTTTTCTCTCTGGTGAGGACTCCTGACGATTACTCTTTTCTCTTCTACTTTCAAAAATTGCACAATTTTTTTTTAGGATCCCGCGAGTATTCTGGGATTGTTTCGATGTTCTTGTGACAAGGATATTGTTCTCGATGCCTCCTGTTCCCGGGGAGTTGAGCTTCGGGGTATTGTTGTCACAAGTATATCGCGGCAGTACTAAATACTTAAGACGGCCGACATCGAAAATCTCTCTATACGGCCAGTGGCAAGATAACCCCGACATCACCCAGTACTGGGGAGGTAGTTTGAGAGTATTGCCATAGCTTGTTATAGTGGATGCTTTTCGAAGGTCCGAGGTAAACAGTTTCCGAGAAAGACTGGTTATGTGTTGAAGGATGGATACACCTGGATGTAGGTTTAGAGTTGATTGCGCGGTGCTTCCCGTGTATCCCCAACACCTGATTGCATAACTGGAAACTTTCGGAAATCTATAGGTGGGTTCATCCAGTAGTTCTAGGCATTCTTCCAACGGATGCTCGATATGAAGTTTGGGGTTCTACATTGAGTGAAGTGGTTTTATGGACTTGTTCTGATCGGGAGTTGCATCTTAAAGGGTCCTTGGCTATGCTGATCCGGGGATTGCAAAACCCTTTTGTAACACGTTCCATGAGCTTTCAGCACGAAGATGTCGAACGAAGCTTCTATCTTGTATTTGTTCTATCTGTTCCTTGTTCCTTTTTATTTTCATTTTGCTCTCCAAGTGGCTTCTCGTCAAGTTGATGTACCTGCGGAATTCATTCGTTCAATCCTCTGTTCGAATGATATTGTGAAGATCATGTTGCATATCTACCCTTTGTTCTTGTTTTGATTCTGGTATTCGAGTTGCTTCGATGTCAAATGTTGATTCCATACCTTTCTTAATCGGTGTTCTCATATTTCTACGAGAGTGCTAGTCCTTCTTAATCATCAAGATGGTCATGTTAAATTCTTTGTCAACCGGTGTCCATTTCATTCATCCCAAGTTGTCTTTGTTTTCCCCACCCTCCCACCCTTTTCTTCTTGGAGCCATAATTGTTAATGAAATATCCATTTTATTCATGTGATATTTCTTCATTCTTTTCCTTCAATGTTCTTATCCGGTGCTTTATCGTGAAGATGCTCAAGAGCTTCAAGTTCATCATTCTTTTGTTCTCATATTCTGCCGGTGGATGTAATTCAAGATTTCGGTGTTGATCTTATCCTTTTCCTCATTTCATAATGCTTTCTTATTCCGGTGCACCAATTAATCATTCTCCTCTTGCTATTCATATCCGGAGTGCTGAAGATTCATAATTCCATTCTTAATCCGTTCAAGCTATTTTGAGATTGTCATCTTACTCAAGCCTTTTAATTCAACCGGTGCAATATCTTTTAAGCTATCGTTTCCAACGGTGATTTTCTTTGAGTGGTCCCTAACCCACAGGCTTTTCCCAGGATCTTACCTGACTCTTCTTTTTCGGAGAATTCTTTTTCAAAGTGTGACGTAAGAATGATCTCCATCAGTCACAGGCCTTCTCCAAGACCGCTTCAAATTCTTTTCATCATTGGTTCAACCTTTTTAATTGTTCATTCCGGAGTGCTCAACAATTCTTATGGCATTTCTCGTCTTCATTCTCAACATTTGGAGACCGCAGAAGTGTTTCTCTTAAATCTTGGACCGTTCTCTTGAAGATTCGTGGTTCTAGCTTCATGCCATCCTCATTATTATTCCGTTTGTGAGGAATTCTTTTTTATAACCGTCCGGAGCATTTCATGAATTCTTTTCTTTGTGATCCTCCGAAGGCCATCATTTCAGAATATTTCTTCGTTCTCAGTTTTCAACTTCGTCCTCCAACTATTCTTCATTGATGTCTCTTCGTTCGTCTCCATATTCTTACGGTGGTTCTTTCAAGTTTACCCTTCCGTTGTTATCGTTTTAATTCATTTAGTTCTTTCATAATCCTACCGGTGGTTCGTTGAAGAATTATCCGAGCTTGTGCGAGATCTCTCTTAATCCTTTCCAACGAGAATAAGTAGTATGCCAAATCCTTGGTTATCATCAATTTAATTGGTGAAGGAGATGCATAACATAACTCTTATTCTTGTTCCTTCAGGTGATTTAATTCTTTTGTCTGGAGCTTGTTCATCATATCATATTCTCGGTTCTAAATTCTTCATCTTGTTTTCCGGAGCTTTCAAGTTATTTCAATTATCATTTCAAAGCTCCATCTAATTCATCGCGGGCCTTGAATCTTATCCTTTTCATCTTTCACTTCTCATGTTTTCATTACCGGAGTTCTCATGGTGGTTCATCATCAATTAATTCATCCTCGAAGTATTCCTCAAGATTCTTGTTGGAGCTCAAGCATTCTTCATCATGCTTTCCAATTGCAATCCTTTCCATCTTATCTTTTCAGATGGTGCTATGTCATTTTTTACAATTCCTTCATGTTTCATGATTCACGAGTTATCAAGAATGAGATATTTAAACCCATCATTGTCCTTGTTCAGGAGATCTTTCCAACCCTTCAATTTATTCATTGGAGTTATCT
The DNA here is from genome assembly GCA_902687465.1 of Secale cereale. NCBI lineage: Eukaryota > Viridiplantae > Streptophyta > Magnoliopsida > Poales > Poaceae > Secale > Secale cereale. The sequence continues at coordinate 540,564,964 of LR738712.1, read as the reverse complement.
TGGGTTGTATTTCACCTAAAGCTTTCCCTAAGGATTGTTGCTATTATGGTGCTTATAAATGACCCAAGTTCTTCATTTATCATTCCTGGAAGATAAGTTTATCGTCTCCTTGTTGATCTCAATCCATTTAAATATTTTCGTCAGTGGCTGGTTATCACCTCATAATTTTGCGATGTTTTCCATAAGCCCACAACGAGCTTATTCGTTTCATTGTTGATTTTTCCAACAACTCCGTTCAACCCTTCTTTGTAAGGATGCTCTTTCAAATTCAATTTTGAGAGAAGTTGTCATTTCTTCCCCATTCATTTCTTTCGTTGATTCATATGCTATTCTTCGTTCCGGAGGCTTTGTGATGTTGCTCTCTCCAAACCGTCATCTTGTTTTATCGAGATCATATTCTTCCCTTGCTTGTCTTTTAACCGGAGTGCTGTCTGAATCCTTCTTAACCTTGTGCCATTCTTTTAATTGTTTCGGAGGCAATATGTTGTTCTTTTCATCAAGTATCACTTCATCTTCTCTAGTTCTTGTTTATTCCTTCCATTTTCAGACGGAGTGCTGCCCGAATTCTGTCATTCTTATTCCTTGGCTATACCTTTGCAGTTTCATATTCTTTTGGTTCGTAAGCTCTTGTTTCATGTCTTTCAACCTTCAAGGTTCTCGTAATGTTCCTTGTTACTTTTTCTAACGGAGTGCTCTTAACTTCGTTCATCTCTGTTGCATTCTTTCTTTCAACTTGCTTAACCTCTCAAGGTTCTTAGTTTCACTCGTCTGTCAAAGAAGAACTTTGTTTTACCTCTTCCTCTTCCGTTTTTACCCGGTGATATCTCTAGGATCTCGGGTCGAGATCCTCTGTTAGTGTGGGAGAGTTGTGACGCCCGAAGACCGACGTCCCAGAAGATCCCAGAAGATTCCCGAAGATTCCAGATGTTCCGGGTTGCCCGTGTGTTTCTTTTGAGCTTCTGTTATTTATTTTCGCATTGCATCATGTCATCATGCCATCATGTCATTTTAATGTTTTGCATCTCAACTTAAATAATCCGTGTGGGCCTTCGGTCCATTTAAATCGAGGGAAGGATGTCTTCTCTTTAAAACATATAAAAGCCTCTCAATATTTAGGGAGCTATATTTATTAATTATTCCATTGCTTCGGAATCACCTTAACACACTTGCATAATTTCCCCTTTGTCTTTTCACTTCGAGTTTCACCTTCAAAATCTTGCCAATAATTCTTTTCCGTTGTTTCGAGGTTCCTCCAAAAATTTGAACATTTTTGGACACCTCATTAATCAAGTCTTAGTTCAAACCCATTTGAATTAAATTCAAATATGTTTGAATTATTTTTTTGATCTGGCCTTTTATATTTTTCTCCGGTCGTGCTCATTTTTACGAGCCCGGGAAAAATTACCCTTTGTCCTAATTCTTGCCCTAACCCCCCTCCTCTTTTCCTTTTCTTCTCTTTTGTTTCTGCTAAAAGGGAATAAAATGAGAGCAGCCTCCCAGCAGCCCTTTAGCCCACTTGGGCCTCCCAGGCCTCTAGGCCCACTCCAGGCCGCCAGGCTTCTTTTCAGCTGCAGCCCATCCTGGCCCACTCGACCCCGCTAACCCTAGCTGCAGCCGCACCCGAACCCGTCGCTCCCTCGTTCCCACTCGACCGCCGCCACACTCTTTTCCCTCGAGCGCCCCCGTTCCCTCGTTCTTCTATCCCCTCGCCCGAGCCTCCATCTCCCTCGATCTCCCACGCCTCGGCCCTCTCCCTTCGATCCCGAACGCCCTTCCTCCGCCACGCCGCCTAACTCCTCCGTTCCCAGCCGGCGACCAAGGCCGCAGGAGCAGAGCCGCCCCAGGCCGCGGCCTCTCCTCCCGCGCCGTCCACAGCGCCCCGATGCGCGCTCCATCGCCTCCTCGCCGCGGCTCGGCCAGGATCCGCGAGGACGCCGCAGTCTGCAGCCGGCTCCGCTCGGCCTCGTCCTCCCCGCCCGGCCACCAGCGCCTCGTCGCCTCCTCCTCTCCTCTGCGCCAGGGCAGCCGCGCCTCTTCTCCCGAGCGAGCCAGCGCGCAGCCTCGGGCTGCTCCTCTCCAGCGCGCGCCAAGGTCGCCGCCGTCGCCGCTGAAGTGCTGCCGCGCAGGCCCTTCCTCCTCTGGCCGCGGCATTCGCACCCTCCTGCGCGCCCGGGGCTCCATCCCGTCGACCTCCAGGATCTGCAGCAACACCGCAGAGGCCGTCCGGCCCCGCCTCCATCTGCAGCGCCCCTGCAAACCTCGTCGCCGGCCTCCTTCGGTGCCGTGCTGCTGCCGTGGCCTCGTGGCCTTCACGCCAAGACCGTGCTGTAGTTTTTTGTTTTGTTTTGGTTGCTTGTGTTCCTTGACAGAGAACGTGTACAACTACGACTCGAGACCGAAGATTCAAGTACCTCTACGACCCGAGTACCACTACCGTCGCCGTGTACCCCTACCGATGCGACAAGTACCACTACTTCCACTACCGTCGCAAACGGGAACCCCAAGTACCACGACGACCCGAACGACTACGAACGAGTACGACTACCTTCGGAAGAGACGAGTACCACTACGTTTGACGACCGCGAGTACCACTACCGTCGCCGAGACCGCAAGTACATCTACGAACGGGAACGCCTACTCGACGACACAAGACGATGCGACGAGTACCTCTCCGATGAACGAGAACACCTACTTCCCTCTACGGCATGTACCACTACCGTCGCCCGGAAACGAGGAAGTCGCCAAGTACCACGACACGATGACGGAACGGCTACTTCCTCTACGAACATGAACGGCTACTTCCTCTACGACCCGCGAGAACAACTACTTCCCCTACGTTCCTCGACGATCTCAAACCGTCCCGAAACGAGTGTTTCGAAGGTATAACCCCGAGACGTGCCCGTGCATGCTTGTTGTGGTTGTATGAATTGTTTCCCGTGTGTGCACCGTGTCCGTTTCGTCCCTTTTGTCATGTTCCTCGGTTGCCTCGTCACCGACTCGTGGGAACCCGGTAACGGGATCGTCCCACCTTTCATCTCGTTTGACTCGCTCACGCCATCTATCTTTTGCACCGGACTCTCAACGAGTTACGGGAACCGATATGTTGCGTGGCATCATTTCGGATCGTTGCCGTGGCACCCTTTTCTCCCACCACGGTGACAATACTTCTTATCTCTTTTAAGTCAACCTTTTAAAAATTGCATAAACTTGATCATGTCATCCGCATCATGTTAACAACATTGATATGTTTAATTGTTGTTGCTTTATAATTATTAAACATGCTCATGGGGATTTTCCGGATTTGCTGTTGTTATTCTCCGGCCTCATTTAAAATGCCTAAATAGTGTAGTTTCTTTATGCTTCACCTCCTGCCATGTTAAAAACATTTAATCTTGTCTTGTTAATAATGAGAGTCAACTAAATAATCAAATGTGGTGTTTCGTCAATATGCAACTCGTTGCATATTGATCTCCACTTAACTTGTAGATTTGTTTGTGCACTTTGCCATGCCATGCATAATTAAACCGGACATGCATCATACTTGTTTGTGCATCGTATGCCATGTTTATGCTTGTGTGTTTACCGTGTTGTTTGTTTTCTTTCCGGTTTGCTTCTCTTGATAGCTTCGGTTTCGTTCCGGAGTTGTGAGGTTTCTCTCGACTGTGTTGCTTCGTCTACTTCATGGATCCGTTCTTCTCCCTTGTGGAATCCCAGGCAAGATGACCGAACCCGGATACCATTACTATCTTTGCCTATTGCTAGAGTATCGATCTATAGCTTTTCCTCGATGCCCATGATCTTCTTGTCAGCCTCCTACTTGTAACCAATTGACATGTTTAACCACCCTACCTATGCAAACCGTTGCTTGGCTAAGTACGCTTCGCTCAGCCCTTCTTATAGCATTGCTAGTTGCAGGTGAAGATTGAAGATGTTTGCTTCATGTTGAAGTTTGGTTGGGTTATATCACACTATATAAATGCTTAAAATGAAATCATCTATATACTGGCAAGGGTGGAAGGCTAAGCCTTTTGCTTGGTGATTTGTTCCACTCATGCCGTTAGGAACCGTATAAACCGGTGTTATGTTCCTTGATTATGCGTTCCTAACACGGTTGGGGTGTATGGGACCCCCTTGATAAACCGCTAAGTGCTAAGTCTTTTCCAGCAAGTCCCAACATTGGTACTATTTGCCTAATAACAAACTAATAAAACTTGCATAAGGGCCTTGCAAACCCTCTTTATATTTTAATTCCACAACCCCGGGCCAGTGCTCCACATGAGTGTTGGTCCGAAACGGGGAGTCTGTGGGGCCACCTCGAGGAAATTCAAGGTTTGGTAAAAACCTGTAGAATCGCCCATCCGGTCGTGTCTTGAGACTTAGATACGCGCGGCTACTATCAGGGTGTCGACCCGCCGGGAGGATTTGCTGGATTAGCCTTACCTTAGTTCGGTTTAACTTGAGCACGGGATTCCGAGAATACTCGGGTCTTCCCACCTATGGAGTTGCGACTCCGCGGATCGTGGGCTTGTGATGGGCCAAGTTGGAACACCCCTGCAGGGTTTGAACTTTCGAAAGCCGTGCCCGCGGTTATGTGGCAGATGGGAGCTTGTTAATTCCGGTTGTAGATAACTTGACACAATGTTCCAATACACTACCAGCGTGTGTACCGTGACTGTCAATTTCCGAATAGGGATTCGGGTGTTGAACACGGTGGGGTTATGTTTGACCGGCTTTAGTTAGGATCACTTCGTGATCATCTCTCGACCGATGCGCCTTCTCTTCTCGCACTCTTTTGCGTAAGTTAGTGCTAGTTGCTGCTGCAGACTCTTGTTGTTCCTTCACCTCTTATTCTTTTCTTCAGCCTTACCCTCACCCAAGGCTTAAATAGTCTTGTTACCCGGGAACGGGATTGCTGAGTCCTCTGTGGCTCACAGTTACTTCACCACACCAGTTGCAGGTTCAGCCGAGTTTGATACCGGAGATGGATCAGAACTTCCGGGAGTTCGATGAAGAGTTTGGCCGTATGCTTGTGGCGTTTCGACGATCAGTAGTGGTTTCTACTAGGATTCGATCCTGACCTGTGGCTTTATGTTGTTTTGGTATCTTTCTTTTGGTTCTTCCCCGTAGTCGGGTTGTGATGTTTTGAATGATGTTTTGCTTATTTAATGTACTGTGTGAAGTGGAGAGTGTAAGCCAACTATCTCCTTTTGCAATTTAATCCCTCTTTTACATGAGTTGTGCAAAGATACCAAACTTGAGATCATTCTAGGATGGGCTTATACCTTTAAGTCGTGCCTCGACACGTAGGAGGTATAGTCCCATCCTGGGCATTACAGAAGTTCTCCAAATGTGAATTTTGGCTGGATAAGGTCTTATATCTTGGCCATATTATCTCTGCCGAGGGCATTTCTGTGAAACCCGAGAAAGTTGAAGTTATTGTCAACTGGGAACCCCCACAGAATGTCAAGCAACTCTGAAGCTTCCTTGGTCTCGCTAGCTATTGCAGAAGGTTCGTTGAGAACTTCTCCAAGATTGCCAAGCCTCTTTCCAACATGTTGCAAAAGAATGTCAAGTACTCCTGGACTCCTGATTGTGATGTGGCATTTAAAACACTCAAAGAGAAGCTCATTTCTGCTTCGGTTCTTACTCCTCCGGATGAGTCCAAGCCCTATGAAGTCTTTTGTGATGCTTCATTGCAAGGTCTTGGTGGTGTTCTCATGCAAGACAAGAAGATTGTGGCATACACTTCTCGTCAGTTGAAACCAAATGACAAGAATACCCCACACATGATCTCGAGCTAGCAGCAGTTGTACATGCCTTGATCACATGGAGACACCTTCTGTTGGGCAGAAAAGTGGACATCTTCACCGACCACAAGAGCTTGAAGTACATCTTCACACAGCCAAACCTTAACCTTCGCCAGACTCGTTGGGTTGAGATGATCCAAGAGTATGATCCAAACATTGATTACACACCTGGCAAGGCCAATGTCATTGCAGATGCCTTGAGCAGAAAGGCATATTGCAACAGTCTCCTACTCAAATCGTTCCAGCCTGAACTTTGTGAATCATTCAGGAAGCTCAACCTCCAAGTTGTTCCGCAAGGCTTTCTTGCAAACCTTCAAGTTGCTCCTACCTTGGAAGATCAAATCCGTGAGGCCCAAATACAAGTTATGTCGCGTTGATGAGAAAGACACATTGTTCTTTGAGGACAGAATTGTGGTTCCCAAGGGTGATCTCAGGAAGCTCATAATGAACGAAGCACATGACTCCCTCCTCTCGATTCATCCCGGAAGTTCCAAGATGTACCAAGACCTCAAGCAATCATACTGGTGGACTCGCATGAAAAGGGAGATTTCCCAATTCATGAATGAATGTGATGTCTGCAGAAGAGTGAAGGCAGAGCATCAACATCCAGCCGGTCTGCTTCAACCTCTACCTATTCCCGAGTGGAAATTCGATCACATTGAAATGGATTTCGTCACTGGGTTTCCTAAGTCCAAGAAGGGGAATGATGCTATCTTTGTAGTGATTGACAAGCTAACTAAAGTAGCTCATTTCCTTCCCGTCAAAGAATCCATCAACGCAGCTCAGCTGGCAGAGCTGTACACCTCTAGAATTGTTTCGTTGCATGGCATTCCTCAAGTCATCTCCTCGGATCGTGGAAGTTTGTTCACATCCAAGTTCTGGGACTCCTTTCAGTCAGCCATGGACACTAAGATCCGCTTCAGCACTGCGTTTCACCCTCAGACTAGTGGTCAAGTCGAAAGAGTGAACCAGATCCTCGAAGACATGCTGAGAGCTTGTGTCATCTCTTTCGGTATGAAGTGGGAAGATTGTCTCCTGTTTGCCGAGTTCTCTTACAACAACAGCTTCCAAGCAAGTGCCGGCAAAGCTCCTTTTGAAATCCTCTATGGCAGAAAGTGCCGTACCCCGCTCAACAGGTCCGAGACTCGTGAACGTCAACTTCTTGGTAATGATTTGATCTCAGAGGCCGAAGAAATGTGCAAAGTCATACGTGAGAATCTCAAAGCCACTCAATCACGTCAAAAGAGTTACTATGACGGCAAGCATCGTGATTTGGCTTTCGACAGTGGAGATCATGTCTATCTCTGTGTTTCTCCTATGAAAAGAACCCAAAGATTCGGTATCAAAGGAAAGCTTGCTCCAAGATACGTGGGCCCTTTCAAGATTCTTGGCAAAAGAGGCGATCTAGCCTAGCAACTCGAGCTTCCCTCCAACTTTGCAAATGTTCATGATGTTTTTCACGTGTCTCAACTCCGCAAGTGCTTCAAGACACCTGAACGCACCATTCCATTCGAGGAGAATGATCTTCTACAAGACTTGTCTTATCGTGAGCACCCTGTTGCTATTCTTGAAGAAACTGAGCGCAAAACCCGCAACAAGTCCATCAAGTTCTTGAAAGTGAAGTGGTCACACCATACCGACCGAGAAGCTACATGGGAACGAGAAGATCACCTTCGTTCCGAGTATCCCTCCTTCTTCCAGTCCTAGATCTCGGGACGAGATCTTTTTGTAGTAGAGGAGAATTTGTAACGCCCCATATGTGATACTTTCCATTTATGGCAATATATGAAACGTTGACTTCTTCAATTCCATTTTGGGCTCTTCTTTATTTTCGGGTTTCCTCGTTTTGTCATGTGCGTGTGTGCATTTCATCCATGTCATGTTATTATGTTCATTGCATTGCATTCGTGTTGCCACTTGCACCCGGTCCCGCTCGTCTCTTCCCATTGTCCGTTTCGAGTTCCGACACTCACACACGTGCCCGTGGCACCCCTGAGTCCTTCTTTTGTATGTGGCCGTGTAACGTTCCCGGAATGAGGTGAGACTTGTCGTGTGTTGTTGTTTTGGTACGTGTAGGCCGCCTGTCAAGTTTCATCACGTTTGGAGTTCGTTTGATACTCCAACGGTTAACCTAGTGGGCTAAAAGCTCCTCTTCCTTTTGGCCCAAGACCCCCTACACAACAGCTCACTAACCCAGCACAACCACTCCCATCATCTCAGTCGTCGAATCATGATCGTGTGGGTGAAAACCGCTCCCCATTTGGACCTTCCTAGCTCCCTATGCCTATAAAAACATCCCCCACGTCCATTTTTCGGGCAAACCCTAGCAATCTCCTCCTCCGCCGCCGCCGGACACGTCCAACCGGCCGGACGTGTTCGACCTCGCCACCACCGCCACGTGTCGGCAGCTGGTTCACTAGACGCGCCGCCCCACTTCCCCGTCGGCCAGGGCCCGCACGGCCCGGTCGGGGCCCCCCCGGCCCACATCGTTCGCCGCCCAGCCCGCGCGGCTCCCCCGCGTCCCCGTCGCCTCCGGCGCCGCGTCGGCCTCCGCCGCCGGCTTGACTCCCTCCGTCCCGGATATCCTCGTCCACGTTTGACTTTTTCGGAGGGTAAAAATTCCACTAAGTCCCAGGATTCCGTAAGTTTGTTGCCTCCTTTGCCATGTGATAACTTCGTGCTCGTAGCTCCGTTTTGCGCGTATGATATGTCGAAATGTTCGTATCGTCGTGCTCTACATGTTAGTACCAGTTTCATGCATGTTAGAGTTCATCTTGTTGACTTAATCTTCATGACAAGAGTGCATGTTGCTATAACTAGTTGTCTGTGTAAATTTGTTGCCATGTTTGAGATGTGATAACTTTGTGCATGTTGGTCCGAATGGAGTGAATGATATGTCCAGATCTTCGTTGTGAAATGCTCTACATGATGGTTGATGTAGCATTCTTGTTAGAGGTCATATTGCCATGTTTATCTCTGTTGCAAAAGTGCATTTAGCTGATAAGTTTCTGCACTTGTTATGAGATCATGTTTTGCCATCCTTGTGCTTATTTACCCTTGTGTCATATGAGCTAGGTGTCAACATGAGTTTTGCTCTTGAGTATGTGCTCTACATGTTGGATTCATTCCCATGCCATGATATGTCTTGATATGAGTGCAACAAGCTTGTAAACTTGCCATGCCAATGTTGTTGTTTTTATACTTAGTGAAAAAACTGCTAAGTCTGGAATCTGTTAAACCTGATGCCATGTATGCTTGATGCCTCACTCAAATCCATGCATGTTTTAGTATGTCAAATGATCATTGCTTGTTGTCCATGTTATTCTCTATCCATCCATGCCCTTATTTGCACATATGGCCTGCTGTAGCTTATTTATTTCTTGCTCTCAAGTTGCTATAAATTTACCTGTCAGATTTTTATCAGCATGATCAATTTGGTGAAGCTTGTTGTTATTGATCCATGCCTCCTATGGAGTTGCTCCAATGGAGTTGTTTGATGTGTGCTATGTCTATTACATGTCCATGATCTTTATATACTTAGTAGAGTTGATATGCTTGTTGTTTTGTGCCTCCGAAGGTAGCATCGTAATGATCTTTTTGTCTTCCCAGATTTTGACAAGTCTGGATAAATTTATTGCAACTTGACATGCTTGGTTAATTGTGTTCCAGTAGGTTTTTGGGTGTGTTATAAGTTCATGCTTGTTAAGTATCATGTCTACTTCACATCCATGCCCTTTGTCTCCATGTTTGAGTGTTGTAGCATAATTATTTCTTGCTCCAAAGATGCCATGTTGCTGTAAACTGCAGTTTTGCTTGAATCCTGTTTTGCTTGCCATTTGCAAACCGTGCGTCCGTTTCCGGTGGTCTTTATATCGATTTCAACCGAAATCTCCCCCTCTATCCAGTGGCTTGCTTGGTTTTCCAAGATGAGGCATTTTCCATCATCTTCTCCTTAGGCTCAAGAGCTTCCTCATGCATACGCACATCATACTTGCATCATGTTGTTTGTGCATTGCACCGTGTTTGATATTGTGCCGTTGTTGTGTTCTTGTGTTGGGCAGAGCCGGGAGCCGATTCGGAGTACGAGGTTCCTACCGGGGCTGAGTTTGAGGAGCAAGGTTACGATCCCACCGACGACTCAACAGGCAAGATGGCCATACCCAGATATCTTTGCCTATGCTAGATGTCTCGCTCTTTAGATATTGCCTCGATGCCTATGTCTGTTTGTCAGCCCTCCTATTGTTGCTATGAAACTCTCTAACCACCCACCTAGCAAACCGTTGTTTGGCTACGTAAGCATCGCTCAGCCCCTCTTATAGCGTTGTTAGTTGTAGGTGAAGACTTGAAGATTCTTACTTCATGATGAAGTTATTGTTGGGATATCACAATATATTAACTGTTAAACTAAATCATCTATATATTGGTAATGGGTGGAAGGCTAATCCTCTTGCTTGGTGTTTTGTTCCACTCATGCCGCCCTAGGAACCGTTAAACCGGTGTTATGTTCCTTGATTTTGCGTCCTTAACACGGTTGGGGTTTATGGGCCCCCCTCGATAACCCGCTTAGCGCTAAAGCTTTTCCAGCAAGGCTAACATTGGTTTTACATTTGCCTAATAACTAAAACTTGCATAGGGACTAGCTATCCCGAGGACTTAATTAACAACCCCCGGGCCAGTGCTCCTCATGAGTGTTGGTCCAAACTAGAGCCACTTGCGGTGCCACCCAGTTCGCTGGGATCTTCGGTTGTCGTACGTACTGCTCATCCGGTCGTGGCCTGAGACTAGATACACGCGGCTACTGTCACTGTCAGGGTGTCGCCACGCTGGGAGGTCTTGCTGGATTAGTTTTGCCTTTGTCGGAATATCTTGAGCACGGGATTCCGAGAATACTCAGGTCTTCCCACCTTGGAGTTGCGACTCCGCGGATCGTGAGTTTGTGATGGGCTAAGTTGGGACACCCCTACAGGGTTTGATCTTTCGAAAGCTGTGCCCGCGGTTATGTGGCAGATGGGACTTTGTTAATATCCGGTTGTAGATAACTTGACACCATGTTCATAATACACTACCTGCGTGAGTAACCGTGACGGTCTCTTTCCGAAGGGGTTCGGGAAGTGAACACGGTGGGGTTATGTTTGACCGTGAGTAGTTAGGATCACTTCGTGATCACTTTGACTATCGTTGGCACTTGTTCTCTTCTCGCTCTAAACCCGTAAATTAGTGCTAGTGCTGCTGCAACCTTGTTTTAAGCTTTTTCCACACCTAAGGCTTTGATAGTATTGCTACCCGGGAACGGGATTGCTGACTCCTCTGTGGCTCACAGATTCCACACAATACCAGATGCAGGTACCATTGAGAGCTATTCAGGAGATGTGACAGAGCTATACTGGGAGTTCGACGAAGAGCGTGGACGTTACTATGTGTCTTAGCCCGGCGATCGGTAGTGGCTTCTACTAGGGGCGATCAGGCCTTGTGTTGCTTATTTATGGTATCTTTCATTTGGATCTTCGTCCGTAGTCGGACTCTGATGTTATTTGGATGATGTATGTTAATGTATTACATTGTGTGATGTGGCGAGTGTAAGCCGACTACTCGTTTACATTTTCATCCCCTCTTTTACATGAGTCGTGCAAAGATACCATACTTGAGATCATTCTAGTATGTGATTACACCTTTAAGTCGTGCCTCGACACGTGGGAGGCATAGTCACATACTGGGCATTACAGGAGCCTTGCAAGAGAAGTAGGAGCTGCGCTGAGCCTCTTCAACCTGTTAAGTTAAGTCACTTTATCCAACTCAATAGTTCAATTCCTTGTTTGTTTCAGGCATAGTTAATTTGCTCTTTTCAATTGCTTTATTTGCCCTCAGTTAATGAGATGCCCAAAGAATGATGCCTGATGTTGGGTACTTGTATAACTATTAGTTTAAATAATTAAAGGCCTTACCATTTAATTACTCTGTCGAAGTGTGCCTGAAGCTTTGAAGTCTATTAACCAACTATTATTTAATGAGGCTCACAATCTAGTTTATACTAGGCTAATAATTGCATAGTTTTGCTTGTTGTAGTATGTTTGTATGAAATCCTTTGCTGTTCATTATGCTCCCTAAGACTTTAATTGAGCTACAGAATGGCCAACTGCTTGCTTACTTCTACGCAACGTGCTGTCTAAATTTGTAACTTGTCTGTGTTTTGGATTGGGCCCCAACATCCTGCTCCTCTGGTGAGCTAAGAGAGATTTCTGTATGGATTTTTATAATTTTTAAAATATCACCTGCTTATGCTTCATGACGTGTAACATTATTGTTAGTCCTGTTTTTCCATGTACAAAATAGTCTGTCTTGCTCGCTTCACTGTTGTAACTATATTTTTGCCCTAGTCATGTGTACTTACAGAAACATTTCAGGATGAAGTGACATCAATACAAAGATCTGCGAGCAGTGCGGCATGACCATTACCGAATGATTATGGATTGGAATTGGAATGTGCTGATGTTCTCGAGCATCAACTAGAGGTGGCAAGACAACGTGTACATGATTCTGAACGTACAATCAACAAGTTGAGACTGGACATGCAGGTATTAGATGCAGGAGTCAAAAAAATGAAACAAGACACTGAGGTAACAATGAAGGAATTGGAGATTTTGCAGACTGAAATGTGTGCTATCTAAATCCGACCAATCCTATTTTCTGAAGAGATTATAGTTCAAATGGTAAGTTATGTTGATGTGCGTCCATGATGTATGAGTTGTATTTGCCCAGTGTATGTAATTTGCTGTTTGTGTATGCTTTATTATCACTGGTGCCGAACCATAATGCCCAGTGGGTATAATCGGCTGTAATTTCTTTATTGTATAGTGTAGGATTATTCTATGTTTCTATGTCTTAGTCTCTTTATTGTATAGTGTATGTTTTTTAAAGGTGATAGTATAGAGTAGGATAATTCTTTGAATATGCTATATCGTTCAAACGGGGGCCAACTCGCCCAAACGTTGTAGTGACCATGGCCCTCCATAGGTCGTACGATCCATGGGCCATCTACGGGACAGACGATCCATGGCCTTCTATGGTCGTCGGATTCGTGGGCCTTCTATGGGCTGTCAAATCCGTGGGCCTTCTATCGGCTGTCGGATCCATGGGCCTTCTATGGGCCAGCGGACCCATGGGCCTTCTATGGGCCGTCGGATCAATGGGCCTTCTATGGGCCGTCGGGTCAATGGGCCTTCTATGTCCCGTAGGATCCATAGGCCTTCTACGGGCCGTCTCATCTATGGGCCTTGTACGGGCCGTATAAGTGGTCGTAAATGGGCTAGAGTGGAAATCGTCGTTTTATGGGCTGACCATAACGGGCCGTTAATAGGCCGTATTTGATGATTCTATGAAAATGACCCAATAGATTAACGGGCCACAAACGGGCCGACCGTATCCACGGGATGAATTTGGCCCACAAGCAGAAAAGGCCAGTAACGGGCCGTAAGTAACCGAATGCTGGAAATGAGCCCAAGAATAAATGGGCCCTCAGAAGGCCGAAAGGTAACACGGGCTGGAAACGACCCAATGGAATAATGGGCCGCTAATGGGTATAAAGCGATAAATTGTTCATTACGGGTCGGTTTCACCACGGGCCATTAATGGGCGTTACAAAGGGACTCATATGGGCCGAAATACGTCATGGGCCTTACATGGGCCAAAAGTTAAAACGGGCTGGAATTATATTTTACGGCCCAGATGACGCTACTGGGCCTAATTCGGATAGGCCGTAAACGGGCCCTGGGTTAGCGGGTTGTAAATGGGCTATATGCGAACAGGCCGTTAACAGGCTTGCCATGGGCCGGCCCGCCACCTTTTGACCAAGTCAAACGGGCCGCCTTTTCACATGGATGGGTCTCTGTTGGGTCGTGCCATGTGTCGATGTATCATAGGCGCTTTGGGTCCAATGAGTGGATGACATCTGTCCCAACGGTGAGCCGACACGTGTTTCCTCCAGCCAATGATGATTTTACACGTGGAAAATCCCCATTGGTCGGGGCTGTTAACGGGTTATCGACACCCTTGACGAAAGCACTTTTGTGATGCACGATTTATCGTCATGGAAGTGGACACTTCCGTGATGGTAATTTTGGTAATGTCATGGAACACTTCTACGACAGCACACGTATGACTATCTTGATTCCGTCATAAATTTTTCATGGATGTACATGCATGACAGAATACGTGACCTACTGTGACAAACCTGTATCATCACAGAAGTGTATTTTTTTGTAGTGAGCCCACCGCTCAGCACGGGCTCTGCGAGCACCGGCCATGGAACCGGTAGGACGATAGAGCACGGATCAACGGAAGGGAAGTTTCGGCACACCCCTACATGGCGCGCCAAATGTCAGATCTTGGATTCCGACAAAACCCTTGTGGTTTGAACTCTGGGGTGCGCACAAAGATCTCTCCTTCCGTCCTAGCTCGTCTACTCACTGATCCCTAGGCCTAGCTCGTCAGATCCGAAGAACAAGGGACACAAGGTTTATACTGGTTCGGGCCACCGTTGTGGTGTAATACCCTAATCCAGTGTGGTGTGGTGGATTGCCTTGTATGCTGAGGAAGAACTAGTACATGGGGAGAACAGCCTCCTGAGGAGAGGTGTTCTTGTGCTCGGGTCAGCTTGTGAGTGTGTGGCCTTCTATCTGATGAACTCAAGCCGAGATGAGATGATCCCATTGGTGGTGGCTAGTCCTATTTATAGTGGCCCGGGTCCTCTTCCCAAATATTGAGCGGGAAGGGATCCCACAACGGCCAAATTTGAAGGGGGCAGCTAGTACAAGCTATCCTGACAAAAGGTGGTCTTTGCCTGCCAAAGGCTCTGGTGGTGACGCCATCGTGGGCTCCGCGATGACCTCCGCTCCGCCGTCCTGCTGGTCTTGGTCCCATTGCACCGATATGGAAACCTTTGCCTGACGCCTCGGGACTCCTTGCTTGCGCCTGCTCCTTTAGCACCAAAGAGGAAAGGCACCCTACGCCCGCTCGCGCCCGCCTGGCCTTGGTCGTTACTGCTCACGCAACGAGAACCTCACAAGGTGCCCCTCGCCTTGATATCTCCGCTCCTCAGGAGCCAGCCTAGTGAGGCCGCCCCAGGGGAGGTCTTGCGTCGTCCCCCTCGCGAGGCTCGGCCCCTCGTGAGGCTCGGTCCCTCGTGAGGGTATTGAGTGATCGCTGAAGAGGTTGGGCCGTATCAGGCCGCATGATGAGCCACGCCCTGGGCCGCAGGCAGGCAAGTCTGGGTACCCCCATTCCTAGAACGCCGACAGTAGCCCTCGGGCCCAAGATGCCCTCGGGCTTGGCTTCACGGCAAAGCCAAGGGTCAAGCGCGGAGCGCCGTGGGCCCCAAAAGCCTGCAGTCTTGATTGTCGTGTGGCGATTGATGAGACGTGGGCGTCTCCACTTCCCTATGCAGCCTCAGCGACTGCGCAACTTGACAAGTCCCTGCATGCACAAAAGATCATCATTACCTATGATTATGGAGGCCGGTGGTTGGCCTTCTCCTGGCTATAAATAAGGCAGCAGGCGGAGTCCTTGCTGCCCATCTTCTTCCTCCGCCCCTCTCGCTTCTTCTTCTCCCTTGCTCTTCGCTTGGCCGAGCTACTCATGGCACCGATCCGGCGATTTTCTACCGCTGAGAAGGGGAAGACTCCTTGCGAGGAGCCAGAAGTGCTCCCACCTAAGAAAAGGCTATTCCGCCCTCATGGCGCCACCACGAGGCCGGAAGTGACGAGGCCTTGGCACGAGCAGCCTCCCCCTGGCTACCCGCTGCCCATGTATGCCAGGGCACTAGGCCACAGAGGGGAAGGCATCTCCCAGCGCCGCTCGTGCCCTGGCCGTGTCGATCGCGCCGTCTGGTGCACGCTGACACCCCGCGAACGCACGCTGGGGGTTCCTCGCGTGAGTTCGTGGTGTGGGCGGCGGTGCCTCCTAGATCCGGGATACGCTTCCCGCCATTCTTCGCCGCGGAGATGCCGCCGAGGGGGGCGCTCGAGCTGTGGTTGCGACACGCCGAGTGCCAGGCCCCGGCGACAAGGGCTGAGGTTGAGGTCGTTGATACGTCCAAAACGTATCTATAATTTCTGCTTGCTCCATGCCACTTTTGGGTGATATTGCTATGATATTTATACACTTCCATACACTTTTGATCATATTTGGACTAACCTACTAATCCAGTGCACCCCAGTGCCAGTTTCTGTTTTCGGCTGTTTTTGTATTTCAGGTTTTCACATTACGAGAACTGTCAGGAAAAATCCAGAAAAATTATATAAAAAATCAGCGTTACAGAACCTACCTTGCGCCCGAAGTACAGCCGGGGGGGGGGGGCCACCAGGGCTCCAGGCGCCCTGGCGGCGCGCCCCCCCTGAGCCGCGCCGGGGGGCGCCTGGGCCCCCCGAGCCCCGTCTGGTGCCCCCCTTTGGCATATATTTAGAGCGTCCTTCGAAACCCTCGGAACGGAAACTCTTTTTCGCGATCTCATCTCTGTTCCGCCGTCGCCGCCGCTTCCAAGATCGGGAACCCCAGGAGAACTCTTCCCGGCACCCTGCCGGAGGGGAGGATCACCATCGGGAGCCTCTCCACCACCATGGACGCCTCCCGGATGAGTTGTGAGTAGTCTCCCTTGGACCATGAGTCCATGACCAGTAGCTATGTGATGTTCTCCTCCCGTTCTTGTGCTTCACTAATTAGTCCTCGTGAGCTGCCCTACATGATCGAGGCACATATGTAATCCTTATGCTGTTGCGATGTTGAGTTTGCTGGGATCCGATGGATTATGAGATTATGTTCAGATTGTGATTGAGTAATATATTTGATCTACCTCTTTTATATTTATGTTCATAAGTAATTCTTGCATGTTCTCCGTTGTAATTTATTGCTTTGGCCAAGTAATAAGTAGTGACTCCAAGAGGGAACGTTATGCTTGATTGTGGGTTCATGCCCCTCGATGACTAGCTTGAGTGACAGAAACATGAGTCTAGGGGATGTGTTGTTGCCACAAGGGGGAAAACAACGGTGCTTGTGCCCACGGGTGCAAGGATTGTTTACTTTACGCAAAGTTCTTTTAATGCAGTTGTCTGTTGCATTGAGTTTACACTATGGGTGGGACTCGCAACTTAATACCAGCGAGATGTTCTGGATAGATATCTCAAGGTGGATGATTAGTAGTAGATATTGATGGATTTCGGTCTACTTACTTTGGCGTACCGCCCATGCTTTGAACCTCAACCTTTCTTGCAATGTAGTCAGCATTGGTTTGCGTTCGTGGTCCTGTCAATTGCCCAGCTGTAATTCGTTTACCTCACATAACTGTTTTATCGTCTTTTGGGAGAGAGACATCACTAGTGAACATCATGAGACTCCGGTCCATATTACCATCATTGATCACATCCGCTATTTACTTTTCGCTATTATTTACTATTGCAAACATTATCTATCACTACTATCATTTGTGTTTAATCCTTTGTGAACTACAAGGCCGGAGGGATTGACAACCTCTCTGTACTCGTTGGGAGCAAAGTTATTTGTATCTGTGTGCAGGTCCACGTTGATTGCTAATATCTGGCGCCGTTAGCAGTTGACACCTACTTGTTGAACCTAGGAGTCTCTGGGGATTCGATCCTTGGCATCTTTGCTAAGGGAAAAACTTCCACAACACTGCATCTCACACCTTCCACTTGGGGTAACCAACGAGGGGTTAGAGGCCCATCAAGGAGTTTTTCTAGCGCCGTTGCCGGGGACTCCACTCTTCAGGATAGGGGAGTTGCACGCTATCTTTTACCTTTGCTTTTAGTCTTGTTAGTTTACCTTTCAATTTTCTTTATGTCTTTCCACTATTTATGCTTATGGACAACCTTGCTATTGGATCGTTGCTTGCGGGAATACGCCCCACACCTGTGGTGGTTGCTCCTCCCCCTACTAAAATTGTGCCCTATAAAATACCAGCTGGTATTATCGATTATGTTTTGGCTAATCGTTACGCAGGAGACAGACATCCCGGTGAACACTTGCTATATCTGTCACAATTATGTTCATTATTTAAGCTTGCAGGTGTATCAAGGGAGTTTGTCATGAGGAAATTGTTCGCCGTATCACTTATAGATAAAGCTTCAAATTGGTATAAGCTTCTCGATAACTCGCACTTTCTTGATTGGCAAGAGCTTATGTCTCTCTTTTATACGAAGTTTTATCCTCTTCATGATGCTTATGTGGAGAGTAAGAGTACCTTTTTGCATATGGATCATGGTAACAATGCTTTATGTGATGCTTATATTGTTGAGTTTATTCATGATCCCACTGAAAATTATTATGAGGAGGGAACATATGCTTATAGATATTCCAATAATATCAAGTTCCCTCTCTTTATGTTGAAGGTTTTGAAGCTACACTTGTTTTGTCTTCCTATGCTTATTGCTTTGTGCTTCAATGAATTATTCTATTGCAATATTCCTATGCATAGGAAGCATGTTAGGCTTAAATGTGTTTGGTATTTGCTTCTTGATGCTCTCTTTTGTTCTTCAACTCTTATTCCTACGAGAGCATCATTAAAGTCTTATGCCAAGCTTAAAGGCATAAAAGAAAGCGCTTTTGGGAGGCAGCCCACATGAATAAATTTTTATATTTTGCTTTTGTTGTGTCTTGATGTTGTTTACTACAGTAGCATCATGATTGTATATGTGCTTTTCATATTTGTGCCAAGTATAGCCTCTGATTGCTAGAAAGTTCAAAAGTTGTGAGGTGCTGTCCAGGAAACAGATTCTGTCCTTGGATAGAAAAATTGGTATAAAATCACCAGATCATCTTTTTGGTCTGAATTGTTTCGACAGCGTTCTCTATATAATTTTCTTTCGTGCGTCTGTTCTGAGTTTTTCTATTAGAGTTGCATAAGTGCCCCGAACAAATCATTTACTACATGTTGTTCTGTTTTTCACAGATTCTGTCCTGTTTTGCCTTTCCTTCATTTTGCAAATCAAGAGCTTGCTTTTTCTTTGCAAAAAACTTTTGGCAATCTTGAGAAACAGTAGAACTTCAAGAATATCTTTATTTCCAGCAAGGAACAATTATTTTATTAAGGGTACTAACCTCGCTAATCAGATTATAATGAGTTATGTATGAAGGGAGTTTTCAAGTGTGCGAGGGAAGATGATAAAAAGATTCAGGAGTGTCAAGCGCTCAAGCTTGGGGATGCCCCCGTGCACCCCCAAGAAATATTCAAGGAGACTCAAACGTCTAAGCTTGGGGATGCCCCCGTCCATCCCCTTCTCCATCAACATTATCAGTTCGTCTTTCGTTCCACTATATTTTAATCACTTCATGTGTTATGTGCTATGCTTGGAGCGTCTTGCTTTTAGTTTTCTTTTTAGTTTTCCATAACGAGTCGGAACTCAGCTTTCTTTATGTGGGAGAAAAACACGCTCCACTTCTACCTAGAACATAACATAGAATTTTCATGTCTACCTTTGCTGTGTGTGTTCTTTGTCTTTTAATAACTACTATCATGTTCAGCTCTTAGCTTTCATGCTTATCTTTTTAAAGAGCTTTTGTTTAGTTGGTTGCTTGAACTCTCTTTAATTATCATGCTCACATTATTAAGAGAGTTTCCTTCCGTTGCATTGGTTGATATGTCTATGATAAAGATGCTACTTGCATAATGGCGCTTAGTAGTTCAGGTTTTCTTATGGTTAGTCTCAAATAGCTGGGGATTCCCAATGTGTTATTGGAATACCAACTTGATTTGTTTGCCTATGATGTGGTATGGTTTAGTAATATCTTCCTTCGAGAATTTATTTTGATTGACTTGGCGTATGCTCACGCATATTTAAGACTGTAAAGAAAGTCTGTCAAGCCTTGATGACCTTTTATCTCTGAGTAGCGATATAACTACCATGCCTGATTCAATGTTGCTTTGTCGCTCTGCATGATTATGACCGTCATTGCTCTCTTAGTTGGTCGCTCCCAGTCTTTTGCTAACCTCCACCTGTACTAAGCGGACTAACTTTGCAATACATAGCTCATGGGAAAGTAGCTTAAAAGTTATTGTGGTAAAGAATATGTTGCTTATGTATCTTATTTCTTATAAGTTGCTTGTTGAACGGTAACCATGTTTCTGGGGACGCCATCAACTGTCACACTTTTGTTGAATATCATGTGAGTTGCTATGCATGTTCGTCTTGTCTGAAGTAAGGGTGATTTGCCATGGGTTGAATGGTTGAGTATGCATATTGTTAGAGAAGAACATTGGGCCGCCAACCAAAGCCATGTATCATGGTGGAAGTTTTAGCTTGGACATTAATCCTCAATCTCTTATGAGAATATGCTTATGCATTAAAGAGGAGTCCATCATCTATTTTCTATGTTGTCCCGGTATGGATGTCCTCAAGTTGAGATCTATCAAAAACGAGAAATCAAATGCGATTTATCTCCTTGGACCTTTGTACAGGTGGCATAGAGGTACCCCTTTGTGACACTTGGTTGAAACATATGTAATGCAATGATAACCCATGGAAATCCGAGCTAATTAGGACAAGGTGCGAGCACTATTGGTATTCGATGCATGAGGCTTGCAACTTATAGGATGTCTTATGCATGACACATATGAAGTACTACTACCGTTGACAAAATTGCTTCTATGTTTTCAAAATAAAAAGCTCTAGCACATAACCATTCTTTTACTTTTATGTTGAGTCTCCACCTTCTTTCTTCAAGCACCAACTACTGAGAGCATGATTGTGATTCTGAGTGTAATGTGCATTGTCCCAAAGTAGCATTGTCTTTTGCATGATTGTGATATCGTTTATTTTGAAATCATTGTATCTAGTCATCACTTAAACCTTGAAGGTGCCCATGCATTTATGTTTTGCTTCACTAAAGGGGGCAAGCTAGATATCACTTTATCATATTTGCACATCATGTTCATTGCAAATATATTTGATGCTTCAATGTCATGTTGTAAAACTTTCAGTCATTTGTGATTTCTCATGAGGCAACTTAATTACTACAGATTCATTGTCTCAGTAAGCTTTTGTCATATGACTATAAAAAGTCCTATATGGTTAATAGCATGTCACCACAGAAATTATTCTTGTTATCATTTACCTACTCGAGGACGAGCAGGAATTAAGCTTGGGGATGTTGATACGTCCAAAACGTATCTATAATTTCTGCTTGCTCCATGCCACTTTTGGGTGATATTGCTATGATATTTATACACTTCCATACACTTTTGATCATATTTGGACTAACCTACTGATCCAGTGCACCCCAGTGCCAGTTTCTGTTTTCGGTTGTTTTTGTATTTCAGGTTTTCACATTACGAGAACTGTCAGGAAAAATGCAGAAAAATTATATAAAAAATCAGCGTTCCAGAACCTACCTTGCGCCCGAAGTACAGCCGGGGGGGGGGGGGCACCAGGGCTCCAGGCACCCTGGCGGCGCCCCCCCTGGGCCGCGCCGGGGTGCGCCTGGGCCCCCCGAGCCCCGTCTGGTGCCCCCCTTTGGCATATATTTAGAGCGTCCTTCGAAACCCTCGGAACGGAAACTCTTTTTCATGATCTCATCTCTGTTCCGCCGCCGCCGCTTCCAAGATCGGGAGCACCAGGAGAACTCTTCTCGGCACCCTGCCGGAGGGGAGGATCACCATCGGGAGCCTCTCCACCACCATGGACGCCTCCCGGATGAGTTGTGAGTAGTCTCCCTTGGACCATGAGTCCATGATCAGTAGCTATGTGATGTTCTCCTCCCGTTCTTGTGCTTCACTAATTAGTCCTCGTGAGCTGCCCTACATGATCGAGGCACATATGTAATCCTTATGCTGTTGCTATGTTGAGTTTGCTGGGATCCGTTGGATTATGAGATTATGTTCAGATTGTGATTGAGTAATATATTTGATCTACCTCTTTTATATTTATGTTCATAAGTAATTCTTGCATGTTCTCCGTTGTAATTTATTGCTTTGGCCAAGTAATAGGTAGTGACTCCAAGAGGGAACGTTATGCTTGATTGTAGGTTCATGCCCCTCGATGACTAGCTTGAGTGACAGAAACATGAGTCTACGGGATGTGTTGTTGCCACAAGGGGGAAAACAACGGTGCTTGTGCCCGCGGGTGCAAGGATTGTTTAATTTACGCAAAGTTCTTTTAATGCAGTTGTCTGTTGCATTGAGTTTACACTATGGGTGGGACTCGCAACTTAATACCAGCGAGATGTTCTGGATAGATATCTCAAGGTGGATGATTAGTAGTAGATATTGATGGATTTCGGTCTACTTACTTTGGCGTACCGCCCATGCTTTGAATCTCAACCTTTCTTGCAATGTAGTCAGCATTGGTTTGCGCTCGTGGTCCTGTCAATTGCCCAGCTGTAATTCGTTTACCTCACATAGCTGTTTTATCGTCTTTTGTGAGAGAGACATCACTAGTGAACATCATGAGACTCCGGTCCATATTACCATCATTGATCACATCCGCTATTTACTTTTCGCTATTATTTACTATTGCAAACATTATCTATCACTACTATCATTTGCGTTTAATCCTTTGTGAACTACAAGGCCGGAGGGATTGACAACCTCTCTGTACTCATTGGGAGCAAAGTTATTTGTATCTGTGTGCAGGTCCACGTTGATTGCTAATATCTGGCGCCGTTAGCAGTTGACACCTACTTGTTGAACCTAGGAGTCTCTGGGGATTCGATCCTTGGCATCTTTGCTAAGGGAAAAAAACTTCCACAACACTGCATCTCACACCTTCCACTTGGGGTAACCAACGAGGGGTTAGAGGCCCATCAGTCGTCTCCTCGGGTAAGGTCTTCATGACCTGCGGATGGGGTGAGGTCGCCCGCGTCTGCTGTGCGGAAGGCGCCCTTGCCATCCACTTCGAGTATGATGGCGCCTCCGTGTTGTTCTTCAAGGCGTTTGACGAGGAGGGACGCCGCCTGGAGTGCTGCCCTGGAGGGGATCATCAGGACGACGCAACGGCTAGTGCTACGCCAGCCATCATCCCTGCCACCGGCTGGTCTAGCAGCAGCGATGGCCTCCGAGAGTCCAGCAGTTCTCCTAAGTCCGACGAGTCTCCGGAGACGAGCGACGATAGCTACGCGCCCCCAAGCTCGTGGCGTGCCCGAAGTGCGTCGGGCTCGCGGGCACGTCCCCGATGGTGATCTGCGCGAGGACGGAGGTGGGCCATCGTGGCCCACTGTTGATGATGGCGTCGACGATGGTGGCCGTAGTTAGGACCTTCCGAAATCCTTTTGTGGCATTGCCTGCGAGGATTTGAGGCCAACCCCATGAGGGTATGTAAAGAACTTGTAGTGCTTTTGCTCCTATTTTATCCTTGCTAGTAGACCCTACTTGTGAGCCCCGTTTCGGCAATACCGCTCCTTTTTACCCTTTCGGTAGCATAGTGCTCTACGCCGATAGGCCCCAGTCCCAAGGCAAGCTGCAGCCGTCGCTGGTATGCCAGGTCGCGATGTCGTGGTCAAGACAAGGACGTGAGCGGCCCGAGGTTCGGTAAGATCTCCTGAGGCGCGATGCCCAAGAGGCCCCCCTTGGCGTGCAAGCGGCTTCCGGAGGTTAAAAAGCGAGGTGGCGTTGCCGACGCGTGACTACTGAATCCCGCTCTTCGAGTGTGGAAATGGTCCATGACTTATCTTGATGGGCATGAGGCGATTCCTTAAACGGCACGCCTGGCTTGTTTTCGATGTCGCGTGGCTGAGATTTCGCGATTTCCTCCCCGCTGGCCCTGGAGTTCTGCGTCGCCGTTGGATCATCCAGATCACCAGGACGGGTCCAAGGGGTGAGGGGCTATGTGACCAGTTAGGCTCCTGAGTCGCGATGCTCAGGAGTCCCCCTTGATGTACGAACGGCTGTTGGGAAGGGAATGTTGGACTTAGGCCTTGATGTTCTGCGTCGGTAGGGCCCGGCCCCGCGCGTACCTCAACCGCCGCTGGCTTGACCGGAACACCAGGACAAGACCAGGGAGTGAGGGGCTACGGGACCATTTAGGCCCTTGGGTTGCGATGCCCAAGGGTCCCCCTTGACGTACGAATAGGCCCGAGCTCTCTAAGCCGGCCTCCCCTTCTCCCATCCTTCTTGATGCTCTACGTCCTCGGGTCCCGACCCTCGAGCGAAGCTCAGCCGCCGTTGGTATGCCAGGTCGCGATGCCGTGGTCAAGGCCAAGGGGTGAGGGCTGGAGAGTCGGTAAGAGCCCCCGAGACGTGATGCTCAGCCCCCCCCCCCCTTTAACGCGCAAGCGAATTACGTGAGGAGGGGAGACCGGCGGGGTCGCCTGCCGCCGTGCTCCTGAGACTCCTGCGGGTTAGCCTGTAGCAGCACAACTTAGGACCGTGCCTACCACTGGGCTCCTGATAATTCCACGGGAAGACGAAGGCACCGAGGACCTGGTGAGGTGACACTTGCGGAGCAGGCCGCGGGTCAGAGCTTGGTCCCTCGGGTTTGTCAGCGTTGCAGGGACGAACCCGAGCATAAGCGTCGTGCCAACGTGTGCAGCCCCCGTTGCGAGGTGAGCAGAAGTCCATTGAGCAGCGAAGGATACCAGAAGGGGTGATGAGTGAGTAGACGATGCCCGTAAGGCAAATTGTAGGGGGGAACAGACTAAACCAAGTGATGCTGAATGAGATGCATGCCACAAGGATGGACCTATGTGGCCTGGGGATGATGCAGCCCGAGGGGCGCCCCCAACAAGGTAAACTAAAGATGCAGAAGGATACACGTCGCAGGGACAGGCCCGTGCGACCTAGGAATGATGCAGCCCGAGGGGCCCTCCCAGTTGAACAAAAACCGGAAAATTTCACCTGGCACAGTTGCTGAAGTAGTGTTGGCATAGCTGAAGATGCTTGATGCAGACGCTGCTCCTCATGTGCCGCCTGGCTCCGGCGCCCCACGAGGCTCCGGGGTTTCCCAGATCTCGCGGAGAACCGAATCCAACTTCGCCTGGATCTCCTGATGCCTGGCCTCGCGAGTCGCCAGGACCTCCCGCATATGGCGCTGGTGCAGGGTCGCTTGGTTCGGCAGGCCGAAAGGCATGTGAACGTAGCTGTGAGGGGGACCCTCGCATCGGCCCACCTGGGAAGGCGAGTAGAGCTCCTAAGACGCGATCCTGTTGAATGCGGGGACGTTGACGCACATGTGCAGCCCGTCGCTTGAGCCTGGGGCAACAGTTGCACTATGAGGCATCGGGCGGCGCTCGCCCCGCCTTGCCCTTGGCACCTGTAGGTCTTCAATGGTCCGGCTGATGAACTCTTGAGCGCTTGGTGCCTCATGCCTTGAGGCCTCCGGAGGGAATCGTGCGGTGAAGCACTCCTCCACATGGTGCCCGAGCACCTCCCTCGTGACATTGGCTAAGTCAGAGGCCCTCTAGAGGAGAGCCCCTGAGCCCAGCCTGAGGGGGGCGCCGGGCACGCCTTCCTATGCGAGGGAGGGAGGCGGCCCCTCCCTCGGTGTAGGTCCTGAGGTGCTGCCACCAGGTCCTGCAACCTCATGAGGCCCAGGGCGAGCAGCTTCTTCTTCTTCTTGGGAACGACGTCAGGAGGGTAGATGATGTTGTCGTTGTTTGGATCCTCGACTGCTACCGCCTGGTAAGCACGCTCGAGTGAGCACACTGCATCCTTCTCTTCACAAGTGATGGTGATGACGCCGCCACTTCCCGGAATCTTGAGGACGTTGTAGCCGTGGTGAGTTACTGCCATGAACTTGGCGAGGACTGGGTACCCGAGGATGGCGTTGTAAGGGAGATGGATGTGGGCGACGTCGAAGTTCATGAGCTTAGTGTGGTAGTTGTCACGCTTGCCGAAGGTGACAGGGAGGTGGACCTACCCCACGAGGGTGGTCGAGCTGTCAGTCACTCCAGAGAAGGGCTTGGTAGGCAGTAACTGGTCGTATGGTACTTGGAGGCTGTCGAATGTCTCAGCGGACAGGACATTGAGCCATGCGCCGCCATCGATGAGAGTCTTGGTAACTTGGACGTTGCTGATGACGGGCGAACAAAGCATTGGGAGGGCGCCGGCCGTAGCCGCGCACTTGAGCTGGTCTGCTGAACTGAAGGTGATGGGGGCATCTGGACCACCTGAGCGGGTGAGTAGCCTCGAGCTTGGGGAGAGCCGCGTTCACTTCCCAGACGAACTGCTTGAAGAGGCGCTGAGAGGTTGGGGCCTGTGCTCCGCCCAAGATGCAGGCTATGGAGCGAGGCTCCTGGAAGCCCCCAGCCCCCTCGTCCTGGTCGCCGTTCCTCCTTGGTGGCAGCAGAGGTGGAAGGCCAGCCTTGCCCTGAGGGCGGTCCTCACGAAGCTGGCCCCTCCAGGCGCCCTCATGGGGTTGGTCCCCCCATGCATCCTCACGAGGCTGATCACGCCAATGGTCCTCCCGAGGTTGGTCATGCCACTCCTGACGGGGGCCGCGGTCATTCCAGCGTCCCCCGATCCGACTTCCCCCACGGCCGTAGCCACAGTTGCTGCGCTCGGAGCGTTGGCTGACGCGTCCTTCGTGGAGGGCCCTGAGCTCTTGGCAGTCATGGGTGTTGTGGTTGTGCACGTTGTGGAAGGCGCAAAACGCCTGGCAGTTCTTGGATGACTCTGGGTAGTCGCGGCCACGCTTCATCTCCGGCTCAGCCGTGAGCACTGGCGCTCCTTAGCGCTTTACGTCCTTGCTCTTGGCCTTCTTGTCTTCAGGTACAACAGCGGGGAGCTCGACGAGGGAGAGGCGCCCCTCCTCAGCTCTGCCGCACTTGGTCGCGAGGTTGAACAGCTCCAGGGATGTGCACAGATCTTCGTGGATGGCGAGCTCCTCCTTCATCTTGACGTCGCGGACACCATCTGAGAATGCTAAAATGATGGCCTCGTCCATGACCTTGGGGATCTTTACGCGGACGTTGTTGAAGCGCTGGATGAACTTTTGTAGGGTTTCTCCTGGTTGCTGCTTGATGCGCCGCAGGTCACCCGTGGCTAGGGGGCGGTCTCGGGTGCCCTGGAAGTTGGCAATGAACCGCTCGTGCATCTTGCTCCAGGTGGAGATAAATCTTGTGGGCAAGTTCAGGAGCCATGAGCACGCTCCATCTTTGAGGGCCATGGGGAACCAGTTCACCATGATCTTATCGTTGCCGTCGGACGCTTCGATGCTCAGCTCGTAGAGCTGCAGGAACTCCGCAGGGTCAGAGGGTGCCGTCATAGCGCGGAGGCAGGTCGGGCTTGAACTTCCCAGCCCAGTTGACGTTGCGCAGCTCGGGGGCGAGGGCCTTGCAGCCTGCGGTCGACACCGGAGCTTGCTGGGGAGGTGGAACTTGACCTTGGTCCTCGTGCGCCCCCGCGACGGGGGCGCGCAATCTCGACGTGACGGTGGGGGAGCGCTGGCGCTCCTCCGCGGGGCCGCTGGATCTCTTGGCAGCTTCCTTCTTCATGCGCGGGCACCGCGCGTGGGTGATCACGCTACGGGGCCACGTGCCTTTGGTCTTCGACGACGCCTTGACGCGGAGGTAGCAGAGGAGCTTCATGGGCCACGTCGTCCGCATGGGGAGGCGGACGAGGTGGCGAGAGGGACGGCGCTGGGGAGCCCCTAGCAGCGCTAACGAGCTCGGCGATGTGGTCGAGCCATTCTTCGTAGAAGTCGTCGACGGGACGATAGCGCAGGAGCTCGCGTGCCATGAGCAACACAGCCTGCGCGTCCGCGGGTCCGCGACGAGCATGGGATGACGAGACCGCTGGGGTTAGTGACAGGGTCACGGTGCGTCCATCTCGCCGCACGGAGGGGTGCAGGGACGAGGTCTCCTGTTCATGCCGCGTCGAACCGGTGGTGGTGTTGGCGCCAGGCGATGGAGAACGGCGGGGTGGTCCGCCGGCAGGAGCTGTCTGAGCGACGCGGGCGGCGAGGGCAGCCCGCCGCTCAGCACGGGCTCTGTGAGCGTCAGCCATGGAACCGATAGGACGACAGAGCATGCATAGACGGAAGGGAAGTTTCGGCATACCCCTACCTGGCGCGCCAAATGTTGGATCTTGGGTTCCGGCAAAACCCTTGTGGTTCGAACTCTGGGGTGTGCACAAAGATCTCTCCTTCCGCCCTAGCTCGTCTACTCACTGATCCCTAGGCCTAGATCATCAGATCGGAAGAACAAGGGACACAAGGTTTTTACTGGTTCGGGCCACCGTTGTGGTGTAATACCCTAATCCATTGTGGTGTGGTGGATTGCCTTGTAGGCTGAGGAAGAACTAGTACCTGGGGAGAACAGCCTCCTGAGGAGAGGTGTTCTTGTTCTCGGGTGAGCTTGTGAGTGTGTGGCCTTCTATCTGATTGACTCAAGCCGAGATGAGATGATCCCAATGGTGCTGGCTAGTCCTATTTATAGTGGCCAGGGCCCTCTTCCCAAATATTGAGCGGGAAGGGATCCCACAACGGCCAAATTTGAAGGGGGCCAGACTGTACAAGCTATCCTGAAAAAAGGTGGTCTTTGCCTGCCAAAGGCTCTGGTGGTGACACCGTCGTGGGCTCTGCGATGACCTCCGCTCTGCAGTCCTGCTGGTCTTGGTCCCGTTGCACCGATATGGAAACCTTTGCGTGACGCCTCGGGACACCTCGCATGCGCCTGCTCCTTTAGAACCAAAGAGGAAACCGGCACCCTGCGCCCGATGGCGCCCGCCTGGCCTTGGTCGTCACTGCTCACGTCACGAGGACCTCGTGAGGTGCCCCTCACCTTGATATGTCCGCTCCTCAGGAGCCAGCCTAGTGAGGCCGCCCCAGGGGAGGTCTTGCATCGTCCCCCTCGCAAGGCTCGGCCCCTCGCGAGGGTCTTGAGTGATCGCTGAAGAGGTTGGGCCATATCAGGCCGCCTGATGAGCCACGCCCTGGGCCGCGGGCAGGCAAGTCTGGGTACCCCCGTTCCCAGAACGCCGACACTTTGTTCTTCAGGTCACGGGAGAAATCATGTTGCAAGTAAGCATGTGAATTTGATATGTGTTCGATATTTCTATAGTATGTATGTTGTGATTCCCTTAGTGGTGTCATGTGAACATCAACTACATGACACTTCACCATATTTGGGCCTAAGGGAATGCATTGTGGAGTAGTAAGTAGATGGTGGGTTGGGAGAGTGACATAAGCTTAAACCCCAGTTTATGCACTATTTCGTAAGGGACCGATTGGATCCAAAAGTTTAATGCCATGGTTAGAATTTATTCTTAATACTTTTCTCGTGGTTGCGGATGCTTGCGGGAGGGTTAATCATAAGTTGGAGGTTTATTCAAGTAAGAACAACACCTAAGCACCGATCCACCCACATATCAAATTATCAAAGTAGCGAACATGAATTGAACCAACATGATGAAAGTGACTAGATGGAATTCCCGTGTACCCTCAAGAACGCTTTGCTTATTATAATAGACCGTTTTGGCATGTCCTTTGCCTCAAAAGGATTGGGCTATCTTGTTGCATACTTGCTACTACTATCATTACCTGCTTGTTACAAAATTATCTTTCTATCAAACTACTCTGCTACTTACAATTTCAGCACTTGCAGACAATACCTTACTGAGAAACACTTATCATTTCCTTCTGTTCCTCGCTTGGTCCGACACTCTTACTTATCGAAAAGAGCTACAATTGATCCGCTATACTTGTGGGTCATCATAGTGTCATTGACAAAGTTCTCCAATCACTGCCACCAAGCTACAAAGGCTTCATGATGAACTATAATATGCAAGGGATGGAGAAGACAATTCCCGAGCTCTTTGCAATGCTCAAAGCTGCGGAGGTAGAAATCAAAAAGGAGCATCAAGTGTTGATGGTTAACAAGACCACTAGTTTCAAGAAAAAGGGCAAGGGAAAGAAGGGGAACTTCAAGAAGAATAGCAAGCAAGTTGCTACTCCCGGGAAGAAACCCAAGTCTGGAGCCAAGCCTGAAACTGAGCGCTTCTACCGCAAAGGGACTGGTCACTGGAAGCGGAACTGCCCCAAGTATTTGGCAGATAAGAAGGATGGCAAAGTGAACAAAGGTATATTTGATATACATGTTATTGATGTGTACCTTACTAATGCTTGTAGTAGCGCCTGGGTATTTGATACTGGTTCGGTTGCTCATATTTGTAACTTGAAACAAGGGCTACGGATTAAACGAAGATTGGCTAAGGACGAGGTGACGATGTGCGTGGGAAATGATTCCAAAGTCGATGTGATCGCCGTCGGCACGCTACCTCTACATCTACCTTCGGGATTAGTTTTAGACTTGAATAATTGTTATTTGGTGCCAGCGTTGAGCATGAACATTATATCTGGATGTTGTTTGATGTGAGACGGTTATTCATTTAAATCAGAGAATAATGGTTGTTCTATTTTTGTGAGTAATATCTTTTATGGTCATGCACCCTTGAAGAGTGGTCTGTTTTTGTTGAATCTCGATTGTGGTGATACACATATTCATAATATTGATGTCAAAAGATGCAAAGTTGATAATGATAGTGCAACATATTTGTGGCACTACCGTTTGGTTCATATTTGAGTAAAGCGCGTGAAGAAACTCCATGCAGATGGGCTTTTGGAATCACTTGATTATGAATCATTTGATACTTGCGAACCATGCCTCATGGGCAAGATGACTAAGAGTCCGTTCTCCGGAACAATGGAGCAAGCCACTCACTTATTGGAAATAATACATACTGATGTCAGCCGTCCGATGAGTGTTGAGGATCGCAATGGGTATCGTTATTTTCTAACCTTCACAGATGATTTGAGCAGATATGGGTATATCTACTTGATGAAACACAAGTCTGAAACATTTGAAAAGTTCAAAGAATTTTATAGTGAAGTAGAGAATCATCGTAACAAGAAACTAAAGTTTCTACGAACTGACCGCAGAGGCGAATATTTGAGTTACGAGTTTGGTCTTCATTTGAAACAATGTGGAATAGTTTTGCAACTCACGCCACCTGGAACACCATAGCATAATGGTGTGTCCGAACGTCGTAACCGTACTTTATTAGATATGGTGCAATCTATGATGTCTCTTACCGTAACATTTTGGGGTTATGCATTAGAGACATCTGTATTCACGTTAAATAGGGCACTGTCTAAATCCGTTAAGACGACACCGTATGAACTGTGGTTTGGCAAGAAACCTAAGCTCTCGTTTCTTAAAGTTTGGGGTTGCGATGCTTATGTGAAAAAGCTTCAGCCTGATAAGCTCGAACCCAAATCGAAGAAGTGCATCTTCATAGGATACCCAAAAGAAACTGTTGGGTACACCTTCTATCTCAGATCCAAAGGCGGGATTTTTGTTGCTATGAATGGATCCTTTCTAGAGAAGGATTTTCTCTCGAAAGAAGTGAGTGGGAGGAAAGTAGAACTTTATGAGGTAATTGTACCTTCTCTTGAACTAGAAAGTAGCTCATCACATAAAACCGTTCCCGTGATGCCTACACCAACTAGTGAGGAAGCTAATGATGATGATCATGAAACTTCAGATCAAGTTAATACTGAACCTCGTAGGTCAACCAGAGCACGTTCCGCACTAGAGTGGTACGGTAATCCTGTTTTGGAAGTCATGTTACTAGACCATGACGAACCTACAAACTATGAGGAAGTGATGATGAGCCCAGATTCCACAAAATGGCTTGAGGCCATGATATCTAAGATGGGATCCATGTATGAGAACAAAGTATGGACTTTGGTTGACTTGCCCGATGATCGGCAAGCCATAGAGTATAAATGGATCTTCAAAAAGAAGATGACGCTAGTGGTAATGTTACTATCTACAAAGCTCGACTTGTTGCAAAAGGTTTTCGACAAGTTCAAGGAATTGACTATGCTGAGACTTTCTCACCCGTAGCGATGCTTAAGTCTGTCCGAATCATGTTAGCAATTGCCGCATTTTATGATTATGAGATCAGGCAAATGGACGTCAAAACTGCATTCCTCAATGGATTTCTTAAAGAAGAGTTGTATATGATGTAACCAGAAGGTTTTATCGATCCTAAAGGTGCTAACAAAGTGTGCAAACTCCAGCAATCCATCTATGGAATGGTGCAAGCATCTCAGAATTGGAACA
This sequence comes from Secale cereale, assembly GCA_902687465.1. Lineage (NCBI taxonomy): Eukaryota > Viridiplantae > Streptophyta > Magnoliopsida > Poales > Poaceae > Secale > Secale cereale. The sequence goes on along the minus strand of LR738712.1, from coordinate 540,533,096 downwards.
TACGCTTTGATGAGGTGATCAAAGCGTATGGTTCTATACAGACTTTCGGAGAAGCCTGTATTTACAAGAAAGTGAGTGGGACCTCTGTAGCATTTTTGATATTATATGTGGATGACATATTGTTGATCGGAAATGATATAGAATTTCTGGCTAGCATAAAAGGATACTTGAATAAGAATTTTTCAATGAAAGACCACGGTGAAGCTTCTTATATATTGGGCATCAAGATCTATAGAGATAGATAAAGATGCTTGATAAAACTTTCACAAATCACATACCTTGATAAAGTTTTGAAGAAGTTCCAAATGGATCAGTCAAAGAAAGGGTTCTTGCATGTGTTACAAGGTGTGAAGTTGAGTCAGACTCAATGCCCGACCACTGCAGAAGATAGAGACAAAAAGAAATTCATTCCCTATGCCTCAGCCATAGGTTCTATCATGTATGCAATGATGTGTACCAGACCTGATGTGTGCCTTGCTATAAGTCTAGCAGGGAGGTACCAAAGTAATCCAGGAGTGGATCACTGGACAGCGGCCAAGAACATCCTAAACTACCTGAAAAGCACCAAGGATATGTTTCTCATTTATGGAGGTGACAAAGAGCTCGTCGTAAATGGTTACGTCGATGCTAGCTTTGACACTACTCCGGATGACTCTAAGTCACAAACCGGATACATATTTTTGTTGAATGGTGGAGCTGTCAGTTGGTGCAGTTCCAAGCAGAGCGTCGTGGCAGGATCTACATGTGAAGCGGAGTACATAGCTGCTTCGGAAGCAGCAAATGAAGGAGTCTGGATGAAGGAGTTCATATCCGATTTACGTGTAATACCTAGTGCATCGGGCCCAATGAAAATCTTTTGTGACAACACTGGTGCAATTGCCTTGGCAAAGGAATCTAGGTTTCACAAGAAAACCAAACACATCAAGAGACGCTTCAACTCCATCCGCGATCAAGTCAAAGAATGAGACATAGAGATTTGCAAAATACATACGAATCTGAATGTGGCAGACCTGTTGACTAAGCCTCTTCCACGAGCAAAACATGATCAGCACCAAGATTTCATGGGTGTTAGAATCATTACTATGTAATCTAGATTATTGACTCTAGTGCAAGTGGGAGACCGAAGGAAATATGCCCTTGAGGCAATAATAAAGTTGTTATTTTATATTTCCTTATATCATGATAAATGTTTATTATTCATGCTAGAATTGTATTAATCGAAAAGTTGATACATGTGTGGATACATAGACAAAACACTGTGTCCCTAGTAAACCTCTACTAGACTAGCTCGTTAATCAAAGATGGTTAAGTTTCCTGACCATAGACATGTGTTGTCATTTGATGAACGTGATCACATCATTAGGAAAATGATGTGATGGACAAGACCCATATGTTAGCTTAGCATATTGATGATGACCCACAACCGTAAGGGATCTATTGTAGCGTTTTCGATAAGTAAGAGTGTCGAACCCAACGAGGAGCAGAAGGTATTGATAAGCGATTTTGAGCAAGGAATTACTGCAAGCACTGAAAGATAACTTTTTAGGGGTTTTCTTGATATAAGCAACAGGAAAGTAAAAGCGAACAAAGTAAAAAGGCACTGAGGAGTAGCAAGTGGCCCAATCCTTTCTGAGCAAAGGAGAGGCCTAGCAACTGAACTTATAAAGGCTAAAGTGTTCTTGAGGACACACGGGAGAGGTAGTCATGTGCTTTCGCCATATCCCGTATCGGTACTATGTTATGTGTTGATAAGTGTTGAGTGGGTGGATCTATGCTAGTACACTCTCTAGACTAAGATGAGTGCACTCTTATGATTAAACACCTTGCAAGCATCCGCAAATACAAGATAGTATTTAAGGCAAAAGCCTAACCATAGCAATATGATCGATGATCCATCGTTCCCTTGTGCAAAAGCGTGCGAACTGGGGTTCAGGTTTCTGTCACTCCGGCAACCCACCATAAGCATTCTTTGTACACAATGTATTCCCCTAGGTCCTTAATAAGGCGAAGTGTTGAGTGTTCGACTCACACAACACCACTAGTAGAATAACAACACAACTTAAGTATCAAACAACACATATTACTTCAACAGCATATGACTACTAACAACAAGAATTTTCCCATGTCCTCAAGAACTAAGGTAACTAATCACAAGACATAAAAGAGATCATGATCAGTGGAGATAAATGGATGATAAACAATCTGGTCATAATAATATTTCTCCAACAAAACTCAATAGCATTCACCACAAAGTAGTAATCAACACCGATGGAGTAGAGAGGATAGATAGTACGGGTTACAACACAAGTTGCAATTGTGAGATGAGATTTGGATGAAGATGGAGATGGTGCTGATGTTGGGGATGATGTTGATGATGATCTCGATGATGCCCGTGATGATGGTGATGACGATGGTGATGATCTCCCCTTCCGGGAGGTGATCTCCCCGGCGAAATCTGCCCGCCGGAGATGGCTTTTTCTTCTCTGTAGGTTTCCGCCACGGAGCGGCGGCGGAACTCCGCAAAAACTCTCGTTTTTAGGGTTTTCGGATAACGGGGAGTATATAGGCAAAAGGGGGCAGCCGGAGGTGGGCCAGGGGCTCCAGGCGCCCCCCCGGCGCGGCCAGGGGGGGCGCGCCCCCAGGGCGCCTGGACACCCTGTGGCCCCCCTCTGGTTGCCCTTTTGCGTGCCTTCGTGATCCGTCTGGAAAATACTCTCCGTCGATTTTCAGGTAATTTGGAGGTATTCTTCTTCAGCAACTCAGCGTCCACTTTTTACCGCTGGATCCTGCGTCTGCTGCTTCGGCACCGGAAAGTTGCAAACTGTGTAAAATAGGCCAAAACAACATAAGAACATCATCATAATGTGAAATATATCAATGAATAAGGATGAATTATGATACAAAATAGTGATGCATTTTGGACGTATCAACACCCCCAAGCTTAGACCTCGCTTGTCCCCAAGCGAATACTGAGCTCGGTAAGCATGTCCACAAGTTTAGAGAGTGAAGTGTCGATAAGTAGAACACGGACAAGAAGCATCACAACTTCTTCACCAACTCAAATATCCTCAACAGCAATCTTCAACTCATAAGGCCCTTATAAAAGAGTGGTAACACTTATATTCGAAAGTAGGGCTAAGGAAACTCATCAAATCATGGCAAACATGTCCTTTGGTCAAAGAACAACTAATAGCTTTTACTTTTGCTCTTTCTCTTTATGTTTTGATGAGATTAATTGAAGCTTTTGAAAGAACATGTTATTAGGCAAGAAGTGAAAGTGTTAACACAAAGGAAGATGTTTGCCTTAGCTGGGCTTGACAAACAACTTACTTATCAAATGATAACGTCAACAAGGATATGCTATGACAAATCTTAATGCAACTTTATATGAATGAATCCTTGTCAACATCAAATGTCTGCTCTCTTTAAGAATAGAAGGAAGTAGGAATAACTGACTCAACCTAAAATTAAAAGATAGGCCCTGCTCTAGGGAAGTAGGGAAAACTCATGTGCTATCCTTAAATCAAACAGAATGAAAACAAGTTTTGAGAGGTGCATGATTTGTCAACGAATGCTAATAGATAACTCAATTACTTCTCGAGTTGGACAAGTTTCGAGGAACGGCTCCCGCACGAGGACGATCACATCCTCTTAATCTCCTTTGTTTATCACTGCCAAAGTTTTCTGGTTTCTCATGAACAAAGCGTGAAGGAGGGTTTGTTTGTTGTATTTTTTTAATGAGCCGGGCGCACTCTTTGCCAGTTCCTTCTCGTATTAGGGGTTTGCAGATTAGACATGCAATCCCGGGGTGAAACTTGTCCAACTCAAAAAGACCATGAATTAACTATTACTTCCTCATGAGCTAAAACAGAGGCACAAAATAAAAGATTTTGAACATTTAAGGATAACACATAAATTCTGTACTTTAGGAGGTGGTAGTGGAATACCACGAATAGGAAGGTATGGTGGACTCATATGGAAGGTATTGGTTTAAGGGTATGGATGCACAAGCAGAATTCCGCTTAGTACAGAGTTAGGCTAGCAAAGGTTTTGAGAGAACAGACAATTGATGATGACTAAGATGCAAAGCAATATAAAGCATAAACATTGAAATAAGCATAACACATCAAGTTGTCTTCCTTGTCAGCATAACACTTCAAGCATAGTAACATAAAGGTTTTGGCTATGTCGATACTTTTAAGAAAATCATGCTTGTTGTTATGACCAAAGCTATGTTTGCCAAGATTAAATAAAGTTTTCACAACCATACCTGATATAAGGTAAATACTCCCCATAAGAATCATCATATAAGGTCGATTGCGTGAAGAGAATACCGAGTGCAGCAAAGGAACCAATAGACTTCTCATTAATATTCCATCATAGACGACTCCACACTCACGGATACAATCTCTCCACCGAAGGAGTGGTAGACCTCAATGCACACACCTATTTCATATAATAACCTCCCTAGACATGATACGACTCTACTTGACTCTAAAAGACAAAAGGTAAAGATAAAGATACCGGGCACTCCCCCAAGCTTGGAATAAGCCAAGGGAATGTCGTTACCCAAGGAGATTTCACTCCTCATTCTTGTTGGCGTTGATCACGTTGTCCTCGGCGAAGCGCTTCCATGGAAGGGGTTCTCCAGTCTCATATGAGAAGTTTGTCTCCTGAATCCTGCATGCAGCACCCATACCCATGCGCATAAACCTTAGTTCATACTCACAGTTCTGGTGATGTAGATCATAAATTTGCCATTGGAGCTCTGTAATTCTTTCTTCAGATGCGGTGATGCTTTCCCACATCTCCTTCATCTCCTTCAGGAAGTAGGCCTTCAGCTCGTTGATGATGTCAAAGTTAGCTTCAACACCACGCTCGATCATCTTCTTGTACTTGAAGACTTCTTGCTCCACTTCTTCTAGCCTGGCCTGGACGCTCCCCTCCTTGATAGGTCCCTTCAGATCTTCTTGATGGAGGACACCATCCTCCATCTGAACAACCTGAGGGTGCTTCTTCACCTCAGCGAGGTAAGGGTTGATGACGTTGACGACGAACTTGTCTTTGGGGGAACTTGGAGAAGCCATGGCACCTAGATTCAGCTGAAAGATTCCCTGGCAGAAACAGATCGAAAAGAAAACACACGAAATCGCGAGATACGTTGCCGGAACAATCAGGGCAAATATATAGCAAAAATTTATGCACAGAAAGGAAGGTAACAGGCTAAAGCGGGGTCGGAGACGGACTCCCGGGTGTCCAGGCGCCCTGGCGGCGCGGCCAGGAGGTAGGGCGCGCCAGGGGGGCGCTTGGACCCCCTGGACCTTGTCTCCGGCTCCACTTAGGCTCAGAATTTTACTAATTTTGCAAAAACTCATAATATGGAACTTTTATGGCGGTTCGCGATGTTTCCTTATCGTAATACATACCTTTTCTTTATTCTGCTTCTGCTGGCGTCTGAAACAGGGCTGCAACATGTTCTTCGTGAGTTGTTGTGTATATTATATTCACATCAACATTGACAGGGTCTCCTGCTATGTAATGCTTAAGTCTTTGCCCATTCACAACTTGAGGTTTGGTGCCTTCAAAATTGTTAATCTTAACTGCACCAGACCGATAAACTTCTTCAATATGAAATGGCCCTTCCCACCTGGAAAGTAGTTTGCCTGGAGAAAACCTGAAACGGGATCTAAACAACAAAACTTTATCACCAACATTAAATTCACGTTTCAGAATCCTCCTATCATGCCACTTCTTTACCTTTTCCTTGAACATTTTAGCGCTCTCGTAAGCTTCACTTCTCCATTCATCTAGAGAAGTCAAGTTCATGGGACGCTTCTCACCAGCTAATTTTGGGTCAGCATTAAGCTCTCTAACAGCCCAGAAAGCTTTGTGCTCTAACTCTAATGGCAAATGGCAAGCCTTGCCATACACCATCTTATAGGGGGACATGCCCATGGGGTTTTTGTAAGCAGTTCTATACGCCCACAAAGCATCTCCTAACTTATTTGACCAATCCTTTCTATTTCTGTTTACTGTCTTCTGCAAGATCAACTTAATCTCTCTATTGGGTGAGCTCAACTTGCCCACTAGTTTGAGGATGATATGGTGAAGCAATTATATGATTGACATCGTATTTGGCTAGAGCTTTTCTAAAAGCTCCATGCGTGAAGTGTGATCCTCCATCGGTCATGAGATACCTAGGTACACCAAACCTAGGAAAAATTACATCTTTGAGCATTTTCAAAGATGTCTTGTGATCAGCACTTTCAGTGGGGATTGCTTCAACCCACTTGGTCACATAATCAACAGCTACTAAAATGTGAGTGTACTTGTGCGAAGAAGGAAAAGGACCCATAAAATCAAAACCCCAGCAATCAAAAGGTTCAATCACTAGTGAGTAATTCATAGGCATCTCATTCCTTCTACTAATGTTACCAACTCTCTGACATTTATCACAGGCTAAAGCATAATTTCTAGCATCCTTAAAGAGAGTAGGCCAATAAAAACCTGATTGAAGAACCTTATGTGCAGTCCTCTCACCGGCATGATGTCCTCCATAGGTACTATCATGACACTGTCTAAGAATGTCCTTCTGCTCGTGTTCCGGTATGCATCTTCTCACGATCCCGTCGGGGCCTTCCTTGAAAAGATGTGGGTCATCCCAAAAGTAGTGCCTCAAATCATGAAAGAACTTCTTCCTTTGCTGAAATGTTAAACCTGGAGGCAAATACTTTGCAACGATAAAATTAGCATAATCTGCAAACCAAGGATCAAAAAGAGATTGTACTTTTACAACGGCAAGTTCCTCGTCTGGAAAACTGTCGTTGACCGGGATGGGATCATGCGGTATATCTTCCATCCTTGAAAGATTGTCCACCACCGGATTGTCTTGTCCTTTCCTATCAACAATCTGCAAATCAAATTCTTGAAGAAGGAGTACCCATCTGATAAGCCTTGGCTTGGCATCCTTCTTTGTCATGAGGTACTTAATGGCAGCATGATCAGTATGAATAATAACTTTGGAATCAACAATATACTGCCTAAACTTATCACAAGCAAACACTACAGCTAAGAATTCCTTCTCAGTAGTAGCATAATTCCTCTGAGCAATATCAAGGGTTTTACTAGCATAATGTATAACATTCAATTTCTTATCAACTCTTTGTCCTAAAACAGCTCCAACAGCAAAATCACTAGCATCACACATAATCTCAAAAGGTAAATTCCAGTCAGGTGGTTGTACTATAGGAGCGGTTATTAAGGCTTTCTTAAGAACTTCAAAAGCTTCCTTACAATCCTCATCAAATACAAAAGGAACGTCCTTCTGGAGAAGATTAGTGAGGGGCCTTGAAGTCTTAGAAAAGTTTTTAATAAATCTTCTATAGAAACTAGCATGACCAAGAAAACTGCGAATACCTTTGATGTCCCTTGGGTAGGGCATCCTCTCAATTGCTTCGATCTTGGCCTTGTCCACTTCAATTCCCCTTTCGGAAATCTTGTGACCAAGAACAATGCCTTCGTTAACCATGAAGTGGCACTTCTCCCAGTTGAGTACCAAATTTGTCTCCTCACATCTACCTTTGAAAAGTAGCAGGGGCATTACATAAACCAAAAGGCATACGCTTGTAAGCATAAGTACCAAAGGGACAAGTAAAAGTGGTCTTCTCTTGATCAGAAGTGTTAACATGAATTTGAGAGAAGCCAGAATAACCATCAAGATAACAAAAGTGGGTATTTTTGGATAACCTTTCAAGCATTTGGTCGATGAACGGCAACGGGTAGTGATCCTTCTTGGTTGCCTTGTTCAGCTTCCTGTAATCAATACACATTCTATATCCAATAATAATTCTCTGAGGTATTAGTTCATTCTTATCATTAGGAACGACAGTTGTACCTCCTTTCTTAGGAACACAATGTACCGGGCTTACCCACTTACTATCAGCTATAGGGTAGATAATACCTGCGGCTAGAAGCTTGAGAATCTCAGTTCTTACAACATCCATCATCTTCGGGTTCAACCATCGTTGATGATCAACAATTGGTTTAGCATCAGGCTCAAGGTTGATAGTATGTTGACAGATAGATGGACTAATCCCCTTAAGGTCATCAAGGGTATAGCCAATTGCGCCTCGGTGTTTACGAAGTACTTCCAATAGTCGCTCTTCTTCATATCCTGAAAGGTTAGAATTGATAATAACAGGATATACTTTCTTTTCATCTAAATAAGCATACTTGAGCGTATCGGGAAGAGGTTTAAGATCAAACACCGGGTCTTCTTTTGGTTTTGATAAAATTCCCAAAGGTTCAACCGGGAGGTTGTGCTTCAGGATAGCAGGTTGCCTCAATAATATTTCATCTAGTTCATTTCTTTCCTGCATATGCAAATCATTCTCGTGGTCCTCCATATATTGCTGCAAGGGATCATTAGGGGGAATAGCAATAGAAGCAATACTTTCAATAATTTTATCATCACTAGGTAAATCGGTACCACGAGGCTGCTTAGAGAACTTAGAAAAATTAAATTCATATGGCTCACCATTGAATTCAACAGAAACTTTACCTTTCTTGCAATCTATTATAGCTCCACAAGTTCTAAGAAAAGGTCTACCAAAAATAATAGGACAAAAATTGTCCCTCTCTGAACCAAGTACTAGAAAATCGGTAGGGTATTTTACCTTTCCACATAGGACTTCAACGTCCCTCACAATTCCAATAGGAGAGATAGTTGTTCTGTTTGCAAGATGAATGGTAACATCAACTCCTTCAAGTTCACAAGGGGAAATCTCACCGATGATCTCTTCATAAAGTGAATAGGGGATAGCACTTGCACTCGATCCCAAATCGCATAGCCCATAATAATTGTGATCTCCTATTTTAACAGATACCACTGGAGTACCTGAAATTGGGCCTTTATTCTTGGCTGTGACAAGGTTAGTGGAAACAGCACAAAAATTTACATTGGAATCCAAAACATCATTAGTAACAAGGTCTTTAATCAATGCAACTTGAGGATCGACCTTGATCTGGTCCTCAGGCTCATCAATTCTTCTCTCACTTTTATTTATTACGCCTGTCACAAGAGAGTGCTCCCTTATCCTTGCGGGAAAAGGAGGCTTTTCATATATAAATGCAGGCAAAATAGGGTCAGCAACATGAATATCAACAGGTAGCTCTTTAAAAGGTTCATGGTGCTGGTCTCTCTTCTTTTTAAAAGAATCAACGTGAGAGGCAAAATCCTTACAGAAATCAATCATTAGATGGGAATCAAGACCAATCTTAGAGCAAAATGTATTGAAGTAATCAGTTTTCACATAGCTCTCAATATAATCATGCTCACAATTTATAGCGGGTTCAATACCTTTATCGATTTCCCAATCTTCGGTATTCCTCTGGATCCTTTCAATGAGATCCCACCTTTCTTCAACACTCTTTGTCTGAAATACCCCACTAGAGGAGGCATCCAGCATCTCCTTATCCTGATGAGAAAGCCTGGCATAAAAATTTGTAAGTATAATTTCCTTGGGGAGCTCATGAATAGGACATTTGAGCATTAGGGTCTTCAATCTCCCCTAAGCTTGAGCAATGCTTTCTCCGTCACGAGACCTAAAGTTATAGATATAGTTCATGTCTCGATGAATTTCATGAAGAGGATAAAACTTAGTATAAAAGAGAGACATAAGCTCTTGCCAATCAAGCAAGTGCGAGTTATCGAGAAGCTTATACCAATCTGAAGCTTTATCCATAAGCGATACGGCGAACAATTTCCTCATGACAAACTCCATTGATACACCTGCAAGCTTAAATAATGAACATAGTTGTGACAGATATAGCAAGTGTTCACCGGGATGTCTGTCTCCTGCATAACGATTAGCCAGAACATAATCGATAATACCAGCTGGTATTTTATAGGGCACAATTTCAGTAGGGGGAGGAGCAACCACCACAGGTGTGGGGCGTCTTCCCACAAGCAACGATCCAATAGCAAGGTTGTCCATAAGGACAAAGAGCAGCAACAGCAGAAATAAATAAAACAGAAATATAAAAACTTCCTTACCAGTTTCACTTTACCAATAGCGCTACGCTCCCCGGCAACGGCGCCAGAAAACGGTACTTGATGACCCACAACCGTAAGGGATCTATTGCAGCGTTTTCGATAAGTAAGAGTGTCGAACCCAACGAGGAGCAGAAGGTATTGATAAGTGATTCTGAGCAAGGAATTACTGCAAGCACTGAAAGATAACTTTTTAGGGGTTTTCTTGATATAAGCAACAGGAAAGTAAAAGCAAACAAAGTAAAAAGGCACTGAGGAGTAGCAAGTGGCCCAATCCTTTCTGAGCAAAGGAGAGGCCTAGCAACTGAACTTATAAAGGCTAAAGTGTTCTTGAGGACACACGGGAGAGGTAGTCATGTGCTTTCGCCATATCCCGTATCGGTACTATGTTATGTGTTGATAAGTGTTGAGTGGGTGGATCTATGCTAGTACACTCTCTAGACTAAGATGAGTGCACTCTTATGATTAAACACCTTGCAAGCATCCGCAAATACAAGATAGTATTTAAGGCAAAAGCCTAACCATAGCAATACGATCGATGATCCATCGTTCCCTTGTGCAAAAGCGTGCGAACTGGGGTTCAGGTTTCTGTCACTCCGGCAACCCACCGTAAGCATTCTTTGTACACAATGTATTCCCCTAGGTCCTTAATAAGGCGAAGTGTTGAGTGTTCGACTCACACAACACCACTAGTAGAATAACAACACAACTTAAGTATCAAACAACACATATTACTTTAACATCATATGACTACTAACAACAAGACTTTTCCCATGTCCTCAAGAACTAAGGTAACTACTCACAAGACATAAAAGAGATCATGATCAGTGGAGATAAATGGATGATAAACTATCTGGTCATAATAATATTTCTCCAACAAAACTCAATAGCATTCACCACAATGTAGTAATCAACACCGATGGAGTAGAGAGGATAGATACTACGGGTTACAACACAAGTTGCAATTGTGAGATGAGATTTGGATGAAGATGGAGATGGTGTTGATGTTGGGGATGATGTTGATGATGATCTCGATGATGCCCGTGATGATGGTGATGACGATGGCGATGATCTCCCCTTCCGGGAGGTGATCTCCCCGGTGAAATCTGCCCGCCGGAGATGGCTTTTTCTTCTCTGTAGGTTTCCGCCACGGAGCAGCGGCGGAACTCCGTAAAAACTCTCGTTTTTAGGGTTTTCGGATAACGGGGAGTATATAGGCAAAAGGGGGCAGCCGGAGGTGGGCCAGGGGCTCCAGGCGCCCCCACCCCCCCCCCCCCCCCCCCCCCGCGCGGCCAGGGGGGCGCGCCCCCAGGGCGCCTGGACACCCTGTGGCCCCCCTCTGGTTGCCCTTTTGCGTGCCTTCGTGATCCGTCTGGAAAATACTCTCCGTCGATTTTCAGGTAATTTGGAGGTATTCTTCTTCAGCAACTCAGCGTCTACTTTTTACCGCTGGATCCTGCGTCTGCTGCTTCGGCACCGGAAAGTTGCAAACTGTGTAAAATAGGCCAAAACAACATAAGAACATCATCGTAATGTGAAATATATCAATGAATAAGGATGAATTATGATACAAAATAGTGATGCATTTTGGACGTATCAATTGATCGTTCAGTTTTATTGCTATTGCTTTATTCATATCAAATACATCTTATCCGATACACCCGGATACCATAGGAACACCTTGTGTGCTATCAAACGTCACAACGTAACTGGATGATTATAAAGATGCTCTACAGGTATCTCTGAAGGTGTTTGTTGGGTTGGCATAGATCAAGATTAGGATTTGTCACTCTGAGTATCGGAGAGGTATCTTTGGGCCCTCTCGGTAATGCACATCATAGGAAGCCTTGCAAGCATTATGACTAATAAGTTAGTTGTGGGATGATGCATTACAAAATGAGTAAAGATACTTTCAGGTAACGAGATTGAACTAGGTATGAAGATACCGACGATCGAATCTCGGGCAAGTAACATGCCAATGACAAAGGGCATAACGTATGTTGTCATTACGGTACGACCGATAAAGATCTTCGTAGAATATGCGGGAACCAATTTGAGCCTCTAGATTCCGCTATTGGTTATTGACCGGAGAGGTGTCTCGGTCATGTCTACATAGTTCTCGAACCCATAGGGTCCACACGCTTAACTTTTGATGACGATTTGTATTATATGAGTTATGTGATTTGGTGACCGAATATTGTTCGGAGTTCCGGATGAGATAATGGACATGACGAGGAGTCTCGAAATGGTTGAGAGGTAAATATTAATATATTGGATTATGGTATTCGGACACCGGAAGAGTTCTGAGGGGTATCGGGTACATATCAGAGTACCGGGGGATTACCGAAACCCCTGGGGGAAGATATGGGCCACATGGGCCATAGGAGGGAGGCACACGAGCCCACAAAGGGATGGCGCGCCCCCACAAGGGAGGAGTCCGAATTGGACTAGGGGAGGGGGCGGCGCCCTCCTTTCCTTTTCCCTCTCTCCTTCCCCCTTTCCCCCTCCGTTAAAAGGAAAGGGAGGACGAATCCTACTAGGAGCCCAAGTAGGACTCCTCCTACTTGGGGCGCGCCTAGGGCCGGCCTCCTCCCCTCCCTCCTTTATATATGTGGGGAGGGGGCACCTAGAATACACATCAATTGTTCCAAGCCGTGTGCGGCGCCCCCTCCACAGTTTACACCTCCAGGTCATATTCACGTAGTGCTTAGGCGAAGCCTTGCGCAGATCACTTCACCATCACCGTCACCACGCCATCATGCCGACGGAACTCTCCCTCGATACATTGCTGAGTTCGAGGGATGTCATCGAGCTGAACGTGTGCAGAACTCGGAGGTGCCGTACGTTCGGTGCTTGATTGGTCAGAACGAGAAGAAGTTCGGCTACATCAACCGCGTTAACAAACGCTTCCGCTTTCGGTCTATGAGGGTACGTGGACACACTCTCCCCCTGTTGTTGCTATGCATCTCCTAGATAGTTCTTGCGTGAGCGTAGGAAATTTTTGAAATTGCATGCTACGTTCCCCAACAAGATTTGTAACAGCAGGTGCATCTCGACAAACCTTTACTCCCACAAGCTCACCGCTTTCTTTTGCGTGTGCTAATAGAGACTTGAGTCCTTTAGTACACAAAATAAAGAGATAGGGGGATAGGGGGTATCCCTGCCACAGCCCCGTAGATGGCTTGATTATGTCAGTTTCAGATGAATTGAACCTCACCCTATAATCTATATTGCACTGAGGATACACACTCCATGTGTAATGCCCCGGATGTAATACTTGCCCTTTTGGGCAATATATATATCTTTGGCTTCATCAGTTCCATTCCGGGTTCTTCGTCTTTTCGGGTTTTCATCGTTTTGTCGCGTGGGTGTGTGCATTCATCCATATCATGTTGTCATGTGCATCGCATTGCATTGTGTTGTCGTTTGCATCCGGTCCCACTCGTTCCTTCCCGTTGTCTGTTTCGAGTTCCGGAGCTCTCTCACGTGTATGTGGCATCCCCGAGGCCTACTTTGGTGTTTGGCCGTGTAGCGTTTCCGGTTTGGCGTGAGACTTGTCGTGCGATGTTGTTTTGGTGTGTGTAAACCGCCTGTCAAATCTCGTCGCGTTTGGAGTTCGTTTGATGCTCCAACAGTTATTCTCGTGGGCTAAAAGTACCTCCTCTTTGAGGCCCAAGACACCCCTCCAACAGCCCACCAACCCAACTCCAACCCCTCCCTTCATCTAGGCCATCCATTTGTGATCTCGTGGCCGAAAACCTCCCCTCATTTGGACAACCCTAGCTCCTTGTGCCTATATAAACGTCCATCTTCCCCAATTTTTGCGTCCAGAAACCCTAATCACAGTTCGCCGCCGGTGCTTCCACCGTTGAAGCGCAGTGCTTCCACCGTTGACACGGCGTGCTTCCGATCTCACTGCGCTTGTGCTTCCGACCCGAGCCGCCGTGCTTCCGAAGTGTCGGAGCTGTGCTTCTGAGGTCGTCTCCTACCTCTAGCTCGCCGGAACTTCGCCGCCGCCGCGCCACCTCACCGCCGCCGTTCCTCCTCCCTCCTCCACCTCGTCGGCCAGCCGCGCCGTCCGCCGCCGCCTCCTTCAACCGCCGCCGCCCCGGCCTCGTCGCGCCACCGCCTCCTCCCGAGATCGCCGCCGGTCCTAGACCGCCGCGCCCCGCCGTCTCCCTCCTCCCGCCGGCCCCGGCACCCGCTCGGTGATCCAGCCGCCGCCGCGTTCGAAGGGGATCGGGAGGATCCCCTCGATCCAGATCCGCAGCCGGGTGGGCCGGCCCGATCCGCTCTAGCCGCGGGGCCCGCTAACCCTAAATGGGCCGAAGCCGTTAGCCCGGTCCGTCAGCCGCCGTTGACCCCGCCGGACCCGTTGACTTCGGAGGTTGTTCCTTTTTTTCACTAAGTCCTGGTAGTTTTTAGTTTCCGATGCAGTTTTGCACTGTGCATAACTTTTTGTGTGCATGTCCGATTTGAGCAAATGAGATGTCAAAATGATCGTGGTGACTTGTACTACGTTTTGTTCCATTGTGACATGCATGTTTGAGGTCATCTAGATGTCTTAATCTTCATGGGAAGAGTGCTACTTGTTATAAACTGCTGTTAGTAGTTGTTTTCATGCCATGTTTGCAATGTGATATCTTGGTGCATGTTTATCCAAATGAAGCAAATGATATGTCCACATGTTCATCATGAAATGCTCTACATGTTGATTGCTTTAGCTTGCATGATAGATTTCATCTTGCCATGTTAATCTCCTTTGCAAAGTGCTATGTGGCTGTTATGTTGTTAAACTTGTTATGAGATGCCTAGTTGAGGAGCTCGTTGCTATTGATGTGTTTGTCCCCTTGATGCATGCTTAGATGTTTTGGTTTCACCATCATGTGTACTTTGCTGTGGTGCAAACCACTTGTCTTGTTTAGTTTTGAGGTGACTTAAACTTGCTCACAAAGATGCCATGTTATTACTGCTGTTTTAACACTTAGTGAAATTTCACTAAGTCTGGAATCTGTAATTTCCAGATGCCATGTTTGCTTGTTGTTCTAGGCAAATCCATGCTAGTTTTGGGGTGACTCTTGATGATTCCTTGTTGTATAAGTTGTTGGCTATCCATTCATGTTCTCACATGCTCATTTGGGTGGCTGTAGCATACTTATCTTTTGCTCCCAAGTTGCTATAAAATACTGCTGTCAGGATTTTGGTGTCAAGTTCAATATGTCATAGCTTGTTGCTATTGATCCATGGCTCCTTTGGAGATGCTCCAATGGAATTGTTTGCTGTAGCAGATGTCTACTTTATGTCCATGCTCCTTGCCATGATGTTTGAGTGATGTAGACTATTTATCTCTTGCTCCGAAGTTGCTATGTGGCTGTTAATTTCAGCTTGTGCATGTTTATTGTTTTGGGTGTAACTTTTAGCCCGTTGCTCCGTTTTGAGCAAGTCCTATATGTAACTTGTGTGTTTTTGCTTGTAGAATCATATTGTCCTATTGTTATCATGTTTTGAAGTATTTTTGCTTGATGCAAATTGACATGCTCCTTTGTGCTGTAACACTGTGCTTCCTATGTAGACTTTCTGTGCTTCCTAAGTGCATCTGCAGTGCTTCCATAGTGCATCAGCCATGCATCCAGTAGTTTTGTGCATTGCATCTTGTTGATTTCGTGTCTTGTGTGTTTTGATTTGAGTATAGCCGGGAGCCGAGTACGAGTATGAGAACGAGGTTACTACCGAGGTAGAGAACGAGGAGCTCTCTTACGATCCCGTCGACGACTCAACAGGCAAGATGACCTGACCCCGATAACATTACTATCTTTGCCTATTGCTAGAAGTCTCGCTCTATAGTTTTGCCTCGATGCCCATGTTTTCCTGTCAGCCTCCTATTGTAACCATGAACCTGTCTAACCACCCTACCTATGCAAACCATTGATGGCTATAAGTAAGCTTCGCTCAGCCCCTCTTATAGCATTGTTAGCTGCAGGTGAAGATTGAAGATTTCTTGCTTCTTGTTGAAGCTTGTTGGGATATCACACTATATTAATTATTAAATGAAATCTTCTATATCTTTACCTAATAATAAAGCACGGAACGAGTTTGTCGGGTTCACCGTCACAATACGCTTCTTCCTGTGAATTTACGCTTTCAATTTTTTTCACCTATATTATTTTCTACATCCGAGGTGGTACTATTCATCCAAAAGCGTTTAATTCCAGAATTTTATCTGTTCAGTGGGCCGCTTGCCCTGTCCACTTTGCTGGTCCGAGTCGCTCGCTGTGATCGGCCCGTGATGAATAGTCCCACCTTGCTCCCGTACAAAAAATCTCATCGGTTTATATACTTTTACAGATTGGTTGTCAACAAGCCAAGCAACAGGAGCTCGATGAGATTGAACGGAACGACAATGAATGCGCTGAGCAGAGGTCGATGTGATGGAGAAACAGCTGGGTGGCGGAGAAACTGGAGACGGGGTCGAGAGGAGCTACACCCAAGCAAGGCATCGAAGCAGAGGAAAAGAGGGGCATCGGCAGGTATGGCGGCGGCGGCTCGCAGGGGGCCCTCCGACGCGGATCCCAGCGGGAACGGGGTGAGGAGCCGGGCGACGGCGGATCCCGCCGGATCCGGGGCTTCAACCTCGGTCAAAGCAGCACCACCAGCCGCCAGCTGCAGGGAAGCGAGGAAATTCGCTGCCATTTAGATCCAAGATCGCGGGAGTATAGGGCGGTGGGGGGGGTTGCACTCGTCGGTGTCGCGAGTGGAACGACGGCTTGGTCGTCGGGGTGGAGCTCCATGGTGGCGGGGATGGGATGTGATGATGGTCGAAGAACGGCGGCGGTGGTAATTTGAGCAAGAAAGAAAGAAAGAGATGGCACGGCGGAATCTTCCATGGGTCAGGTGTAGTCGCCCAGGGATTTAACGGAGGTCAGGTGGAGGCTACCCATGGAAAAGGCCGGGTTCTTACTGTCATACTTTCATCTTCAAATGACTACCACATATTATGAATATGTTATCACATACAATAACTAAAAGTTAGGAAAATATTACAAATAAATATTTCTTGAGGGACAACATATTTGGAGCTCGTCCACTTGCTGACATTTAAAATTCCTCAACTCTGGATGTCACCGATATCGTTGGCGAGACACAAAGAAGAGAGGGAGGGCTGAAGAGTAGAGAGAGAAAGTCACAACAGTACATTTTGCTCGTGTCCTGTTTTGCCCAGCACGTCAGCTGGGGGATCAGTCTCCTCCGTTTTACCATCTCTCCCGCAACTCTGCGGGCCCTAATCCTGATCACCAACGAGGTGAGATGATGATGTCCACGGAAGTTGTCATGCTGGCGAGTGGGGTGTGCTCATACTACTAGCGGCAACATGTCAACAAAATAACGCCAAGCATTGTAAACTATTTACCTTCCAGACATCGTATTTTTAAAGTAGAAAAGTATAAATATGAATTAATGTTAATAGGGAATCAGAGGGAGAGAAGGAGGGGGGGGGGTTGCGCTCGTCGGTGTCGCGAGCGGAACGACGGCTTGGTCGTCGGGGTTCCGCTCCATGGTAGCGGGGATGGGATGTGATGATGGTCGAAGAACAGCGGCGGTGGTAATTTGAGCAAGAAAGAAAGAAAGAGATGGCATGGCGGAATCTTCCATGGGTCAGGTGTAGTCGCCCAGGGATTTAACGGAGGTCAGGTGGAGGCTACCCATGGAAAAGGCCGGGTTCTTACTGTCATACTTTAATCTTCAAATGACTACCACATATTATGAATATGTTATCACATACAATAACTAAAAGTTAGGAAAATATTACAAATAAATATTTCTTGAGGGACAACATATTTGGAGCTCGTCCACTTGCTGACATTTAAAATTCCTCAACTCTGGATGTCATCGATATCGTTGGCGAGACACAAAGGAGAGAGAGAGGGCTGAAGAGTGGAGAGAGAAAGTCACAACAGTACATTTTGCTCGTGTCCTGTTTTGCCCAGCACGTCAGTTGGGGGATCACTCCCTTCCGTTTTACCATCTCTCCCGCAACTCTGCGTGCCCTAATCCTGATCACCAACGAGGTGAGATGATGATGTCCACGGAAGTTGTCATGCTGGCGAGTGGGGTGTGCTCATACTACTAGCGGCAACATGTCAACAAAATAACGCCAAGCATTGTAAACTATTTACCTTCCAGACATCGTATTTTTAAAGTAGAAAAGTATAAATATGAATTAATGTTAATAGGGAATCAGAGGGAGAGAAGGAGAACAATAGGGCGAGATAAATGGAAATAAGTGGACGGATGGGACGTGTAACAATGTCTCCCGTTGCAACGCACGGGCATTTATGCTAGTATTGGTAATGGGTGGAAGGCTAAGCCTTTTGCTTGGTGATTTGTTTCACTCATGCCACCTAGGAACCATATAAACCGGTGTTATGTTCCTTGATTATGCGTTCCTCACACGGTTGGGGTTATGGGACCCCCTCGATAAACCGCTAAGTGCTAAGTCTTTTCCAGCAAGTCCCAACATTGGTACTATTTGCCTAATAACTAAAACTTGCATAGGGTCTTGCAAACCCGAGTTCTTAATCAACAACCCCGGGCCAGTGCTCCACATGAGTGTTGGTCCAAACTGGGGGTCCTGTAGGGCCACCACGAGGAAACTCGAGGATTGGTAAAAACCTGTAGCATCACCCATCCGGTCGTGGCCTGAGACTAGATACGCGCGGCTATTGTCAGGGTGTCGGCACGCCGGGAGGATTTGCTGGATTAGCCTTACCTTAGTCGAAGTATCTTGAGCACGGGATTCCGAGGATACTCAGGCCTTCCCACTTTGGAGTTGCGACTCCGCGGATCATGGGCTTGTCATGGGCCAAGTTGGAACACCCCTGCAGGGTTATGAACTTTCGAAAGCCGTGCCCGCAGTTATGTGGCAGATGGTAATTTGTTAATATCCGGTTGTAGAAAACTTGACACCATGTTCAGAATACACTACCAGCGTGAGTACCGTGACGGTCATTTTCCGAAGGGGTTCGGGAAGTGAACACGGTGGGGTTATGTTTGACTTGCTTTAGTTAGGATCACTTCATGATCATCTCTCGTCCGAGGCACTTCTCTTCTGGCTCTCTTTTACGTAAGCTAGGCTAGTGTTGCTGCAGACTCTTGTTCTTTCTTCAGCCATGTTCCACACCCAAGGCTTGGATAGTTGTGTTACCCGGGAACGGGATTGCTGAGTCCTCTGTGGCTCACAGATTCTACACCACACAAGATGCAGGTACTTTGGTGAGCTACACAGGCGATGGCACCGAGCTAGACTGGGACTACGACGAGGAGCGTAGCCGTTACTATGTGAACTATCCGGTTGATCAGTAGAGCTTCTACTAGGATTCGATCTAGACCTGTGGTTTAATGTTATGTTTGGTATCTTTCTTTTGGATCTTCACCCTTAGGTGGGTTGTGATGTTTATTTGAATGATGTTTGGACATGTAATGAATTGTGTGATGTGGTGAGTGTAAGCCAACTATCTTTTCCGTTTTCATCCCTATTTTTACATGAGATGTGCAAAGGTACCAAACTTGCGATCATTCCAGAATGGGCTTATATCTTTAAGTCGTGCCTCGACACGTAGAAGATATAGTCCCATCCTGGGCATTACAAGTTGGTATCAGAGCCTTCTCCGACCTAGAAGCCCCCACTGATTGATCGAATCATTGACGGTCGAGTCTAGGCACACACTTAAAATGTATTGAGTCCTATATTTATATCGGAGAGTAGGATTTCTTTTGCTCCTCATCTCTTTTCACTCTGGTGAGGACTCCTGACGATTACTCTTGCCTCTTCTACTTTCAAAAATTGCACAATTTTTTTTAGGAATCTCGCGAGTATTATTTGGATTGTTTCGATGTCTTCGTGACGAGAATATTGTTCTCGATGCCTCCTGACATTAGGGGTTGTGGCAGTGTCCCGGGGAGTTGAGCTTCGGGGTATTATTGTCACAAACATATCGCGGCAGTTCTAGAATACTTAAGACGGTCGACATCGAAAACTCTCATATACGGTTAGTGGCAAGATAACCCCGACATCACCCAGTACTGGGGAGGTAGTTCGGGAGTATTGCCATAGCTTGTATAGTAGATGCGTTTCGAAGGTCCGAGGTAGACGGTTTCCGAGAACAACTGGTTATGTATTGAAGGATGGATACAGCTGGATGTAGGATTAGAGTTGAGTGTGCGATGCTTCCCCTGTATCCCCAACACCTGATTGCATAACTGGAAACTTTCGGAAATTAATAGGTGGGTTCATCTAGTAGCTCGTAGGCATTCTTCCAACGAATGCAGGTTACGGAGTTCGGGGTTCTACATTGAGTGAAGTGGTTTTATGGCCGATGTTCTGATCGGGAGTTGCATCTTAAAGGGTCCTTGGCTATGCTGATCCGGGGATTGCAAAACCCTTTCGTAAAACGTTCCATAAGCTTTCAGCACAAAGATGTCGAACAAAGCTCCTATCTTGTATTTGTTCCATCTGTACCTTGTTGTTTTCTTATTTACCTTTTATCTCCCAGTGGCTTCTCGTGAAGATTGTTGTTATCATTAAACTGAGAATTTCATTCGTTCCTCTTGTTCGAATGATTCTTGTGAAGACTATGTTGCATTTCTATCCGTTGTTTCAGCTTATATCTTCTTTCAATCAAATGGCTGATTGGTGGTCATCTATTTCAGGATGGCTCCGAAACGGGTTCCCAACGCTAACCCAGAGGGTGAAGAGGTTCCAGATCGTCCTCCTTCCCCTCCTCCTCCGTCTGAGGCCTGGAGAGCAATTATGCAGACTACAAACCAGAACACCCAGATGCTTATGCAGATGATGCAGCAAATGCAAGCAAATCAAGTAAATCAGGGTGCTCCAGGGAACCAAGGCAATTTCTTCAACCAACAGCACCATGCTACGCTCAACCAGTTCTTGGCTAATCAACGAAAGGCTTTCAGTTACTGTGTCGACCCTCTCGATGTTGAAGATTGGATTACCGATATCAAGAAGCATTTTGAGTGCAGTAACGTCACGCCTGAGGACTATGTGAAGTTTGCAGCCTTCCAACTCAAGGACCAAGCAGCTGACTGGTGGCAGCAGTACAAAGACTCCAGAGAAGGGTGTGTGATCTCTTGGGATGATTTCTGCAAGGACTTTCACTCTCACCACATTCCAACAAGTGTCATCGAGGGTATGCGTGAGCAATTCCGCAACCTGAAGCAAGGCTCAATGACTGTCTACCAGTACAATGTCAAGTTCCAAAACCTTGCCCGCTATGCTAAGCAAGACATCCCAGATGCCAAGAGCAAGATCTATCAGTTCCGTGGAAGTCTGAAGGATGAACTTCAACTTGCTCTCACCTTGTTCGAGCCTGATGAGTTTGACAAATTCTATAACATGGCGCTTAAGCAAGAGGCAGCCCAGCTCAAGATGGAAGCTTCCAAAAAGAGGATCCGAGATGCTGTTCACTCCTCCTCATCTTCTCAAGTGGTCGCGAAGCAACATAAATTTTGGCTTCCACCTCCTCCAGTGATCCGAGCTCCCTACAACAACAACATCAACAAGAACTCGGGTGGTCATGGTTTCTCCCACCCACCCAACCCAAGCAAGCAGTCCAAGTCGCAGTTCCAAGCTCCAAGACCAAGTGTTCCTCCTACTCGTCCTCTTTCTGAGGTCACCTGCTACAAGTGTGGCCAGAAGGGTCATTATTCCAACAAGTGCAACAACCCAAGGCGCCTTCCGCCTCCTCCACCTGTCAGTACAGCTATTGTCAAGCATGATCCGAAGGAAGCAAGGGTGAATCTGATGAATGCAGCGCAAGGGAGAATTCTTCTGATGTCATATTGGGTAACCTTCCAGTTAACTCTTTTCCTGCAAAAGTGTTCTTTGATTCGGGTGCATCATGTTCTTTCTTGTCTCAACCATTTGCATCCAAGCACAATTTTGACATCAAAAGTCTGCCAAGGGAGTTAGCAGTTATTTCTCCGGGGAGACGAATGCATTCTAGTATATATGCTCCGGATGTATCTATTCGCATGGGTGATTATCGATTTCTGGCCTCTCCGGTGGTTCTCGGCAATTCCGACATCGCTCTTATCCTCGGAATGGATTGGCTTTCTCAGCATGATGCTCACCTTGATTGTGCAAATAAGGAAGTCAAGATTACTCATCCTGATGAAGACGTGATTATCTTCGCCTCTCGGGATAACACAATCAGGCTTTTCTCTCTCAATGACAAGGGCGAGATTAATGCTATATCTCAAATTCCGGTGGTTAACGAATACGAAGACGTCTTTCCTGAAGAGCTTCCAGGCATGCCTCCACACCGTCAAGTGGAATTCGTCATTGAACTCGAGCCGGGTACTGAGCCAGCATGCCGGCGTCCGTACAAGCTATCTCCTGGAGAATTGAAGGAGTTGAAGAAGCAGCTTGATGAACAAGAACGTTTGGGTCTAATCAGGCCTAGTACGTCTCCTTGGGGCTGTGGTGTCTTATTTGTCAAGAAGAAGGATGGCACGGAACGCCTTTGCGTCGATTACCGGCCATTGAACAAGAAGACAATAAAGAACAAGTATCCGCTCCCCAACATCAATGAACTGTTCGAGCAGCTCAAAGGAGCTAAAGTGTTCTCAAAGCTCGATCTCCGAATGGGCTATCACCAAATTCACATTCGCGAAGAAGACATCCACAAGACTGCCTTCAGAACGAGCTACGGCTCCTATGAGTATACAGTCATGTCTTTTGGTCTCGCTAATGCTCCACCTACCTTCTCGAGAATGATGCACTACATTTTCAACCCCTACACCGGTGAGTTTGTGCTTGTGTATCTGGATAACATTTTGGTATTTTCCAAGAACGAAGAGGATCACGAAAAGCACCTCCGTCTGGTTCTCGACAGACTCCGTGAACATAAGTTCTATGCCAAGTTCTCCAAGTGCGAATTTTGGCTCGATAAGGTCTTATATCTGGGCCATATCATCTCCGCTGACGGTATTGCGGTAAACCCCGAGAAAGTTGAAGCCATTGTCAACTGGGAACCTCCTCAGAACGTCAAGCAACTCCGAAGCTTTCTTGGTCTTGCTAGCTATTGCAGAAGGTTCGTTGAGAACTTCTCCAAGATTGCCAAGCCTCTCTCCAACTTGCTGCAGAAGAATGTCAAGTACTACTGGTGTCCAGATTGTGAAGTGGCATTCAAAACTCTCAAAGAAAAGCTCGTCTCTGCTCCAGTTCTTACTCCTCCAGATGAGTCCAAGCCCTATGAAGTATTCTGTGATGCTTCTCTTCAAGGACTTGGTGGTGTGCTAATGCAGGACAAGAAAATTGTGGCATACACTTCTCGTCAACTGAAGCCAAGTGAGAAGAACTACCCCACACATGATCTTGAACTAGCAGCTGTGGTACATGCTTTGATTACGTGGAGACACCTTATGTTGGGCAGAAAAGTCGACATCTTCACCGATCACAAGAGCTTGAAGTACATCTTCACACAGCCGAATCTGAACCTCCGCCAGACTCGTTGGGTCGAAATGATCCAAGAGTATGATCCCAGCATCGAATACACACCTGGCAAGGCAAATGTGATTGCAGATGCTTTGAGCAGAAAGGCATATTGCAACAGCCTCCTTATCAAGCCATTCCAGCCTGAGCTTTGTGAAGCATTCAGGAAGCTCAACCTCCAAGTTGTTCCGCAAGGTTTTCTTGCAAATCTTCAAGTTGCTCCTACCTTGGAAGATCAGATCCGTGAGGCCCAACTCAGTGATGCTATGGTGCAGAAAGTGAAACATGGTATTGCAAAGGGTACTCCTAAATACAAGTGCTATCGCGTTGATGAGAGAGATACCTTATTCTTTGAGGACAGACTTGTGGTTCCCAAAGGTGATCTCAGGAAGCTCATAATGGATGAAGCACATGATTCCCTCCTTTCAATTCATCCTGGAAGTTCCAAGATGTACCAAGACCTCAAGCAATCTTACTGGTGGACACGCATGAAAAGGGAGATTGCCCAATTCGTGAATGAATGTGATGTCTGCAGAAGAGTGAAGGCAGAGCATCAACGTCCAGCCGGTCTTCTCCAACCTCTTCCTATTCCCGAGTGGAAATTTGACCACATTGAAATGGATTTCGTCACTGGCTTTCCTAAGTCCAAGAGAGGGAATGATTCTATCTTTGTGGTGATTGACAAGCTTACCAAAGTCACTCACTTCCTTCCAGTCAAAGAATCCATCAATGCAGCTCAATTGGCAGAGTTGTACACTTCCAGAATTGTGTATTTACATGGCATTCCTCAAGTTATCTCCTCAGACCGTGGAAGTTTGTTCACTTCTAAGTTCTGGGACTCCTTTCAGTCTGCCATGGGCACTAAGATTCGTTTCAGCACTACATTTCACCCTCAGACTAGTGGTCAAGTCGAGCGAGTGAATCAGATTCTAGAAGACATGCTCAGAGCCTGTGTCATATCTTTTGGCATGAAATGGGAAGATTGCCTGCCATTTGCCGAGTTCTCTTACAACAACAGCTTCCAAGCAAGTGCCGGCAAAGCTCCGTTTGAAATCCTCTATGGCAGAAAGTGCCGTACCCCTCTCAACTGGTCCGAGACTGGCGAACGTCAACTTCTTGGCAATGACTTGATCAAAGAAGCCGAAGAAATGTGCAAAGTCATACGTGAGAATCTCAAGGCCGCTCAGTCGCGTCAGAAGAGCTACTATGACGGCAAGCATCGTGATTTGGCCTTCAACATTGGGGATCATGTCTATCTCCGTGTTTCTCCTATGAAAGGCACCCAAAGATTCGGTATCAAAGGAAAGCTTGCTCCTAGATACGTCGGGCCTTTCAAGATCCTTGGTAAAAGAGGCGATCTAGCCTATCAACTTGAGCTCCCTTCCAACTTCGCCAATGTTCATGATGTGTTTCACGTGTCTCAACTCCGCAAGTGCTTCAAGACACCTGAACGCACCATTCCGTTTGAGGAGATTGATCTTCAACTAGACTTGTCTTACCGAGAGCATCCCGTTGCTATTCTCGAAGAAACCAAGCGCAAGACCCGCAACAAGTCCATCAAATTCTTGAAAGTCAAGTGGTCACACCATACCGACCGAGAAGCTACGTGGGAACGAGAAGATCACCTTCGTTCCGAGTACCCTTCCTTCTTCCATTCCTAGATCAAGGGACGAGATATTTTTGTAGTAGAGGAGAGTTTGTAATGCCCCGGATGTAATACTTTCCCTTTTGGGCAATATATATATCTTTGGCTTCATCAGTTCCATTCCGGGTTCTTCGTCTTTTCGGGTTTTCGTCGTTTTGTCGCGTGCGTGTGTGCATTCATCCATATCATGTTGTCATGTGCATCGCATTGCATTGTGTTGTCGTTTGCATCCGGTCCCACTCGTTCCTTCCCGTTGTCCGTTTCGAGTTCCGGAGCTCTCTCACATGTCTGTGGCATCCCCGAGGCCTACTTTGGTGTTTGGCCGTGTAACGTTTCCGGTTTGGCGTGAGACTTGTGCGATGTTGTTTTGGTGTGTGTAAACCGCCTGTCAAATCTCGTCGCGTTTGGAGTTCGTTTGATGCTCCAACAGTTATTCTCGTGGGCTAAAAGTACCTCCTCTTTGAGGCCCAAGACACCCCTCCAACAGCCCACCAACCCAACTCCAACCCCTCCCTTCATCTAGGCCATCCATTTGTGATCTCGTGGCCGAAAACCTCCCCTCATTTGGACAACCCTAGCTCCTTGTGCCTATATAAACGTCCATCTTCCCCAATTTTTGCGTCCAGAAACCCTAATCACAGTTCGCCGCCGGTGCTTCCACCGTTGAAGCACAGTGCTTCCACCGTTGACACGGCGTGCTTCCGATCTCACTGCGCTTGTGCTTCCGACCCGAGCCGCCGTGCTTCCGAAGTGTCGGAGCTGTGCTTCTGAGGTCGTCTCCTACCTCTAGCTCGCCGGAACTTCACCGCCGCCGCCGCGCCACCTCACCGCCGCCGTTCCTCCTCCCTCCTCCACCTCGCCGGCCAGCCGCGCCGTCCGCCGCCGCCTCCTTCAACCGCCGCCGCCCCGGCCTCGTCGCGCCACCGCCTCCTCCCGAGATCGCCGCCGGCCCCAGACCGCCGCGCCCCGCCGTCTCCCTCCTCCCGCCGGCCCCGGCGCCCGCTCGGTGATCCAGCCGTCGCCGCGTTCGAAGGGGATCGGGAGGATCCCCTCGATCCAGATCCGCAACCGGGTGGGCCGGCCCGATCCGCTCCAGCCGCGGGGCCCGCTAACCCTAAACGGGCCGAAGCCGTTAGCCCGGTCCGTCAGCCGCCGTTGACCCCGCCGGACCCGTTGACTTCGGAGGTTGTTCCTTTTTTTCACTAAGTCCTGGTAGTTTTTAGTTTCTGATGTAGTTTTGCATTGTGGATAACTTTTTGTGTGCATGTCCGATTTGAGCAAATGAGATGTCAAAATGATCGTGGTGACTTGTACTACGTTTTGTTCCATTGTGCCATGCATGTTTGAGGTCATCTAGATGTCTTAATCTTCATGGGAAGAGTGCTACTTGTTATAAACTGCTGTTAGTAGTTGTTTTCATGTCATGTTTGCAATGTGATATCTTGGTGCATGTTTATCCAAATGAAGCAAATGATATGTCCACATGTTCATCATGAAATGCTCTACATGTTGATTGCTTTAGCTTGCATGTTAGATTTCATCTTGCCATGTTAATCTCCTTTGCAAAGTGCTATGTGGCTGTTATGTTGTTAAACTTGTTACGAGATGCCTAGTTGAGGAGCTCGTTGATATTGATGTGTTTGTCCCCTTGATGCATGCTTAGATGTTTTGGTTTCACCATCATGTGTACTTTGCTGTGGTGCAAACCACTTGTCTTGTTTAGTTTTGAGGTGACTTAAACTTGCTCACAAAGATGCCATGTTATTACTGATGTTTTAACACTTAGTGAAATTTCACTAAGTCTGGAATCTGTAATTTCTAGATGCCATGTTTGCTTATTGTTCTAGGAAAATCCATGCTAGTTTTGGGGTGATTCTTGATGATTCCTTGTTGTATAAGTTGTTGGCTATCCATTCATGTTCTCACATGCTCATTTGGGTGGCTGTAGCATACTTATCTTTTGCTCCCAAGTTGCTATAAAATACTGCTGTCAGGATTTTGTTGTCAAGTTCAATATGTCATAGCTTGTTGCTATTTATCCATGGCTCCTTTGGAGATGCTCCAATGGAATTGTTTGCTGTAGGAGATGTCTACTTTATGTCCATGCTCCTTGCCATGATGTTTGAGTGTTGTAGACTATTTATCTCTTGCTCCGAAGTTGCTATGTGGTTGTTAATTTCAGCTTGTGCATGTTTATTGTTTCGGGTGTAAATTTTAGCCCGTTGCTCCGTTTTGAGCAAGTCCTATATGTAACTTGTGTGTTTTTGCTTGTAGAATCATATTATCATATTGTTATCATGTTTTGAAGTATTTTTGCTTGATGCAAATTGCCATGCTCCTTTGTGCTGTAACACTGTGCTTCCTAAGTGCATCTGCAGTGCTTCCATATTGCATCAGCCATGCATCCAGTAGTTTTGTGCATTGCATCTTGTTGATTTCGTGTCTTGTGTGTTTTGATTTGAGTAGAGCCGGGAGCCGAGTACGAGTACGAGAACGAGGTTACTACCGAGGTTGAGAACGAGGAGCTCTCTTACGATCCCATCGACGACTCAACAGGCAAGATGACCTGACCCCGATAACATTACTATCTTTGCCTATTGCTAGAAGTATCGCTCTATAGTTTTGCCTTGATGCCCATGTTTTCCTGTCAGCCTCCTATTGTAACCATGAACCTGTCTAACCACCCTACCTATGCAAACCATTGATTGGCTATAAGTAAGCTTCGCTCAGCCCCTCTTATAGCATTGTTAGCTGCAGGTGAAGATTGAAGATTTCTTGCTTCTTGTTGAAGCTTGTTGGGATATCACACTATATTAATTATTAAATGAAATCATATATATATTGGTAATGGGTGGAAGGCTAAGCCTTTTGCTTGGTGATTTGTTCCACTCATGCCGCCTAGGAACCGTATAAACCGGTGTTATGTTCCTTGATTATGTGTTCCTCACACGGTTGGGGTTATGGGACCCCCTCGATAAACCGCTAAGTGCTAAGTCTTTTCCAGCAAGTCCCAACATTGGTACTATTTGCCTAATAACTAAAACTTGCATAGGGTCTTGCAAACCCGAGTTCTTAATCAACAACCCCGGGCCAGTGCTCCACATGAGTGTTGGTCCGAACTGGGGGTCCTGTAGGGCCACCACGAGGAAACTCGAGGATTGGTAAAAACCTGTAGCATCACCCATCCGGTCGTGGCCTGAGACTAGATACGCGCAGCTACCGTCAGGGTGTCGGCACGCCGGGAGGATTTGCTGGATTAGCCTTACCTTAGTCGAAGTACCTTGAGCACGGGATTCCGAGGATACTCGGGCCTTCCAACTTTGGAGTTGCGACTCCGCGGATCGTGGGCTTGTCATGGGCCAAGTTGGAACACCCCTGCAGGGTTATGAACTTTCGAAAGTCGTGTCCGCGGTTATGTGGCAGATGGGAATTTGTTAATATCCGGTTGTAGAAAACTTAACACCATGTCCAGAATACACTACCAGCGTGAGTACCGTGACGGTCATTTTCCGAAGGGGTTCGGGAAGTGAACACGGTGGGGTTATGTTTGACTTGCTTTAGTTAGGATCACTTTGTTGGGGAACGTAGTATTTTCAAAATTTTCCTACGATCACGCAAGATCTATCTACTAGATGCATAGCAACCAGAGGGGAGAGTGTGTCTACGTACCCTCGTAGACTGAAAGCGGAAGCGTTTATCAACGCGGTTGATGTAGTCGTGCACCTTCACGATCCGTCCCGATCTAGTACCGAAAGTACGGCACCTCCGCGTTCAGCACACGTTCAGCTCGATGACGTCCTCGCCTTCTTGATCCAGCAAGACTGGCGAAGTAGTAGATGAGTTCCGGCAGCACGATGGCGTGGTGACGGTTGTTGATGAAGAACAATCTCTGCAGGGCTTCGCTAAGCACTACAGAAACTAGACGGAGGATAAACTAGAGGGTCGGGGTAGCCGGCACACGGCTTGGTGTATCTTGATGTGTCTTCGGTGCTAGCCCTACCCCTCTATTTTTATATTGAGCCCTGGGGTCAAAACTTGGAGCAAAAGCCTCCTTAAAGTCGGTTTTGCCCGAAAGGAAAGAGTCCCACTCGGACTCCAGGGCTAGACGCCAGGGTTCCCGACGTCTACCCCCTAGACGCCAGGGTTCCTGGCGTCTAGCCTCTGGTCTCCGCAAAACTTCCTTTTGCACTTTCCTAAAGCCTCGTGGGCTTTCCCCTTTGGCCCAAATAAAGTGTTCTCGTACCCAAACACTTCGGGAAGCATCCGGAACCCCTTCCGGTGAATTCCGGAACCCTTCCGGAGGTCAAACACTATTATCCCATATAATAATCTTTATCTCCGAACCATTCCAGAGTTCCTCGTCATGTCCGTGATCACATCCGGGACTCCGAATAACATTCGGTCACCAACATACATAACTCATTAAATACTATATCGTCAACGAACGTTTAAGCGTGCGGACCCTACGGGTTCGAGAACTATGTAGACATGACCGAGACATCTCTCCAGTCAATAACCAATAGCGGAACCTGGATGCCCATATTGGCTCCTACATATTCTACGAAGATCTTTATCGGTCGAACCGCATAACAACATACATTGTTCCCTTTGTCATCAGTATGTTACTTGCCCGAGATTCGATCGTCGGTATCTCAATACCTAGTTCAATCTCGTTACTGGCAAGTCTCTTTACTCGTTCTATAATACATCATCTCGTGACTAACTCATTAGTCTTTGCTTGCAAGGCTTATTATGATGTGCATTACCGAGAGGGCCCAGAGATACCTCTCCGACAATCGGAGTGACAAATCCTAATATCGAAATACGCCAACCCAACAAGTACCTTCGGAGACACCTGTAGAGCACCTTTATAATCACCCAGTTACGTTGTGAGGTTTGGTAGCACACAAATTGTTCCTCCGGTATTCGGGAGTTGCATAATCTCATAGTCATAGGAACATGTATAAGTCATGAAGAAAGCAATAGCAATAAAACTAAACGATCAAGTTGCTAAGCTAACGGATGGGTCTTGTCCATCACATCATTCTCCTAATGATGTGACCCCATTGATCAAATGACAACTCATGTATATGGTTAGGAAACATAACCATCTTTGATCAATGAGCCAGTCTAGTAGAGGCATACTAGGGACACTCTGTTTTGTCTATGTATTCACACATGTACTAAGTTTCCGGTTAATACAATTCTCGCATGAATAATAAACATTTATCATGATATAAGGAAATATAAAATAACAACTTTTTTATTGCCTCTAGGGCATATTTCCTTCAGTCTCCCACTTGCACTAGAGTCAATAATCTAGTTCACATCGCCATGTGATTTAACACCGATAGTTCACATCGTCATGTGATTAACACCCATAGTTCACATCGCCATGTGACCAACACCCAAAGGGTTTACTAGAGTCAATAATGTAGTTCACATCGCTATGTGATTAACACCCAAAGAGTACTAAGGTGGGATCATGTTTTGCTTCGTGAGAGAAGTTTAGTCAACGGGTCTGTCACATTCAGATCTGTATGTATTTCGTAAATTTCTATGTTTACAATGCTCTGCATGGAGCTACTCTAGCTAATTGCTCCCACTTTCAATACGCATCCAGATTGATACTTAGAGTCATCTAGATTTAGTGTCAAAGCTTGCATCGGCGTAACCCTTTACGACGAACTCTTTATCACCTCCATAATCGAGAAACATTTCCTGAGTCATCCAGTTACTAAGCATAATTTGACCGCTGTACAGTGATCTACTCCTGGATCACTATTGTACCTCCCTGTCAAACTCATGGCAAGGTACACAACATGTCAGCATGGCATACTTTATAGAACCTATGGCTGAGGCATAGGGAATGACTTTCATTCTCTCTATATTTTTCTGCCGTGGTCTGGCTTTGAGTCTTACTCAACTTCACACCTTACAAGTCAGGCAAGAACTCCTTCTTTGACTCGTCCATTTTGAACTACTTCAAAATCTTATCAAGGTATGTACTCATCAAAAGTCTTATCAAGCGTTGATGGCTTCTCGCCCCTCGTTGGTTACCCCAAGTGGAAGGTTTGAGATGCAGTGTAGCGGTAGTTTTCCCTTGGCAAAGATACCAAGGATCGATTTCCCTGAGACTCCCAGTTTCAACAAGAAGGTGTCAACTGCTAGCGGCGCCAGATATTAGCAATCAACGTGGACCTGCACACAGATACAAATAACTTTGCTCCCAACGAGTACAGAGAGGTTGCCAATCCCTCCGGCCTTGTCGTTTACAAAGGGTCAAACGCAAATGATAACAGTGATAGGTTTTGCTGCAAATAGTAAATAAAAGCGGAAAGTAAATAGCGGATGTGATCAATGATGGTAATATGGACCGGGGTCCCATGATGTTCACTAGTGATGTCTCTCTCCCAAAAGACGATAAAACAGCTATGCGAGGTAAATGAATTACAGCTGGGCAATTGACAGGACCATGTGCGCAAACCAATGCTGACTATGTTGCAAGAAAGGTAGAGGTTCAAAGCATGGGCGGTACGCCAAGGCAAGTAGACCGAAATCCATCTGCATCTACTACTAATCATCCACCTTGAGATATCTATCCAGAACATCTCGCTGGTATTAAGTTGCGAGTCCCACCCATAGTGTAAACTCAAAGCAACAGACAACTGCATTAAAAGAACTTTGCGTAAAGTAAACAATCCTTGCACCCGTGAGTACAAGCACCGTTGTTTTCCCCCTTGTGGCAACAGCACATCCCCTAGACTCATGTTTCTGTCACTCAAACTAGTCATCGAGGGGCATGAACCCACAATCAAGCATAACGTTCCCTCTTGGAGTCACTACCTACTACTTGGCCAAAGCAATAAATAGCAACGGAGAACATGCAAGAATTACTTACGAACATAAATATAAAAGAGGTAAATCAAATATATTACTCAAACACAATCTGAACATAATCTCACAATCCATCGGATCCCAGCAAACTCATCATAGCAACAGCATAAGGATTACATATGTGCCTTGATCATGTAGGGCGGCTCACGAGGTCTAATTAGTGAAGCACAAGAACGGGAGGAGAACATCACATAGCTACTGGTCATGGACCCATGGTCCAAGGGAGACTACTCACAACTCATCCGGGAGGCGTCCATGGTGGTGGAGAAGCTCCCGGTGGTGATCCTCCCCTCCGGCAGGGTGCCGGGAAGAGTTCTCCTGGTGCTCCCGATCTTGGAAGCGCGGCGGCGGCGGAACAGAGATGAGATCGCGAAAAAGGGTTCCCGTCTCGAGGGTTTCGGGACACGATATAAATATATGCCAAAGGGGGCATCAGCGGAGGCCTGGGGGGCCCTGGCGCCCCCCCGGCGCGGCCAGGAGGGGGGCCGCGCCACCAGGGCGCCTGGAGCCCTGGTGGCCCCCCTCCGGCTCTACTTAGGGTGCCGGGAAGCTTCTGGAACGCTGATTTTTTATATAATTTTTCCGGGATTTTTCTGGCAGTTCTCGTAATGGGAAAACCTGAAATACAAAAACAGCAGAAAACATAAACTGGCACTGGGGTGCACTGAGTTAATAGGTTAGTCCAAATATGATCAAAAGTGTATGGAAGTGTATAAATATCATAGCAATATCACCCAAAAGAGGCATGGAGCAAGCAGAAATTATAGATACGTTTTGGATGTATCAACATCCCCAAGCTTAATTCCTGCTCGTCCTCGAGTAGGTAAATGATAACAAGAATAATTTATGTGGTGACATGCTATTAACCAGATAAGGATTTTTCATAGTCATATGACAAAAGCTTACTGAGACAATGAATCTGTAGTAATTAAGTTGCCTCATGAGAAAATCACAAAGAACTGAAAGTTTTACAATATGATACTGAAACATCAAATAGATTTATAATGAGCATGGTGTGCAAATATGATAAAGTGATATCTCGCTTGCCCCCTTTAGTGAAGCAAAACATAAATGCAGGGGCACCTCCAAGGTTTAAGTGATGACTAGATACAATCATTTCAAAATAAACGATATCACAATCATGCAAAAGACAATGCTACTTTGGGACAATGCACATTACACTCAGAATGACAATCATGCTCTCAGTAGTTGGTGCTTTTAAAAGAAGGTGGAGACTCTCGAACCGTGGCTTTTGTTGGCAAGGTTGAAAACCCATAGTCGAAAACAAAGACAAAACATGTACCAGAGCTCTTGGTTTTAAAAACAGAAGTAATAATTATTATTTTTTAGATTATGCATGTTTCGTCAACGAATGCTAGCAGACAACTCAATCACTTCTTGAGATGGACAAGTTTCGAGGAACGGCTCCCGAATGAGGACGATCACATCCTCTTAATCTCCTTTGTTTATCACTGCCAAAGTTTTCTGATTTCTCATGAACAAAGCGTGAAGGAGGGTTTGTTTGTTATATTATTTTTGAGCCGGGCGCACTCAATGCCAGTTCCTTCTCCTATTATGGGTTTGCACATTAGACATGCAATCCCGGGGTGAAGCTTGTCCAACTTAAAAAGATCATGAATTAACTACTACTTCCTCATGAACTAAAACAGAGGCACAAAATAGGAATGCTTTTCTTTGAATAATTTCGAGATGGTACATGAAAGTCTTCGTTAGGAATGGCAGGTAAATACCATGTATAGGAAGGTATGGTGGACTCATATGGCATAACTGGTTTAAAGGATTTTGGATGCACAAGCAGTCAGTCCGCTTAGTATAGGCGAAGGTTAGCAAAAGACTGGGAGTGACCAACTAAGAGAGCAATGACGGTCATAATCATGCAGACTGACAAAGCAGCATTGAATCAGGCATGGAAGTTTTATCGCTACTCAGAAACAAAAGATCATCAAGGCTTGACAGACTTTCTTTACAGTCTTAAATATGCGTGAGCATACGCCAAGTCAATCAAAATAAATTCTTGAAGGAAGATATTACTAAACCATACCACATCATAGGCAAACAAATCATGTTGGTACTCCAATAACACATTGGGAACCCCCCAGCTATTTGAGACTAACCATAAGAAAACATGAACTACTAAGCACCATTATGCACGTAGCATTTTTATCATAGACATATCAACCAATGCAACAGAAACAAACTCTCTTAATAAGATAAGCATGATAACTAAAGAGAGTTCAAGCAACCAACTAGACAAAAGCTCTTTAAAAAGATAAGCATGAAAACTAAAAGCTAAACATGATAGTAGCTATTGAAAGACAAAGAACACACACAGCAAAGATAGACATGAAAATTCTATGTTATGTTCTAGGTAGAAGTGGAGCTTGTTTCTCTCCCACATAAAGAAAGCTGAGTTCCGACTCGTTATGAAAAGCTAAAGAAAACTAAAAAGGAAAACTAAAAGCAAGACGCTCCAAGCATAACACATAACACATGAAGTGATAAAAATATAGTGGAACGAAAGACGAACTGATAATGTTGATGGAGAAGGGGATGCACAGGGGCATCCCCAAGCTTAGACGCTTGAGTCTCCTTGAATATTTCTTGGGGGTGCATGGGGGCATCCCCAAGCTTGAGCGTTTGACACTCCTGAATCTTTTTATCATCTTCCCTCGCACACTTGAAAACTCCCTTCATACATAACTCATCATAATCTGATTAGCGAGGTTAGTACCCTTAATAAAATAATTGTTCCTTGCTGGAAATAAGGATATTCTTGAAGGTCTACTGTTTATCAAGATTGCCAAAAGGTTTTTGCAAAGAAAAAGCAAGCTCTAGGTTTGCAAAATGAAGGAAAGGCAAAACAGGACAGAATCTGTGAAAAACAGAACAGCAGGTAGTAAATGATTTTTTCGGGGCACTTCTGCAACTCTAATCAAAAAACTAAAAACAGACGCACGAAAGACAATTGTATAGAGCACGCTGTCGAAAAAATTCAGACCAAAAATATGATCTGGTGATTTTATACGAATTTTTCTATCCAAGGACAGAATCTGTTTCCTGGACAGCACGTCAGAACTTTTGAACTTTCTTGCAATCAGAGGCTACACTTGGCACAAAATTGAAAAGTAAAGATACAATGATGATGCTACTGTAGTAAAAAAACATCAAGACCACTAAAACTGAAAGAACAAACTGAAAGCAAAGATAACAAGGGTTGTCTCCCAAGAGCTCTTTCTTTATAGCCATAAAGATAGGCTTAAGACTTTAATGATGCTCTCGTAGGAATAAGAGTTGAAGAACAAAAGAGAGCATCAAGAAGCAAATACCAAACACATTTAAGCCTAACATGCTTCCTATGCATAGGAATATTGCAATACAATAATTCATTGAAGCACAAAGCAATAAGCATAGGAAGACAAAACAAGTGCAGCTTCAAAACCTTCAACATAAAGAGAGGGAACTTGATATTATTGAAATATCTATAAGCATATGGTCCCTTCTCATAATAATTTTCAGTGGGATCACGAATAAACTCAACAATATAAGCATCACATAAAGCATTGTTACCATGATCCACATGCAAAAAGGTATCATTACTCTTCATATAAGCAAAATCTTTCTTATTAGGAATAGTGAGAGTAAAGCAATCATAACCATCATGGTAATCATTGTATTTAGGAGGCATATCATAATCATAATAAATTTTATCCTCAATAGTAGGTGGACTGAAAACATCATATTCATCATTGTAATCATATATAGGAAGCAAAGTATCATCAAAGTAAATTTTCTCTTCAAAAGTTGGGGGACTAAAAATATCATGTTCATCAAACGTGTCATCCCCAAGCTTAGAGCTTTCCATGTCATTAGCAATATTGATATTCAAAGAACGCATACTAATAACATCACCACCATCATGATTGTTATGCAAATAATAAAGTTCCATAGGTTTCTTAATTTTCTCTTCAAACACATCATGTCCCAAAGCAAGGTAGAGCTTATAAAGCTCTCTCATATTTTTGTTGTTTTCCATTAAGCAAAACTAGTGAAAAGACATAGAGAAAACTGAAAGGTAACTAACAAGACTAAAAAGCAAAGATAAAAGATAGCGTGCAACTCCCCTATCTTGAAGAGTGGAGTCCCCGGCAACGGCGCCAGAAAACTTTGCTTGATGGCTTCTCGCCCCTCGTTGGTTACCCCAAGTGGAAGGTTTGAGATGCAGTATAGCGGTAGTTTTCCCTTGGCAAAGATACCAAGGATCGATTTCCCTGAGACTCCCAGTTTCAACAAGAAGGTGTCAACTTCTAACGGCGCCAGATATTAGCAATCAACGTGGACCTGCACACAGATACAAATAACTTTGCTCCCAACGAGTACAGAGAGGTTGTCAATCCCTCCGGCCTTGTCGTTTACAAAGGGTCAAACGCAAATGATAATAGTGATAGGTTTTGCTGCAAATAGTAAATAAAAGCGGAAAGTAAATAGCGGATGTGATCAATGATGGTAATATGGACCGGGGTCCCATGATGTTCACTAGTGATGTCTCTCTCCCAAAAGACGATAAAACAGCTATGTGAGGTAAACGAATTACAGCTGGGCAATTGACAGGACCATGTGCGCAAACCAATGCTGACTATGTTGCAAGAAAGGTAGAGGTTCAAAGCATGGGCGGTACGCCAAGGCAAGTGGACCGAAATTCATCTGCATCTACTACTAATCATCCACCTTGAGATATCTATCCAGAACATCTCGCTGGTATTAAGTTGTGAGTCCCACCCATAGTGTAAACTCAAAGCAACAGACAACTGCATTAAAAGAACTTTGCGTAAAGTAAACAATCCTTGCACCCGCGAGTACAAGCACCGTTGTTTTCCCCCTTGTGGCAACAGCACATCCCCTAGACTCATGTTTCTGTCACTGAAACTAGTCATCGAGGGGCATGAACCCACAATCAAGCATAACGTTCCCTCTTGGAGTCACTACCTACTACTTGGCCAAAGCAATAAATAGCAACGGAGAACATGCAAGAATTACTTACGAACATAAATATAAAAGAGGTAAATCAAATATATTACTCAAACACAATCTGAACATAATCTCACAATCCATCGGATCCCAGCAAACTCATCATAGCAACAGCATAAGGATTACATATGTGCCTCGATCATGTAGGGCAGCTCATGAGGTCTAATTAGTGAAGCACAAGAACGGGAGGAGAACATCACATAGCTACTCGTCATGGACCCATGGTCCAAGGGAGACTACTCACAACTCATCCGGGAGGCGTCCATGGTGGTGGAGAAGCTCCCGGTGGTGATCCTCCCCTTCGGCAGGGTGCCGGGAAGAGTTCTCCTGGTGCTCCCGATCTTGGAAGTGCGACGGCGGCGGAACAGAGATGAGATTGCGAAAAAGGGTTCCCGTCTCGAGGGTTTCGGGACACGATATAAATATATGCCAAAGAGGGGGCATCAGCGGAGGCCTGGGGGGCCCAGGCGCCCCCCCGGCACGGCTAGGAGGGGGGCCGCGCCACCAGGGCGTCTGGAGCCCTGGTGGCCCTCCTCCGGCTCTACTTCGGGTGTCGGGAAGCTTCTGGAACGCTGATTTTTTATATAATTTTTCCGGGATTTTTCTGGCAGTTCTCGTAATGGGAAAACCTGAAATACAAAAACAGTAGAAAACAGAAACTGGCACTGGGGTGCATTGAGTTAATAGGTTAGTCCAAATATGATCAAAAGTGTATGGAAGTGTATAAATATCATAGCAATATCACCCAAAAGAGGCATGGAGCAAGCAGAAATTATAGATACGTTTTGGACGTATCAAGCGTCTTGATCTATCTCTATAGATCTTGATGCCCAGTATGTAAGCAGCTTCACCAAGGTCTTTCTTTGAAAAACTCCTTTCAAACACTCCTTTATGCTTTCCAGAAAATTCTACATCATTTCCGATCGACAATATGTCATTCACATATACTTATCAGAAAGGTTGTAATGCTCCCACTCACTTTCTTGTAAATACAGGCTTCACCGCAAGTCTGTATAAATTTATATGCTTTGATCACCTCATCAAAGCGTATATTCCAACTCCGAGATGCTTGCACCAGTCCATAGATGGATCGCTGGAGCTTGCACATTTTGTTAGCACCTTTTGGATCGACAAAACCTTCTGATTGCATCATATACAACTCTTCTTTGAGATATCCATTTAGGAATGCAGTTTTGACATCCATTTGCCAGATTTCATAAAATGCGGCAATTGCTAAGATGATTCGAACAGACTTAAGCATCGCTACAGGTGAGAAAGTCTCATCGTAGTCAACTCCTTGAACTTGTCGAAACCCTTTCGCAACAAGTCGAGCTTTGTAAACAGTAACATTACCGTCTGCGTCGGTCTTCCTCTTGAAGATCCATTTATTTTCGATGGCTTGCCGATCATCGGGCAAGTCAACCAAAGTCCACACTTTGTTCTCATACATGGATCCCATCTCAGATTTCATGGCCTCAAGCCATTTTGCGGAATCTGGGCTCATCATCGCTTCCTCATAGTTCGTAGGTTCATCATGGTCTAGTAACATGACTTCCAGAACTGGGTTGCCGTACCACTCTGGTGCGGAACGAACTCTGGTTGATCTACGAAGTTCAGCAGAAACTTGATCTGAAGTTTCATGATCATCATCATTAGCTTCCTCACTAATTGGTGTAGGAATCACTGGAACTAGTTTCTGTGATGTACTACCTTCCAATTCGGGAGAAGGTACAATTACCTCATCAAGTTCTACTTTCCTCCCACTCACTTCTTTCAAGAGAAACTCCTTCTCTAGAAAGGATCCACTCTTAGCAACAAAGACCTTGCCTTCGGATCTGTGATAGAAGGTGTACCCAACAGTTTCTTTTGGGTATCCTATGAAGATTTACTTCTCCGATTTGGGTTCGAGCTTATCATGTTGAAACTTTTTCACATAAGCATCGCAGTCCCAAACTTAAAGAAATGACAACTTAGGTTTCTCGTCAAACCACAGTTCATACGGTGTCATCTCCACGGATTTAGATGGTGCCCTATTTAACGTGAATGTAGTTGTCTCTAATGCATAACCCCAAAAGCGATAGTGGTAGATCGGTAAGAGACATCATCGATCGCACCATATCTAATAAAGTACGGTTATGACGTTCGGACACACCATTACACTGTGGTGTTCCAGGTGGCGTGAGTAGTGAAACTATTTCACATTGTTTTTTATTGAAGGCCAAACTCGCTAACTCAAATATTTTACCTCTACGATCATATCGTAGAAACTCTTATTTTCTTGTTACGATGATTCTCCACTTCACTCTGAAATTCTTTGAACTTTTCAAGTGTTTCAGATTTGTGCTTCATTAAGTAGATATACACATATCTGCTTAAATCATCAGTGAAGGTCAGAAAATAACGATACCCGCCGCGAGCTTCAACACTCATTGGTCCGCATACATCAGTATGTATGATTTCCAACAACTCTGTTGCTCGCTCCATAGTTCCGGAGAACGGAGTTTTAGTCATCTTGCCCATGAGGCATGGTTCGCAAGCACCAAATGATTCATAATCAAGTGATTCCAAAAGTCCATCACTATGGAGTTTCTTCATGCGCTTTACACCAATATGACATAAACGGCAGTGCCACAAATAAGTTGCACTATCATTATTAACCTTGCATCTTTTGGCTTCAATATTATGAGTATGTGTATCACACGATCGAGATCCAACAAACCATTTTCATTGGGTGTATGACCATATAAGGTTTTATTCATGTAAACAGAACAACAATTATTCTCTAGCTTACATGAATAACCGTATTGCAATAAACATGATCAAATCATATTCATGTTCAACACAAACACCAAATAACACTTATTTAGGTTCAACACTAATCCCGAAAGTATAGGGAGTGTGCGATGATGATCATATCAATCTTGGAACTACTTCCAATACACATCGTCACTTCATCCTTTAACTAGTTTCTGTTCATTATGCAACTCCCATTTCGAGTTACTACTCTTTAGCAACTAAACCAGTATCAAATACCGAGGGGTTGCTATGAACACTAGTAAAATACACATCAATAATCTGTATATCAAAATATACCTTTGTTCACTTTGCCATCCTTCTTATCCGCCAAGTATCTAGGGCAGTTCCACTTCCAGTGACCATTTCCTTTGCAGTAGAAGCACTTAGTTTCAGGCTTGAGTTTTAGCTTTGGGTTTCTTCACGGGAGTGACAACTTGCTTGTCATTCTTCTTGAAGTTCCCCTTCTATCCCTTTGCCCTTTACTTAAAACAAGTGGTCTTGTTAACCATCAACACTTGATGCTCTTTCTTGATTTCTACCTTCGCTGATTTCAGCATCGCGAAGAGCTCGGGAATTACTTTCGTCATCCCTTGCATATTATAGTTCATCACGAAGTTCTACTAACTTGGTGATAGTGACTAGAGAACTTTGTCAATTACTATCTTATCTGGAAGATTAACTCCCACTTGATTCAAGCAATTGTAGTACCCAGACAATCTGAGCACATGCTCACTGGTTGAGCTATTCTCCTCCATCTTGTAGGCAAAGTACTGTCAGAAGTCTTATACCTCTCGACACAGGCATGAGTATGAAATACTAATTTCAACTCTTGGAACATCTTATATGCTCCGTTACGTTCAAAACGTTTTTGAAGTCCCGGTTCTAAGCCGTAAAGCATGGTGCACTTAAACTATCAAGTAGTCATCATACCGAGCTTTTGTCAAAACGTTCATAACGTCTACATCTGCTCCTGCAATAGGTCTGTCACCTAGCGGTGCATCAAGGACATAATTCTTCTGTGCAGCAATGAGGATAATCCTCAAGTTACGGACCCAGTCTGTGTAATTGCTACCATCATCTTTCAACTTAGCTTTCTCTAGGAATGCATTAAAATTCAAAGGAACGGTAGCACGGGCCATTGATCTACAACAACATAGATATGCAAAAACTATCAGGACTAAGTTCATGATAAATTTAAGTTCAATTTAATCATATTAATTAAAGAACTCCCACTTAGATAGACATCCCTCCGGTTATCTAAATGATCACGTGATCCAAATCAACTAAACCATGTTCGATCATCACGTGAGATGGAGTAGTATCAATGGTGAACATCTCATGTTGATCATATCTACTATATGATTCACGCTCGACCTTTCGGTCTCCAGTGTTCCGAGGCCATATCTGCATATGCTAGGCTCGTCAAGTTTAACCCGAGTATTCTGCGTGTGCAAAACTGGCTTACACCCGTTGTATTTGAACGTAGAGCTTATCACACCCGATCATCACGTGGTGTCTCGGCACGACGAACTTTCGC
Organism: Secale cereale; assembly: GCA_902687465.1. NCBI lineage: Eukaryota > Viridiplantae > Streptophyta > Magnoliopsida > Poales > Poaceae > Secale > Secale cereale. Next base: position 540,491,614 of record LR738712.1, on the reverse strand, counting down.
AACGGTGCATACTCAGGGAGAACACTTATACCTTGAAATTTAGTAAGGGATCATCTTATAATGCTACCGTCGTTCTAAGCAAAATAAGAAGCATAATAAGATAAACATCACATGCAATCAAAATATGTGACATGATATGGCCATCATCATCTTGTGCTTTTGATCTCCATCTCCAAAGCACCGTCATGATCACCTTCGTCACCGGCGCGACACCTTGATCTCCATCATAGCATCGTTGTCGTCTCGCCAACTATTGCTTCTACGACTATCGCTACCTCTTAGTGATAAAGTAAAGCAATTACATGGCGATTGCATTTCATACAATAAAGCGACAACCATATGGCTCCTGCCAGTTGCCGATAACTTTACAAAACAAGGTCATCTCATACAAAACCGTATAACTCATCATGTCTTGACCATATCACATCACAACATACCCTACAAAAACAAGTTAGACGTCCTCTACTTTGTTGTTGCAAGTTTTACGTGGCTGCTACGGGCTTAGCAAGAACCGTTCTTACCTACGCATACAAAACCACAACGATGTTTCGTCAAGTATGTGCTGTTTTAACCTTCACAAGGACCGGGCGTAGGCACACTCGATTCAGCTAAAGTGAGAGAGACAGACACCCGCCAGTCACCTTTAAGCAACGAGTGCTCATAACGGTGAAACCAGTCTCGCGTAAGCATACGCGTAATGTCGGTCCGGGCCGCTTCATCTCACAATACCGCCGAAGCAAAGTATGACATGCTGGTAAGCAGTATGACTAGTATCGCCCACAACTCATTGTGTTCTACTCGTGCATATCATCTACGCATAGACCTGGCTCATGATGCCACTGTTGGGGAACATAGTATTTTCAAAATTTTCCTACGAGCACGCAAGATCTATCTACTAGATGCATAGCAACGAGAGGGGAGAGTGTGTCTACGTACCCTCGTAGACCGAAAGCGGAAGCGTTTATCAACGCGGTTGATGTAGTCGTGCACCTTCACGATGTGTCCCGATCTAGTACCGAAAGTATGGCACCTCCGTGTTCAGCACACGTTCAGCTCGATGACGTCCTCGCCTTTTTGATCCAGCAAGACGGGCAAAGTAGTAGATGAGTTCCGGCAGCACGACGACATGGTGACGGTTGTTGATGAAGAACAATCTCTTCAGGGCTTCGCTAAGCACTACAGAAACTAGACGGAGGATAAACTAGAGGGTCGGGGTAGCCGGCACACGGCTTGGTGTATCTTGATGTGTCTTGGGTGCTAGCCCTACCCCTCTATTTATATGTTGAGCCCTGGGGTCGAAACTTGGAGTAAAAGCCTCCTCAAAGTCGGTTTTGCCCGAAAGGAAAGAGTCCCGCTCGGACTCCAGGGCTAGACGCCAGGGTTCCCGGCGTCTACCCCCTAGACGCCAGGGTTCCTGGCGTCTAGCCTCTAGTCTCCGCAAAACTTCCTTTTGCACTTTTCTAAAGCCTCGTGGGCTTTCCCCTTTGGCCCAAATAAAGTGTTCTCATACCCAAACACTTCGGGAAACATCCGGAACCCCTTCCGGTGAATTTCGGAACCCTTCCGGAGGTCAAACACTATTATCCCATATAATAATCTTTATCTCCGGACCATTCCAGAGTTCCTCGTCATGTCCGTGATCACATCCGGGACTCCGAATAACATTCGGTCACCAACATACATAACTCATTAAATACTATATCGTCAACGAACGTTTAAGCGTGCGGACCCTACGGGTTCGAGAACTATGTAGACATGACCGAGACATCTCTCCGGTCAATAACCAATAGCGGAACCTGGATGCCCATATTGGCTCCTACATATTCTACGAAGATCTTTATCGGTCGAACCGCATAACAACATACATTGTTCCCTTTGTCATCGGTATGTTACTTGCCCGAGATTCGATCGTCGGTATCTCAATACCTAGTTCAATCTCGTTACTGGCAAGTCTCTTTACTCATTTCGTAATACATCATCTCGTGACTAACTCGTTAGTCTTTGCTTGCAAGGCTTATTATGATGTGCATTACCGAGAGGGCCCAGAGATACCTCTCCGACAATCGGAGTGACAAATCCTAATCTCAAAATACGCCAACCCAACAAGTACCTTCGTGAAGGAAATATGCCCTAGAGGCAATAATAAAGTTATTATTTATTTCCTTATATCATGATAAATGTTTATTATTCATGCTAGAATTGTATTAACCGGAAACTTAATACATGTGTGAATACATAGACAAAACAGTATGTCCCTAGTATGCCTCTACTAGACTGGCTCATTGATCAAAGATGGTTATGTTTCCTAGCCATAGACATGAGTTGTCATTTGATCAACGGGATCACATCATTAGGAGAATGATGTGATGGACAAGACCCATCCGTTAGCATAGCACTATGATCGTTTAGTTTAACTGCTATTGCTTTCTTCATGACTTATACATGTTCCTATGAGTGTGAGATTATGCAACTCCCGAATACCGTAGGAACACCTTGTGTGCTATCAAACGTCACAACGTAACTGGGTGATCATAAAGATGCTCTACAGGTGTCTCCGAAAGTATTCGTGGTGTTGGCATAGATCAAGATTAGGATTTGTCACTCCGAGTGTCGGAGAGGTATCTCTGGGCCCTCTCGGTAACACACATCACAATAAACCTTGCAAGCAAAAGACTAATGAGTTAGTCACGAGATGATGTGTTACGGAACGAGTAAAGAGACTTGCCGGTAACGAGATTGAACTAGGTATAGAGATACCGACGATCGAATCTCGGGCAAGTAACATACCGTTTGACAAAAGGAACAACGTATGTTGTTATGCGGTTCTGACCGATAAAAGATCTTCGTAGAATATGTAGGAACCAATATGAACATCCAGGTTCCGCTATTGGTTATTGACCGGAGATGAGTCTCGGTCATGTCTACATAGTTCTCGAACCCGTAGGGTCCGCACGCTTAACGTTTGATGACGATTGGTATTATGAGTTTATGAGTATTGATGTACCGAAGGTAGTTCGGAGTCCCGGATGAGATCACGGACATGACGAGGAGTCTCGGAATGTCCGAGACATAAAGATTGATATATTGGACGGCTATATTCGGACACCGGAAGTATACCGGAAAAGTTTTGGATTTATCGGGAATGCCGGAGGGGGTTACCGGAACCTCCTACGAAGGGGGATGGTCCATAGTGGGCCTTGTGGAAAGGAGAGAGGCAGCCCATAGGGCTGGCCGGCGCCCCACCTAGTTCCTAGTTGGACTAGGATTGGTGGGAGGCGCCACCTCTTCCTTTTCCTACTCCATCTCTTCCTTCTTTGGTGATTCCTACTAGGAATAGGATTGCAATCCTATTCCTAGTAGGATTCCTTCCCTAGCCGCACCATAGGGAGTTGGCCGGCCCTCCTCCCTTGCTCCTTTATATACGGGGGCAGGGGGGCACCCAAAGACACACAAGTTGAATTGTTTTAGCCGTGTGCGGTGCCCCCTCCACAGAATCACACCTCGGTCGTACCGTCGCGGAGCTTAGGCGAAGCCCTGTGCCGGTGAACACATCATATCCGTCACCACGCCGTCGTGCTGATGAAACTCTCCCGTGAAGCTCAACTGGATCAAGAGCTCGTGGGACGTCATCAAGCTGAACGTGTGCTGAACGCGGAGGTGCCGTACGTTCGGTGCTTGATCGGTTGGATCGCGAAGAAGTTCGACAACATCAACCGCGTCACTTGACGCTTCCGCTCCCGGTCTACGAGGGTACGTAGACACACTCTCCCCTCTCGTTGCTATGCATCTGGTAGATAGATCTTGCGTGATCGTAGGAAAATTTTAAAATACTACGTTCCCCAACAGTGGCATCAGAGCCAGGTCTATGCGTAGATGATATGCACGAGTAGAACACAATGAGATTGTGGACGATACTAGTCATACTGCTTACCAGCATGTCATACTTTGCTTCGACGGTATTGTGAGATGAAGCGGCCCGGACCGACATTACGCGTACGCTTACGCGAGACTGGTTTCACCGTTACGAGCACTCGTTGCTTAAAGGTGACTGGCGGGTGTCTGTCTCTCTCACTTTAGCTGAATCAAGTGTGGCTACGCCCGGTCCTTGTGAAGGTTAAAACATCACGTACTTGACGAAACATCGTTGTGGTTTTGTATGCGTAGGTAAGAACGGTTCTTGCTAAGCCCGTAGCAGCCACGTAAAACTTGCAACAAACAAAGTAGAGGACGTCTAACTTGTTTTTGCAGGGCATGTTGTGATGTGATATGGTCAAGACATGATGAGTTATACGGTTTTGTATGAGATGATCATGTTTTGTAAAGTTATCGGCAACTGGCAGGAGCCATATGGTTGTCGCTTTATTGTATGAAATGCAATCGCCATGTAATTGCTTTACTTTATCACTAAGCGGTAGCGATAGTCGTGGAAGCAATAGTTGGCGAGACGACAACGATGCTACGATGAATATCAAGGTGTCAAGCCGGTGACGAAGGTGATCATGACGGTGCTTTGAAGATGGAGATCAAAAGCACAAGATGATGATGGCCATATCATGTCACATATTTTGATTGCATATGATGTTTATCTTATTATGCTTTTTATTTTGCTTAGAACGATGGTAGCATTATAAGATGATCCCTTACTAAATTTCAAGGTATAAGTGTTCTCCCTGAGTATGCACCGTTGCGAAAGTTCGTCGTGCCGAGACACCACGTGATGATCGGGTGTGATAAGCTCTACGTTCAAATACAACGGGTGTAAGCCAGTTTTGCACACGCAGAATACTCGGGTTAAACTTGACGAGCCTAGCATATACAGATATGGCCTCGGAACACTGGAGACCGAAAGGTCGAGCGTGAATCATATAGTAGATATGATCAACATGAGATGTTCACCATTGAAACTACTCCATCTCACGTGATGATCGGACATGGTTTAGTTGATTTGGATCACGTGATCATTTACATGACCAGAGGGATGTCTATCTAAGTGGGAGTTCTTAAGTAATATGATTAATTGAACTTTAATTTATCATGAACTTAGTCCTGGAAGTATTAGCATATCTATGTTGTAGATCAATAGCTCGCGATGTTGCTCCCCATTTATTTTTCATATGTTCCTAGAGAAAACCAAGTTGAAAGATGTTAGTAGCAATGATGCGGAATTGTTCCGTGATCTGAGGATTATCCTCATTGCTGCACAGAAGAATTATGTCCTTGATGCACCGCTAGGTGACAGACCTATTGCAGGAGCAGATGTAGACGTTATGAACGTTTTTGACAAAAGCTCGATATGATGACTACTTGATAGTTTAAGTGCACCATACTTTACGGCTTAGAACCGGGACTTCAAAAACGTTTTGTACGCCACGGAGCATATAAGATGTTCCAAGAGTTGAAATTAGTATTTCATACTCATGCCCGTGTCGAGAGGTATAAGACCTCTGACAGTACTTTGCCTACAAGATGGAGGAGAATAGCTCAACCAGTGAGCATGTGCTCAGATTGTCTGGGTACTACAATTACTTTAATCAAGTGGGAGTTAATCTTCCAGATAAGATAGTAATTGACAAAGTTCTCTAGTCACTATCACCAAGTTAGTAGAACTTCGTGATGAACTATAAATATGCAAGGGATGACGAAAGGAATTCCCAGCTCTTCGCGATACTGAAGTAGGCGAAGGTAGAAATCATGAAAAAGCATCAAGTGTTGATGGTTAGTAAGACCACTAGTTTCAAGAAAAAGGGCAAGGGAAAGAAAGGGAACTTCAAAAAGAATAGCAAGTCAGTTGCTACTTCCATGAAGAAACCCAAAGCTAAACTCAAGCCTGAAACTAAGTGCTTCTACTGCAAAGGAAATGGTCACTGGAAGTGGAACTGCCCTAGATACTTGGCGGATAAGAAGGATGGCAAAGCAAACAAAGGTATATTTGATATACAGATTATTGATGTGTATTTTACTAGTGTTCATAGCAACCCCTCGGTATTTGATACTGATTTAGTTGCTAAAAAGGTAGTAACTCGAAATGGGAGTTGCATAATGAACAGAAACTAGTTAAAGGATGAAGTGACGATGTGTATTGGAAATAGTTCCAAGATTGATATGATCATCATCGCACACTCCCTATACTTTCGGGATTAGTGTTGAACCTAAATAACTGTTATTTGGTGTTTGTGTTGAGCATGAATGTGATTTGATCATGTTTATTGCAATACGGTTATTCATGTAAGTTAGAGAATAATTCTTGTTCTGTTTACATGAATAAAACCTTCTATGGTCATACACCCAATGAAAATAGTTTATTGGATCTCGATCGTGTGATACACATATTCATAATATTGAAGCCAAAAAGATGCAAGGTTAATAATGATAGTGCAACTTATTTGTGGCACTGCCGTTTAGGTCATATTGGTGTAAAACGCATGAAGAAACTCCATAAAGATGGACTTTTGGAATCACTTGATTATGAATCACTTGGTGCTTGCGAACCATGCCTCATGGGCAAGATGACTAAAACTCCGTTCTCCGGAACTATGGAGCGAGCAACATATTTGTTGGAAAATCATACATACTGATGTATGCGGACCAATGAGTGTTGAAGCACGCGGCGGGTATCGTTATTTTCTGACCTTCACTGATGATTTGAGCAGATATGGGTATATCTACTTAATGAAACACAAGTCTGAAACATTTGAAAAGTTCAAAAGATTTCAGAGTGAAGTAGAGAATCATCGTAACAAGAAAATAAAGTTCCTACGATCTGATCGTGGAGGAGAATATTTGAGTTACGAGTTTGGTCTTCATTTGAAACAATGTGGAATAGTTTCACAGCTCACGCCACCCGGAACACCACAGCATAATGGTGTGTCCGAACGTCGTAACCGTACTTTATTGAATATGGTACGATCTATGATGTCTCTTACCGATTTACCACTATCGTTTTGGGTCATGCATTAGAGACAGCTGCATTCACGTTAAATAGGGCACCATCTAAATCCGTTGATACGACGCCTTATGAACTATGGTTTGGCAAGAAACCAAAGTTGTCGTTTCTTAAAATTTGGGGCTGCGATGCTTATGTGAAAACACTTCAACCTGATAAGCTCGATCCCAAGTCGGAAAATTGTGTCTTCATAGGATACCCAAAAGAGACTGTTGGATACACCTTCTATCACAGATCTGAAGGCAAAATATTCGTTGCTAAGAACGGATCCTTTCTAGAAAAAGAGTTTATCTCGAAAGAAGTGAGTGGGAGGAAAGTAGAACTTGATGAGGTAATTATACCTTCTCCCATATTGGAAAGTAGTACATCACAGGAAATTGTTCCAGTGATTCCTACACCAATTAGTGACGAAGTTGATGATAATGATCATGAAACTTCGGATCAAGTTTCTGCTGAACGTCGTAGATCAACCAGAGTACGTTCCGCATCAGAGTGGTACGGCAACCCAGTTCTGGAAATCATGTTACTAGACCATGATGAACCTATGAACTATGAGGAAGCGATGATGAGCCCAGATTCCGCAAAATGGCTTGAAGCCATGAAATCTGAGATGGGATCCATGTATGAGAACAAAGTGTGGACTTTGGTTGACTTGCCCGATGATCGGCAGGCCATCGAAAATAAATGGATCTTCAAGAGGAAGACCGACGCAGACGGTAATATTACTGTTTACAAAGCTCGACTTGTTGCGAAAGGTTTTCGACAAGTTCAAGGAGTTGACTATGATGAGACTTTCTCACCTGTAGCGATGCTTAAGTCTGTCCGAATCATGTTAGCAATTGCCACATTTTATGAAATCTGGCAAATGGATAACAAAACTGCATTCTTTAATGAATTTATTAAAGAGAAAATTGCATATGATGCAACCCGAAGGTTTTGTCAATCCTAAAGGTGCTAACAAAAATGTGCAAGCTCCAGCAATCCATCTATGGACTGGTGCAAGCATCTCGGAGTTGGAATATACGCTTTGATAAGTTGATCAAAGCATATAGATTTATACAGACTTACGGTGAAGCCTGTATTTACAAGAAGTGAGTGGGAGCACTACAACCTTTCTAATAAGTATATGTGAATGACATATTGTCGATCGGAAATGATGTAGAATTTTCTGGAAAGCATAAAGGAGTTTTTCAAAGAAAGACCTCGGTGAAGCTGCTTACATATTGAGCATCAAGATCTATATAGATAGATCAAGACGCTTGATAAGACTTTCGATGAGTACATACCTTGATAAGATTTTGAAGAATTTCAAAAATGGATCAGTCAAAGAAAAGGTTCTTGCCTGTACTACAAGGTATGAAGTTGAGTAAGACTCAATGCCCGACCACTGCAGAAAAATATAGAGAGAATGAAAGTCATTCCCTATGCCTCAGCCATAGGTTCTATAAAGTATGACATGCTGTGTACCAAACATGTTGTGTACCGTGCCATGAGTTTGTCAAGAGGGTACAATGGTGATCCAGGAGTAGATCACTGTACAGCGGTCAAAATTATCCTTAGTAACTGGATGACTAAGGAAATATTTCTCGATTATGGAGGTGATAAAGAGTTCGTCGTAAAGGGCTACGCCGATGCAAGCTTTGACACCAAAATCCAGATGACTCTAAGTATCAATCTGGATGCGTATTGAAAGTGGGAGCAATTAGCTAGAGTAGCTCTATGCAGAGCATTGTAGACATAGAAATTTGCAAAATACATACGGGTCTGAATGTGACGGACCCGTGGACTAAACTTCTCTCACAAGCAAAACATGATCACACCTTATTACTCTTGGGTATTAATCACATAGCAATGTGAACTAGATTATTGACTCTAGTAAACCCTTTGGGTGGTGGTCACATGGCGATGTGAACTATGGGTGTTATTCACATAACGATGTGAACTATCGGTATTAAATCACATGGCGATGTGAGCTAGATTATTGACTCTAGTGCAAGTGGGAGACTGAAGGAAATATGCCCTAGAGGCAATAATAAAGTTATTATTTATTTCCTTATATCATGATAAATGTTTATTATTCATGCTAGAATTGTATTAACCGGAAACTTAATACATGTGTGAATACATAGACAAAACAGTATGTCCCTAGTATGCCTCTACTAGACTGGCTCATTGATCAAAGATGGTTATGTTTCCTAGCCATAGACATGAGTTGTCATTTGATCAACGGGATCACATCATTAGGAGAATGATGTGATGGACAAGACCCATCCGTTAGCCTAGCACTATGATCGTTTAGTTTAACTGCTATTGCTTTCTTCATGACTTATACATGTTCCTATGACTATGAGATTATGCAACTCCCGAATACCGTAGGAACACCTTGTGTGCTATCAAACGTCACAACGTAACTGGGTGATCATAAAGATGCTCTACAGGTGTCTCCGAAAGTATTCGTGGTGTTGGCATAGATCAAGATTAGGATTTGTCACTCCGAGTGTCGGAGAGGTATCTCTGGGCCCTCTCGGTAACACACATTACAATAAGCCTTGCAAGCAAAAGACTAATGAGTTAGTCATGAGATGATGTGTTACGGAACGAGTAAAGAGACTTGCCGGTAACGAGATTGAACTAGGTATAGAGATACCGACGATCGAATCTCGGGCAAGTAACATACCGTTTGACAAAAGGAACAACGTATGTTGTTATGCGGTTCTGACCGATAAAAGATCTTCGTAGAATATGTAGGAACCAATATGAACATCCAGGTTCCGCTATTGGTTATTGACCGGAGATGAGTCTCGGTCATGTCTACATAGTTCTCGAACCCGTAGGGTCCGCACGCTTAACGTTTGATGACGATCGGTATTATGAGTTTATGAGTATTGATGTACCGAAGGTAGTTCGGAGTCCCGGATGAGATCACGGACATGACGAGGAGTCTCGGAATGTCCGAGACATAAAGATTGATATATTGGACGGCTATATTCGGACACCGGAAGTATACCGGAAAAGTTTCGGATTTATCGGGAATGCCGGAGGGGGTTACCGGAACCTCCTACGAAGGGGGATGGTCCATAGTGGGCCTTGTGGAAAGGAGAGAGGCAGCCGATAGGGCTGGCCGGCGCCCCACCTAGTTCCTAGTTGGACTAGGATTGGTGGGAGGCGCCACCTCTTCCTTTTCCTACTCCATCTCTTCCTTCTTTGGTGATTCCTACTAGGAATAGGATTGCAATCTTATTCCTAGTAGGATTCCTTCCCTAGCCGCACCATAGGGAGTTGGCCGGCCCTCCTCCCTTGCTCCTTTATATACGGGGGCAGGGGGGCACCCAAAGACACACAAGTTGAATTGTTTTAGCCGTGTGCGGTGCCCCCCTCCACAGAATCACACCTCGGTCGTACCGTCGCGGAGCTTAGGCGAAGCCCTGTGCCGGTGAACACATCATATCCGTCACCACGCCGTCGTGCTGACGAAACTCTCCCGTGAAGCTCAACTGGATCAAGAGCTCGTGGGACGTCATCAAGCTGAACGTGTGCTGAACGCGGAGGTGCCGTACGTTCGGTGCTTGATCGGTTGGATCGCGAAGAAGTTCGACAACATCAACCGCGTCACTTGACGCTTCCGCTCCCGGTTTACGAGGGTACGTAGACACACTCTCCCCTCTCGTTGCTATGCATCTGGTAGATAGATCTTGCGTGATCGTAGGAAAATTTTAAAATACTACGTTCCCCAACACTTCGGAGACACCTGTAGAGCACCTTTATAATCACCCAGTTACGTTGTGACGTTTGGTAGCACACAAAGTGTTCCTCCGGTATTCGATAGTTGCATAATCTCATAGTCATAGGAACATGTATAAGTCATGAAGAAAGCAATAGCAATAAAACTAAACTATCAAGTTGCTAAGCTAACGGATGGGTCTTGTCCATCACATCATTCTCCTAATGATGTGACCCCATTGATCAAATGACAACTCATGTCTATGGTTAGGAAACATAACCATCTTTGATCAATGAGCCAGTCTAGTAGAGGCATACTAGGGACACTCTGTTTTGTCTATGTATTCACACATGTACTAAGTTTCCGGTTAATACAATTCTAGCATGAATAATAAACATTTATCATGATATAAGGAAATATAAAATAACAACTTTATTATTGCCTCTAGGGCTTATTTCCTTCACACTTCGTGATCATCTCTCGTCCGAGGCACTTCTCTTCTCGCTCTCTTTTACGTAAGCTAGGCTAGTGCTGCTGCAGACTCTTGTTCTTTCTTCAGCCTTGTTCCACACCCAAGGCTTGGATAGTTGTGTTACCCGGGAACGGGATTGCTGAGTCCTCTGTGGCTCACAGATTCTACACCACACCAGATGCAGGTACTTTGGTGAGCTACATAGGCGATGGCACCGAGCTAGACTGGGAGTACGACGAGGAGCGTAGCCGTTACTATGTGAACTATCCGGTTGATCAGTAGAGCTTCTACTAGGATTCGATCTAGACCTGTGGTTTAATGTTATGGTTGGTATCTTTCTTTTGGATCTTCACCCTTAGGTGGGTTGTGATGTTTATTTGAATGATGTTTGGACATGTAATGAATTGTGTGACGTGGCGAGTGTAAGCCAACTATCTTTTCCGTTTTCATCCCTATTTTTACATGAGATGTGCAAAGGTACCAAACTTGCGATCATTCCAGAATGGGCTTATATCTTTAAGTCGTGCCTCGACACGTAGAAGATATAGTCCCATCCTGGGCATTACACCATGATAAGTTTTACCCACTGGTTATCAAACCCCAGCTTGAGTAATATTGCTTCTAGAAATACCCACTCTACTCTGTCGTAGGCTTTATGCATATCAAGTTTTACTACACACCATCCATCCTTCCCCACCTTCTTCTGTTTGATTGCATGTAAGCTATCATACGCAATTAAAGCATTATCCGTAATAAGCCTCCATGGTACAAAAGCACTCTGTGTGGGACTGATGATATCTGGGAGCATACCTTTTAGTCTAGCAACAACCATTTTAGATATAACCTTATATACCACATTGCATAAACTGATAGGGTAAAACTATGTGACTTTCTCAGGAGATAGTACCTTTGGGATCATGACAATGGTGGTACTGTTCCATCCTTCCAGTATAACCCGAGAGCTCATTGTCTGCAAAAATTCCACTGTGAAATCCTCTCCTAGCATAGGCCAGAACCTCTTGTAAAAAATAGCATGCAAGCCATCTGGACCCAGGGCTTTGAAATCCCCAATTGAAAAGAGTGCCTTTCTCACCTCGGCAATATTATAAGGTTTCATCAAAGTTGCATTCATCTCAGTTGTAACCCTACTATGGACACGATCAAGTACATTCTGATTAGGCATTTGGACTTGAGATATAAAGAGTTCAGAAAAATACCCAGTGATAATAGCATTAAGGTCTTCTTTTCCTCCTTCCACACACCTGTATCATCTAGGGTCATTTACATTTCCCCCCTAATCTTGCCCCAGTCTCATCTTTACCCCTAAAAAAAGCATGTGCTCAACCTTGCCCCTCTTCCGTCTGGTGACGTTTCAGAAATACGCCTTCGCGCCAACTCCGTCCAGTCAAAGAGCATTGACCGTGTAGGAGACACATTTCGAACAATTTACCCCTGGTATTTACATGTGGGGCCCTAAACCCTATCTCACTCGTATATATCCTCTCCTCTCATCTCTTCTCTTCTCTCTGGTGACTGGAACCCTAACCCTAGCCCGCCCGTGATTTGGTTCGCCGTCGACCGCCGTGGAGGGATAGCATGGGGATTGAGATGCGTGGCGGCTGGATCTGACCCGCCGCTTCTCTTCACCGAGGGATTCCGCGGATGGCTGTCGTTCGTGGAAGCGGCATCGGCAGCGGCAGAGCTGAGATCTCTCAGACCACAGCGGCGACCACACTCGTTTTTCCAACGGGGTAAGTGTCTCTGCACAATCACCATTAGCTTACTTGCGCTATTGCTACGCTCACTATCTTTGCCTTCCTCTATTTTTTCTCAACATTTACCGTAGGATGGATCCAGCTAGAGCTTTCTATCTCAACTGTAGGATGGAAACCGCCGTGTTAAGCAGTTCTGGTACAAAAGGATCCGGCACAGGGTTTAATTTTCATATTTTAGTTGACTGCACATCAACATTTGTGAAGTTTAGAGCTGCAATCTCAGATAAATATCCATGGGGCCTATATGATGGTGTAGAAATTAGGTATTGGGACATGGGAAATACTAATTGGGTGCCAGTGCAGTTTGATGATGAATTGGGAATTATGTTTGCAACCGATGTTGAAACTAAGATAGTTGAGTTAGAAATTAATGTGATACAAAGGCTTAGAGGAGAGACTGAGAGGAGAGGAACAAGATCTCAAGATCACAGTTCTCAAGCTAGGTGCAGTCAAATAAGAGGGAGTTCAGGTGCAAGAGAGAATTCAGGTGGCAGAGGTAGTTCAGGTGGCAAAGGTAGTTCATGTGGAAGAAGAACTGAATCTAGTGCAGTGCATGAACCAGGTCCTAGCAGTAGCAAACAAGCAGATGCTGGTCCAATCATAGAAGAGGAACAACTAGATGATGTACCCACAGATGATGAGGATGAATCAATGCATCCTGAATTTGTAATAGGGAGGAAGCCAAAGGGGAAGGAAGCAGCTCAACAGGATGATTACATTGCCCCTGTAGAGTTTGATCAGACAGATTCAGATGAGAGAGAGGAGGAGAATGACATGGGTTACTCTGAGAGTTCTGATGAGGCCAGACCAGATGTGCATTTTAACAGAGATGATCCTTCTATTGCAGAAGGAACTATATTCTCTGATGTCGTGGAGTGCAGAAATGCATTAGCCACTTATGCATTCAAGACTCAAAGTGAATTCAAAATTGACAAGAGTGAGCCTGGTAGGCTAACAGTACACTGTGCATATAGAAGGTGTAAGTGGAGGGTGCATGCACCCTTTCTGAAATATACCAAACTATTTCAGGTAGACTAACAGTTAATTGTGCATGTTGTTTATGATTGTGATGTTGTTTATGATTCTGATTCTTGTTACAATGTTTAATTGCATGTCAAAGTAAACAGAAATTCTCACACATGCCCAAGTGTGACAAGAAGACAAAGGTTGAGATCAACAAAGTGCATATGGATTGCAGATGCAGTTAAGAACTGGGTGAGAGAAAACTCCAATATATCTATCACACAACTTCAAATTGGCCTGAAGAAGAAGTATGGATTGCAGCTGCCATACATGAGAGTATTTTATGGTAAGCAGATGGCCATTGACAACATCTATGGCAAGTGGGATGACAGTTTTCAATTATTGTACATATTCAAGGCTGAGGTAGAGAAAGCATCACCTGGTAGTGTAGTTCACATTGATAGGCACACTTTTCAGTTTGAAAAGAATGGTCAGAGCAGATCCAAAGTGTGCTTTCGAAGAGTGTTTGTGTCATTTAAGGCATGTTGGAAGGTTTTTTTAGAAGGTTGTAGGCCATATCTGGCAGTAGATGCCACTTCACTCAATGGTATGTTCAAAGGACAACTAGTGAGTGCCTGTGCTGTAGATGCAAACAACTGGATATTTTCAGTTGCATATGGTGTGCTAGAGGTAGAGAACCTGGAGAGTTGGACATGGTTCTTTGAGTACTTGAAAAACCTGATAGGCCACCCAGATGGTCCAGTCATACACACTGATGCATGTAAAGGACTGGAGGCAGCTGTAGATGATGTTTTCCCTAGAGTAGAGAACAGAGAATGCATGAGGCACTTAGCTGCAAACTTCTCCAAGAAGTTTAAAGGGATTTTTATGAGAACTTGTGGCCCTGTTCCCTAACATTTAGCTTAAAGAAACACAATTACCATCTCAGGCAGTTGTATAGCAAGCCAGATGTCAAGGATTATCTGGATGAACATCATAGCAATATATGGTCCAGGGCAGTGTTCAATGATAAATGCAAGTTAGATTATGTGAATAATAACCTTGCAAAGTCTTTCAATTCCAAAATCAAGAAATTGAAAGTACTACACATTGTAGACCTGCTAGACAAAATCAGGCAAATCTTAATGGAGAAATTTGATCTGAGGCAAAGCATTTCAGCTGACACTTATGGAGGGCATATCATAGTCCCCAAAGTGATGAAATAGTTAATGGCAAAATCAAAGACATTAGATATGAGCATTGCTAAGAGAAGTACTCATGAGGCAGAGGTGACTGCAATTGATAAAGAGAAGAGAGAGTGGAGGCATCCTGTTGATCTGCAAGCACAAACTTGTAGCTGCAGAAAATGGCAAATCACTGGACAACCTTGCATTCATGCATTA
The DNA here is from genome assembly GCA_902687465.1 of Secale cereale. NCBI lineage: Eukaryota > Viridiplantae > Streptophyta > Magnoliopsida > Poales > Poaceae > Secale > Secale cereale. The sequence goes on along the minus strand of LR738712.1, from coordinate 540,476,337 downwards.
TATTTCATCACTTCACTCATAGGTCTAGCAAGTGAGATTGATCAGTATGTGCATGAATTTTACTCTATGCAAAGATTCAATCTTACTTATGCAGAGAATTTGCCTGCAATGGAGGGGAAGCAGTAGTGGGACATTGTTGATACTGGGTTTAAACTGTGTGCACCAGTGCAAAATAGACCACCTGGAAGACCAAGGAAAACTAGGATAAGGGCACAGGCAGAAGGAAAAGGTCTTGGAGGAAGGCAAAATAAATGCAGTAGATGTGGAAGACTTGGTCACAAAGGCACCCATTGCAAAGAGTCAATTGATCCCGCATTTGGAGAAGATAAGCATTGGGATGCAGAAAATGCTCCAGAAAATGCTCTTGCAACTGCTCCAAGCTCTCCACCAACACTTGTCAGGTATGTTTTCTACTACATGTTCATGCGTTCATTGTGTAACATCTTTATTTCATACTCATCTTGATTTTTCACATGCTTCTCAGTCCAAAGAAATGCACTAAAAGAGCTGCTGAGAGAGGAACTAGGTGGGGGTCACCATAGAAGAAGGCAAAAGGCGGCAAAACTGCTGTCAGCACAAGGAGCAAAGCTGCAAATCTTGCTGCCAACACGAGGAGCAAGAGGGCCAAACTAGTGTGATCAGCTTATGTTGGTTCTGTCCAACTAGAGTGATGAACTGCTATGTTACATGTAATGTTTAACTGATGTTGGTTATTTGCATGTTGTCAAACTGTTGTGAACTCATGTGTAGTGTGCCAATGTTGTCCTTGTGCTACACTTGTGTGCTCATATTTGCCCCTGTGCTACACTTGTGTGCTCATATTTGCCCCTGTGCTACACTTGTGTGCTCATATTTGCCCCTGGATTGATATATATTTGTGCTCATATTTTCCACATGGAAACAAGACTAGGCAAAAGTACCTTAATGTGCATTCATAAAGGATTTAAACCACATTAAGCATCAGTACATTCAAAGGTCACAACATACCATTACATCTACTACAATTTCATAGTTCACACCATTAGGCTCCATTACATAAAGGCTCCAGAACATAACTAGATAACCTAGATCAGCAAACACTTAATCAGCCTAATTTGACCGCACGGAAACAAGACTAGCCACAATGCTTATGGCAAGAACAATGACAAAGCACATTGTTTCCATTAGCTCATTCTTTTTCTTCAACTTTTGCTTTAACTTCTTGTTTTTAGTGGTAAGATCCATAACCCTCCTCTGCAGATTGCTTGCTTTGATCCAACTGTGTTCAAAGGCAACATGTAAATCCTCAAAAGCAAGACCAACATAGTCAGTAGGAGGGGGTTCAATCCATACAACCCAATCACATTCATCAGGAAGCTGCAAAAGCATAGTTAAAAAATAATGTCAAACTGAAACCTTAGCATCAGTTCGACAGAAAAATATATCAAATTGAGGGAAATATAGCACTTACATCAACTGGACAACCCAAAAAACCGTCTACCAGTGCTTGACCCTCCCCAAGCTACACGGCGAGCCGGAATTAGCCCATGCCCTGGGCATCTAAGCTTCGAGCGCTCCTCAGGGCAATAAACGATGGGATCGGGAATGAAGTGCTCTGAACTAAACTACACAATGCCGCAACCATCCACCTACAAACAAAATTGCATGCACATGGATAAAAATCCCAAATCCGCACAAACCCTGGATCTCAAATCCACAAATATGTAGACTTTACTAACCTCGTCGTCCACAGCTAAAGTCACCGAGCACTGAGCCGTCGAGGACATAGACGCCATCTTCCTTTCCTAGCTCTCCAGCACTCAGCTGTCGAATCGCCTGTGTGGCCGCCTCCTCCTATACTCTATTCTTAGCGTCGGGAGGGAGATAACTGTTCGGTCGGCCCCACATGTAAGTAGGGGCAAACTTGTCCCAAAATTTTCTCGAAAACGGTCAAACCACTTTGAATGGACGGAAATGGCGTGGAGGGGTATTTTTGAAACGACACCAGACGGAAGAGGGGCAAGGTTGAGCACATGCTTTTTTATGGGTAAAATGAGACTAGGGCAATATTAGGTGGAAAAAGGAATTGACTCCATCTAGCAGTCTCTTTATACAATTTCTCTTCTTCCGAGCTGAAGCTGCCCGATGAAAAAATGTCGTATTCCTATCTTCATGTAGTAACCAGTTAGCTCGGCCCCTCTGGAGCCAAAACATTTCCTCTTGGTCCAGGAGGTTCTGGATAAGCGTATGTACTTCCTTCATCTCTTTACTAGTTTGTATAGTAAGTTGGTTGCACCTTAATTTTTCTAGCCTCCTTTTAAGTTTAGCTATCCTCTTTTTTGGTCCTTTAAAGATGTCTCTATCCTAGTGGTGGAGATCATTCTTAACCGCTTTCGTGCGTGATGCCAGACCTGGGACAATTCCCGCAATCTGAGCTCGTTGCCACGCCGACTTCACGATCTCATCTACTTTCTCCTCCTGCAACCAGTAAGCTTTAAATCTGCGCTCACCTTTTGGTTTTTGTGTCATCGCCTTCTCAAAATAGTTAGTATGCAATACTAGCGGCCTATGGTCCGAGTGTACATGTTGCTCATGAATGACCGCGGCAAAGGGGAATTTGGTCGCCCATGCATAATTACATAGGCCACGGTCTAATCTTTCGTGAATTGCTCCTCGGCTCTAGGTGAACGGATCATCAATGAACATAACCTCCTGGAGATTGCACTCCTCAATACTTTCTCTGAAGTTCTGCATGTACTGTCCCGGCCTCAAATTTCCCCCTTCTTTCTCAATAGACACAAGAATTTCATTATAGTCCCTTATGATCATCCAAGGGCCACTTGCACCATTGTTCAGAGTGCGCAAAGTATCCCAGGATCGATGCCTCAGGTCCTAGTTTGGCTCGCCATAGAAACCTGTTCATCTCCACACCACTGCATTTGCTTCCATCACAAAACCATCAATAAAGTTCAGAGCAGAGTAGTTAAGCACCACTTCATTGGCAACATTGTAAAAGAGTACAAGGCCACGTGAGCGACCATCACTCTCCATTATATGAAAAAGTTCAAATCCTAGCTTAACTTGTAACTCAATTGCCTTTGCTTTATTAAGATGGGATTGAGACAAAAAAATCACATCTGCTTTCACCCGCCCCTGGAGGTCCAAGAGCTCTCGCACTGCCGTGGACGAAAATATTCCACGATAGTTTCATGTAGGACGAAAGTAAGAATAGGGAATCGACTAAGTGCAATTAACTCCTCAAAACCAAAATTTTGAGACGTTAATTGTTTTAAAGAAGAGATCTTATATAAGAAACGATCTAGAGTGGACTGGTTGGCTGCCGGCGACCAAAACACGAAATATTTTCAAAACAGATGCTCACACAGGAAGAGGAGGAATACGGTCAAGGCGCTGGTACGCGAGGATGGCTCCAGATGCACTATTGGTGATGGAATGAGGGAGATGGCAACAAAGTTCTATGAAAAACTTTTCATGTCGGAGGGGTCGGTCGATGCGCACCTGCTTCTGGACAACATTGTGCCAGCCGTCACGGAGGCGATGAATGATCATCTAACGACTGCAATATCGGATGAAGAGATTGAGAAGGCGTTGTTCCAAATGGGGTCGACTAAGGCACCAGGACTGGATGGACTTCTAGCGATGTTTTATCAACGACACTGGTTGTTGGTAAAGGAGGACGTGTGCGGAGCAATACATGATTTTTTGGACGATGTTGCAGCTTCGGAAAAATTTAATTCAACGGTCATTGTGATGATTCCTAAATTGAACTCACCGGAGTTACTTTCATAGTTTAGACCAATTAGTCTATGTAATGTGTTATATAAAATTGCTGCAAAAGTTCTTGCTAACAGATTAAAACTTATCCTTCCAGTGTTGATCTCTGAAGAACAAAGTGCGTTCGCACCGGGGAGACTCATAACTGATAATGTGCTCGTGGCAGACGAGAGTGTTCATGCGATCAGGACAAGGAAGAGGAAGAAGCCTTTGTGTGCAGTCAAACTTGACATGATGAAGGCGTATGATCGAGTTGAGTGGCTCTTTTTGGAACAGATGTTGACACGCTTTGGCTTTGCATAGAGATGGATATCCATGGTTATGAGATGTGTCACATCAGCCAAATTTGTGGTCAAATTAAATGGAGGCTGTTCTAGAGGGTTCTTACCCTCGCGAGGATTGCGACAAGGAGATCCTTTATCACCGTATTTATTCTTGTTCTGTGTTGAAGGTTTTTCAGCATTAATAAAAAGGGCACAAGAGAGTCAGGATATTAAGGGTGTCGCGTTTGGGAGCACTAGCCCCTATGTGACACATCTGCTGTTTGCCGATGACAGTATCGTGTTCTTGGAAGGATCTCACGACAACTTGACAGCCTTGAAGGAGATCTTACAACGGTATGAGAAAGCGTCCGGAAAAAAAGTTAACTTACAAAAGTCATCGATATTTTTTGGCAAGGTATGTGTGGAGGAACAAAAAGGGCCGCTTAAACAAGCTATTGGGATTCAAACAGAGGTGCTTAGTGAGAAGTACCTGGGCCTACCAATAGTGGTTGGGAGATCCAAGGACGGTACGTTTAAATATGTCACAGAGAGTGCGAAAGGAAAGGTATCGGGATGGAAAGGCCAAGGACTTTCAAAGGCGGCAAGAGAGGTTCTAGTTAAATCTGGGCTTCAGTCTACACCAACCTTCACTATGAGCTGCTTTCAACTCACAAAGAAGATGTGCGGGAACCTGACTTCAATTTTCATCAAATTTCTGGTGGGGAGCAGCAAATGGTGAACGGGGGTGCATTGGCTGTCATGGGAGAAGATGTGTACAACCAAGCGAGGGGGGGGTGGGCTTGGGGTTAGAGACCCAGTTGCTTTTAACCAAGCATTGCTGGCTAAACAGGCGTGGAGAACGCTACAGTACCCGGACTCGCTATGTGCTAGGGTGTTGACGGCACCATACTATAAGGAGGGGACAATTTTGAATGCAACATGCCCCGCTCGGGCCTCCTATACATTCCGGAGCATTATTTACGGACGCGATCTGTTAAGAGAAGGCACCATATGGCGTATTGGCAGTGGGTCTAAAGTTAACGTACACCATGAAAACTGGATACCCAGGCAGGGAAGCATGAAGCCACTTGGGCAAGTATATATACATGGTATGAACAAGATACAAGATCTGTTGACGCCAAATGGTAATGGATGGAATGAGAGTTTGGTAGATGATATGTTCTCACCGTAGGACGCCAAGGATATCAAACAAATAGCTGTCGGGGGTCCAAACATGGAGGATTATATCGCCTGGAACTATACAAAAAATGGGCAGTTTTCCGTGAGATCAGCCTATCACTTGCGAATGACGCTAAATGGGGTGAAGACCGGACGGCCGGGACCTTCTTCCTCGGTTCAAAAGCATAGGGGATGGCTAGGCTTGTGGGACGCTTGCCCTCCAAATAAGGCGAAGATCCACATGTAGCGACTTATGCGAAATGGTCTAGCGGTGGGAGCGGAGCTACTACGGCGGCGCATCAAACCTGGAGTCTTCTGCACAACCTGCAGGGGGGAGGAGACGCTCCTTCATAGGTTCTGGACGTGCCCACATTCAGTGCTATTCTGGAAGCTTTTGCGCTCGGAGAAAGGAGTCGCGGTGGCAGCCCCACCGAGTCACATTGACTCCTCGAGTGCATTATCAACATGGCTGTTGGGATGGTTCGTAGAGGCGGGGGAAGACGAGCGGGCTGCGATGGTGCAGTCATGCTATGTGCTATGGTTGGCCCGTGATGAGGCAAATGAAGGCAAAAAGATTGCAACTCCACATGAAATAATGGGTTCTGTGTGTGCATACATGGCGGAATGGACTGCAGTGCAAAGGAAGGAGGCTCCGGAACGGAAGGCAAAGGGAATACACAAGTGGACAACACCTGCGGAAGGATGGATCAAAGAAAATTCAAATGGGGCGTTGTCCAAGCATGGAGGTAAGGGAGGAGGAGGTGTGATTTTGAGAGGCCATGCAGGAGACACTACTAGGAAAAGGCCTACTAATGGCGCACCTAATTTGGCCATTAATGGCGCATTAGTGGTGCGCCATTACTAGCACGCCATTAGTATATTTTACAGACCTCGTTTTCCATACCTTCAGCAGCGGCTCTGGCGCCTTTCGCTTCTTTCCCGGCTCTGGCGCCTTTTGCTTCTTTCCCGGCAGTGGGCAATCTTTCCAATTTTTCAACAGCTCGTCTATTTCCTCGCCGCTCCTCGTACGCGGGCGTCCTCGGGGTTCGGTTTCACCATCGAACAGATCCTTGCATTTTCTCCACAGGTCATCGTCGCGAAGCCACCTTCGATGTCCCATGAACACGGTTTTCGAAGACCCAGGATCTCTATCTAGCTGGCGATACGTTGTGTCATCCATGCACCTGACGCATCCAGAAAATCCGTGGACCACCTGCCCCGCGACATATCCGTAACCGAGATAGTCGTGCACCGTCGTGAGCAGCGCGGCTCTCATAGGGAAATATTCTTTCTTTGCGGCGTCCCACGTATTGGCTGGCGTTTTCCACAGCGTGTCTAGCTCCTCTTTCAGCAGCCCCAGATACAGATTGATGTCGTTCCCTGGTTGTTTCGGTCCTTCAATTAGCATACTCATGTGAATGTACTTCCTCTTCATGCACAACCAGGGGGGAAGGTTGTACATCCACACAAACACAGGCCAGGTGTTATGTGTGCTTCTCTGGCTGCCAAACGGATTGACTCCATCGGTGCTCGCGCCCAGCACGATGTTCCTTGGATCGTTCCCAAATTCTAGGTCTTCGAAGTTCAACGCTTGTCACTGGCTCGCATCCTTAGGGTGACTCAGCATCTTGTCTTTTTTATCTATCTCCGGATCATTTGCGTCATCTTCTCGCTTCTTCTCCTCCCTATCCGCGTGCCAATGCAGGACCTTTGCTACCTTAGGGTCCGTGAAATACCGCTGCAGACGAGGAGTGATCGGAAAGTACCACACCACTTTTCGAGGAGCTTTCTTCCTCTTCTTGTATCGAGTGATGCCGCACACCGGACATATGGTAGACTCCGCGTGCTCGTCCCGATAAATGATGCAATTGTTCATGCACACATGGTATTTCACGTGCGGTAAATCTAGAGGACACACGATTTTCTTCGCCTCCTCCAAACTGGTGGGGCACTTGTTCCCCTTGGGAAGACGTTCGTGCCAGAATGACATGTTCTCGTCGAAGCATGCGTCGGTCATTTTGTGTTTTACCTTCATCTCCAGAGCCATGAGCGTTACTTTCAGGCGGGTATCCTCGGGCCTGCATCCTTCATACAATGGAGTAACCGCGTCTAACTCAAGTTGATCCATCTTGGCTTTCTCTCGGGCGGCAGCTCTTGCGTTATCGGTCTGCTTGAGAAGCAGCTCTTGAATATGGGGGTCCTGCACCCAGCCCATCGATGGTCCAGCGTCGTCTGCTCCGCCGGCATCATCATCTTCATGATCATGCCCGTCGTCTGCTCCGGCATCTTCCTCATCATCATGTCCTGCATCTTCTACATGATGACTGCGTACAACATCACCGTCGTGATCATCTCCTGGGGATTCTTCGTCTTCTCGCCCGCCCGAGCCGCGGTGATTGTCTTGCTGCCCTTCCTCATTTCTTGCCCGGCCCCCATGGACGACTTCGTAGTCATCTTCATCACCTTGCCACCGATAGCCATCCATGAAACCACGCAAGAGCAGGTGGTCCCGCACCTGCCCGGAATCCGGGTCCGCAATAAGGCTCTTCAGCTTGCATCTTCGACACGGACATCTTATCTCCGTCTCGTTCTTTTGAAGCATCTCGGCCTTCGCGGACCTCAAAAACCTATTCACGATGCCTTCGGTCATCGTGCACACCATGGTCGCCTGCGGGGTAGAGCAAAACGTTATTTTAGAACCAAGAAATTTTTTGCCATGACTTTCCCTAAAAATAGGACAAAAATGAATGCTTAATGCCAAAATTCTCACCGAAACGAAAATGAATCAACATTCCGGGAAAATATTGGCAACTATCGCATTTCAAATACCGGTACACCTCCAAACACAAACACATATGCAACACAACAAACATATGCAACACCACAAACATACATAGATCTAGCTAGGCCATAAAAAGTGCATGTGCACATTGTTGTATGGAGAACAACATAAATATAGCTTCCCCCTTACTTACCTATCAAAACAAGGTAATTTAACCACTTAATTTGAATGAATATATGGTGGAAATGAGGTGAAAAAGAGGAGGGACCCGAGAGGAGAGGAGGTGGAGAGAATGAAGAAGTGGGGGGGGGGAGTGAGTGTTGTAGGAGAGGTTGTCCAAAATATCTTGTTGCTGCCGGCTTACTAATGGCGCACCAACTATAAATGCGCCATTAGTAATCAAGGTTACTAATGGCGCATTTATAGTAGGTGCGCCATTACTAGTTTTGCAAAAAAAAACATACTAATGGCGCACTGTCGCAGAGTGCGCCATTACTCGCCATTACTAGTTTAAACTAGTAATGGCGCACTCTGGGACAAACTACTAATGGCGCACTCTGGGACAGTGCGCCATTAGTAGTTTTGTAAAAAAAAGAATAAAAAATATCATAAAAAAAGAACATTAATGGCGCACTTTACTGCCGGTGCGCCATTACTAGTTACAACTAGTAATGGCGCACTTTGTCTGGATGCGCCATTAGTATGTTTGGACAGGCGCGCTAGTTAAAAAAAAACTTCTTGATACTAATGGCGCACTCTGGGCCTGGTGCGCCATTAGTAGTTCGAACTCTAATGGCGTATCTGTTGCTGGTGCGCCATTACTATATACTAATGGCGCACTGCTTGTCTGGTGCGCCATTAATATCAATTCCATCTATAGCCCTTTTCCTAGTAGTAAGACTTCTGAGCGGCTGCTTGTCACTGCTACCACCATGAAGTTGATCCTGAGATGGTGGAAATTCTAGCATGCAAGCGAGCGGTTCAATTGGCAGCGAAGATCAACGTTGGAAAGCTACATCTGGAGACGGATAACAAGGTTGTGGCGCAGATGCTCCAGAGCGAGGGAAAGAGCTTGGCTGCTGCGGGGCCAAGGGTGGAGGAGATCAAATCTATGTTTTAGTTTTTTGAGGATGTGAAAGTGTCTTGGGTTAGTCGTTCTGCAAATTCGGTCGCGCATAGGATTGCTAGAGTAGGTGTTGGAAAGGAACTATGTAAGGTTTGACTTATGATGCCACCAGACTTCGTTCTTAGTATGGTCTCTGATGAAACCCATACCTTTTTTAGTTAAATAAAGCGGCATTTACCCTAAAATAATTGTTTAAAGGATCGTTTAGAGTTTTATGCATCCTGACTAGGGCACGTGGCTGTCAAACCTTTTCTCCGATTTTTTTTCTCATGCACTTGTAAATAACCTTGTGATTATTTGAGAAATAAAGTCTTGATGTTTCAAAAATGAACTTATTATGTTTTTTCTACATGGTAAACCATTCGCACGTTAAGACCAACTCTAATGGGGCGACCCATTTCGTTCGCGGGCGTCCGTTTAGGTCGGCGCACACACAATAGTCGGTCCAACGCGCCGACCCAAACGGACGCACGTCCGTTTTTCTTCCGCAGGCGACTTACTCCCGACCCATTTGTGAGCCGGATTTGCGTCGGCGCGGACACGAGACGGATGCGCGCGCGCTCGCCTTCTCCTGCCCCCGGCCTGCTGGTCGGTGGCACATTGGCCTCTACCCATCCAACAGCAAACCCTCGCCCGTCTTCTTTGTCGCTTATGCCGTCACCCATTTTTTCCGGTGACTCTGGTGCCGACGCCGCAACATCCGCTTTGCAACGCGACCACCTCCCACGTCGCCCCGCCACCCCATCTTGCCCCCGGGGAACCGACAGCTTCCCACCGCCGCTCCCCCCGACACAACCGCGACCGCGACCAAGAAGCCGCCTCGCCGCACCGGCACGCTCGTCGGACGCCGAGCGGGCAGCTGGTTGGTCCGTGCGCACCGCGAGTCCCTTTGACGGCCATCTCCTTCATCGACGCCCGCAAGCTGTTCGACAGTTTGCTAAGGTACAAAATGATTTGATTGAGCATATGTGGGCTCATGTTGGCAACCAATAGATGTATCTTCTTTATTCGGCTTGCAAAACTATGTGTCACATTTTATTTTTATTCGGCTTGTAAAACTATGCTATTTCATTCGGTTGAAACTATGTTTATTTGACTATATGTTTGAATGCAAAAGTTTGTGTGTAAAACAATGCAAAAATGAGCTATTTGTTGAAGCTGATTCAAATCTAAAACAGGGCGGACGTTGGACGGACGGTCGACCCAAACAAACAAAAAAGCAGACAAATACGTTATCCGTTTGGATCGCTCCGTTGGAGTCGGAGTTGTTCTAATTAAAGTAAAAATTGCTCGTGTTTCCAAACGTATGCCGACTGTTTATTTTTCTGGAAACCCCGCCGAGCGTATTTAGGTTTGCCTGCACCGCGCAAGTATGGAGCGCGACACAGGCTGAGGTGAGCGTGGCGGCCGGATGCCAGGCACAAATGCACGACCACCTGGCCGCCCTCCTCCGCGGCGGCGGCGGCGGCCGTCACCCGCGCGCAGTCCACGGCGCCGCCGCAAAGCTCGGCTGCCTCGCCTCCACCTACCTCTGCAACAACCTCCTCCTCTCCTACATCAGCGGCAGCCTCCACGCGGAAGCGCGACGCCTGTTCGACGAAATGCCCCTGCCCCAGCGCAACGTCGTCTCCTGGTCAGTCCTCGTCTCCGGCGCCTCTCGCCTCGGCGACCTCCGGGAGGCCTTTTTTCTCTTCTCCGACATGCTTCGTAGCGGGGAGCGCGGAGGCTGCGACCGCCCCAACTCGTTCGTGCTGGGCGCGCTGGTCGCCGGGTGCGCCCGTGCCAAAGACCCTGTCGGGGGCTCGCAAGTGCATGCCTCCGCTCTCAAGTTTGGCGTGGATGAGGACGAGAGCGTTGCGGGGGCGCTGGTGGATATGTACTCCAAGTGCGGGCGAGTGGACCTGTCGTGGCGGGCGTTTGCGCTCTCGCCGCAGAGGTGCGTCGCCAGCTGGACGAGCATAATCAGCTGCCTTGTCAACCATGGATGTTCAGAGCACCGTGATGCAGCAATTGCCTTGCTAAAGAAGATGCTGCTCTTGAAGGTTTGGCCAACAAACGCAACGTTTTCTTGCATCCTCAAGGTATTTGATGCACCTGAGTTGCTCCCTGGCGGGAAGCAAATCCACGGCTGCTTATTGAAGATGGGAACTGAGGTTGATCCTGCTTTAGGGACCGCCCTCATAGCGATGTATGGTAGATGCGGTGGAGTGAATGAGATGGCTAGGTTGTCTTGCCGGATAAGGCATGATGCCTTCTCCAGGACTTCACTTCTTGTAGCTTTCGCGCGGAATGGATGCAACATGGAGGCAGTTTGGAACTTTCGTGAGATGGTCATGGAAAATATGGCAATTGATCAGTTAGCCGTAACTAGCCTACTACAGGTTTGTTCATCATTAGGACGGCTGAGAGTGGCCAAGGAGGTCCACTGCTATGCTCTGAAGACTTTCTTTAAGCTGGATACATTACTGCTCAATGCAACTATCACTGTTTATGGCAGATGTGGGGATGTCACAAGTGCAGAGATTATATTTAATCGTCTGGAAAACAAAGACATTATATCCTGGACGGCATTATTAACTTGCTATGCTCAAAATGATCTTGCTCTGGAGACACTCTTGCTCTTCAGGGAAATGCTTCGGAAAGGCTTAGGATCTCCCGTCTTTTGCATTACCAGTGTGCTGAGGGCCTGTTCTAGCACCACAAATTATGCTGTTGGGTGGCAAATTCATTCGAGGGTGGTGAAGTTAGGAGTTGATGATGCGAATTCAGTTGAGAATGCCCTTTTGACTATGTACGCCAAGTGCGGAAGTGTTCGTATTGCACTGAAGATTTTCAATTCAATGAGGAGTAGAGGCATTATCTCGTGGAATGCACTAATCACAAGTTTTTCACAGCATGGAAATGAGGTGGCAGCCATTCAGCTATTTGAACTGATGCAAGAAGAAGCAGTTTGTCCAGATGATTACACTTTTGTCGGGTTGTTATCATCTTGCAGCCGAATGGGCCTAGTTGCTGAGGGTTGCGAGTATTTCAAACTGATGAACACCAAGTACAATGTGAAGCCTAAGATGGAGCACTACACATGCATGGTTGATCTTTTTGCCCGCGCTGGAAGATTTTCTGATGCACTCGATTTTATTGATGCTATGCCTTGTCATCCGGACCAACTCGTGTGGGAAGCTTTGCTAGCTTCATGTAGGACTCATAGTAATGTGGAGTTGGGAAGGCTGGCAGCAAAGAAGATTCTTGAAATAAGACCAGATGATCCTTCACCATACATTACATTATCCAGCATTCATGCTTCAATTGACATGTGGGAAGAGAAGGCTTGGAATCGTACTGTGTTTGACGTCCAGCGAGTAAGAAAAGATGTGGGAAGTAGTTGGGTTGCTGGAGAAGAATTTGCAGATAATACATGTGATGTGTTGCAAGTTGGAATAACGTAAGATTGGTGTTGCGTTGATGTTTCGTTTTCTACACATCAGGTGGAGTTACACTTGATAGTTGTATTGAGGCATAATGGACTCAACCGTGTGAGATTGACTGACTGCTCGCCGCGGTTGTCATGTCTGGGAATTGAGCCCAATGTCATATCTCCACTAGAAAGATGACTTGGTACGAAGGACAAAATTATTATCCTTTACATGCCATAGGACTTGGTTGCAATATGTTTCTTATCTTAAGGTGAGATACTCTGTTACTAACACTGTTGTAAACTGCAAACAAAGTTCTTACCACTACGTACAATTCTTGTATATTGTCAGGTGAGTTTTGATGTTCTTGGAAATTTAGAGGTGTAAACCCATTATTGGAAGCAAATGCAATGCCAGGCATCAATACCCTTTTTGCATTCAACCTGCAATGGAAGGTCAGTATGAGCATTGCCTAGCTCTTCTTACATATGCTCTCTGATTTGTAAATTAAGTTGTAATATGCTATTTTTGTACATATATGCAGCAAAGAAGACACAATGCTAATGTCAGGTTAACTGCAACATCAACAATCTGTATACCAGGGTCTCGTATGTGCTTACTATTCAGTATTCACAATTCAAAACACTGGAGCTTCACTACTGAATATATGTCAGTATGTGATGCTGCGTGCGATTTTGTTGAGCTTAGGGATGCAAAGTGGTGTCCCACGTCAGCCCGCTTCCTTCAGTTGATTAAAATAACAAGTCTGGCCCCTATTTGCTGTAATCAGTGCATTTTATACTGGTAGCTTAGTTTAGTGGGCCTTAGCAGGATGCCACTTTGTATCCCTAGTTGAGCTTGTAATGTAAGTAACTTATTAGTCAACTGCAAATTCTGGTAGTCATATTGATCCTTGATTGATCTCTTTTGAGGTAATTTATCTATGACTGGGCTACCATTAACTAGATATAATCATATTTCCCAGATAGCCAAATTACAAGATGGGTGGAACAGTCAACATAAGAACTGTAGAGCAACTATTTTTCGGGTACTTGGATCTCATGAAGTGATCTGACTTCAGTTTACATTATACCAGTACCAATTCTTACATGGAAAACTAGTTGGAACTTATGTGCTCTATGTATATAGTGTTATTATTTTCATATCACTTCTCCTCTCCAAACGGTACATTTGAATGCGCTTTATTTGTCACACCAAAAAATGAATTGAATTATAGTAGTGTAGTGCATGCTTTCTAACATTAGTTGGTGTTACATCTGAACTGTTTGGGAGTTCTGCAATCCTAGAGCGTGCTGCAATGACGCCCCATGCTGTTAGTCTGCTTCGACTTCATGAAAAGGAAGTGGAACAACCTTCACAGCTCTGAACTTCCCTGCATTGTTTAGGTGTTCGTTCTCCAGCCTGACAGAGAAGTTTTTCATAATGTTCTTTTAGTGTAAATTCAGGCTTGTATATCCATCACAATGAAAAATTCAAGACTTAGGATTCACTGGCAAAAACTTTACCTGTAGAAGTTCCAAAGGCCCCGTCGGATCACCTCAAGAGCTGCCAAAAAGAACAGAGTTACTCTAGAATCCAGGCTTCCAATGTTAGGGTGGATGACAGTTTGAAGCCAAGCAAGCCTCAAAAGAAGGTTCAAACCCTGTAAAATGTCAGGCTCTCTGTAAGTACATGCAGTTTATCTTCGCTTGCAATTTTTCGATGCAAACCTTAATTATTTTAGAGAACATACCATGGATATGAAATAAATGTATTTTTGTTTAAGTATCAGATCGTTACGAAGCCAAGGGTTCTTGGAGTTAAATTGTAGAAGACCCCAGTCCTTGACAAAGTCCCAGTACAGTTGGTAGATAGTGGCGACACTTGACACGATGACAACAAGTGACAGCCATCCAGCACTGTTATCATTCTCATATGCCACTTTTGTTCCTGCAGCAAGCATTGCTGACACGTACTTCCCAAGGTTGACAATGTGGTTTATGTCCCCTTCGTCAAACCACCTCCTCGCACACTGTCAGGACAACCGTAATAATAAGAAAGAGCATTATTACCTATAAGAAGTCTGAAGAACAGACATTGTGATGTGGTAAGTCATGTTCAATCTTGTATACCTGCATGGCTCTCCAGTAGTAAGGCAGGAAGGATACTGCATAAGCCAAATCTCTAAAATGTTTCACTCTTGTGCAGTATCCATAGTCTTGTGTCTTATAGCTGCTGGTTATGTAATAACATGCCAGGTATTCCAGGGTCCTAAGCAGCGGTACCTATTTTCCAGCAAATCATTACTTTATTAGTCATTCCAAATTAAACACCATCATTGCTTCTCTACATGCTACACTGTAGTAATATGTAGTCCCTCCGTTCACTATTATAAGATGATCTATCTTTCTTCTGAATTGGATGTATATAGACGCTTTTTCGTGTGTTTGTTCACTCATTTCAGTCCGTATGTAGTCCATATTGAAATATCCAAAACATCTTATAATAGTGAACGGAGGTAGTAGTAAATAGTAACTCAAACAAACATCCATGTTGACAAAAGCAGTTATTGATGCTGATCAGTTCATGTTGAAAATGGACCCTACTGAGCATTTTGGTTTAAGCTAGCACAGCTGAACTTGACAAACATTTAGCTTCTATTATTTGATTACCTGGCTACAAAGCTGATCAGCCATGAAGAAATCAACCATGACAACCTGCATATAAACATGAATTTAGTTTCTTTTTGTATGGAGTTTGATAGGACTCCGTCCACTCATTTAAAAAAAAATGTTCCTTCAGCTATAGCAAAGTACCTTGTAGAAGGGGGTTAGAATGATGTTTCTGATCGCTATTAGGAAATGATAACGACTTGATCGGTAAAGGATTTTGAAAGGGCATACCAATACTAACAAGAACACCTGAATAAACAGAAGCATCAGCCTCATATGGGTATAGCAACATTGACAATAAACATTACATATGTAACGTTGAATATAGCATACCAGAAGAAGGCATCCTGGGATTGCTTGGACTGTACTTGAAGAATACCCTTTGACAATGAGTGTCAGGTGTGCAAACATGACACCAACAACAATCGTCATAGAGGTAGTGCATATCAAGAACACATCACGATACTTGAGCTCTTTAGTAGGTGCAAATTCGAATATGAATGCGTAGTTTATGCGTGTCTTTCTCCACATGAAGATGTTGCATCCATAGAGGAAGAGATGCAGGAAGAAGAGGCTGAACATGCTGCAGATTGGGATCGTTTAATGTCAGTACTGGATGTCTGGATCATTGAGTTTTAGCACCTTTTGTTTCTTAAGAGTATAGTAGCAATTGAACTGACATGTTGGGTGCTTACCTAAGGACAGGGTAGGATGTTGACATGTAGACCTTGTTTGACTGATGAGTGTACATCCCAGCTATGTGCGCCATGATACAGTAACCGATAAATAGTGCTACAAAGCCACCAGTGAATAGTCCTGAAAATTTGACAGTAGTGCATAAGGATTATGAAATTATCTTTACCATGGAATTGGAAGGAATGCAAAGCTTATATACAACTATTACCTATGAAAAATGTGGTAGCATGTGATTCTTCTTTCTGATTTGGCTTCAGGTACTTCATTGCTTTCCTTTTATCACCGCTTGCGAAATGTCTCACAAACAGCTCCTCGACATCGTCCATTAGCCTGATTGCCTATTAAGAGGAAGTTTTCAGTCAGAACTCGGAACCTTTGGAGTTTTGGTAGAATGAAATTGCTTCAGATCTTCTCAAGTGTGCTGTATGATTGGAAAATACCTTGTCGGAGCTATTAAAGTAGGAGCTCTCCACTACTTTCAGGTAAATTGTCTGCACTTCCTTTGTTGTAACCTGCAGCGCGAAAAAATATTTTGTTTCTTCAGCATTGCTTATATGTGATAACTTTCAGGCAATGCGATAAGGAGAGAGGCATTGGCAGGAACCTTGTCAAATTTCTTCAAAATCTTCACAAAAGCCAGCATGTTCAAGCTCCTGCAACAAGAGTGCTTTCCCTGTCAGTACCCACTCGGTGCACAAAGCAGAACAACATACCATGTCATCAGCTACACCTACCGATACGTCTTGAGGTACCCCAAGCCCTTGTACAGCTCAACCAGGGCTCCTCTGATCATCTTCTCTGCCTGGTGCACCTTTTTCTTGTTGATGCTCAACTTCTCACCGCCATCGCCACCATTCCCCCCAGTCTTCCTTGACTGGCTTAGCATGTCATCGAACAGAAGTTCACGGATGGCGAACACAGTCCTCGATGGCGTGGTGACTGGAATGTTGATCCTCACGCTCCTGCCCTGGCAAGTGACCGCCCTCCCCGAGAATGTCCTCAGCTTGTTGGCAGCTTCTTCTCTCGGCTTCTCAATCCTTCCCGAGTCGCCCAGACCTTCGGAGATGGAAAGATGGTCCTCCCCTTCATCAGTGTTTTTTGCCGTAGCATCGTCAGTGAGCTTTTCTTGACTTTCGTGTTCTTGCTCTGTGATGCCCCTGAGGGATTGATCTCCTGCAATTTTGGTGGCAAGCCACAATCAATTTCTACGTGACTTCCAAGCTCAAAGAACTCACTCATGGGGTTTATATGTGATGGGGAATGGGTGTCATCCACTCATCCTGTTGTGGAATGAGTTGGTACGACGCCATTCAATTCCTTGTATGCTCATAGAAGACTAACAATGAATAACTAGCTCTTGGCTGATGAAGAAGTATCTCAGCGGTGAAACTAAATATGCCTTTCAACTGCACGCCAAACCCAACAACTACTGGACTAATTTGGATATGCGAACCAGGACTGCCTCTTCCAATTCTCCCTTCCAATTGAATAAGACTATAGGACTAGTAGTCTTATTTATGCATGTTTAAGATCAGCTAGACAGCAGCAGCTGGCCTAGCTAATAAGCTTTTACCCTCAACTGGCTTAATTAACAAGCATATCTAGCACATATAGTGGCATGCATTTATGTACATGTATGTACACTCACCATGCAGGATAGAGCAAGACACGGACGGGTCCTCTGGGTCCGCCGACGACGAGCCCCCGCGACGCCGCGCCTCGTTGACGGCGGCCTTGAGCTCGACGAGGATCTGCAGCTGCCGCCTGAGGCACTCGCCGCGCTCCAGGAACTCCCCCTCCTTCCTCTCGTAGAACCGGTTCACCTTGTTCAGCTGCTCGTCCAGCCTCTGGAAGAAGGCCCTCGCCGCCTCCGCCTCCGTGCCGGCGAACCCTGCCGCGTCGAGAACCTCCGTCTCGTACACCTCTCCGGCCACGGCACCGTGGTTGCCGCCGCTCGCCAGCTTTCTGTGCACCTGCATTGCGCACGTACCAACGAAAACATACGAACAGCATTTCAGTGAGTCGGCCATCTCACATGGAAAATACTGTAGTTTGCACTTTGCACGAGGCTGTGTGCGCTGCATACCTGTATGGCGCCATGCTCCTTGTGGTGGCCATGGGGGTTGAGGAACGGGAGCCTCATCACCCAGTGACTGGCAGCCACGGGCGCCTGGCCCGCCGGTGGCGCCGCCGCCCCGGTGCCGTGCTCGGCGGCGGCAGCCTGCAGCTTCTTGATGTCCTTCTTGAGCAGCCAGTAGTCGACGAAGGCCTCCTTCCACTCCGGCACGAGCTGGCCCTCGAACTGCTTGGAGAACTTCACCATTGGCGGCCTCAGGGCGCAGCTGTGGTGGTGGCACCGGTGTGCGGGTGTCTCAAAGGAAGCCATGGGGTAAGGTGTACTTATATGAGCTGCATGCGACTGTGCGCTAGTAGCGTCCATTGGAGGAGAATTTGGAACTAGAATCTATGAGAGGGAGGGCTGAAGGAGACTGGGGAATTAGCTGCTGCTCATGTGGGGGTTTATGCTAGCTAGCTCCTGCCGATTGCCGATCACCAGTTAGGCGTGTGTGTTGGTGCCTTGGGTTGGGTTGGATGAATTCTCCGTCTCTGTTATAGCTCCCCAGTTGAGAGAGTGGAGAGGGATGGTGGGAGGGACGTGTTTTATAGGATGGATGGATAGGTGGATCACTCACTCCATTGGACCAGCGACGACGATGGTGGAGGCTGTTAGGGTCGTGCATGGCTCTAGTGCAAAGAAATGTGTCCCGCAAAGGATGAGGAAATGGGCCAACGGGAAAAAAGAGCTTGGCACATGCCACTCGGTTCACTGGCCATTTCAGTGCCTCTTTTGATTAGCAGAATTCTGAAAACGTAGGGATATGGATAGTATAGGATTGCAGTGTCGTGCCCATTTTTGAATCCTGATACACTATTCTGGTTTGTTTGATTGCATCACAGGAAAAGCAAAGTATCCCTTTCTCGAAAAAGAGTATTCTTTTCAAGAGATTTGAGTGGTGCTATTTTTTTATGGAATGTACTAGTATAGTACAGTACTCGTATAAAGGAATCCTTCCGAAAAATTCCTACATGATTCAACCCTATGAATCAAACAACCATTGTAGGAAAAATTTGCTAAGGATTATAACCATCCAAATTTTCTACGGAAATCCTTTGAATCAAACTGCATGTGGTTGCGAAAGTAACCACCGACACTATAATTTGCTAATGTCCCAACAAATAAGAGATCGCTATGCTACTACTAAGTCGATTAAGATTTTCTTACGTCTATAGTCTATTTCTGGCAAATACAACCTCATTTTTGTGAAAAGTGAAACTGAAATTGCATTTTTCAAAACCGACTTCGAAAAATAAAGAATCTTGACCGGCTTAGATGTAGATGTACCGTCTCATGTGATTCATGCATGTACTTTAGTGGCGATTAGGACTGTATTTTATTCTTAGACTGTTCAATCTGTTTAGTTTAAAATCTACTCCCTCCGTTCCTAAATATAAGTCTTTGTAGAGATTCCACTAGGTGGACTACATACGGAACAAAATGAATGAATCTACACTTAAAATGCATCTATATACATCCGTATGTGGTTCATGTTGAAATCTCTACAAAGACTTATATTTAGGAACGGAGGAAGTAGTTGTAAATATGAGCTACGTAATATTTTTTCTAGATTCGAAGGATTTTTACAGGAAATAGTTCAACTATAGTGCAATAATTTCTTACCTTCAAACGTGCAGGGGTCCCCTTATTTTCAGCTCATGGGATGACTTATGGACCCAAAATGCCATGAGCTGAAAAGAGGCATAGCTTATGCACAACTGCGGAATTAAACCCCTCTATTGACTTTGTCGTCAATGTTGGTAAAAATTTACCCACCAGCTGTATATCCTATATCCTGAGAGCCAAGGCCCTTGCACAAATCTGTTGCCTCTTCTAATTTTAGGCCATCGAGGTAGACCTTATAGGTTGGCTATTATCCACTGCATAGTAATTCCAGCTAGTGACAACCGCGACTATTACAAAATTGCTCTTGTACTCAGGACTCTTCTTCTTCTACTATGACTCATTAGATATACCTGTATGTTCTAGGACTCTTGCTGGAAGCTGCATCCTACCCTTTCTTACTCCTAGCCAAATTTGCATGGATACCATTGTGTTGGATTCTCTTAGAGTAACTCTAGCAGAATGGCAAAATATGGATCATCAAAATCGTTGTGGAGGGTATCGCTAAGAATTATGTGAGCTCGAGAGCTCACGCGCAAATTCAGAATCGCTATAAAAGAGCCACCATATTTTCCTACGTGTGGGACCCGTTAGTCATTGGATAACTCTTTCTTCCCCAATTCCCCACCAACGCACCACACACAAATGCAATAGCTTCTATGTAGTAGATTCGAACTTGCTTTCAATAAGCGAAACTGACCGAGATACGTGATTGGGAAAGCAGTAAGTTTGCAGTTGAGAAGATTGGCGATCCGCATATTGAAGGTGACGTTTGTTCGTCCGGCTCGAATAGAAGCAAAGTGTCGCCCGCATATTGAAGGTGAGACAGCCCCCCTGGTATTGATGGTACTAAATTTGTTGTAAATAATAGATTCGAGAGTACTATATATATTGTACTCCCTCCGTTCCTAAATATAAGTCTTTGTAGAGATTCCATTATAAACCACATACGGATGTATATAGATGCATTTTAGAGTGTAGATTCATTCATTTTGCTCCGTATGTGGTTCATAGTGAAATCTCTCCAAAGACTTATATTTAGGAACGGAGGGAGTATAACATAAATTTTCTTTCCTTCATTGTTTTTCTATGTGTGCGGCAAATTTGGGTGTCAAATTTATGCCATGTTTTATACATGTTGTGCCAATCTTATCTATATTCGTTGAATATTTATAACTATTATTAGAAGGTTTATTTTGATTTTAATGGACTACAACACCTCATGTGACTATTGCTTACAACATGCCGTTTTACAATTAGGTATCCGTCTTCTACATTTCCCGAGAAGTTAAAACCCCATCAAACACCCCACAGTGCCCTGTTTGGAAAGATGTTAGAAGATGGCTATTTCAATATAATTATTCGGAACATTTTTCAAGTCCACACCAAATTATTTGATAAATGACAAATTTGCCACATCATATGCGTGTACAAATTGTTTGTAAAGTGACTGTCATTGCAAAGTCTTATTCAAAATAAAATCCGGATTAATCCGTAGCCCAGCTAAACAATTGATACTTAATATAATTAATTTAATCTTTGCTATTCTTCCATATTTGTCGACCGTTAAGTCTGCCATTTTTTCTCCATGACGGAAGATTCTATTAATCTTATCACATCAGTCAAATGCATACGTTTTTTTTCTTGATTTGTGCAGGTTATTCCTGGGCATGGGCCATGCTAATCTTGTTTGTCTCATTCCAGTTTTATCAGATTTCCGAGAAGGAACTCAAATGCACAGCTCAGCTGTCAGGATGACCTCTCCTAAGATGCACCCTAAGAGGATTATAAAATTAAACACACACAACTTTACTTTTAGTTGAAAATGAAGGGTCGGAATCCTTTTAAACAAATTATTGACAATGGAATTTTAAAGTGCACCCCAAAAAGAAGATGATAACTCTGCTTTGCAACTTTAAAATGATATCCTGCTATTTCAACAAAGCCGGCAAGCAGGATGGTCGTCAGAGAGTGGGCAGCAAAGGCAAAATCCTTTGTGTTAATTAAGCAACAGTGGCTTCTAATTTCTCCAACAGAAGATTATTCCTATCTCTCCTGGAATTTCTCTGATATACCTTTAATATCTTCATATATCTTGTTCATGGCCAGCTGCCTTTTCCACCTAGATTCCGGAGCAAATGACAGATTTAATAAGCAGCCAAATATTAGGCAGACCATAATTTTTTTTCCCGATCAGGATATGTTTCAGTGTAGATGCACATGTGAAGAACACATGAGTATATAAGATTCACGTGGTTCATGTTTTACTGATTCAGCTTGTTTACTTACTTGGATTGCAGTTAGGAACAATAATGCTAAGAGTAACTGGTTGGCAATGTAACTTTTGGTAGGTAAAAGGTATAGATAAAGGATGTTTCGAGAAAGACCTTAATAAAGGATGTTTGAAAAAAGCTTTTGGACTACTCATCTTAACTGAGGGCAATTTTGAGTGCCCTATAGGCCTTAGGACTAGGATGCCTTAATCCTGTCTGCATCAAGATGTCAGTAAAAGGAAAACAGTGCAAATCTTAGGTTTCATAGACCACACAGAGAGAGGGAGAGCTCTTTCAACTTTTCAGCAGGGTGACTTTTCACCTGGGGGAATATGTGATTGGATATTCTCATGCACCAGGAAGGGCTGCCCTCACAACCAATAGAGGGGTTCCTCAATGGTTAGCAAGGTGGTCATCATGAAAGCCATCCTGCATTGACAAATATATCCGAATTGCAATCTCTAAAGAGGTCTAGCTTGGTGTGAGTTTACTACTTACCAAGTTTTTCTGCTCGATTTATTTCAAGGAAAAATAACACCGACTAGAAAGCGGTTGTTGGGTATAATGAGGGAATTGCATTTTTAGTGGTGCTGTTCCACCTTAGAACATCAGGATAATTTTCTTGGGATATTTTCTAAGATAGTGGAATATGTTCCACCTTAGAAAACAAACTCTCAATTATGGCCCAACCAGCCCAAATTATTATTTTATTGTCTGTGGAGCGTTACCAGTGTGTATACATGTAGATAACATGCATAGGTTTAGAAAGTTTTTGCTGCTGTGAATACATGTGGATAACCTGCGGCGGGTCAGAAATACTTTCTCATTTGTTTTCAAAAAGAGAAATACTTTCTCATAAAGAACATCATTTATACATAACTATATTGACTAACATAGTGCGTCTGTGCTCACCAAGATGTGATCTCTTCTTTATTTCACAACCCTAGTATCCATGTTTCAAATAGTATACAACTAAAATAGGTGATCTCCAATAACTTATTTTCATTCTATTAAAACATGAAAACACTCGAGGGAAAAGCCTCAGTCGTTTCCGTTCTCTTATGCTACTCTATATTCAATAAAAATATAACTATACAATAATCAAATACAATAAATCACATATATTTTCTGTTTCAGTTATCATACTATTGATCTAAATATCCATGTTTCTTTCAACTAATTCTCATCGAAATATATTGTAACGAATTCCGATAGCATCGCGTAGGGTATCATCTAGCATTGTTGGTAACAATATTGTATGTTTGAGGCCAAGGTTAGGCAAAGAGCTTTAGCAATCACTTCAAAGAGGATTCAGACACCCGCTTTCGACACCAGGTGGGTGAGGGGGGTAAACCACTATTTGTACCAACCTAGCAGCGCTCGGCACCTCAGATGTGGTTCATCATGAAAAGTGACTTCTTTTCTAGCAGAATGATGGCGAAGCCTTTTTCTCCACACCTCGGTAAATTTAGTGATAGAAATTTTTGGGGATTTCAGATAGAGATTCCAGCCATGTTGTGTTAGTGAGCGAAAGTCACAATCACATGCACCATATGTCACCTGGTTGTGAGCTTGTGATGGAAGGTATATAACGACAACAACAGAGCATTATTACCCTGGAGCTGTTTTATCAAAGGATTCATAGCAACCAAAAGGCTTGGGGAAAGAAATTCTACCACCACAATATAAAATGGGATGACACTGCATCCCCTGAGACAGATTTGAGTGACATGATCCAATCAGTCTCTTGAGCCATCTAGTACGATGCAATCCTGATTTGTGCTATTGCTGGTCTGAGTCTTATGGCATTTTCTTTTCTTCCTCTCCCCCACTATCAGTGCAAAAGAACACATCATGGATATGGTTGCTATCTCCTCTTTATACCCTGAAGATACTCTTGTCTACGGGAGGTGCAAGTCTACTCTCTGTGCAGCAATTTCTTGTCCCTCTGATGAAGATCGGAGGGCTAGAAAGTATATGTCTCAACTACTACCTTTTTTAGTTCCAACACGGCATCATGGATTCATGGTGGTGATGCTGAAATCTTTAACTTACATGAGAGCCGTCTGATTTCCAGGCTTCTCACAGGTTTCAATCTATCTCTCTTGTTTGGTTTATTGAATGTGATAACCTTTGACATCCTTGTAGTGCTTCAAGTGAGCGAAACCGCCATGAAACACTGACCTTCCGACAAGTAGCCGCTAGACCTACCGTGTTCTTGAGACATTTTGGAGGCAATCTATGACATCACTGACTTGTTGATTTGAAGCCACTTTTACTTTCCACAAAGGCATTCGATTGGCAAGGTCCAGCTCAAGAGATGGTAAACGACGCGGCGCATCGTCGCCTTTCTCAACTTTAGATCAGATTTATTTTTTCTGTTAACTGGGAGATCGATCTTCATGCATGAATGCATGCATGCATAACTCGCATAGTTTGAGTGGGCTGACAGAATTTGGCATCTGATGCCAAGGAAATGAAATGAGGATGTACTAGTAGTAAAGAAGTATTCTCAAGTAACACTCTTATATTATGGGACGAAGGGACACCTGTTACTAAAAAAAAAGACTAATCACCCTCTACCTAATTATTTTGGGAGAGAGAAAAAGCTAAGCTCGGGAGCAAAATAAACAAAATTCAGATGGGAAAAGTAGGCAGCAGATCAGTCCATGCTTTGGCTAGTGTTGTCCCAATAGGCAGCATATCTGCATCTGTTCTTCAGGAAATGCCACTTTACCTAATGCAAATCGACATGCCTGCTTGTGGGTATCAAACTCAGTCCGCAACATGTTCCTCGGCCTACTTCGCCGATCGACACACCGAACCCTGCAGCTAATTTAATTATTATGACCCAGCAGCACATATATACATGGACAGCATGAATTCATCATCCGACCTTGAGCAGTATAGGATTCCCAAATCGTTTCAGATTCCCAACACTGGCTGGCACTGACAAGAAGCAGCAATAGTACCACTTGAAGCAGCCAAGAAAGTAACTTTCATATTCCTCTCCTTATCTCATCCTAATCTCCATCCCATAGGCTTGTACGAGTACTCATAGACATGGACATGATGTTAATTAATACTGGAAGGCACATTCTTAGGGTGGGCACCAATTTCATGCAAGATTTTGTTCCTCTCTCTCAGCAAGATATCAATCATGGCTACACTTTGCAGGATTATACCACCTCACCTCACCACTGCACTGCTGATAGTTGGATACACATCAACTGCATTTCTGAGATGCTGTTAGATGAAGAACCTAGCAGTGGTATCAAGTACTGCATCTATTCTTGCAGGAGCCGGAGCTTCGTGCCACGAACAACATTTGCGACTGGTAGGCGTTGCAGGCTTGCAGCACTCCACGTTAGCCATACCGGTGGTTCTCCTTGTCGCTTTGGTTCACTACTGAAGATGCTAATAGCTAGATAACAAGGTCAGTTGTAATATATATACCGAGTATAAACGGATTGTTTTGGTTCTCTACGTGTTTCGGTTTTGAAGATGGTGAATGGGAACAGATCCTTTTTTAAATGACGACATGCCGTACTATTATTGGGATGCCGTTTTTGTCATGAATTCGGATCAATGATGAATTCTCTTCGAACAAGTTAATGTAAAAGTTTGAGTACAACGGTGGCTATAATATGCCAACTTTATATCCATGTTGTACAGTTTGTTGACTGTTGAGTGTAAATTCTCTAGTTTTGATTTTTGAATGTAATTTTTTTAATTTTGAAAAAAAATATACCTATAGCTAGATCTTGAGATACTCGAGCTTTACAACATGACATAAAGGAGATTTGCTTTTGAAGTCCGTAGCATTCCATGCCCACTCTTACTGCAAGAGCAGATGAAATATGCCATAGGCCCAAATTTGTTCTTACTGTCAAATCAATAATTGTGAGATTTCTTATCTTTGGATTGTATATATGTTCCAAGCCATTTCCATCACGCGGACAGAAGACAGCATATACCGCATTTCTGGAAGGCATAAATTATCAGCATTTGGAAATCTAGTTCTGTAATGCAACAGAATATATTCCTTTTTTCACTTTTTGCATGGCTCTCATTACCGAATACTGTAATCTGTTAAAAGCAAGCAGCAACTAAAGGAGATATACCAGGAATAAACCTAAAAATAACTCCGTACTTTCCGCAGTTTGATACTCACCGCATCCATGGCCAACCTAAATTATATTCTCATCCCATTTCATAGTTTTTATTTCTCATCAAGTCATTCTGGACGTAGTCTCTAGACTGTACTGCAGCAAAACTATTTTGTTTGGTCAGCTGCCAACTGAAACTTGCAGTGCAGATACCTGCAGGCTTCTGCACGCAATTTTATCAATACGCACCCGAATTTCAACTAAGAAACAGTTCCCATTGATATAAAACCTCTCTTTGTCATGCTCACAATACATGTTGGATTGAACGCGTGATCTTGATGGTTACACATTGACCCTCAATTCCTGTATGTTTCTCTAAATAAAATGAGTATTACAATATGGAAGTTTATTTAAACATTTTAGCTAGACATCAATCGCCTGAATTTCAATTTTGGGTTAGTCCATTTCGAATGGAAGGAAGCAGCAGCGGTGGAGGCGTGCGGAGCATCGAGGCTGTCTGTTCGCCGAGGAAGTAGAGTCTCGTTGTCTATCTTAGGGGTGGGGGG
>LR738712.1:540430358-540449610 GCA_902687465.1 Secale cereale | reverse complement strand
AGTTCGCCAGGGAAGCAGCGCCTCGGTGTTTCTTAGGAGTGCAGTCAGGGGCTGCCGGCGCCGCAACTGGAGGTCGGCGGGGCTTAGAGGGTTAGCCGGGTGCGACGGCAAGCACGGTGGTGGGGGGATGTCGAGTGGAGGGCGGGGCGGCAAGGATCCGTTGGATCTTGATCCAATGGTTCATATAGAACAGGGTTGACCTGGGCTGGATTGGCGGTTATCAAAGAAAGAAGATGATTAGTGCACATTAGTTCAAGCTAGAAGGTAATGCAGGATCCATTGGATCTTGATCCAACAGTTCAGATAGAACAGGAAAAATCGATTGGACAAAAATTCGTGGTCAGTTGACTGACGTGTAGCCATTCCCTTGTTTAAAATGGACAAACAGGACCATCAATTTGCTGCTGTAGACACTGGTATACTTTTCTGTATTGATGGTGAAACCTTAAAATTTTGACTGAGGCATATTCGAAAGTGACATATGTTGTGACATGGAGGGTGTGATGATTCAGAGAAAACTCACATCTGACAAACATATTCTATCTATGGATATGGGTGATCATTTGAAGAGTTGAAGATTGCTTGAATACTACATAGTGACATGTTAATATTACATCACCATGCTTAATTATTTGTACATACATTCGAATATTTTTCATCGTTCTCTTGTTTCTTAACAGCAGTAGGCTCCTTCGCGTCACTAGAAATATACTGAAGAATAAACCATTTTTATTCTATTCTTGATAACACTAAAGAACCATTTATTTTGCAAATGCTATGATATGCTCACCCAGAAAACTATGGTCTTGCCAAGCAAGCATGGCATAAACCCGCTCTGATTCTGAAATTACTGAAACGATAGCTTATTCCGGAATATGTCACTCTTTTTATGGATCCAGTGAGTTTAAACCCCTTTGTTGTTTGCAGAATCTTGCAAATTGTTTTGGGTTTCCTCTATGCTGTTGCAGACATTACCATTTTTCCAACCAGGGCCGGCCCTGAGGGGGGGCAGGGGGGGGCGGCCGCCCCGGGCCCCCAAGATCGAGGGGCCCCTCCCCATGTATACATGTAAGCTACAGCCCAATATATTTCCGGTCAGCAAAAAATATCAGCGAGGAAGGGATCCAGCGATCGATTCGTTCGTTCCGTACTAGTTACTACGTACACGCCGAGAAAAAAGGAATTGATTGATCCTTTCCGATTCTTTCCTAGGTTAGTACGTGCATGCCGAAAAAAGGGAACAGATTGATGGACGAGACTTGCCTGCTCCTCTGCTGTGCGCCCATCCGTGCTCCCGCGTACGTGGCTTGACTTGATTGGAACAAAATTAGGCCCGGCCCCACCCCCTTAAAATCAGGGGGGGCGATGATTAGATTAGAAAGAAAAAAGGAGAAATGACAGTCGTAGAATGAAGTGGGAGCACGGATGGGAGCATGGGGAAGGAGCAGACAAGTTTTGTCCCAGATTGATCCCATTCTATTCCATCACGCACGCATTTCACGCAGCGATTCTTATCTCAGCGGCCACTGACGGTTATCTCTTCGCGACTGCGAGTTCACCGCTCCTTTTCCCTTTTCTTCTAACTCGATTTTTCCACACAAATTCAGATCGACCGCCTATTTCAATTCCCTAACTCCATGGGGGCCGTCGGAACCTTGCTTTGCTCTCCATCCATCGACGATTCGACCATCCGAGGTATATCCTCTATTCATATTGCC
The DNA here is from genome assembly GCA_902687465.1 of Secale cereale. NCBI lineage: Eukaryota > Viridiplantae > Streptophyta > Magnoliopsida > Poales > Poaceae > Secale > Secale cereale. Next base: position 540,447,892 of record LR738712.1, on the reverse strand, counting down.
TTGTCTCCTAGATTCGCAAAAAAAAAAAAAAAATATTGCCTTGTCTCCTAGATGAATAGCTGGCACATCGGTATTTTTCAACAATTATCAATTGATGCAATTTATTTATTTATTTTCAGCATTGTGTCTTATCCTGTCATCCGTAAGAAAGTTGTAGATGAATTAGTACAATCACAGCGTGGAAATATTCATATTTATTTTTCTAAGAGAGTTGGCATAGTTGCCATGGAGGAAGGGCAACCAACTAATGGCAATTCAGAATTTGATCAGCGAGAATAAAATATCGAAACCAACAGCAACGATAACAACGTAAGTTGCTCTGAGCACGTAGGTAATTCATGGGATATACATGCACAGTCAACTAGTGATCATGAATAACCAGTTTATACTACTGATATTTATGAAAAATTGGGATAATCTTGATACAAATACAAGAAACATCTTAGTTGAGAAAGGGTCCATGAGAGAGGACAAAAACTGGCATACCATCTAAGATGTTATTCAAATTCTCATTATCATAGGAAATTAAGCAATGGGGAGGAACATGATAAAAACGGCTATTTTATTCAAAAGATGTCGACAAAGCTTTTTGCTTCCGCTGTAAGATCTTCAAGTCTAGCATTAGTAGGAGTTTATTCCAAAGATGTTGACAAAGTTTTTTGCTTCTACTATAAGATCTTCAAGTCTACCATTAGCGGGAATCAGATATCCTTGGCACATGATGGATTAGGACATTTTTAGGTAATATGTATAATTTGTGTGATATATACTGATTTTGGATGGTTGAAGGTGTTAATGGTATTATTTCATACATATGCATATTAATTTGTATTGTTATGGTGTCTACATTAAGGGCCCCGGGTTTTAATCTCGCCCCGGGCCCCCAAAATCTCAGGACCGACCCTGTTTCCAACTGTGATACTAGCACCTGACCATGTGGCCCAAAGTATGTGGAGTTTGACAAACTTGCGAGATGTTGGCACAAGGCATATCCAATTATGTGCACGTGCGCGCGAACTGAGCATAGCTCAAATTGTTAAATTGTTTGTGGTGGAACCAGTTCACCAGAGTTCAAGTCCTAGACTTGGCATTGGTGAGGAAACGTTCCTGCCAGCCACGAGGCACCTGTCATGATTTCGTAAATCTCAAGATGATGTGTCGGCTGAGTCTTTCCGGAAATCCTTATAGGGGTAGGGTGTGCGTACATGCGTTTATAGAGATGAGTGTGTGTGCGTATTTATAAGCGTCTGTGTCTGTACGGTGTTCAAAACAAAAAGTGCACGTGCATCTTATAATCATGCTCTAACTCTAAAAGAGTGTGCACACATTGTTTTGTTTAGTAACAGTGCACACATTGTTATTAAGAGATAATGATAGGCTGTGTTTGTTCCGAGTGGGCCGTCATCAGTTGCCGCGGTATCGGATCCCATCCTAGGGTAATCTGTTTCCCCCCAAGAGTTGGTGTAATCGTATCCGGGCTCCTATACGAAAAAAATACAATCTGTGTGAAAAATGTATATCATGTATTTAAAATTAGTAATCTAGCATTTGGAAAAAATGTTAATCAAGCATTTGAAAAATGTTAAATGTCTATAGAAAAAATGTTGACGTATATTAAACAGATGTCAAATTGTATTTGAAAAACGTTAATTGAGCATTTAGAAATGTTAAATATGTGTAGAAAAAAATATTGACCATGTATTCAAACAATGTTAATCTTGTGTTTTAAAATGTTAATCACGCATTTGAAAAAATGTTAAAAATGTGTACAGAAAAGAAATGCTAAACATGCATTCAAAAAATGTTAACCTAGCATTTGAAAGCTGTTAAATGTCTATACAAAAAAATATACAATGTGTGTGAAAAATATTTGATATGTATTTAGAAAATTTTAATCAAGAATTTGAAAAAAAATGTTAAACAGGTGTTGAACACGTGTTAATCTTCTATTTGAAAAATATCAATCAAGCACTTCAAAATGTACAAAAGAATGTTAATCATGTAATAAAAAATATTAAACTTTTATTTTTGAATGTTAAAATTAAAACAAAAAGAAACAGTGAAAAAAACAATGAAATCCGGAAAGAACAAAAAAATAACAATATAAAAAACTGAAGAAACAAGTGCAAAAAGAATGGAAATCAATGAAAAATACAAAGAAACAAAGAAAAAAACATTGAAAACCAAGAAAAAGGAAGACAAAAGAAAGAAAGAAAGAGAAAAAAAGAGAAAGAGAAAACCCTGATGAAAACCATGAAAGAAACAAAAGTGAAACCAAAGGAAAACAAAAACCCGAAGTACAACGACTAAAAAGCCAAACAAAAACTAAGAAAGAATAAAGAAATGAATCAACACATCAGTGAGCGACCAATGAACGAACGAAACTGGTCTCACTATAAGCCAGACATGGAGCTCTTATATGGTGACCTACGCGCCAGAAACAAGTTTTTTTAGTGACACACGCAAGAATCAAGTGGAGTGCGCACCCCGCCTGCCCTCATGGCCAGCCCATGTGTGGGGCGGGATGCCCCTTTATTTATTTATTTATTTTCTTTTCAGTTTTTCTGATTTCAAAAATAATTTGGGATTTAAAAAAAATTGCAACTTTCTAGAAACTTCCCAAACCTTTTTTATTTCATTTTTCTCCCATTTCTTGTTTTCTTTTTATTTTCTTGTTTTTGCATACTTTTGCCCATTTTTATTTTCTTATTTGTGAACAATTTTCAAATTCGTGAACATTTTCTAAATATGGGAATTATTTTGGAAATAATGCACTTTTTTTAATTTGCAAACATTTTTATGGACCATGAACATTTTTTTACAAATTCACAAATATTTTTTGAAATTTTGAATGTTTTTCTGAAAATCATGAACATTTGTTTGAATCAGTGAACATTTCTGAATCGATGATTTTTTTTATATAAAAAATTGGGAACAATTTCTAGAAATCTGCGAACGTTTTTTGATTTTTATGAAACATTCATAAGAAAATTATGATATATTTTTGAATTAGTGAACAAATTTTTGGGGACCACGAGCATTTTTTGCAGATGCGAACATGTTTTTGCAAATTTGTTAACATTTCCGAAATTTGTGGATAAATTTAAATGTTCAACCGTGTGTATGCAACTACTGTACTACCGTGTGTATGCAACCATGCGTTGTATGGATGATTTAAATGTTCAACTAAAACTGAATCAAAATGGAGTGTATGTCAGTATGTATAATGTGTTGAGGGAATCCAAATTGAATCATTTGCAAAAATAGAAGATTAACAGATGTTTTATATATTGTAATTTTATATGTTTTCGCGTAAGTTATTTTGGGGGTACGATATAAGTGCCAAGGTTTTATCATTTTACCGGATTGTTTTTTGGCTCGGAGTTTATCTCAATACCGGATCCGTCACTGCTACCCACCTAATATCTAGTTCAAACATTTTCCATACTATTAGAGTTTTAGTTGTCATGGTTAGATTACATCTTCAACTAAACGTCTTCCTGTGATTAGTGCTAAAGTATAGCATTTTGGCAAATGATGTTATTCTACCTATGGAGGGAGTGGAACCGTGGGTGCCAGTTTCGTGGATGAAATGGAATGCTTTGATTAAAAAAATCCTTGTATAGCTTCTCTAGAATGATGTGTGTAAAGGTGTTCGCAGCAAGGATCTAGGGCATTACGATAGGTCATTGATGAGGTCTTTGATCATGCTAAAACGTGGCTTATCAAAAGCTAGTTCGTACACTTTTGATCATTTTGTCTTAAATGGTTTTCAAGTGTAGAAGGGGCCTTAATAGTGTGGTTGCTTCTTTCTTTGATTGAAATGTTAACTATATATTTTTAATTAGTTTATCTGTAGTGTCCTGCATGAAGGCAACTTTCCTGGTTGCCTTACTGAATGTTCCTCCATGGTAAGAGCTAAACTTATGTACGCCCTTCCTGGATAGCTGTTTTTTGTAGTACGACATGTGCTGGTGTAGAGATGGTCCCTTGTTTGTGAAAATGTGACGAGGTCAGGTTCAGTAGCTTCCGCAAGCAGTTTAGTAGGAAAGCATCATAGTCCCTAGTTTTGCGAGCAAGAAAACATCGTATTCTTTTGTAGCACGTATTGGAGAAGTGCCACTTTGGCAACCGAAGGAAGACTTAGGGCAGTGAGACTGATATGCACGGTGTTGGCAAATTCAAGAGCGCAGTACGACAACATACAAGGATGATCTCTTCCAAATAGTTTGCATCCTCTATTCATGAGAGACAATGATTAATAAGTGAGATTCCCCATACCGCCAATACAGCTAACAGATAGTCCTGATGCCTCTCGTGCCTATGCACAAGCTAGATAGTATGGACATGAGCCCATGACCATGTTGGATATCAGCCTCTGCCATGCTATCACAATAGTCTTGGAACAATAGCTACCTTCTCTCCTTATATTGGCTCTTCGTAAGAAAATGGATTCAGTGGCATATCTTACACCTTATGTTTTGGTCAACCACCCTCGGTAGATAGCTTAACGACGCAACAACTTTTTACAGAACTTTCCATGTGACTATTCTAAATGAAAGACATTCCAAGATAGTAAAAAACCTTTTTCGAGAAACTGATATGAAAGGCTTCCAACCGGCTTTGACTTAGTATATCAACCTACCCACATGCTTACATCGGTACTCCCTCCGTTACAAATTATAAAATGTTCTAACTTATTCTGAATCGGTATATATTGACTAGTTATAGTTTGTTTGTTCACTTATTTAAGTATGTATGTAGTCCATATTGAAATATCTAAAACGTCTAATAATTCGGAACATAAGTGATGCTACCTAATTGGTTGCTACTTTCAAATGTTGCAGATGGATTGTGCAAAAGAACATAATAAGGAAGTTCTTTTGTTTGTTCGAAGACTGAAATATATGTTAGCTTTTGACTTTGCTTCGTACAAAATTCCTGTAAATCTAAAAGACCATGAGTATGCTGCAAGTGAAGTAGTAGACTCTTATATGAGCAGTGCTACACATACGACATAATATGTACGATTTTCGTACGAAGTAGTATGGCCACCATTGATCAAAGCTGGCTCAAGGTGGGTTTACGATGGATTGCACTATCGTATCAAATCGGACCAGCTTTCATCGTACGTGAGGCACTTCCGCTCTTATATCTAGCATTACTCGTTCCCTCCATTCTATTCTTGGAAGCGATTATTTTTTGGGTCCTTTAGAAACATGACAAGAGATAGCACACTCAAAAAATTATTGTCATTGTTATGTCTAAATTATATACTCCATTATTTTTATCCAAAAAGGAAATCAGAGATGGTAAGGAGACTACAAAGGAAAATCATGCCGAAGATGTGATGCATCTTAGTGAACAACTTGATAAGATGGTGGATTGGTGATGGTGCCCTCTAGCCGGAAGAGCTGCATTATCTCCAAGGACTCACTCAGGAGGAAACGACATCTACTATCTACCATGCACAACGATAAAAAGTGAGAATTGGAGTATCTGAGTCAATGAATGGAGAAAATAGGCAGAAGGCATTCGAAAAAACATAATGCTAGAAATCACATGTAAAATATCTAGTTTAAATATTTTCTGAGCTATTCGAGTTTAAGTTTGGAAGATTAATTACATCTTGAACTGAAAATCTTCCTGTGGTTAGTGCTACAGGATATCATTGCGACAAATGATGGTATTCTACCTAGGGAGGGACGTGGACCTTGGGTGTTAGTATTGTGGACAGAATGAAATTATTTTATAAAGAAAATTACTCATATGGCTTATCTAATTATGTGTGGACTCTCCTTTCATTATTTCTAATGTTCATGAAAACCGTAATAACTTTTTGTAAAATAACATATGGACTTTATTCAACCGAAATAACAGACACATCGTTTGTGAGGAAAGATACAATTTCAATCATAGGCTCCTCAAACCAATCAACAACAAAGAAAATCTAGCCAACCTATCAAGCTACGTGCGCAACCTTATTGGCTTCCCTATTACAGTGTTCAAACCTAGAGATAGGAAAATCACATGCCAAAAAATAGCAATCATCAAAAATTGCCGTCGCCGCTCTGCTGACCGTCAGTCATTATTCATAGCTTCAATAACCTCCAAATTATCAGAATTAATAACAAGGCGATTGCATCCCGCCCGTCGCGCTAGTGATAGACCAAATCTGAGAGCCCAAGCTTCCGTTGTTAGAATGTTGACGCAATGATCTACTCCCTACAATAAAATTCCCTTTATTCAAGTGCTATACGTTTTTAATAACTTACTAGTGAATAGGTTTTACAATTGTGGTCTGGGTGGAAGCAATGATCGGATCGATGCATGCATGCTTCAAGCAAGTGGTCATTCGTTATTCAAGTGCTATACTCCCTCCGTCCCATAATATAAGACGTTTTTTGACACTACACTAGTGTGAAAAAATGTCTTACATTATGGAACAGAGGGAGTAATTTATAAAGAAAATTCTAGACGTAAAGATATTTGCAGCAAGGGGCTAGGGCGTTACGACAGGTGACTTGTCCAAGTAACTCTCACTTGGGATGTTGCCGTCAGTAGATATGTTGCTTGAATACCAGCCAATTAATCGACTGTACCGAGAATGACACGTGTTGCAGGTGCGTGATTAAATTCTTGGCCTGCTGTGTAAGGGCACATTCTCACGAGCTAATCAAAGAGCAGCATATCACATTTCCATGATGCCTCCGAAGCCTATACCATCAATCAAACCACCCCTGCGCTCCAAATTAATCGGAGTTCTAGCTTTATTTTTAAGTCAAACTTCTTCCTATTTGATTGAATTCTATTCTATATAGAAAATTATGCTAATATTTACGACGTATTTTTTCTAACTTAGGACAACGTTAGACTATCACTTATTTGGAATGGCTCGAGTAATAGTCTACAACATCATGCATATTGTCCTCTTTTTGCACTACCCAGTACTCTTCGTCGACCCTTTGGATCACTACTTCACTAGACTCTCAACTCCTCAGTTTTATAGTTCCAGAACTGACCTTATTAACTTCACAACAACCGCAAAACAGTACATATCAATAAACACATATATACAAGTACTAATTGATTGATCAAGCGCATCGCTCCTTTCTTAATTAATTAAAATAACTACTCCCTCCGTCTCAAAATTGTTGTCTTAGATTTGTCAAAATATGGATGTATCTAGTCATGCTTTAGTGTTTGATACATCCGTATCTAGAGAAATGTTAAACAAGAATTTTGGGACGGAGGTAGTACATAAAAAAGGCCTGAGAAGGTTGAGCCATCTGCATTGCATTTCAACCATTTCTACGGTGAACCCAAAAGTTCAGAAATAAGTTATACAAAAAGTCTAACCGAAATCAGCTGCGAGTTGACTCCTAACCATGCAGCTAACCGCTGCACATTAGCGACAACATGGAATGGCTAAACTGGTTGTGCTTGAATGCTTGTTTGATAGGGAAAAAAATGATTCACCGGGACATGTGGAAAAAGATGCAGTTACATTGTTTCAAACGATAAATCTTCTATTAGGTCCTGATGAAGTATATATTTCAAGCGTCAAAGAGCAAGTCATAGAGAGCTTAGGGTGCAAAACAGAGTTTCTTTTTCATAAAGAAAGGGATCTCTCTCCGATTCTTCACAACAAAGTTAACAATCAGAGAGGTTATAAACACAAAATTAAATTGTACTGCCTAAATCATCTGTATTTATACTGGCTCATTCTTTAGCATGACCAAACACCTCCCCAGTCACCCATCATAGCATCTTCCTGCTACACCTCTAACTCCATCCTTCCTGCTTCTGCAAAGTAGTCGCCGTAGCAATCCGTAGCAAAATTGCTACTTGCAAAATTGCTACTTGTACATGCTATAGCCATAGTGCCTAATGGTAGATACTTTCAGATGTTGCAGATGGATTGTACGAAATAAAAGAACGAAGTTATTTTATCTGTTCTGAGACTGCAATATATGTTATCTTCGACTTCGTTTCCTACGAAACTCCAGCAGATCAAGAAGACCATGAGTATGCTGCAACCGCAGTAGTATAAACTCTTCTATTGAAAGCGCCATTCTGCTCCCAGGTGCAAATAAACCCGGACGAACAGTGAATTCATGAAACTAGCGAAAATCCAGAAAGTATGGATTATTTGGAGACAAACATTCTTCAGTGTGCTCCCTACATATAAATATTCTTTAAAAAGATGACATTCGTGATGCTTTGGGTAATAATAATAAAAAACAAGTACCCCAAAATGCTTCAAAAATGGCCTTCCAAAAATACCGATTTTTTTTCGCTGAGCACATCGAAAAAATTGCATGGTAGTAGAACACACAAAAAATGTTTGTCGTATTTTTTTTGAATGATTTCACTATTTTATGCATTTTTACTGTTTATCCGGGTGCATTTGCCCCCACGAGAATAGATATTATATTCTTTGAAGCAATTATTTCTAGGATCTTTATAGACAAGATAAGAGATAGCCCACTGAATAAATTATTGTCACTGTTATGTCTAGAAGATATACTCCATTATTCGGACATCCAAAACGGGAAATCAGGGATTGTGTGCATACATGCCAGAAAGGAGACTACAGAACAGATAATCCTGCCGAACATGTGCTGCATCTTGGTGAAGAACTTATAGGACGGTGGTGGTGCCCTGCAGACAGAAGAGCTGCATCATCTCTGAGGACTCACTGGGGAGGAAACGAAGGCGATTATCTACCCTGCACACCAATAAAAAGTGAGGATTGGAGTATCTTAGCAGATGAATAGAGAAATTAGGCACAAGGAATTCCTAAGAATGTTAGAAATTGCATGTAAAATATCTAGTTCAAATATTTTCCGTACTGTTAGAGTTTTAGTTTTGGTGGCTAGATTACATCTTGAACTTAAAGTCTTCGGGCCAGTTCCTTTGGCAGCTTAAAAAATAAGCCAGCTCCTCCCTAGCTTTTTCCATAAGCCGACTCCATCATTTATTGTGGCTTTTGATCTAGTTATGGGATAACTAATATAGAAGCCTTAAAAAATATTGAGAGCGGCTTATTTTTTAAGCTGGGGAGAGGCAGCTTATATTTTAAGCCGTTCAAAAGAACTGGCCCTTCATCTGATTAGTGCTACAGGGTAGCATTTCAGCAAATGATGTTATTCTACCTCTGGAGGGAGCAGAACCGTGGGTGTCAGTTTCGTGGACAAAATGAAACTATTTGTTATAAAAAATAAATTCCTTGTATAGCTTGGGTAAACTATGTGTGGATTGTCCTTTCATTTAGTTTTGATATTCATAATGTTCATGGGAAATGTAACAACTTACCAGTGAATGGGTTTTAACAATTGTAGTCTGAGTGGCAGCAATTATAGGAACGGTGCATGTTTCAAGCTGGTGGTCATTCTTTATTCAAGTGTTCTAATTTACCAAGAAAAATGGTGTGCATAAAGGTGTTTGCAGCAAGGAGATAGGGCGTTACAGGATCATGCTAAAAGGTGGCTTATCATAAGATAGTTCCTACACTTGTGCTCATTTTGTCTTCCATGGTTTTGGCTAGGTTAGAGCTAAGCTTATTTATGCCCTTCCTGGATGCTGGTGTTTGTAGTAAGGCTAGTGCCTCGTGCAGACGGCCCCATGTTCCTGAAAATTGTATCGAAGTCAGGCTCGGTAGCTTCCACGGGCAGATTAGCAGGAAAGCGTCGTAAGTCCCTAGCTTCCGCGAGCAGATTAGTAGGAAAGCATCAGATCAGATCCCTTTGTTGCACATACTGGAGTATCACCTTTGGCAACTCAAGAAAGAGCAAGGGCAGTGAGATTGGTATGCACGCTGTTAGCAAATGGAAGACCGCAGTATGACAACGTACAGGGATCACAGCTTTCAAAATAGTTTGCATCCTCTGTTAGGGAGAGGCAATGATAACTAGGTGAGATGCCCCATACTGCTTATACAGCTAATAGATACCCCCGAGTCGAGATGCCTCTCATACCTATGCACAAGCTAGATACTATGGCCATGAGCCGATCATGACCACATTGGATATCAGACTCTGCCATGCTATCAAAGTAGTCTTGAAACAACAACTAGCTTCTTTCCTTATATAGCTTCAACATTGTATCTCCCATCTAAAATGTATTCATTGGCAATATCTTACAGTTAATGTTTTGGTCAACCACCCTCGGTAGACAGCTCAGCAACGCAATAACTTCGTACAGAACTTGTATGCCATGTGCGTATTCGAAATGAAAGACATTCCAAGGTAGTAAAAAACTTTTTTCGATAAACTAATATGAAAGGCTTTCGACCAGCTTTGAGTTAATATATCAACCTACCCACATGCCAAAGCAGTACTACCTAATTGGTTGATACTTTCAGATGTTGCAGATGGATTGTGCGAAAGAAAATAAAAAAGAAGTTGTTTTATTTGTTCCAAGACTTAAAACATATGTTATCTTTGAATTTGTTTCGTACGAAATTCTTGCAAATCTAAAAGACCATGAGTATGCTGCAAGTTAAGTACTCCCTCCGTTCACTTTTATAAGACCTTTTAGACATTTAAGACAACACCTAATATAGTTCAATTTAAGCTGTCCTAAAGGACTTACAAAAGTGAACAGAGGGAGTAGTAGACTTCTATATCTAGCATTAGTCATTCCCTCCATTCTATTCTTGGAAGCGATTATTTCTGGGTTCTTTAGAAACAAGATAAGAGATAGCAAACCGAAGATATTATTGTCACTGTCATGTCTAAATGATATACTCCATTATTTTCATCCAAAAAAGGGAAATCAGAGATGACGTGCATACATGCCAGAAAGGAGACTACGAAACAGAAAATCATGCCGAACATGTGCTGCATCCTAGTGAAGAAATTGATAGATAGTGGTGGTGCCCTCCGGCAAGGAGAGCTGCATTATCTCTGAGGACTTACTATCTACCATGCACATTAAGAATAAGTGAGGATTGGAGTATCTGAGTCGATGAATGGAGAAATTTGGCAAATGGCATACCGAAGAACATAATACTAGAAATCACATGTAGAATATCTAGTTCAAATATTTTCTGCGCTATTCAAGTTTTAGTTTGAAAGGTTACATTACATCTTGAACTGAAAGTCTTCCTGTGGTTAGTGATACAGGATGTCATTTCGACAAATGATGTTATTCTACCTAGGGAGGGATGTGGACCTTGGGTGTCAGTTTTGTGGACAAAATGAAATTATTTGATAAAAAATATATATTCCTCATATAGCTTGCCTAATTATGTGTGGACTATCCTTTCATTTAGTTTGATATTTCCAATGTTCACGGAATCTGTAATAACTTACTGGTGAATGGGTTTTCCAATTGTGGTCTGAGTGGCAGCAATGATAGGACCGATGCATGTTTCAAGCCGGTGGTCATTCTTGATTTAAGTGTTATAATTTACCAAGAAAATGCTGGGCATAAAGGTGTTTGCAGCAAGGGGCTAGGGCGTTACGACGGGTGACCGAGGCGGCGAGGCCTTTGATCATGCTAACAGGGGGCGGATCAAATGCTATTTTCTACATTTTTTCTCATTTTGTCTTCCATAGTTTTGAGAAGGAGAGGCGATCTTAACAGTGTCTGTTTCTTTCTTTAAAATGTCAACTAATGCATCTAGCTTTCCTGGTTGCCTTGTTGACTGTTCCTCCATGGATGGAGCTTAGCTAATGCGCTTCCTAGATAGCTGACATTTGTAGTACCAAAGAGAAGGTAAATAAAACTGGACCACAAGCTCTCTACATGTATTACTCTGAGTTAGTTAAATAATATCATAAGAAAGATAAAAATGCATCCCTTTTTTCAGCTTAGATTCAGAAACACAACTGTAAAATGGTTGCTTGAAACTATTACCAAATGTTCTGTTTTCTAATATAGATAAATTCATACATCCATTTTTTTAATGTTGAACACATGCCCAAATTCAGTGTATACTTGAATGATATGCATGTAGAACCCATTTGACTCAATTCAGTAATATGGAAGTCAGTGTTTACCGAATATGGGCTATATGTAATTAACAAGTGGCCTGATCATTGAATTAAAAGTGGACACACTTGAAATTAGATCTATGCACTGGGGTTCTTCAGATATTTCAGGGGGAAACAACATATGCTTCCTGAATTTTGGTTTTGGGTTCTTTTTGCTTAAGTAGAAAAAAGCAGTCTCAATGAATAGCACAATTTTTTCACCAGACTATTAGTTATTTAGTTTACTTTATATCCACTGGGGAATAGCTTTCAGCCTTCAAACACATAGGCTGATTTGGTACTTTGCACGTTCTACTTCTCTTTACTGTAGAATAGGATAATTATGCATATACAACTGAGGGAAACTGTTTATCTATTTGCATACTGCCCCTTGGAAGCTGCTGACACGAAAATATACTTCTATTCTGATGAGACCTACCAAACTTCCTTGATTTTGTATTGTTGTCAAATGTCAATGCAAGCTCCTTTTACTATCAAACTGCAGGCTTTCGGCTTTTTATTTCCTGGTGGTACAAAGGCTCTCGGATGTATGCAAGAGCTTGGTGGACTATTTTCCAGTGGCAGTGCCAACCACAAGTATCTGTGTGGGTCAATGAATTTATTTCGTTTTTTTTTCTTCACAATGAACAGTGATTCTAGGCTGTTTTTCAGAAAAGTTGTGGGGTCGGCTGACCCCACAGCTTACACATGGATTCGCCGTTGCTATTTTCCATTTAGTTACAGTTTAGCTAGGACTGCATTTTAGTTTAGACAAACCAAGTACTATGATGTGCAGTCCATCAAGTCAAAGTGAGTCTGTTGAAGTAAGGGCAGGTGAACAGGTGACCATGTTGTATCATAGCTGAAAGGGGGTCGATGCATCAGTGCTGATGCACGTATCTTTTTCCTCTGATACGTTGCAAGTGCAAATTCATATGTTCTTTACTGCCTTACCGGCATCTTTATGGCTTCAACACAAAGATGACAGCCATTGTTAACATGGGGCAGTCTTGAACTATGGGTTCATTGTGCTATTCGATGTTTCTGATCCTAAAGCGCTGATTCATTTATCATAGTACTCTATCTATCAGTGATCTCAGAACAAGATCTTTGCAATGTTAAAAGATGTGTGCAACAATGTTCTGGCATCATAAATTCCGCTGTAATCTTTTGCAAAGTTACGCAATAAAATAGCAATGAGGACTATGGATGGTATCAAGCTAAGAGGAGGCCAAGTTGCTGATAAGCAACTAGCTAGACGGCTGATTAGCTACCACATCAAGGGATGGCTGAGGGGGAACCAACAAACAATACAAGGATGGAGTAAATCACGGGGTAGAACCTTTACCTATAAGAAAAGAAAAAACAGCACGAAATCGTGAGATGCGGCCGCGGACGCGGTCAGTGCGTCTTGCTCCGCGTCGGCTGCTTCTGGGAAGCCAGCTTGTAGATCCAGAACACCTGCGAAAAGCGGGATGATCAGCTCAGCTCAGCTCATCAAGCGATGAAACGGGGAAAAGGAAACCAGATCGGAACGCGCGGAGGAGGGGGGCTTAGGTAGAGGAGGGATCGCGTACGAGGGCTAGGACGTGAGCGGCGCCGAGGATGACGACGAAGAGTGGTACGGAGTCCAGGACGTGGGCGCCGGTCCCCGGCTGCTGCTGCGGCATCTTCTCCGGCGATGGGGAGCGAAGGTTTCTGGGCTGGGTTTCTCCTCCTCGCCTTCGATCGTAAGCAAAAAAGAAAAAAGAGAAGGGGATATATGGAGAAGTTTTTCTTTTGCCCTCTTTGGGGTAGGATGAGGTAAAAGGCAAGGGAAACGGCTACGACGCTGGTTTTGCTTCTAAATTTTAGCTTGTCAATGTATTGGCGAACAAAAAATTGGTAATGCCAATATTTGCTAAACGTTAGCAATTTTATGTGAGAATGGCAAAAAAATAGCAACCAACCAATTGTCCTTTTCCAAGCCGGGTTGGGTCCTCGAGCATCGGTGAGGCTGACAATCGGGTTGAGGCACCTCTATGTCTCCACCTTCACTCCGGCCACTGCAGCGCCGTGACGAGCTTATTTTTTCTTTTTACCTAATGATATGAAGATATAATTGAAATGAGATGTTTTCCTTTTGTAAAATATGATGAGTAAGTTAGAAAGAAGAAAGATTTTTTTTCAAAACTGTGCCTAAATTTATACGAATTTTGAGAAATGTGTGGCTGTTTGCAAAAAAACCAAATCTATGACCCGGTCGGTCTTAATTGGGCCGAAAGGCAGCCTCTCGGCCACGACTGGGCCGACCAGCCAGCCGTCGGCCACGACTGGGCCGACCAGCCAGCCGTCGGCCTCGGCTGGGCCGACCAGTGGCCCGTCGGCCTCGACCTGGCCGACCAGTGGCCCGTCGGCCTCGACCTGGCCGACCAGTGGCCCGTCGGCCTCGACCTGGCCGACCAGTGGCCTGTCGGCCTAGTCTGGGCCGACCAGTGCCTCTGCCAGCTAGCGCATCAGCCACATTTTTTTTTAGATGAGTGCATCAGCCTCAAAATTCTTCCCGCCTCATTTTCCCGCCATAATTCTTCGCACCTATTTTTTCCATATTTTCATTGCCGCCAAAATTCTTCCCGCCTCTGTTTCCCGCGAATATTGTTCTCGCCTTTCACTGCCGCCAAAATTCTTCCCGCCATTTATTCCCGCCAACATTCTTCCCGCTTCGGTAGTTCCCGCCAACATTCTTCCCGCTTCGGTAGTTCCTGCCATATTTTCCCGCTCTCTACTTCCCGCCATATTTTCCCGCTCTCTACTTCCCGCCATTTTCTCTCGCGCCGTGCTGTTGCTACCGACAACACATTGCTCCTCATCTTTATATACGACATGCCGTTGCCTGCTCTCTCACGGTCTTCTCTTTGCTTCTGCCCACACTGCTTGCTCTTTCTCACTGTCTTCTCTATAGTCCAGCCGCACTTGAGGAGCTAGTCATTATGAGTTTGCCTTGCTCGGATCAAAGCATTAGGCCTACGAAAATGAAGAGTGCGAGTTTGCCTCGGGGGGTGGAAGTACTTCGTTGTTGGTGTGGCGATCTCTGTAAGGTGAAGGAGGTGACGGATTTTTCAGATTGGTTGGGCATGAAGTTTTTCATGTGCGCCAATTATGAGGAAGATCCACCCGTTGCTCCTTCACCGTACATCAGGCCTCAGGTGTGTTTCAGTCATGAAGAATAAACACGTTGTTGATATTATTGTTGATTTGATATTTCTATTTCTATTTTGGTTGTAGTCTCCTCCGCCTCTGTGCATGTACTATCGTTGGATTGACATGAAAAAACCGGACTGGGCGGTCACCGAGATTCGTGAAAGAGGTCGTCGTGCATGGGCAAGTTTGGACTTAGAAGAGCGCCAAGCGAAGGAGGCAGCAGAGGAGAAAGCAGAGCAGGAGAGAGAGTGGCAAGAGTACTGTGTGAAGCAGAGGGCTTTTCTTGATGAGATGAAGAAGAAAAACCGAGAAGAGGGACTTCGACTGGCGGAGGTGTATCGACAGCGAGAGGAGGCCCGTGAGGCTGAGAGGCAGATAAAAAAAGAAAGGGCTCGTGCAGCCAAGGCAGCAGAAGAAGCTGGTGATGGAAAAGGAAAATATCCCCGTTGGACTCAGTAGATTTATGTTATTGTATCGTAACCTTCGCATTGCAGCAAGTTGTATCTTAAAATTCGCAATGAACTATATCGTAAGATTTATATTATGAAGTTTAGTAGTACCTTGTAAGTCAGATGTACCTTTATCGTAATGAACTATTGCAGTTTCTTTGGAAATGTAACTGGAATGACAATGCGACTTAATAGTAATATGTCTCATACTCTGATAGAAGTGCGATAATAAAACATACATCAATCATGTCTCATACATAGATAATGACTCTACATAGATAATGTCTCATACATAGATAACCATATCACTGCTGTGGACGACGACGAGTCTCGGTCTTCCTCGGACGAGGACCGGAAGGCGATAAGCGCGAAGGCGGTGGACGATGCTGACGATTACCACGACCATAGATAATCTCGTCTGTCTGTGACTCCTGCGTGAACGGTGGTGGTGGAGTGTGAAGAACTGTCTGCGACAAGTCATAGGTGTTTGCAGCTCGGTCGTCGTCATCGGCGTCGCCGTCTAAGTACGAACCACCACTAAGCATCGGTGACTGGACTGAATGCATGAACTGCTGCGGCTGACTACCGACTGCAGTAAAGTAAAACATGTGAAATTGATTGGCGAACCTACACTGTTTCGATGCCGGAAAGCTTCGATGCACATAGCGAAAGAGAAGAATACTCGTTTCAACACCTTGAAATCAGGTATACTCTCCAACCTCGTGTGCTGTATGTTTACATAAGTGCCGGGATTCCTCTCCTTTAGTATGGCAAGGAGACGGACAACATTATCATATGAGTCGAAGAACGTCCCAAACCTTTCCTCCATAGCCTTCTGCTTAGCCCTCCAAGCCTTCCCATAAGGAATGTCATATTTCCATCTGACCTTCACTGCTGTCTGGATGTGTTTTGCTTCCATATCTTTCTTCTCCACTATCTCAGTATACATGAGTTGCGCAATGAGAGTTGAAGTCAGATTTGGATGACGAACCAATAGGTTTCTCCTCACACAATTATGTGGGATCACATTGGTGACAACCCAGTGGATGTTATACTTCGGCACGTGCCCGTGCACCTTCGCAGGACAGCCTTTTTCAACACACTTCACGGTATAGTTTGTTGGACTTGATATGTGTGTCCGAAAAACCCTTTGCGTAGACATAGCCCACTTTGTCACCGCATACTTCAATTTTTTCTTTGTATCAAACATAGCCCCTATCTGGACTTGGTTCAGATTATACTGCCATGGAGTCTCATGGACATCGTTGACCGTAAGGCCGGTGGATATGTCCTGATCCCATGCAGAAGGAATCGGTACCTCCACTTCATCCTCGGAATTTTCAGAATCCAGATCCTCAGCCAATCCATCCTCATCCTCTTCCTCCATCACCCTCTGCATTTCCTCCTCTTCCCCATCCACATCAGAATCCAGATCCTCCGCCAATATAATCGACCGACTACTCTGCCCAGTATTATGACCACAAACATTGTCGGACACGAACTCTGACTCTTTCTCGACTTGGATAGCATCCACATCCGGTGGCTGTGACCCGGATAAATAATTCTCGTTAGCCACTTGACTACCTTGGCCGGGTTCATACCCCACGTGAAGTTGTACAGTATTCTCCTCCTTCGCCACAGGTTGCACTAGAACATATGGGTGGATTCTTCGGTCTCGGCAACGACTTAACAGAGTCAACCAATGCTGGCTCCTATTTACCGGCATCAACTCCCACTTCACATTTTTACAGGATTTGGTCCACAATGCATGAATGTTGACGGAACATACTTCAGGATTCAACCCAAAACTAGTAGTCAACCAGTACTTCAACTGTCTAATGTCCAGTCTGTTCGGGTCTGAAAGTGTCATGACGCCATTTTTAAACTCGCTAAGATCAACCCCCAACTCATTATATCGAACATT
>LR738712.1:540381483-540410529 GCA_902687465.1 Secale cereale | reverse complement strand
GGGGGGGGGCGCCTGGGCCCCCAGGTCTCCGCTGATGCCCCCCTTTGGCATATATTTACACCGCGTCCCGAAACCCTCGAGGACGGAACCCTTTTTCGCGATCTCATCTCTGTTCCGCCGCCGCTGCGCTTCCAAGATCGGGAGCACCAGGAGAACTCTTCCCGGCACCCTGCCGGAGGGGAGGATCACCACCGGGAGCCTCTCCACCACCATGGACGCCTCCCGGATGAGTTGTGGGTAGTCTCCCTTGGACCATGGGTCCATGACCAGTAGCTATGTGATGTTCTCCTCCCCTCTTTGTTCTTCACTAATTAGACCTCGTGAGCTGCCCTACATGCTCGAGGCACATATGTAATCCTTATGCTGTTGCTATGTTGAGTTTGCTGGGATCCGATGGATTGTGAGATTATGTTCAGATTGTGTGTGAGTAATATATTTGATTTACCTCTTTTATATTTATGTTCTTGAGTAATTCTTGCATGTTCTCCGTTGCTGTTTATTGCTTTGGCCAAGTAGTAGGTAGTAACTCCAAGAGGGAACGTTATGCTTGATTGTGGGTTCATGCCCCTCGATGACTAGTTTGAGTGACAGAAACATGAGTCTAGGGGATGTGCTGTTGCCACAAGGGGGGAAAACAACGGTGCTTGTACTCGCGGGTGCAAGGATTGTTTACTTTACGCAAAGTTCTTTTAATGCAGTTGTCTGTTGTTTTGAGTTTACACTATGGGTGGGACTCGCAACTTAATACCAGCGAGATGTTCTGGATAGATATCTCAAGGTGGATGATTAGTAGTAGATGCAGATGGATTTCGGTCTACTTACCTTGGCGTACCGCCCATGCTTTTGAGCCTCAACCTTTCTTGCAGCATAGTTAGCATTGGTTTGCGCACATAATTCTGTCAATTGCCCAGCTGTAATTCGTTTACCTCACATAGTTGTTTTATCGTCTTTTGGGAGAGAGACATCACTAGTGAACATCATGGGACCCCGGTCCATATTACCATCATCGATCACATCCGCTATTTACTTTCTGCTTTTACTTACTAGTTGCAATTATACCTATCACTATTATCTCTTGCGTTTGATCCTTTGTAAACGACAAGGCCGGAGGGATTGACAACCTCTCTGTACTCGTTGGGAGCAAAGTTATTTGTATCTGTGTGCAGGTCCAGTTAATTGCTAAGTATCTGGCGCCATTAGCAGTTGACACCTTCTTGTTGAACCTTGGAGTCTCAGGGGAATTCAATCCTTGGTATCTTTGCCAAGGGAAAACTACCGCTACACTGCATCTCAAACCTTCCACTTGGGGTAACCAACGAGGGGCGAGAAGCCATCAAGCAAAGTTTTCTCGCGCCGTCGCCGGGGACTCCACTCTTCAAGATAGGGGAGTTGCACGCTATCTTTTACATTTGCTTTTTAGTCTTGTTAGTTTACCTTTCATTTTTGCTTTAGTATCTTTTATCGAAAATCACAAAAATAGTTATCTTGCTTGCTTGCTGCTATGGGTTCCACCGAGAACACCAAGTTGTGTGACTTCAGTAGTCATAACAACGATGACTTTATCTGCACGCCTATCACTACACCTGCCACTTCAGCACCTTCTTATGAAATTAAACCTGCTTTACTGAACCTAGTTATGAAAGATCAATTCTCCGGTGCTGGAGATGATGCTGCTTTACACTTGAACAATTTTGTTGAACTCTGTGATATGCAAAAGTACCAAGAAATAGATGGTAATATTGTTAAGCTTAAGCTTTTTCCTTTCTCCTTGAGAGGAGGAGCTAAAATTTGGTTTCAATCCTTGCCTAGAAATAGCATAGATTCTTGGGACAAGTGCAAGGATGCTTTTATTGGAAAATACTATCCACCTGCTAAAGTTATCCAACTAAGGAGTAACATAATGAATTTTAAACAATTGGATAATGAACACGTTGCCCAAGCTTGGGAACGCATGAAGTCTCTTGTCAAGAATTGCCCTACTCATGGTTTGACTACTTGGATGGTTATCCAAACTTTTTATGCAGGCTTGAACTTTACCTCGCGGAACTTGTTAGATTCAGCCGCGGGAGGAACCTTTATGTCAACTACACTTGGTGCTGCCACAAAGCTTCTCGATGAGATGATGACCAATTATTCCCAATGGCACACCGAACGCGCTCCAACAGGTAGGAAGGTAAACTCTGTCGAGGAGATTTCCTTCCTAAATGAAAAAGTTGACTTGATCATGTCTCTACTTTCCAAGCAATCTTCTGTTGATCCTCGTGATGTTTCTTTAAATTCTTTGATTGCTCAAGAACAAGTAGATGTGAACTTTATCTCTAGAAACAATTTTAATAACAATGCTTATAGGAGTAATTTTGGTAGCAATCCTAGACCGTTCCCCTCTAATTCCTATGGGAACAACAATGCTTATCCTAGCACCAAGAACTCCACTTCTGAACTAGAGAGTATGCTTAAAGATTTCATCACTACCCAAAAAGCCTTTAATAAGAGTGTAGAAGAAAAACTAAACAAACTAGATAATCTCTCTTCGAAGGTAGACAATTTAGCCCATGAGGTAGAATTGCTTAAAATTAGAACTTCTCCTCTTGAGGAGAGGAAGGTCACTCCTATGAATGCTATTCAAGTGCAAATTAATGAAAACATTAGGATGTTGGCTAAAATTAAAGAGAGATGGGCTAGAGAAAAGGAGGAAGAAGATAGAATTAAGAACCTTCCTACCCACCACACTGTTGCTACTATCCAAGTTGTTGAGGATATCCAAACTCTTAGCACCCAATGCACTCCTGGTCCCATTGGACCTATTAATGGTGATGCTATGACCATAGAAACTACCAAACAAGTGAGCCTAAAGGACACCGCTACCACCTTACTTGATAGTAGTGACCTTGATTTTGATAATTGCACCCTTACCGAAGTTATTGATTTCCTTCACAAGATGTCTAGAGATCCCCGCACTAGCACGCTTAACCTTGCCTTCACCGAGCATATCACTAATGCTCTCATCAAAGCTAGGGAGGAGAAACTTAGGGTAGAAGCCTCCATACCTAGAAAGCTAGAAGATGGTTGGGATCCTATGATTAAAATTAAGTTGAATAACTTCTCTTGCTATGCTTTATGTGATGTTGGAGCTAGTACCTCTGTTATGCCCAAAAGAATATATGATATGCTTAAATTGAAACCTTTTGATTCTTGTTCTTTTGGTGTTTGTCTTGTTGATTCTTCCATAAAGAAACCTTTGGGGAGGATCGACGATGTTCTTATCATTGTCAATGACAACTATGTTCCCGTTGATTTTACTATTATGGATATTGAATGTGAACCTTCTTGTCCAATTATTTTGGGACGTCCTTTTCTTCGCACCGTTGGTGCCATCATTGACATGAAAGAGGGGAATATAAAATTCCAATTTCCTCTCAAGAAAGGGATGGAACACTTCCCTAGAAAGAATATTAAGTTACCTTTTGAGTCCGTTATACGGGCTAGCTATTCTTTTACTCTTGATAAGACTTGATCTCTTTGCATTATGCCTAGCTTAAAGGCATAAAAGAAAGCGCTTTTGGGAGGCAGCCCACAATGAATAAAATTTTATTTTGCTTTTGTTGTGTCTTGATGTTGTTACTACAGTAGCATCATCATTGTATCTTTACTTTTCAGCTTTGTGCCAAGTGTAGCCTCTGATTGCAAGAAAGTTGAAAAGTTGTGACGTGCTGTCCAGGAAACAGATTCTGTCCTTGGATAGAAAAATTCGTATAAAATCACCAGATCATCTTTTTGGTCTGAATTTTTTTGACAGCGTGCTCTATACAATTTTCTTTCGGGCGTCTGTTCTGAGTTTTTTTATTTGAGTTGCAGAAGTGCCCCGAAAAAATCATTTACTACCTGCTGGTCTGTTTTTCACAGATTCTGTCCTGTTTTGCCTTTCCTTCAGTTTGCAAACCTTGAGCTTGCTTTTTCTTTGCAAAAACCTTTTGGCAATCTTGAGAAACAGTAGACCTTCAAGAATATCCTTATTTCCAGCAAGTAACAATTATTTTATTATGGGTACTAACCTCGCTAATCAGATTATGATGAGTTATGTATGAAGGGAGTTTTCAAGTGTGCGAGGGAAGATGATAAAAAGATTCAGGAGTGTCAAACGCTCAAGCTTGGGGATGCCCCCATGCACCCCCAAGAAATATTCAAGAAGACTCAAGCGTCTAAGCTGGGGGATGCCCCCGTGCATCCCCTTCTCCATCAACAATTATCAGTTCGTCTTTCGTTCCACTATATTTTTATCACTTCATGTGTTATGTGCTATGCTTGGAGCGTCTTGCTTTTAGTTTCCTTTTTAGTTTTCTTTAGCTTTGCTTGCTATTCATAACGAGTTGGAACTCAGCTTTCTTTGTGTGGGAGAGAAACACGCTGCACTTCAACCTAGAACATAACATAGAATTTTCATGTCTATCTTTGTTGTGTGTGTTCTTGGTCTTTCAATAGCTACTATCATGTTCAGCTCTTAGTTTTCATGCTTATCTTTTTAAAGAGCTTTTGTTTAGTTGGTCGCTGGAACTCTCTTTAGTTATCATGCTTATCTTATTAAGAGAGTTGGCTTCTGTTGCATTGGTTGATATGTCTATGATAAAAATGCTATGTGCATAATGGTGCTTAGTAGTTCATGTTTTCTTATGGTTAGTCTCAAATAGCTGGGGGGTTCTCAATGTGTTATTGGAGTACCAACATGATTTGTTTGCCTATGATGTGGTATGGTTTAGTGATATCTTCCTTCAAGAATTTATTTTGATTGACTTGGCGTATGCTCACGCATATTTAAGACTGTAAAGAAAGTCTATCAAGCCTTGATGATCTTTAATTTCTGAGTAGCGATATAACTTCCATGCCCGATTCAATGTTGCTTTGTCGCTCTGCATGATTATGACTGTCATTGCTCTTTTAGTTGGTCGCTCTCAGTCTTTTGCTAACCTTCGCCTGTACTAAGCGGACTGACTGCTTGTGCATCCAAAATCTTTTAAACCAGTTATGCCATATGAGTCCACCATACCTTCCTATACATGATATTTACCTGCCATTCCTAACGAAGACTTTCATGTACCATCTCGAAATTATTCAAAAAAGCATTTCTCTTTTGTGCCTCTGTTTTAGTTCATGAGGAAGTAGTAGTTAATTAATGATCTTTTTAAGTTGGACAAGCTTCACCCCGAGATTGCATGTCTAATGTGCAAACCCATAATACGAGAAGGAACTGGCATAGAGTGCGCCCGGCTCATTAAAAAAATTATACAACAAACAAACCCTCCTTCATGCTTTGTTCATGAGAAATCAGAAAACTTTGGCAGTGATAAACAAAGGAGATTAAGAGGATGTGATTGTCCTCATTCGGGAGCCGTTCCTCGAAACTTGTCCAGCTCAAGAAGTGATTGAGTTATCTGCTAGCATTCGTTGACGAAACATGCATATTCAAAAAAATAATTATTACCTCTGTTTTTAAAACCAAGAGCTCTGGTACATGTTTAGTTTTTGTTTCCGACCACGGGTTTTCAACCTTGCCATCAAAAGCCACAGTTCGAGAGTCTCCACCTTCATTAAAGCACCAACTACTGAGAGCATGATTGTCATTCTGAGTGTAATGTGCATTGTCCCAAAGTAGCATTGTCTTTTGCATGATTATGATATCGTTTATTCTGAAATCATTGTATCTAGTCATCACTTAAACCTTGGAGGTGCCCCTGCATTTATGTTTTGCTTCACTAAAGGGGGCAAGCGAGGTACCACTTTATCATATTTGCACACCATGCTCATTGCAAATCTTTTGAGTATTTCAGTATCATATTGTAAAACTTTCAGTTCTTTGTGATTTTCTCATAAGGCAACTTAATTACTACAGATTCGTTGTCTCAGTAAGCACTTGTCATGTGACTGTAAAAAGTTCTTATATGGTTAATAGCATGTCACCACAGAAATTATGCTTGTTATCATTTACCTACTCCAGGACGAGCAGGAATTAAGCTTGGGGATGTTGATACGTCCAAAACGTATCTATAATTTATGCTTGCTCCATGCCTCTTTTGTTTGATATTGCTATGATATTTATACACTTCCATACACTTTTGATCATATTTGGACTAACCTATTAACTCAGTGCACCCCAGTGCTAGTTTCTGTTTTCTGCTGTTTTTGTATTTCAGGTTTTCCCATCACGTAAACTGCTAGAAAAATCCCAGAAAAATTATATAAAAAATCAGCGTTCCGGAAGCTTCCTTGCGGCCAAAGTAGGGCCGGAGGGGGGCCACCAGGGCTCCAGGCGCCCTGGTGGCGCGGCCCCCCTCCTGGCCACGCCGGGGGGGCGCCTGGGCCCCCCAGGTCTCCGCTGATGCCCCCCTTTGGCATATATTTACACCGCGTCCCGAAACCCTCGAGGACGGAACCCTTTTTCGCGATCTCATCTCTGTTCCGCCGCCGCCGCGCTTCCAAGATCGGGAGCACCAGGAGAACTCTTCCCGGCACCCTGCCGGAGGGGAGGATCACCACCGGGAGCCTCTCCACCACCATGGACGCCTCCCGGATGTAGTCTCCCTTGGACCATGGGTCCATGACCAGTAGCTATGTGATGTTCTCCTCCCCTCTTTGTTCTTCACTAATTAGACCTCGTGAGCTGCCCTACATGATCGAGGCACATATGTAATCCTTATGCTGTTGCTATATTGAGTTTGCTGGGATCCGATGGATTGTGAGATTATGTTCAGATTGTGTGTGAGTAATATATTTGATTTACCTCTTTTATATTTATGTTCTTGAGTAATTCTTGCATGTTCTCCGTTGCTGTTTATTGCTTTGGCCAAGTAGTAGGTAGTAACTCCAAGAGGGAACGTTATGCTTGATTGTGGGTTCATGCCCCTCGATGACTAGTTTGAGTGACAGAAACATGAGTCTAGGGGATGTGTTGTTGCCACAAGGGGGAAAACAACGGTGCTTGTACTCGCGGGTGCAAGGATTGTTTACTTTACGCAAAGTTCTTTTAATGCAGTTGTCTGTTGTTTTGAGTTTACACTATGGGTGGGACTCGCAACTTAATACCAGCGAGATGTTCTGGATAGATATCTCAAGGTGGATGATTAGTAGTAGATGCAGATGGATTTCGGTCTACTTACCTTGGCGTACCGCCCATGCTTTTGAGCCTCAACCTTTCTTGCAGCATAGTTAGCATTGGTTTGCGCACATAATTCTGTCAATTGCCCAGCTGTAATTTGTTTACCTCACATAGCTGTTTTATCGTCTTTTGGGAGAGAGACATCACTAGTGAACATCATGGGACCCCGGTCCATATTACCATCATCGATCACATCCGCTATTTACTTTCTGCTTTTACTTACTAGTTGCAATTATACCTATCACTATTATCTCTTGCGTTTGATCCTTTGTAAACGACAAGGCCGGAGGGATTGACAACCTCTCTGTACTCGTTGGGAGCAAAGTTATTTGTATCTGTGTGCAGGTCCAGTTAATTTCTAATTATCTGGCGCCATTAGCAGTTGACACCTTCTTGTTGAAACCTTGGAGTCTCAGGGGAATTCGATCCTTGGTATCTTTGCCAAGGGAAAACTACCGCTACACTGCATCTGAAACCTTCCACTTGGGGTAACCAACGAGGGGCGAGAAGCCATCAACACCTGACCAAACTCACTGAGTTGGGTGGCTTGTTTACCACGGATGAGAAGAAACGAAACTTTTATGTGACTAAGCTTCTTCCTTTCTCTTTGAAGGAAGGTGCTAAAACATGGTATGATTCACTCCCATGTGGTTCCATTAAGAGTCCTCAAGACTTAGCTCACTCTTTTGTTGATAAATACTTTCCTGCTCATATGCAACATGCTGCTTTACAAAGAATTTATAACTTTAAACAGTTGCAGGATGAGCACCTCCCTAAAGCTTGGGGGAGGTACTGTGGTCTGATCCGGGCTAGACCAGGACATGGAGTCCCTAAGAATGAATTAATTGATATATTTTATGCTGGTCTAACTGATGAATCCAGGTCCTATTTGGACAGTTGTGCTAGTTGTGTTTTCAGGAAAAGAACACCGGACGATGCAGAGGATTTGATGGGCAGGATTGCCAAAAACCATGAAGATTGGTCCGTCCTTGAACCACCTCCACCACCAAAGAAGAGGGGCATGTTTGTTCTAAGCCCCGAAGATATGCGAGAAGCAAAGAAGTCTATTAAAGAGAAGGGTATTAAAACTGAAGACGTGAAGAATCTACCCCCTATTGAGAAGTTGTGTGAGCCTACCACTCACCCTCCTATGGTAGAGGTACACTCTCTTTTAGATTTCAACGCAAGTAACATCCCTCATGGTAAGCCTCCTGATCAATGTTTAGATGAGTTTGATAATTTTATTATGAAACAAAATCATTTTAATGAGAGGATAAAAAGTCAATTGCATGATAATTCCCTTGCTATCAAAAGTTTGCTTGATGTTCTAGGTAGAACATTTAATGATGTTAAATGTCTTGTGAAGCATTTTCATATGGTTCAAACTCAGCTTGAACAAATTTCTAATGTGCAAAAAGATTTGCTTGCTAACAATGCCAAACAAGATGATTTGCAGGCCTTCGGGATTAAGACCCGAGGAGGAACTAGCACCCAAGATCCTCTCTATCCAGAGGGGCATCCGAGGAGAATCGAGCAAGATTCTCAAATGCAGGAAGAAGAAATTGTTGGATCTCCAAAGAAGAAGAAGAAGAAACACAAGGAGGCTGACAATTCCAATGATCCTATTACAAGTGAAGAGCCAGCTGTTGATCCCAACAGTGTATCTATCTCCGATGCTGAGACTGAAGACGGTGCCGAACCTGAAGGTAAGGATAATGAGAAGAATGATCCGCCTGAAGTTCGAGAAGAAGAAGCACCTGACAAACGCAAGAAATACACTAGAGAAGACTTCGTCGCAAGAAGACATGGAAAGGAAAGAGAACCATGGATACAGAAACCCATGCCCTTTCCAGGTAAGTCTCTCAAATCTAAAGAAGAAGAGCATTACAATAAGTTTTGTGAGTGGATTAAACCTCTTTTTCTTCAAATCCCTTTGACTGATGCTATTAAGTTACCTCCCTATTCAAAATATATGAAAGATATTGTCACTAATAAAATAAAAGTTCCTAATGAAGCAATATCTACTATGCTTGCTAACTACTCTTTCAGTGGCAAGATTCCTGAGAAGCTTGGTGATCCAGGTATACCCACCATTCCTTGCTCCATAAATAATAATTATGTCAAAACTGCTTTATGTGATCTTGGAGCAGGAGTGAGTGTTATGCCTTTCTCTCTTTACAAGAGGCTTTGTTTAGAGAAGCTAATCCCTACAGATATCTCTCTTCAGATGGCTGACAAGTCAACTGCCGTTCCGATAGGTATTTGTGAGGATGTCCCTGTAGAAGTTGCTAATTGTTTGATCCTTACTGATTTTGTTGTGCTTGACATGCCCGAGGATGGGAGCATGTCCATTATTCTTGGTAGACCTTTTCTTAACACCGCAGGTGCTATTATTGATTGCAATAAAGGGAAGGTTACCTTCAATGTGAATGATAAAGAACACACGGTGTATTTTCCAAAGAAGACCGACAGGAGGCATGGCCTCAACTCTATAGAAAATATCGAGACCGTGAATATTGGAGAATGGGACTGTCCACTACATGTGCACCACAAATACAAACTATCATGGTGGGGACAATGTCCATTAAAGTAAAGGTGCAATGATCACTTCGTAAGAGGTGAGACTTTTTGCTCTATATATCGCCTGTTTGTTGGTAAGACTTGATCAACCTTACTAGTGAACATGTTTTATATAGATAAAAAGTTGAGCTTGTTATGTTTTCATTTGTTTTAGCTTTTGTTCTCCTTGCTGTACCAAGTGTTTATGTTTTGAAGCTTCACAATACTAATCACTGCTTTAAGTTTTCAGAAAGTCTTGCAACTTTTTGAACTTCGAAAAAAATTCAACAGTGAAGTTTTCAGAAAAATTACAGAAAAATAAAAATAAAAATTTCCATGCCGGGAGTGACCCAGAGGTACCTGGGGCTGACCAGGGGGGGGCACCAGTGGCCTAGGCGGCCAGCTGGTGCGGTGATACGTCCAAAACGTATCTATAATTTCTGCTTGCTCCATGCCTCTTTTGTGTGATATTGCTATGATGTTTATGCACTTCCATACACTTTTGATCATATTTGGACTAACCTATTAACTCAGTGCACCCCAGTTCCAGTTTCTGTTTTCTGCTGTTTTTGTATTTCAGGTTTTCCCATTACGTAAATTGCCAGAAAAATCCCGGGAAAAATATATAAAAAATCAGCGTTCCGGAAGCTTCCATGCGGCCAAAGTAGGGCCAGAGGGGGCCACCAGGGCTCCAGGCGACCAGAGGGCGCGGCCCCCCTCCTGGCCGCGCCGCCAGGGCGTCTGGGCCCCCCTTGCCTCTACTGACGCCCCCCTTTGGCATATATTTACACCACGTCCCGAAACCCTCGAGGACGGAACCCTTTTTCACGATCTCATCTCTGTTCCGCCGCCGCCGCGCTTCCAAGATCGGGAGCACCAGGAGAACTCTTCCCGGCACCCTGCCGGAGGGGAGAACCACCACCGGGAGCCTCTCCTCCACCATGGACGCCTCCCGGATGAGTTGTGAGTAGTCTCCCTTGGACCATGGGTCCATGACCAGTAGCTATGTGATGTTCTCCTCCCCTCTTTGTTCTTCACCGATTAGACCTCGTGAGCTGCCCTACATGATCGAGGCACATATGTAATCCTTATGCTGTTGCTATGATGAGTTTGCTGGGATCCGATGGATTATGAGATTATGTTCAGATTGTGTGTGAGTAATATATTTGATTTACCTCTTTTATATTTATGTTCTTGAGTAATTCTTGCATGTTCTCTGTTGCTGTTTATTGCTTTGGCCAAGTAGTAGGTAGTAACTCCAAGAGGGAACGTTATGCTTGATTGTGGGTTCATGCCCCTCGATGACTAGCTTGAGTGACAGAAACATGAGTCTAGGGGATGTGCTGTTCCCACAAGGGGGAAAACAACGGTGCTTGTACTTGCGGGTGCAAGGATTGTTTACTTTACGCAAAGTTCTTTTAATGTAGTTGTCTGTTGCTTTGAGTTTACACTATGGGTGGGACTCGCAACTTAATACCAGCGAGATGTTCTGGATAGATATATCAAGGTGGATGATTAGTAGTAGATGCAGATGGATTTCGGTCTACTTGCCTTGGCGTACCGCCCATGCTTTTGAGCCTCTACCTTTCTTTGCAGCATAGTTAGCATTGGTTTGCGCACATAATCCTGTCAATTGCCCATCTGTAATTTGTTTACCTCGCTTAGCTGTTTTATCGTCTTTTGGGAGAGAGACATCACTAGTGAACATCATGGGACCCCGGTCCATATTATCATCATCGATCACATCCGCTATTTACTTTCTGCTTTTACTTACTAGTTGCAATTATACCTATCACTATTATCTCTTGCGTTTGATCCTTTGTAAACGACAAGGCCGGAGGGATTGACAACCTCTCTGTACTCGTTGGGAGCAAAGTTATTTGTATCTGTGTGCAGGTCCTGTCAATCGCTTAGTTGCGCCGCTAGCAGTTGACACCTTCTTGTTGACCCTCAGAGTCTTAGGGGATTCGATCCTTAGTATCTTTGCCAAGGGAAAACTACCGCTACACTGCATCTCCAACCTTCCACTTGGGGTAACCAACGAGGGGCGAGAACCATCAAGCAAAGTTTTCTCACGCCGTCGCCGGGGACTCCACTCTTCAAGATAGGGGAGTTGCACGCTATCTTTTACCTTTGCTTTTTAGTCTTGTTAGTTTACCTTTCAGTTTTGCTTTAGTTTCCTTTATCAAAAATCACAAAAATAGTTATCTTGCTTGCTTGCTGCTATGGGTTCCACCGAGAACACCAAGTTGTGTGACTTCACTAGTCATAACAACGATGACTTTATCTGCACGCCTATTACTACACCTGCCACTTCAGCACCTTCTTATGAAATTAAACCTGCTTTACTGAACCTAGTTATGAAAGATCAATTCTCCGGTGCTGGAGATGATGCTGCTTTACACTTAAACAATTTTGTTGAACTCTGTGATATGCAAAAGTACCAAGAAATAGATGGTAATATTGTTAAGCTTAAGCTTTTTCCTTTCTCCTTGAGAGGAGGAGCTAAAATTTGGTTTCAATCTTTGCCTAGGAATAGCATAGATTCTTGGAACAAGTGCAAGGATGCCTTTATTGGGAAGTATTATCCACCTGCTAAAATTATCCAACTAAGGAGTAACATAATGAATTTTAAACAATTGGATAACGAACACGTTGCCCAAGCTTGGGAACGCATGAAATCTCTTGTCAAGAACTGCCCTACTCATGGTTTGACTACTTGGATGGTTATCCAAACTTTTTATGCAGGCTTGAACTTTACCTCGCGGAACCTGTTAGATTCGGCCGCGGGAGGAACCTTTATGTCAACTACACTTGGTGCTGCCACGAAGCTTCTCGATGAGATGATGACCAATTATTCCCAATAGCACACCGAACGCGCTCCAACAGGTAGGAAGGTAAAATCTGTCGAGGAGATTTCCTCCCTAAATGAAAAAGTTGACTTGATCATGTCTCTACTTTCCAAGCAATCTTCTATTGATCCTCGTGATGTTCCTTTAAGTTCTTTGATTGCTCAAGAACAAGTAGATGTGAACTTTATCTCTAGAAACAATTTCAATAACAATGCTTATAGGAGTAATTTTGGTAGCAACCCTAGACCGTTCCCCTCTAATTCCTATGGGAACAACCATGCTTATCCTAGCACCAAGAACTCCACTTCTGAACTAGAGATTATGCTTAAAGATTTCATCACTACCCAAAAAGCCTTCAATAAGAGTGTAGAAGAAAAACTAGCCAAACTAGATGATCTCTCTTCGAAGGTAGACAATTTAGCCCATGAGGTAGAGTTGCTTAAAATTAGAACTTCCCCTCTTGAGGAGAGGAAGACCACTCCTATGAATGCTATTCAAGTGCAAATTAATGAAAATAATTTGGATGTTGGCTAAACTTAAAGAGAGATGGGATAGAGAAAAGGAGGAAGAAGATAGAATTAAGAACCTTCCTACCCACCACACTGTTGCTACTATCCAAGTTGTTGAGGATATCCAAACTCTTAGCACCCAATGCACTCCTGGTCCCATTGGACCTATTAATGGTGATGCTATGACCATAGAAACTACCAAACAAGTGAGCCTAAAGGACACCACTACCACTTTACTTGATAGTAGTGACCTTGATTTTGATAATTGCACCCTTACCGAAGTTATTGATTTCCTTCACAAGATGTCTAGAGATCCCCGCACTAGCACACTTAATCTTGCCTTCACAGAGCATATCACTAATGCTCTCATCAAAGCTAGGGAGGAGAAACTTAGGGTAGAAGCCTCCATACCTAGAAAGTTAGAAGATGGTTGGGATCCTATGATTAAAATTAAGTTGAATAACTTCTCTTGCTATGCTTTATGTGATGTTGGAGCTAGTACCTCCGTTATGCCCAAAAGAATATATGATATGCTTAAAGTGAAACCTTTTGATTCTTGTTCTTTTGGTGTTCGTCTTGTTGATTCTTCCATAAAGAAACCTTTGGGGAGGATCGACGAAGTTCTTATCATTGTCAATGACAATTATGTTCCCGTTGATTTTACTATTATGGATATTGAATGTGAACCTTCTTGTCCAATTATTTTGGGACGTCCTTTTCTTCGCACCGTTGGTGCTATCATTGACATGAAAGAGGGGAATATAAAATTCCAATTTCCTCTCAAGAAAGGGATGGAACACTTCCCTAGAAAGAAGATTAAGTTACCTTTTGAGTCCGTTATACGGGCTAGCTATTCTTTTACTCTTGATAAAACTTGATCTCTTTGCATTATGCCTAGCTTAAAGGCATAAAAGAAAGCGCTTTTGGGAGGCAGCCCACAATGAATAAAATTTTATTTTGCTTTTGTTGTGTCTTGATGTTTGTTACTACAGTAGCATCATCATTGTATCTTTACTTTTCAGCTTTGTGCCAAGTTTAGCCTCTGATTGCAAGAAAGTTCAAAAGTTGTGACGTCCTGTCCAGGAAACAGATTCTGTCATTGGACAGAAAAATTCGTATAAAATCACCAGATCATCTTTTTGGTCTGAATTGTTTCGACAGCGTGCTATATACAATTGGCTTTCGGGCATCTGTTTTGAGTTTTTTGATTTGAGTGGCAGAAGTGCCCCGAAAAAATTATTTACTACCTGCTGGTCTGTTTTTCACAGATTCTGTCCTGTTTTGCCTTTCCTTCGTTTTGCAAACCTTGAGCTTGCTTTTTATTTGCAAAAACCTTTTGGAAATCTTGAGAAACAGTAGACCTTCAAGATTATCCTTATTTCCAGCAAGGAAAAATTATTTTATTATGGGTACTAACCTCGCTAATCAGATTATGATGAGTTATGTATGAAGGGAGTTTTCAAGTGTGCGAGGGAAGATGATAAAAAGATTCAGGAGTGTCAAACGCTGGGATCCGATGGATTATGAGATTATGTTCAGATTGTGTGTGAGTAATATATTTGATTTACCTCTTTTATATTTATGTTCTTGAGTAATTCTTGCATGTTCTCCGTTGCTGTTTATTGCTTTGGCCAAGTAGTAGGTAGTAACTCCAAGAGGGAACGTTATGCTTGATTGTGGGTTCATGCCCCTCGATGACTAGCTTGAGTGACAGAAACATGAGTCTAGGGGATGTGCTGTTCCCACAAGGGGGAAAACAACGGTGCTTGTACTTGCGGGTGCAAGGATTGTTTACTTTACGCAAAGTTCTTTTAATGTAGTTGTCTGTTGCTTTGAGTTTACACTATGGGTGGGACTCGCAACTTAATACCAGCGAGATGTTCTGGATAGATATATCAAGGTGGATGATTAGTAGTAGATGTAGATGGATTTCGGTCTACTTGCCTTGGCGTACCGCCCATGCTTTTGAGCCTCTACCTTTCTTTGCAGCATAGTTAGCATTGGTTTGCGCACATAATCCTGTCAATTGCCCATCTGTAATTTGTTTACCTCGCTTAGCTGTTTTATCGTCTTTTGGGAGAGAGACATCACTAGTGAACATCATGGGACCCCGGTCCATATTACCATCATCGATCACATCCGCTATTTACTTTCTGCTTTTACTTACTAGTTGCAATTATACCTATCACTATTATCTCTTGCGTTTGATCCTTTGTAAACGACAAGGCCGGAGGGATTGACAACCTCTCTGTACTCGTTGGGAGCAAAGTTATTTGTATCTGTGTGCAGGTCCTGTCAATCGCTTAGTTGCGCCGCTAGCAATTGACACCTTCTTGTTGACCCTCGGAGTCTCAGGGGATTCGATCCTTGGTATCTTTGCCAAGGGAAGACTACCGCTACACTGCATCTCAAACCTTCCACTTGGGGTAACCAACGAGGGGCGAGAAGCCATCACGCGGCCTGCCCCCTGGCCGCGCCCACAGGGCGCCTGGGGCCCACAAGACCCCCCTCCAGGTAAGTCTTCTTCCTCTCCCTCTCTTTCTCTCCAAAAACACGAGTTCTGCACTTGTTCTTGCGTTCTTGCTGCTCTTGGAGGCGATTTTTGATCTCTCTCTACAGCCTATCATTCGAGCTGAGATTTTGAACAAATACTCCCTGGTATGTAACTCCTCCACCCCTCCAATTAGATTTCTGATTGGTGGCTTCATTTGTGAGTATTTAGTAGTTCTTGGTGCTGTGTAGATGAGCTTGCATGCATGTGTAGAAATTTATTTTCCAAGTTTTGATGCAAGTTTATACCTTAGGTAAGTGAGTTGAGTAGTTTGCCTTAACCCACTTTGTTTAAATCCTTGTTTTTGTAATTTGCCAAAATTTTCAGAAATGAGTTTGTTAGGAAGGGCAAAGGGGTGGCTTGAGAAGAAGAGGCCCGCGCACTCCGATCGAGTTACTAGAGCCGCAGCTTCACCCTCGACTGCTAGGGTGAGCTACAATGAAGATCATGTGCCCCTAGAGTTGTTGGAAGACACAAGTCCAGCACGTGCTATGATGTTTCCATGTGATGAATTCCTTGAAGCTGCGGGAATCAAGGATGAGTTTTATAATCTTTGTGCTAATGCAGGTCTGACACGGCTCGTCACGTGCCGTGTTATTCAGTATCAAAAACTCACCTCCGGTTTCATTAACAGTTTTAGATATAACCTTGATACTGGTGCTATTGAGTTTAAAATTTACAATGATCTTATCACCATGCCCTTGGGAAAGTTTTGTGAAATAATAGGTGTGCCAAACGTTGGGCGGACGGCTAAGATGACCTCTCAGCCCTCCGAGCTGAAAACCGTCTTCAACTCTCTCTGCAGCATGGGTACGAGGGATATTCATCAGTCAAAAATCTCCAGCATCTTATTCCCTCACCTCAGGTATTTTGCATATTATGTTGCTAGAGGGGTATTAGCTCGTGACAACACGAGCAACATTTCTGCGCCGGATATTGCTATCCTGGCAACCGCCCTTTCAAGGAGGTTTGATTATAATCTGGGTGCCTTAATTGCTCGACGCCTTGCTATGAACGGTAACAGGGGAGATTTATTTGGTGGCGTTTATGCCACACTTATCTTAAAACATCTTAAAGGCACCCCACACCCTGATGATGAGCCTTTTACTTATTTAAGTTTTGATCTTACTGCTATGAAAAGGCATAAGTTTGTTACCATGACTTCTGAGCTTAGTAATCTTGTTTATATCTTGCGTTTCGGAACTACCGCGGAATGCGAGATCCGTCTACCTGCACCTCTTTTGTTTGATTTTTCTCGCAGGAACGGATGGTCCTTTGATGTTATTCAGTTCGATGAGTTCATGGCCCAGCATCAGTTTCATAACCCCATGGAGGGGGTTGTGCCCGACGAGGAGGAGCACGGTGAGTTACCACCTTTTCAGGGGGAGACCGTCACCCAGTTTGGTGAAGGGTCTTCCTCTGCTTGGAGTACGGACTCTTCCTCGTGGGAGGATCCGAGGAGTTCGGTGTACGCGCCGGAATCCTTCTACGATCCTTGGACTCACCACCATTCCCCCGGAGCAGGAGGCTCCTGGGGGCAGTAGCTAC
This sequence comes from Secale cereale, assembly GCA_902687465.1. Taxonomy (NCBI): domain Eukaryota; kingdom Viridiplantae; phylum Streptophyta; class Magnoliopsida; order Poales; family Poaceae; genus Secale; species Secale cereale. The sequence goes on along the minus strand of LR738712.1, from coordinate 540,393,363 downwards.
TACCAACTTAGGCCAAAAGCCTAAGCTTGGGGGAGTACGTGCCCTTCTCACTTTTCCATTGTATTATCTGTTTTATTCGCTTTGATCTTTTCGAGGTTTTTGCCCGTTCTTCTTTATCTCTTTCTTCGCAAAAACAACAAAAAGATTTTCTCTTTCTTTTGCTTTCGTTCAACCTTTGAAATAATCCAAAAATATTTCCTTTCTCTCTTTATTTTGCTTTGTTTTCAGAGTTCAGCTCGAGTCCGTGATGGCATTTAATTATATTTCCTACGTTCGTTCGTGCAAGTGACGAGGTAGTAATGACGAAGATCGACTGAAGGGAAGCAACAAGGGAAAACCGGTATGAACTCTTCTTGTTTCTAATTTTGTACATATGCCTGTACTTATGATCTAGAGACCAGATTGTAGCGACATAGTTCTATGTTTACAATGATCTCCCAGTGGTTCATGCTTTCCTTGTGGCTAGTCTCGAATAGCTAGAGTATATAATGTGTTATTGAAATGATTCACATGCATTGCACTGTTCATAGTTTGGTATACTAAGGTGGTATTTCCCTTTGGAGAATTATTGGATTGACTTGGCACATGTTTACACATGTTTAAGACTAAAAAGTCTGCTCTGCCTTGATGATCTTTGAGTTTCAGAATAGTTATATCACTTTCATGCCCAATTCAATGTTGCTTTGTCGCTCTTGATGATTATGGCCGTTATTGCTCTCTAGTTGGTTGCTCCCAGTCTTTTGCTAACCTTCACCTGTACTAAGCGGACTGACTGCTTGTGCATCCAAAATCCTTTAAACCAGTTATGCCATATGAGTCCACCATACCTTCCTATACATGGTATTTACTTGCCATTCCTAACGAAGACTTTCGTGTACCATCTTAAAATTATTCAAAAGCATTTCTCTTTTGTGCCTCTGTTTTAGCTCATGAGGAAGTAGTAGTTAATTCATGATCTTTTTAAGTTGGACAAGTTTCACCCCGGGATTGCATGTCTAATCTGCAAACCCCTAATACGAGAAGGAACTGGCAAAGAGTGCGCCCGTCTCATAAAAGATAATACAACAAACAAACCCTCCTTCACGCTTTGTTCATGAGAAATCAGAAAACTTTTGGCAGTGATAAACAAAGGAGATTAAGGGGATGTGATCGTCCCCGTGCGGGAGCCGTTCCTCGAAACTTGTCCAGCTCGAGAAGTAATTGGGTTGTCTACTAGCATTCGTTGATGAAATATGCACCTCTCAAAAACATTTTTACCTCTGTTTTCAAAACCAAGAGCTCTGGTACATGTTTAGTCTTTGTTTCCAACCATGGGTTTTCAACCTCGCCATCAAATTCCACGGTTCGAGAGTCTCCACCTTCTTTCTTCAAAGCACCAACTAGGAGAGCATAATTGTCATTCTGAGTGTAATGTGCATTGTCCCAAAGTATTACATTGTCTTCTGCATGCTTGTGATATTATTTATTCTGAAGTTCTTAGTTCTAGTCTCCTTTAAAACTCTGGAGGAGTTTCTGCATTTATGTTTTGCTTCACTCATGGAGGCTAGCGAGATACCACTCTAGTATGTTCAAGCTATGTGCAATGTAATCTTGTCTTGATTTTCAGTAGTATATTATTTACTTCTAGGTATTTGTGATTGGTCACTTGAAAGAAGGATTGCTCCGTGCATTGTCCTCATAGCATTGTTTCAATACTTGCTAGACTCTTTTCGTAGTACATGCTTATATACATCTAATGAAGCAAAAGAGTTTGTCAAAGTTTTCTTTGTCGCGTCCAGTTCGTTGAACTGAATTGCTTGAGTACAAGCAATATGCTAAGCTTGGGGGAGTTGATACGTCTCAAACGTATCTACTTTTCCAAACACTTTTGCTATTGTTTTGACCTCATTCTTGCATGATTTGAACTAAACTAACCCGGACTGACGCTGTTTTCAGCAGAGCTGCCTGTATGGTTTTATTGTATGCAGGAAAACGGATTTTTAGGTGTCTCAGAAAATTCCACGAAAAATCACAAAAAATCACAAAAAATCCACGCACCCGAAGGAACCTTGTGCCAGAAGATGGGCCAGAGGGCAGCCAGGGGGGCTCCAGGCGCCCCCACCCCTGGCCGCCGCGCCAGGCCGCCTGGGCGGGCCCTACCTCCCCTGGTGCCCTACTTTGACCCGTATTTATCCAGTGACGAGAAAACCCCAGATCAGAGGTCGTTTTCCCAGTTTTCGTCGTGGAGCCTCCGCCACCCTCTGTTCTTCTTCGGGAGGGCTAATCTGGAGGCTGATTTGGCCTCCGGAGAGGGGAGATCGTCGCCATCGTCATCATCATCACCACTCCATCCTCCCTCCCTGACTTCTCCTTCCATGTGTGAGTAATTCCCTGCTGTAGGCAAAGGGGATGGTAGGGATTGGATGAGTTAGATCATGTAATAGTTTATCAGATTGTTGGGGGCATGTTGCCTATCATCTACTATGGTGTTTATCATCTTTGCTTCAACTTGTTGTTCTTAATGCTTGTCACTTAGGGCCCGAGTGCCATGATTTCAGATCTGAACCATATGTGTTTGCATGAATATATTTGTGTTCTTGATCCTATCTATGAGTTGTTTGCACCTATTACGGTCCGGAACCGGCGATCCCAAAAGTGACAGCTTGGAACACCAAAGGGGATGGTCCATAGTTTGAGGATTACATGTATCCATTGAGTTTATTGCTTTGTTCCGGTGCTCTTTGACAGGAGCACCTTAATCTCCATAAGTTCCTTTTGGCCCCGTTCGTAGCGGGATGGTAGGACAAAAGATGTTGTGCAAGTTCTTATTGCAAGCACGTACAACTACCCGTGGGATACATGCCTAGTGTTTGATATTTGCCTAGATGATCATTACTTTTCTGTGTGCCTTGCCCCAGGTTAGATTCATGATATATCTCATCCATGCAACGCCCAACCATCCATCTCCCTAGCCTACAGTGTTTTAAATCCCGCTGGTTACTAGTTGCTACTCTTGCTGTTTACTTTTACTATTTACTTTTGCTGTTTACTTTTACTATCACCACCATCACTATCATATCACCGTTACCACTTATCTTTTGTTGCAAGTAAGTATATTTCAGGTGCGGTTGAATTGACAACTCAACTGTTAAAGCTTATAAATACTCTTTGGCTCCCCGTGTGTCGAATCTATAAATTGGGTAATTCTTACCCGCGAAGACTATCTCGATCCCTTACGGTTGAGGGTTATCAGCATCGGTGCAATAAGGCAATAAAAATTGCTTCTAAATGTGTTTGGTCAATTAGTGTAAGAGAAAATTGAGCGTTCTACGAACTTGTGATGGCAAAGTAATAAAAGCGACGGTCTGCATAATAAAGGTTGCTATCATAAGGGGCAATATAATGTGACGTTCTTTTGCATTAAGGGATTGAGCATACAAACAAAAAGCACATGACAACCTCTGCTTCCCTCCGTGAAGGGCCTACCTTTTACCTTTATGTATTTACTTTCATGCAAGAGTCAAAGTATTCTCCCCTATTACTTTTTATTTTCTCTTTTTGCAAGCATCATGTGTTGAGGAAAGATCTAGGCACATATATCCAGTTGGATATGAGTGAGCATGAGTTGTTATTGTTGACATCACCCTTGAGGTGAATACGTTGGGAGGCAAAACTATAAGCCCCTATCTTTCTATGTGTCCAGTTGAAACTTTTTGCTCATGGGTATGCTGTGAGTGTTAGCAATCATAGAAGATTAAAAGATAGTTGAGTATGTGGACTTGCCAAAAGGCTCCGATACGTGACCCTTCCTGAAAACATGATGAATTGTAGTTGCAAAGTTGACTGAGAACATTGTTTGTTGGTTTCCAATAAAGTTTATGCTTCCTACTTCGATATTGTGATGAATTGTTACTTGTTTATGAGAAGTTATATGATAAAGTTTGTTGCTGTTATAATAATAACCATGGTGCTATTATGCCTGTATTTGGCTTTTATCGACACCTCTCTCTCTCTCTCTCTCTAAACATGTGGAGATGATTTTTGATATCGGCTTTCGCTTGAGGACAAGCGAGGTCTAAGCTTGGGGGAGTTCATACATCCATTTTGCATCATGTTTTCCTACTGTTATTTATAATATGTTTATGCATAATAATGCTTTATGGAGTAATTCTAATGCGTTTTCTCTCATAATATGACAGGTTGGTACAAAGAGGGAGAATGCTGGCAATTGGAATTGTGGACCTGAAAAAGTATGCCAGAGATACATATTTTGCACATCTCCAAATGAGCTGAAAAGTTACGAAGAATTACTTTGGAATATATATAAAAAATACTGGAGCAAATAACTACCGAAGGGGGGCCACCTGGTGACCACAAGACACCAGGGCGCGCCAAGCCCCCCAAGTGCGCCCTGGTGGGTTGTGGCTAGCCCATCCCACCTCCGGTGCCCACCTTCTAGTATATAAGGTCTTTTGACCTAGAAAAAATAAGGACAAGACTTTCGGGATGGAGCGCTGCCGTCTCGAGGCGGAACTTGGGCAGGAGCACTTTTGCCCTCCGGCGGAGCGATTCCACCGGAGGAACTTCCCTCCCGTAGGGAGAAATCGAAGCCATCGTCATCACCATCAACCCTCTCATCTGTGGGAGGCCAATCTTTATCAAATCTTCAACAGCACCATCTCAACTCAAACCCTAGTACATCTTTTGTGTTCAATCTTTGTACCGGCACCTCAGATTGGTACCTGTGGGTGACTAGTAGTGTTGATTACATCTTGTAGTTGATTACTATATGGTTTATTTGCTGGAAGATTATATGTTCAGATCCATTATGCTATTTCATACCCCTCTGAACTTGAGCATGAATATCGTTTGTGAGTAGTTACTTTTGTTCTTGAGGTCACGGGAGAAGTCATGTTGCAAGTAATCGTGTGAATTTGATATGTGTTCGATATTTTGATGATATGTATGTTCTGATTCCCTTAGTGGTGTCATGTGAATGTCGACTACATGGCACTTTGCATCTTTGGGCCTAAGGGAATGCATTGTGGAGTAGTTATTAGATGATGGGTTGCTAGAGTGACAAAAGTTTAAACCCTAGTTTATGCGCTACTTCATAAGGGACTGATTTGGATCCATATGTTTAATACTATGGTTAGGTTTTATCTTAATATTTTTTTCGTAGTTGCGGATGCTTGCGAGGGGGTTAACCGTAAGTGGGAGGTTTGTTCAAGTAAGAATAGCACCCAAGCACTGGTCCACCCACATATCAAATTATCAAAGTAGCGAACGCAAACCAACCCAACATGATGAAAGTGACTAGATGAAATTCCCGTGTACCCTCAAGAACGCTTTGCTTATTATAAGAGACCGTTTTAGAATGTCCTTTGCCACAAAATAATTGGGCTAACTTGCTGCACATTATTTACCGTTACCGTTACTTGCTCGTTGCAAATTATCTTGCTATCAAACTACATATTACCGACAATGTCAATGCTTGCAGACATTACCTTGCTGAAAACGGCTTGTCATTTCCTTTTGCTCCTCGTTGGTTTCGACACTGTTACTTATCGAAAGGACTACGCTTGATCCCCTATACTTGTGGGTCATCACACAACAGGGGTAAGTATTTCCCTTGGTTATGAAACCAAGGTTATCAATCCAGTAGGAGAACCAAGCAATAATATGTAAAAAACACCCACAAACAACCAATATGGCAACACAAGCATAGAGGGGTTGTCAGTCGCTCAAGGGTATTGAAATATGATAAATAAATAGATTGATATATGCAAATAAAATAAAAGCAAATAAAACGCAGTAAAGTATTTTTAGATTTTTGGTCAAATAGATGTGAAAATATATGATAGAACATAGATCCGGGGGCCGTAGATTTCACTAGTGGCTTCTCTTGAGAAAATAGCATACGGTGGGTACACAAATTATTATTGGGCAATTGATAGAAAAGCAATCCAGCATGCATCGAGTGTATTAAGTTCATAGAGAAATGGAGTAATACAATAAGAACGGTGACATGATGTAGACAAGATCTATTCATGTAGGAATATACCCCATCTTGTTATCCTTAATAGCAACGATACATGCGTGTCATGTCTCTTTCTGTCACTGAGATTGAGCACCGCAAGTTTGAATCCATTACAAAGCACCTCTTACCATGGCAAGATAAATCAATCAAGTTTGCCAAACAAAACCAAAATATCAAAGAAGAAATACGAGGCTATAATAATCATATATGGATAGATCTGATCATAAACTCATAATTGATCGGATCCCAACAAACACAGTGCAAAAAAGAGATACATCAAATAGATCTCCAAGAATATCGAGGAGAACATTGTATTGAAGATCAAAAAGAGAGAAGAAGCCATATAACTACAAACTACAGACCGGTAGGTCTGTGGTAAACTACTCACGCATCATTGGAGGAGCACCGATGAGGATGATGAACCCCTCCGTGATCGTGTTCCCCTCCGGCAGAGCCCGAAAAATGGCCTCTAGATTGGATCTCATGGTTCTGGACTTGCGGCGCCGTCGACTCCTCTAGGGTTTCTAGAGAATTGTGGTATTTATAGAGTTGGAGGTCAGTGGAAAATCTTCCCATGGGCCTCTGGCACGCCCTGGTGCCTAGTGGGCCCCATGGGCCTCATCTGGTGTACCTCCTGGGCTCCCTGGGTGTCTTCTGGGCACAAAAAAATCCCCAAAAAGTTTCGTGGCATTTCAACTCCGTTTGGTATTGATATTCTGCAAAGTAAAAACCAGGCAAAAAAACAACAACTAGCATTGGGCACTATGCCAATATGTTAGTCCCAAAAATGATATAAAGTTGCTAGAATATATATGTAAAACATCCGAGATTGATAATATAATAGCATGAAACAATAAAAAATTATAGATACATTGGAGACGTATCAGGCATCATGCCGATAAGTTTTGCCTTTTTCCGAAACACATTTCAGATGCTGCCTAATAACTATTTGAACCCACACTAATGCATGAATAGTAAATTATGGTGGTGGCACATGGTATTATGAGAAAAGGCATATTATCCCCATCCACATTCAGAGAAGTGTAGATAAATCCTCCCACTGCTCCCGATAGCCTTCCCGCACTCACGTCATGTCTATTGTTGTCGCGTCCTCAAGCATCGGTGGGGCTGGGAATCAGGTTGTGGCACCTGTCTGTCTCCCTCCCCCTTCCACCACTATGGCGTCTATGGTGAGTTCTAGCCGGCCAGCGTGTCCTCCGACTTGTGACGCACACAAACTGAAATGGACATGTCTTTCCTTTAAAATACGGGGTATGGTTGAAATGGTTATTTGTATGCAAAAGGATGTGTGAATTGACCAAAAAAATGTGAATTAAGCTTAGGGGATGTGTTAAATGACATCTTCTCAATGCATAGGATTTTATAGGAATTAAGTTTTGGGATGAGTTTTTGGAATTAACGCCGTGTTTAGCGATATCAACGAAAAAAATGGGAGTTTAAAGGTGGGAGTTTATCAAGGGATTAGGCCTGGGAAGTTGATTATTAGTCTCAAATCCATGTTTGGTGTGTGGTGGGAATTCGTAGTAGAAATATGGCAGGAATTTTCTTCTGCATGAATTAACACGGGACTAAGGAAGATATACGTGGGAATTATCCTCTTAATTCTCATTTTCCCTTTCCTCCATAATTTCCTTCCCCCAACCAAATAGTGGATCATATGTCGCATACCTCTCAATATCTCATCCACTACCACTAATTTCCCTTAGCAAATAGGTTCCAAGTTGGGGTGGAATTAGAGTTGCTCTTAGGTGCATGAGTTTCTTCTGAGAAATGGTATGCACCAATGTTTCACCTGGGTGAGGCCGGGTAGCCAGGAAACAGGTGAGATAGGTTGAATGGGTGATTATTTACCATAGAATTGGTGGTGGTGTTTATTACATATTTATTTTCTTTTTGGATATTATGTGAACTAATTCAAGAGTTTAATATATGAATCCAGGGGCAGAGGGGCTCAGCCTACTCATCCAAAAAAAGGAAAAAGAGGATGATTACTAATCAACAAGACATGACATCACATTGCATTGTTTTGTACTCTCTAGGTACGCACGGTTGGTATGGTACGAATCTTCACCAGCTTGCCTCGTGTCGGAAGATATAAGGAGTCGCCAGAATCATGTTTTAGCTGGACTAGAGCATTGGAAAACCAGTACGGTCTAGGAACCATACATAAAACTATGAGAAGAGAAGATGCCTCTCATCATAGATTGTTGTGATAATGAGGTCAAGTCATGCTATCTAGCGGATTCATAGGCTTGAGAGGCATCTAGATAATGTACTCTCCTAATGGTTTACATGAGTCTCGCCATTAGTCTCTGCCTCTTTCAAGCTATGAATGTCAACCACGTGCATACTATGATTCGGGTGTGGCTTCGGTGCTAGGTGCAATCGTGGTCTAAGAGTCACACTTGTTGTCATACTTTGCATTGAGTTGTACTACATGGGAATATCATTTCTAGGAACAGGGAGGAGCCATCTCCACACCCATGCACTACTCTGCATTCACAGAAAATGGCAAACAAGCATTCCGCTCTGCTTTCGACGGACCCATATCAAACTTGTCTGAAGGCTACATAAAAGAAATTGTAATCTTGTACTCCTCAGCTTTAGACAGGAACTCGGAACTTTCAGAGAGTAGTATTTTGTTTTTTTTACCCTTTTACCACTAGTACAAAGGAAATATAGGCATGTTCTAAGTTCCCTTCTCTTCCAAAGCAATCATTTGCAGGTTGTGTAGACATAAACCTGTCAGGGAACTTATTTTCAGTATTACATCTAAATAGCCTTTGCATAACGACAAAAAACACAATCTATGCACAAAATTATACATTAGCTTGACATCTAAAGAAGGAAACAAGGATGACGTTGCATAGAAGCCCTGAAAGGTTGAATGCGAAAGTTGTTGAGTCTATAACTACATACAAATGGGACAAGAAAAGAGGAAGTGTTACTATAAACAAAAAACGGTGTCGAACATGTGTTGCATCTTGGTAAAGAACTTGATCGGATGGTAGTGATGCCCCGAGTAGTGTGCCCGAGGTGGCGACTCTGCCCTCTGCTTCGTCTTCCTCCTCAACTGGAAGAACAGGTGCATTATCTCCCAACACTCCATGGATAGGCCACTGCGCCTTACGATTATCTTAGGGTGGAACGGATGGACAGGCTCGACAATTCGCTTCTGACTCATTGGATCCAATGTGCTTGTTTGCACATCTCTAGGGAAAAGCCTATAAAACAAGTGTAGCAGTCTTTTAAGTTTTCATGTCTCTGATGTATGAGATGTATAGAACTGTCAACACATATATTGGTATGGAAGCCACTGCCCATTATTCAAAGCGGTCGATTTGTACATGACTTAACTCTGAGAACTATTTGTAGGTAATTTAATCTCATGTATCAACTGGAATGCCAAAGTAAAGTCCCTATCTAAAATTTTCAGATGTATCAATCTGCTTTGTGTTTGAGAAAGGTACAAGAATGAAATGTGAGGTTAAATCTTTGTTATCTAACGAAAAACAACGCATCTAATAGGTTCTTCACTTGCTTGGACAAGTGGGTAATAATTGTTTCTATGTTGAGCGGATGCACTATTTACCTTGGCATTTATAACGTATTTTTTTTATGGATTTTGTGTGAACTAATTCATGGTATAATATATGAATCCAGAGCCTCAGTCTACTCATCTACTCCCTCCGGAAACTAATATAAGAGTGTTTAGATCACTACCTTAGTGATCTGAAAGCTCTTATATTAGTTTACTGAGGGAGTAGAAAAGAGAGGGCAATTACTAATTAGCATAATTCTAGACAGGACACCATATTGTACTGTTTTGTACTTTCTGGGTACGCACGGTTGGTATGGTAGGAACCTCCACCGGCTTGCCTTGTGCCAGGGTGATATAAGGAATCGTCAGGACCATGTTCCAGCTAAGTCGTGCATTAGTAGATTGGTGGTACAATCTTGGAACTATACATAAAACTGCGAGAAGAGAAGCTAGCCTCTGATCCAAGACTGTTGTTGTTCTAGGCGAATAGTGATAATGGTATCAAGCCATTCTGTCCAGCGGATTCATAGGTTTGAGAGGCATCGGGACAATATACTCTCCCAGTCGTCACTATGTGCCTTAGGGTATGCCTCTTTCTAGCGGGGAATGCAAACCATGTGCCCACCAAGAATTCGGTGTGGCTTAAATGCTGGATGTACCCATGGCTCGAGATTATGCTTGTTGTCATACTTCTCGTTGAATTCTGAACATGAGTGGTGTCTGTAGGAACACGTAGAAGCCATCTCCACACCTGTACGTAACTCTGCACCCACAAAAGTGGCTAAAAAGCATAATGCACTATTTTTTACACATCCATATCGAACCGTCTCAATGTCTCAATGATAACCTTGTACTCTCTTTTTACCCTTTTGCCGCCAGTACAAATGAAACGCACGAGATCTAAGTTCTCTTCTCTCCAAAAAAAGGAAATTAGGCTCTGTAGACATAAACCTGCCAGAGAACTTATTTTCAATATTATTACATCTAAATAGCCTTTGCGTAACAAAGAAAAAACACAACCGATACACAAAATGATACCTTGACATCCAAAGAAGGAAACAAGGATGACGTTGCATAGAAGCCCTGAAAGGTTGAATGCGAAAGCTGCTGAGTCTACAACTACATACATTTGGGACAAGAAAAGAAGAAGTGCTACTATAAACAGAAAACGGTGCCAAACATGTGTTGCATCTTGGTGAAAAACTTGATCGGATGGTGGCGATGCCCCGAGAAGTGCGCGCGAGGTGGCGAGTCCGCCCTCTGCTTCTTTTTCCTCCTCAGCTGGAAGAACTGCTGCATTATCTCTGAGCACTCCGTGGAGAGGACACCGCGCCTTACAATTATCTTTGGATGGAAAGGGTGGACAGGCCCGGCGGTTTGCTTCTGATTTGCTGGATCCAATGTGCTTGTTTGCCCATCTCCAGGGAAAAGCCTATAAAACAAGTGCAGCAGTCTCTTAAGTTTTCATGTCTCTGATGAATGAGATGTATAGAATTGACAGTACATATATGATGATGAAAGGCATCGCCCATTATTCAAAGCAGTCCACTTGTACATGACTTGACTCTGAGAACTATTTGCAGGTGATTTAAAATTATGTATCAACTGGAATGTCTGACTAAAGTCCCCATCTAAAATTTTCAGATGTATATAAATCTGATTTGTGTCTGAGACGGATACTAGAATGAAATGCAAAGTCAAATCTTTGTTAGCTAACGAAAAGCAATGCATCTAATAGGTTCTTTAGTTGCTTGGACAAGTGGGGAATAACTGTTTTTACTTCCATTTTTTTATATGAAGTTAGGGTATTTAGCATTACAAAGTAGATGGATGCAAACTTATGGTGCTGGCATATGGTACTTATCTGAAAAGGCTAACAAGTTTCTTTCTATCATGGCAACAAGCTTCACCTTTTTCTGCAACACTTTCCACATGCGCCCTAATAACCATTTGAACCAGCAGTAACGAATAAACGCTAACTTATGGTGCTGGCATATGGTACTTATCTGATAGAAAGGAAAAGGCCATATTATCCCCTTCCACATTCAGAAAAGGCTAACAAGATACACCATGCCATCGCACTCCAACTAACGTGTATGTACAATCCCACCGCCTGGAGTCAAGTATTCATTGACTCGAACTTGGGTTTCTATTCATCGTAGTGTCGGAGCCTCCCTTGTAGATTTTCTGTAAATGCTAGGGCATAACTTCAAGATGGTGGTGTAATCATTCAACCAATAAAGCACATGGATAATCCATTTTGGCTGTGGAGAGCAGGTATGTGTGTGTGTTGAGGAGG
>LR738712.1:540340127-540381463 GCA_902687465.1 Secale cereale | reverse complement strand
ATGACTAGAATTTTCTCCTTAACTCACTAAGAACAGAAAACGACCAACTACAGCCCAGCATCTGAATTATAACATCATCTTGAGAAGTTAAATTGCCAGATGAATCCAAATAACAATATTTTAAAGGCAAAATATTGTGGTATAAAAAAATAACCAACTATGAATCTATGATATTGTGCTACATGGTAATATGGTATACTTCCCATACCTAACCCAGCTTCCATCGGCTCCAAGAAGCTTGTTCGGGGCTCCCCATACTACAGTGTCAACTCTTGCTTGAAGAATAGCACCAGCACACATTGCACAAGGTTCCAGTGTCACATAAAGTGTTGTATCCTGCATTAGTTTTAGTTAGCAAATTTGTGGAAAGGATGATATATATGTAACTTAGTCTAAGGATTCACAAAACTGAGGAATTTTGCATACATAACTTTTTATTAAAAAAATACTTTACAAGAAATTTCAAAAAAGAAAGATGCACATTGCTTGTGATAACTGAAAAGCAATAGTCTTCCTGAACTTCAAAAATAACAACGAACAAAATTACAGACAATACATCAAGCAAAGACCAAGGACATGGACCTGTCTGAAACTATGAACCATACACATGTAATTATTGTGCATAGTCAATTATCCATGTCCAATTCCCAAATGTCAAGTTTGAGATAATTGTGCACCAGATAAATATAAATAATAATCAATATAACAAAGGAAATGACTTAATAGGAGGGCAATGGATTCTCTTGCAATGCTTGACAGGATTGAGTAAGAAAAAAAGGTATTGGGTGTGAAATAGTACCGCCAGGCGCCACGTCTTAAGTTTGCTAGAAGCTTCTCTTATACAAACAATTTCAGCATGTGCAGTTGAATCCCTGAGATCTTCAACTCTGGACATAAAGTTAAGATTTCAGATTTTTTTGCCAACAGTTGGCTATATCGTACTATAATATGCGAGAATTATACTATACTATACTCACAGATTGCAGCCACGAGCAATAATTTCACCATTATGTACTAGCACAGCTCCAACTGGCACTTCCCATATATCTGCAGCCCTCTGAGCTTCCAGTAAAGCCTCCTTCATGAATAGTTCATCAGTCTTTCTCTGTTCAGCATCATGCTGGTATGCTTCCTCCCATTCATCAAACGTTTCCTTCCGTACCTGCTTATTTCTCTGAATCTTTCTCCTCTTCAGCTCAGCATCTTTGTCTTCTGTTCTTAAAACTTCAGGGGCCTTATGCCCAACAATCTTCTCTTTCATCCCAGTGGAACCACCAGTAGGTAATTCCGTTAATTCTAAGAAAGCAGATGAGGTATTTTCATGTGGTACCATTGCCTGAGTCTGAGGAATCTGGTAAGGTGTTATAGCAACTGAAGGTCCATATCTCCAGCTACCTGCACCGTCACTGAGACCAGCTTCCTTAGCTTTGATGGTCGTAGAAGAGGTGCCGGCTGAGACTCGTTTTCCAGCATCAATTTCAGCGGAACCCTGAGTTGAGATTCCGGATGAACCAGCACCTTCATGTTCAGGTGAATGTCCTACTGTGACATCTACCGAAGTTGATATGCTATCCTCAGCTGAGCTTCCGGTGATATTTCCTTTGGGTGATGCACCCACATCAGACTGTTTTGCTCTCTCCCCTGAAATCTGCACATCATCCTTGGTTATTTTGGGTACGGAGTCTCCTTTGGATCTACCTACTTCAGGCACATTGCCAGCTCCTGATATTTGCAAACCTTGTGTACCTGTAGGCAAGCTTTCATCCTTTAGCGTTGATGCTACTATAGATTCTGATTCTCCACTGTGTGACTTCATCAATGAATGATCATTTTGTTTGCTACTCCAATTTCTCTTTTGAATGCCGTCATTATCATGCCCCTGACTTGACAGCCAACCCTCCGACCTCTGAGAATTACCGGATGAACTTTCCCTAAATGATTTGCTGGTAGAGTCATGAGATTCACCATGCTTAACCCAACCAAGACGGACTATGTCTGCAACATAGGCCCAAAGTGACTTGTGAACTTTTTTAGCAATAGCAGTTTCACTTTTGGGTGTCTGAGAGGCTGAGTTGGTACCTCCATCAGCTGAGAACCCTTCCTCCTTATCGGCCGTCTTAAAGGTCTCTTGAGAAGTAGTACTTTGAACATCCCAAATCTCATCTGATGGTCCCTTCATTCTGGACCTGGATGAAGATCTCGTTGCACCTTCCATTATGGACTTCTCGGTTTTCTTTGTTGAAGTAGTATCTGCATCTGAGGCTCCTCTTTGGAGCTCACTAACGAATTGGCCTACATGAAATGTAGATGATTTCTCTAATCGAGCAGCTGATTCTAACAAGCTTTCGTTGACAGACTTTCTGGTAGATGAACCACCTTGTATATTTTCTCTTGCGGTAGTTTCAGACCTTCCCGGTATTGTTCCTCTTTGCTCCATATCCACATTAATGATAGATGCCTCTTCGGTGCTCTTGATCCCCAAACTAGTAATATCTTTGTCATCAGAGATTCTGCCGGTGCCTGTATGCTGCGAGTTCAAAACTGTGTCATGCTGCACTAATCTCCCGGTTTCTTCTACTCTTGTCAGTCTTTCTCTAGAATCCTGAGAGGATTCAGAAAATGTGGTCCCAACTTGATTGCTTCTGTCTATACCAGAACCTTGTGTAATTTGCAGATCACTCTCATCACGGCTATCCCTTGCCTCCACAATATTGAGGGCTGAAGTCCTACGAGCTTCATTGTTGCTTCGGTTATGCGAATTGCTAACAACCGCAGTGTCACTAGCGTGGATCTTAGTAAGATCAATTTGTTCCTTCACACTACTAACAGTGTTTACAGATGAGGATGGCTGAAATCGATCATATATTCTTGTTTGGATATGGCTTTCTGAAGTACTTGTTGTAGCAACATTGCTAGTACGGGCCTTAGTAAGTTCCGCTTGTTCTTGCATGTCTTTTGTGCTGTCAATAACTGGAACCGAGTGAACTTGACCATACACTCCAGTGTCATGATGACTCTGCGAACCCCTGAGTATTGTATTATCGCCAGCAATGACCTTGTTTTGATGGATTTGTTCTTGCTGATCCCTTGCCTGGTCAATGAGACTTATGCTAGAGATAGAGTTTACATCTGATCTAGTATCAGAATGATTTAGTGAGCTCCTAGAGGCAGAAATATCACTGGCATGAATTGTGGAAACATCAACATGTGTAACATTCTGCACATCTATGTCCGTTTCATGTATCACCTGCTGGTTTACATACCTCCTTTTGTCTCTTGTAATATGAGTTATATTTTCTACAGAGGTAGATCTATCATCGATATCCATCTGGTTGACTTCCTCATAATTTCTCTGTGAGTGAGATGCCCTGCTAACATGTTGACTACTATCCATCTTTATATCTGTGAGCTTTTCTGTGTTTAACCTTGAGTCAGTGAGTGCGACAGCCTGCTGATCCACCACATCATGCTGATCAATTTGTCTTCTACTGTCACTAGCCATCTTTACAGAACTTTGAAGAGAAGATGACTTACTATCAATGTAGTTTATTCTATCTTCCAGTTGATTACTCCGTGTTTCTGAATCCAGTTCAGTATTGTTACCTCTGTTTACTGATGTCTCCACTATCCTCTGTGAGCTCTTTGATTCATCCTTTTGTGCCACTACTTGCTGGTCCACATCGCTACTGTGCTTCAAAATGGAAGAGTTCTTCGAACTGGAAATCAACCTCGTATCATCCTCGGTTATAACCTTGACATCTTGTGTTCCTGTCCTATGATCTCTTACCCGGACAAGTTGTGCATCATCATAACCGTACTCATCTTTCTCATCATTTGACAAACCAACTAAGGAAGAATAGCGTCGGCCTCTCTCTTCCAATGTCTGTGAAACTTGTCGGTCTACATTATCATCCCACCGCACCCTCAAGGATGAATTCCCCCTTCCAACTCTTGTATCAACAGTGTTCCTTGAACTCGAAGCCCTCTGTGAATCATCCTCATGAAATGCAGATGCAGACCTTTGAGACCTACCATGTGAGTAGTGCTTACGCTCAGCGATATCTTGATCATCATCCTCCATATACTTCTTTCTCCTTGTGTTCTGAATAACAAATCTTTCATCATCATTTCTAAGGCGCCTCCCATCTCTTCTCACATCATCCTCACTGTCGATTTCAAAATCTATCCTCCCTCTTCTCCGATCAAATCTTCGGTCATCCTCATTGTACCTGCCAGCTCCCACTCTTCTAGCATCAAGCACATCCTCATATTCAGAATCCCTTCTTTCTCTTCTCCGATCATATTTCCTGTCATCCTCACTGTATCTTCGAGCACCAACATTCCTTGCCTCATCAGACTCAAACTCCCTCCTGTCTCTCCCTTCCATCACATCGCTTCTTCGCCTTGTATCCTCGTCGTTGATGTAACCCCTCTGCTCCAACCTCCTCCGATGATACCGATGCCTGTCATGTATCCCGTTCGCATCCCTAATTTCCCTCCGCCGGCCACTGTACTCGCCTTCATCATAGTACTCATTTTCCACACCCTTCATCCGACGGCAATCTCTACATCTATCACCATCTTCTTCTTCTTCTTCTTTCCACTTCCTTCTAAAACTCGACTTACCTGGCCGCTCCCACTGAGCGTGACCACATTGATCCTCGTCCTCTTCATCATCCCAATCACTATGGCATTCCGTCGAATAACTTCTGTGCGGCCACTGGCCACCCTC
The DNA here is from genome assembly GCA_902687465.1 of Secale cereale. Lineage (NCBI taxonomy): Eukaryota > Viridiplantae > Streptophyta > Magnoliopsida > Poales > Poaceae > Secale > Secale cereale. Next base: position 540,376,731 of record LR738712.1, on the reverse strand, counting down.
ATACTCCCACACCTCCTGCCGCACCGCCCTCCCCAGCAACCTCGGCGTATCCCGATGTCCACAGCTAGTTCCGAGACCTAACCTGCCACTGCCGTAGCTGCCGCAACCGCATCCCCGCGCCTTCAATCGCCGGCAACCCACTCCAAGATCCGACCGTCCAGCGCCCTGCCCGCAGCATCGGCGCCCGCGCCCCTCCAATCCCCAAGTAACGTGCTGAACATACGACCTTCCGCCGCCGCCGCCGCCGCTGCTGCAGCAGCGGGCGGCCGCACGCCGGTGGCAGCAGCTGTGCGGCGGATGCTGCGGGGGCGGGGGCCGGAGCCGCGCGGAGAGGAGGAGGAGGTGAGCAGAGTGGCGGAGGAGGTACCCGTCGAGCAGGAAGCGGGGAGAGAGGTGAGGGTTGAGCGGGAGTAGCTCGCGGTGAGCACCGTCGCCGTCGTAGTGCTGCTGGCTGCAGTGGTGCGACGGGGCGTAAGGAGAATGGGAGCTATAGGCTGGCTTCGCGGCCCTCAGCGCGAAGGCGGCGGCGGAGTAGGAGCTGTACATGGCGGGAGCGGGACCAGGGGCGCGCGGCGGCCGCCGGCGGTCCGACCGCCGGAGGGTGGAGCTGTGAGCGTGGGGTTTGAGGTGGGAGTGTCGTCTCGGGCTGGAGACTGGATCGCCCTTGACCGGACGTCAGGGACTGCCAAACCCATGAGACATGCTTTCCCTGCTGTACGATCGGAAATGGACGGCTCAGATTGAGCGCCACTGGTTCCTGACACTTGTTCAGTGAGCCAGCTGCGGCGCATGCTGTGTGCTGGATCAGATACCGTCATCATTAAATTATTTCCGTCACGCGACTGCTAGCGGTTTAGCAGCTTGAATTGCGTGTACGCGACTAGTTTGGGTTTGGAAAAGGTGGCTTGCTGCAAGTCATGGGCGGCGCGACGACAAGATCAAGATGCGAGATGTGGATGGAACGTGGGGTATCATGGCCTCACCCTCACACCACACACGGCTTTGCTCCGTTTGTTTTGGTGGCATCAACGATTTTTCAGTCTGTGATATCTTACGGATAAAATATGCAGCTACGCCCTCCGTAAAGAAATATAACCTGCTGTGAGCGAATAAGGAGCCTACAGATCCTCCTTGGACGGTTTGGTACTCCCTGCTGTCGACGATGGACCTTTTCTTTTCTTTTTGAAGTGAGCTAGGGTCTTTATTCAAAACTCAAGTGTGTGTGGAATACAAATTATATCTAGACGGTATCCTAGCCACGAGTGGCGACCAACTGATAAAGTAACAGCGGCCTTAACTAATGCATGAGCTTCAAAGTTGCTCTTTTTAGGCTCAAAACAAAATATTACATCGTTAAAATCCATACTTCTATGATTTATCTCACTAACCGGTGGTGCGTAGACTGAAGCAGCTCCCTTCTTGATGTTTTTTTACCACCTCTAGACAATCTGAGGCCACCATCAACCGATGGATATGAAGATCAGCAGACAAGGCTAGTGCTTCATTACATGCATGTGCTGTTGGAAATATGCCCTAGAGGCAATAATAAAAGAGTTATTATTATATTTCCTTGTTCATGATAATCGTTTATTATCCATGCTATAACTGTATTGATTGGAAACTCAGATACACGTGTGGATGAATAGACAGATTTTGTGTCCCTAGTGAGCCTCTACAGGACTAGCTCGTTGATCAAAGATGACCGCGGTTTCCAGGTCATAGACATGAGTTGTCATTTGATAACGGGATCACATCATTAGGAGAATGATGTGATGGACGAGACCCAAACGTTAACATAGCTTTTGATCGTGTCAGTTATCGCTATAGTTTTTCTGCATGTCAAGTATAAGTTCCTATGACCATGAGATCATGTAACTCACTGACACCGTAGGAGTGCTTTGTGTGTACCAAACGTCACAATGTAACTGGGTGACTATAAAGGTGCTCTACAGGTATCTCCGAGGGTGTCTGTTGAGTTGACATGGATCAAGACTGGGATTTGTCACTCCGTGTGACGGAGAGGTATCTCCGGGCCCACTCGGTAATACGTCATCTCAATGAGCTCAAAAGTGACTAAGTAGTTGGTCACGGGATTATGTATTACGGTAACGAGTAAAGAGACTTGCCGGTAACGAGATTGAACTAGGTATAGAGATACCGACGATCGAATCTCGGACAAGTAACATACCGACGAGACAAAGGGAACTGTATACGGGATTGCCTGAATCCTTGACATCGTGGTTCATCCGATGAGATCATCGAGAAACATGTAGGAACCAATATGGGTATCCAGATCCCGCTATTGGTTATTGACCTGGGAGTGTCTCGGTCATGTCTACATGGTTTCCGAACCCGCAGGGTCTACACACTTAACGTTCGGTGACGCTAGGGTTGTTAGTGAGAAAAGTGTATGGTTACCGAAGGTTGTTCGGAGTCCCGGATGAGATCCCGGACACGACGAGGGTCTCCGGAATGGTCCGGAGACGAAGATTGATATATAGGATGAAAGGTTTCGGAGTACCGGAAGTGTTCCGGGGAGCATCGGGAAATCGGCGGAGTACCGGAAAGGTTTTCGGGGGGTCCGGAAGAAGTTCTGGGCCTAGTGGGCCACAAGGGGGAACACCACAGCCCTCAGGGGGCTGTGCGCCCCCCCTGGGCCCTCTCCTCATGCGGCTAAGGGGGTGGGACCCCCTAGGGCTGGCCGCACCCCTTGGCCTTGGGGGGCAAGGCACCTAGGGGGGGAAACCCTAGGGCCTGGCCGCCCCCCCCTGCCCTGGCCGCCGCCCCCTCCCCTTGCCCTGGCCGCCGGCCCCTAGGGGGAAACCCTAGGGCGCCCTCACCTCTCCACCCCCCCTATATATAGTGGGGCAAAGGGAGGGCAGCCAACACAGTTTGTGCCTCGGTGCTGCCCTCCCTCTCCCGTCATATCTTCTTCTCCCGCGGTGCTTAGGCGAAGCCCTGCTGGAGTTCTTCTCCACCATCACCACCACGCCGTCGTGCTGCCGGTTCTCCATCAACCTCTCCTCCACCCCTTGCTGGATCAAGAAGGAGGAGACGTCCCCGAGCCGTACGTGTGAAGAACGCGGAGGCACCGTTGCTTCGGTGCTAGGTCTTCGGCGATCTGAATCGCGACGAGTACGACTCCATCATCCGCGTTCATAACGCTTCCGCTTAGCGATCTACAAGGGTACGTAGATCACACTCCCCTCTCGTAGTTGCATCTACTAGATTGATCTTGGTGAACGGTAGGAAAATTTTTGTTTCCCATGCAACGTTCCCCATCAGTGGCATCATGAGCTAGGATCTTGCGTAGATGCTTTCTCGAGTAGAACACAAAAGGGTTTGTGGCGTTGATGTTTAAATTGCTGCCCTCCTTAGTCTTTCTTGATTCAACGGTATTATAGGATGAAGCGGCCCGGACCAACTTTACATGTCCACGTACATGAGACCGGTTCCATCGACAGACATGTGACTTTTGTTGCATAAGATGGCTGGCGGGTGTCTGTCTCTCCTATCTTAGTTGAATCGGAATAGAACAAGGCGGTCCTTGTAGAAGGTTAAATAGCAACTTGAATATCACCGTTGTGGTTTTGCGTAGGTAAGAAGCGTTCTTGCTAGATACCCATAGCAGCCACGTAAAACATGCAACAACAAATTAGAGGACGTCTAACTTGTTTTTGCAGGGTATGTATGTGATATGATATGGCCAATGACATGATGAAATATATTTGATGTATGAGATGATCATGTTGTAATAGTTAATATCGACTTGCATGTCGATGCATACGGCAACCGGCAGGAGCCATAGGGTTGTCTTTAATTTTTGTATGACCTGCGTGTCAATCATTAAGCGCTTTGTAATGCTTTACTTTATCGCTAAACGGTAGCAATAGTAGTAAGAGCATGGTGGCGCCGACAACCCCGATGGCGACACGATGATGGAGATCATGATGATGGAGATCATGGTGTGGCGCCGGTGACGATGGAGATCATGCCGGTGCTTTGGAGATGGAGATCAAAAGCACGAGTTGATGGCCATATCATGTCACTTATGATTTGCATGTGATGTTAATCCTTTTATGCATCTTATTTTGCTTAGGACGACGGTAGCATTATAAGATGATCCTTCACTAAAATTTCAAGATAAAATTGTGTTCCCCCCGAGTGTGCGCCGTTGCGAAGGTTCGTCGTTTCGAAGCACCACGTGATGATCGGGTGTGATAGACTCTACGTTCGCATACAACGGGTGCAAGCCAGTTTTGCACGTGCAGAACACTCGGGTTAGACTTGACGAGCCTAGCATGTACAGACATGGCCTCGGAACACGGAGGACCGAAAGGTCGAGCATGAGTTATATAGTAGATATGATCAACATGTTGATGTTCACCATTGACACCACCTCATCTCACGTGATGATCGGACTTGGGTTGGTGAATTTGGATCATGTCACGCTCGAATGACCGGAGGGATGTCAATTTGAGTGGGAGTTATAATTAATTTGATTAGGTAATAACTCACTTATCATGAACAATAGTCTAAAATGTCTTTGCAAATTTTGGTTGTAGATGGCTCGCGCAGTAGCTCCCCTGAATTTTAATGCGTTCCTAGAGAAAGCTAAACTGAAAGATGACGGGAGCAACTTTGTGGACTGGCTCCGCAATCTGAGGATCATCCTCACAGCTGCCCAAAAGGTTTATGTCCTAAATGCACCGCTAGGTCAACCCCCCGCTCCTGGAGCCTCTGCGGACGATATGAACGTCTGGTAGACGCGTTCGGATGACTATTCGATAGTACAGTGTGCCATGTTGTACGGCTTGGAAGGAGGACTTCAAAGGCGTTTTGAACGTCATGGTGCATATGAGATGTACACAGAGTTGAAGTTCATCTTTGAGAAGAATGCTAAGATCGAGAGGTATGAGACCACCGATAAATTCTTCGCTTGCAAGATGGAGGAGAATTCGTCTGTCAGTGAGCACTTGCTGAAGATGTCTGGGTACTATACCCGCATAGCTGATCTGGGACTTGTGTTCCCGGATGAGGCTATCATTGACAGAATTCTCCAGTCACTCCCTCCAAGCTACAAGAGCTTGGTGCAGCAGTATAACATGCAAGGGATGAACAAGACCATCGCCGAGCTGTTTTCGATGCTGAAAGTCGCTGAGGCAGACATCCAGAAGGAGTATCAAGTGTTGATGGTCAATAAGACCACCAGTTTCAAGAAGAATGGCAAGGGCAAGAAGGGTAACTCTAAGAAGGGTGGCAAAGCAGTTGCTAATCCAGTGAAGAAACCCAAGGCTGGGCCCAAGCCAGAGACTGAGTGTTTCTATTGCAAGGGGAATGGCCACTGGAAGCGGAACTGCCCCAAGTATCTGGCGGACAAGAAGGGGGCCAACAACAACAAAGGTATATGTGATATACATGTTATTGATGTGTACCTTACCAACTCTCGTTGTAGTGCCTGGGTATTTGATACCGGTTCGGTTGCTCACATTTGCAACTCTAAACAAGAACTGCGGAATAAACGGAGGCTGGCGAAGGACGAAGTGACGATGCGCGTGGGAAATGGTTCCAAGGTTGATGTGATCGCCGTCGGCACGCTCGCTCTTCGATTACCATCGGGATTAGTTATGAACCTGAATAATTGTTATTTAGTGCCTGCGTTAAGCATGAACATTATATCTGGATCTTGTTTATTGCGAGACGGTTACTCATTTAAGTCAGAGAATAATGGTTGTTCTATTTATATGAGTAATATCTTTTATGGTCATGCACCCGAAGTTAGGGGTTTATTCTTATTGAATCTCGATAGTGATGATACACATGTTCATAACATTGATGCCAAAAGATGTAGAGTAGATAATGATAATACCACTTTCTTGTGGCACTGCCGTCTGGGTCATATCGGCGTAAAACGCATGAGGAAGCTCCATGCTGATGGACTTTTGGAGTCTCTTGATTTTGAATCACTTGACACGTGCGAGCCGTGCCTCATGGGCAGGATGACTGAGATCCCGTTTTCAGGTACAATGAAACAGGCAAGTGACTTGTTGGAAATCATACATGCTGATGTATGTGATCCAATGAGAATTAAGGCGTGTGGTGGATATCGTTATTTTCTCATCTTCACTGACGATTTGAGTAGATATGGTATATTTACTTAATGAAGCAAAAGTCTGAAACGTTTGAAAGGTTCAAAAAATTTCAGAGTGAAGATTAAGAATCATCATAACAAGAAGATCATGTTCCTACGATCTGATCAAGGGGATATTATCTTAATTATGAGTTTGGCAATCACTTAAGACATTGTGGAATTGTTTCGCAGTTGAAGTCCCCTGGAACACCACAGCGTAATGGTGTGTCCGGACATCGTAATCGAACCTTATGAGATATGGTGCGATCTATGGTGTGTCTTACCGATCTACCGCTATTATTTTGAGGTTATGCATTAGAGACAGCTGCATTCACTTTATATAGGGCACCATCTAAGTCCGTTGAGATGACGTCGTATGGTTTGGCAAGAAACCAAAGTTGTCGTTTTCTTAAATGTTTGAGGCTGCGATGCTTATGGCTTCAGCCAGGAAAAGCTCGAACCCAAAGCGGACAAATACATCTTCATGGAATACCCACTGGTAGCGGTTGGGTATACCTTCTATCTCAGATCCAAGGACAAAATGTTTGTCGCTAAGAATGGGTCCTTTCTCGAGAAGGAGTTTCTCTCGAAAGAATTGAGTGGGAGGAAGATAGAACTTGATGAGGTTGTCGAACCCTCACTTCAACCGGAGAGTAGTGCAACACAGAAAGATGTTTCTGTGGAATCTACGACAGTTGAAGAGGAAACTAATGATAGTGATCATGAAGCTCCAGATCAAGTTGCTATCGAACCTCGTAGGTTGACAAGGATATGTACTACTCCTGAGTGGTACGTTGATCCTGTCTTAGAGGTCATGTTGTTGGACAACGATGAACCTACGAACTATGGAGAAGCGATGGTGGGTCCATATTCCGACAAATGGTTAGAAGCCGATAAATCCGAGATAGGATCCATGTATCAAAACAAAGTATGGACTTTGGTGGACTTGCCCTATGATCGGCAAGCCATTGAGACAAATGGATCTTTAAGACTGAGACGGACGTGGACGGTAATGTCACCGTCTATGAAGCTCGACTTGTGGCGAAGAGTTTTCCACAAGTTCAAGGAGTTGACTACGATGAGATTTTCTCACCCGTAGCGATGCTTAAAGTCCGTCGGAATCATGTTAGCATTAGCTGCATTTATGAAATCTGGCAGATGGATGACAAAACAAGTTTCCTTACCAGTTTTCGTAAGGAAAGGTTGTATGTGATACAATCAGAAAGGTTTTGTCGATCCTAAGGATGCTAAAAGGATATGCTAGCTCCAACGATCCTTCCATGGACTAGAGCAAGCATCTCGGAGTCGGAATATACACTTTGATGGAGTGATCAAAGTTTTTGGGTATACAAAGTTTGTTGGAAACTTGTATTTGCAATAAAGTGAGTGGGAGCACTACAACATTTCTGATAAGTGTATGTGAATGACATATTGTTGATCCGAAATGATGTAGAATTTCTGGAAAGCATAGGGGGTTGTTTGAAATGAGTTTTTCAAAGGAAGACCTGGATAAAGCTGCTTACATATTGGGCATCAAGATCTATACAGATAGATCAAGACGCCTGATGATACTTTCAAAAGAACACACACCTTTGACATGATTTTGAAGGAGTTCAAAATAGATCAGTCAAAGAAGGAGTTCTTACCTGAGTTAAAAGGTGTGAAGTTGAGTAAGACTCAAAGCTTGACCACGGCAGAAGGAAGAGGAAGGACGAAGGTCGTCCCCTATGCTTTTGTCATAGGCTCTGTACGGTATGCCATGCTAAGTACCGCACCTGATGTGTGCCTTGCCGCATGTCTGGCAAGAGGGTACAAAGGTGATCCAGGAGTGGATTACTAGATAGTGGTCAAAATTATCCTTAGAGGAATAAGGAAATGTTTCTCGGTTATGGAGGTGATAAAGAGTTCGACGTAAAGAGTTACGTCGATGCAAGCTTAACACCTATCCGGATAACTCTAAGTGGAGATACCGGATACGTATAATGGAGCAACAGTTTGGAATAGCTCCAAGTGGAACGTGATAGCAGCATCTACGATATGACATAAAGTTTTGCGAGGTACATAGGGATCTGAATGTTGCAGACCCGTTGACTACAACCTCTCTCACAAGCATAACATGATCAAACACAGAACTCATTGAGTGTTAATCACATATTGATGTGAACTAGATTACTGACTCTAGTGAACTCTTTGGATGTTGGTCACATGGCGATGTGACCTGTGAGTGTTAATCACATGGCGATGTGAACTAGATTACTGACTCTAGTGCAAGTGGGAGACTGTTGGAAATATGCCCTAGAGGCAATAATAAAAGAGTTATTATTATATTTCCTTGTTCATGATAATCGTTTATTATCCATGCTATAACTGTATTGATTGGAAACTCAGATACACGTGTGGATGAATAGACAGATTTTGTGTCCCTAGTGAGCCTCTACAGGACTAGCTCGTTGATCAAAGATGACCGCGGTTTCCAGGTCATAGACATGAGTTGTCATTTGATAACGGGATCACATCATTAGGAGAATGATGTGATGGACGAGACCCAAACGTTAACATAGCTTTTGATCGTGTCAGTTATCGCTATAGTTTTTCTACATGTCAAGTATAAGTTCCTATGACCATGAGATCATGTAACTCACTGACACCGTAGGAGTGCTTTGTGTGTACCAAACGTCACAACGTAACTGGGTGACTATAAAGGTGCTCTACAGGTATCTCCGAGGGTGTCTGTTGAGTTGACATGGATCAAGACTGGGATTTGTCACTCCGTGTGACGGAGAGGTATCTCCGGGCCCACTCGGTAATACGTCATCTCAATGAGCTCAAAAGTGACTAAGTAGTTGGTCACGGGATTATGTATTACGGTAACGAGTAAAGAGACTTGCCGGTAACGAGATTGAACTAGGTATAGAGATACCGACGATCGAATCTCGGACAAGTAACATACCGACGAGACAAAGGGAACTGTATACGGGATTGCCTGAATCCTTGACATCGTGGTTCATCCGATGAGATCATCGAGAAACATGTAGGAACCAATATGGGTATCCAGATCCCGCTATTGGTTATTGACCTGGGAGTGTCTCGGTCATGTCTACATGGTTTCCGAACCCGCAGGGTCTACACACTTAACGTTCGGTGACGCTAGGGTTGTTAGTGAGAAAAGTGTATGGTTACCGAAGGTTGTTCGGAGTCCCGGATGAGATCCCGGACATGACGAGGGTCTCCGGAATGGTCCGGAGACGAAGATTGATATATAGGATGAAAGGTTTCGGAGTACCGGAAGTGTTCCGGGGAGCATCGGGAAATCGGCGGAGTACCGGAAGGGGTTTCGGAGGGTCCGGAAGTGGTTCTGGGCCTAGTGGGCCACAAGGGGGAACACCACAGCCCTCAAGGGGCTGTGCGCCCCCCCCTGGGCCCTCTCCTCATGCGGCTAAGGGGGTGGGACCCCCTAGGGCTGGCCGCACCCCTTGGCCTTGGGGGGCAAGGCACCTAAGGGGGAAACCCTAGGGCCTGGCCGCCCCCCCTGCCCTGGCCGCCGCCCCCTCCCCTTGCCCTGGCCGCCGGCCCCTAGGGGGAAACCCTAGGGCGCCCTCACCTCTCCACCCCCCCTATATATAGTGGGGCAAAGGGAGGGCAGCCAACACAGTTTGTGCCTCGGTGCTGCCCTCCCTCTCCCGTTACATCTTCTTCTCCCGCGGTGCTTAGGCGAAGCCCTGCTGGAGTTCTTCTCCACCATCACCACCACGCCGTCGTGCTGCCGGTTCTCCATCAACCTCTCCTCCACCCCTTGCTGGATCAAGAAGGAGGAGACGTCCCCGAGCCGTACGTGTGAAGAACGCGGAGGCACCGTTGCTTCGGTGCTAGGTCTTCGGCGATCTGAATCGCGACGAGTACGACTCCATCATCCGCGTTCATAACGCTTCCGCTTAGCGATCTACAAGGGTACGTAGATCACACTCTCCCCTCGTAGTTGCATCTACTAGATTGATCTTGGTGAACGGTAGGAAAATTTTGTTTCCCATGCAACGTTCCCCAACATGTGCCTCCAGAGAAACAGGATCAACCAGGCCGTCGAAGACAATGGCCGATGCACCAAGATAACGACGTGTATGGTCCCTGCACACGACCGCTGCCGCACCCCGATTCCCCTGCCGGGACAAATCCTCGTCCACATTCAGTTTCGCCAATTCATTAACATGAGGAATCCATCTAGGGGTGGCTCGGAGAACTGGAGAAACAGCTCTGGATTTTTGCTGAGAAATAGCAGCTATCTCCAAATCCTCTAGGAATCTATTAATGAAGCACCAAGTAGAAACCGTACTTTGGAACTCGTTGTCATGTACTGCTCTCCTTCTTGCCCACCATATGGCCCAGAGGGTGACAAGAACACGAGCCAGTTCCTGTTAATTCAAGGTTTCAAACAGCCAGAATAACCAGAGTCGAGCATCTTCAATTCTATTTGATAACACATGCTCCAAAAGTTCCTCATCTCCCAATGCCCATGTGCAGCGTGCCATCTGGCAATCAAAGAGCGAATGCCTCCAGGTATCTTCCGCCGCACCACTTATTGAGCAAGCATCAGATTCCGACATGTTTCTGGAGTAGCGAACTGAGCCCGTAGGCAACGATGTATGAGTTAGTCTCCACACAAAAACACGGACCTTTGATGGGATTTTTACCTTCCACAAAAACGTCCATGACTTCTTATCAGCCGACGAGTTCGAGTGGCCAGAGCGATGCTCAACCCAGTCCTCTCGTTGGCCTTTTATAGCAGTGATCATCATGTAGGCTAAGCGTACCGAGAAAATACCCCGCTTATCATAATGCCAAGCCCAGAAATCCTCTTGCACCCAAGAGCTGAGAGGAATATTTAAGACAATGTCCACATCAGGGGCGATCAAGTGTTCTTCAAGTAGCCGCCTATTCCATGTTCTGGTAGTTGGATCAATTAGATCTGAAACCCGAATAGGAGGATCACTAGACCGGGGGCAGATTGGTCTTAACTTAAAGTCCCTCGACAGCCAATTATCTAGCCAGATGTGTGTGTCTACGGCATTACCAATCCTCTTAATGAGACCCAGAGATAAGATTTCCCTCCCCTCCATGATCGCCCGCCAAACTTGTGATGGGGCCGAACCAAGGGTGCATCAAGCAAATGACAATCTGGGAAGTATCTGGCTTTTAAAACTCAAGCACTAAGTGATTCTAGATGCTCCATCAATCTCCATGCTTGTCGAGCCAATAAGGCCAAGTTAAAAATTTGATGTCACGAAACCCCATACCGCCCATGAACTTAGGTTTTGACATGGTATTCCATGATACCCACGCTGGTTTCCTCTGTCCATTCTTGCTTCCCCACCAGAATTTTTGGATCAAGCCATTTAAATGTTCACATAAGCCTCGAGGTAGCTAAAGCATGCCATTGAATAGGTAGGGATCGATTGCACCATTGGTTTAATAAGGACCTCCTTCCCACCCACCGAAAGGCATTTCTCCATCCAACCTTGAACACGTTTCCATATTTTGTCCTTAAGGTATTTAACACTACCTTCTTTTGAATTGCCCACATTGGAAGGGAGACCTAAGTACTTCTCTAACAAAGACTCGTTTTGCACTTGAAGAATCTGTTTGACAGAGGCTCTGATGGGTTCAGCCACCCCTTTGCTGAAATAAATTGAAGATTTGTCCACATTAATTCGTTGGCCAGATGCATCACAGTACCTCCTCAAGAGGTCATGAACTCTTGTAGCACTCTCTGGGTTAGCTTAAAAAAACAACAAACTATCATCGGCGAACAATGATTAACTAAAGGTGCATTAGGTGCCACAGAAACACCACGCACACCCTGTGCTTGAGCTTTCAGGATGCATGATAGTCCCTCAGCTGCCAACAAAAAAATACGGAGAAATTGGGTCTCCTTGACGCAAACCATGAGTTGGCCTAAAAGCATCCGGAATACCACCATTAAATAGGACCGAAAAGGAAACAGATGATACACACCTCATGATAGTATCAGTGAATCTCGGGCTGATCCCCAGCTTGATCATAACTGCTCTCAAATAGGACCACTCCAAATGATCGTAAGCCTTCATCATATCGAGTTTAAGAGCACAAAACATGTTGCCTTTAACTCTTCTTGTTTTCATATAGTGCAAGCACTCATAGGCTGTAATAAAATTGTCAGTGATTAGTCGTCCAGGAACAAAAGCAGACAGCTCTTTGGAGATGACATTAGGGAGAATAACTTTCAACCTATTAGCAAGCACTTTTGAAGTGATCTTGTAGATCATGTTACAAAGGCTTATAGGTCGAAATTGCCCTAAAACTTTTGGACTAGCTATCTTGGGAATCATAATGATGAACGTTTTGTTGATATCCTCCGGGGAGTCCTCTCCACTTAGCACTCTAATTATCATTCTGGTTACTTCATCACCGCATAACTCCTAGTGCCTTTGAAAAAATGCGCCGGGAAACCGTCTGGGCCAGGAGCTTTTGTCGGAAACATTTGAAAAAGTGCCTCTTTAATTTCATCTTTATTGTATTCTGCATTCAGCCTGGCATTCATCAATGCATCAACGCGAACTGGTATATGTGAAAGTACTTCCTCCATTCAAATCATGCCTTCCGAAGTGTACAAATTTCCATAAAATTCGCGTGTAAATGGGGAATGTTTCGACCCTTGTATAGGTAGCCACGGGCCTCCTTTTATAGGCAAAGGGGTCACCACCGTGGCAAAATGGTCTTTACACGAGGTAAATAGTGGCTACAGTGCAATTCGATCATCCTTTCCTCCATCTTCCTCTCTTCTTCTCCTGGTCCCGTTCTCATAGGGTCAGCCCGAAGCATTGTCAACTGTGCACGCAGTTGGCTCAATTCCAGTCGCAATGAACCGAATGTTGATCGCCCCCAGCGATTAAAAGTGGCAGCCACCGACTCCAATTTGCCTGCAATATCAACAACCGATACAGCAGCACCCCCTCCACGCCATGCTTCCTCTACAATTGTTTGGAATCTCGTGTCTGTTTCCCAAGCACATTCATATCTGAAGGGCTTTTTGAGCACAAACCTCAAGTTAGTGGATTCGAGCTCGTTGAGCAACAAGATAGGGCTATGATCACTTTTCGCTGTTGTGAGATGTTCCACACTCGCAAAAGGAAACAAGTTCGACCAGCTGGTGGTGGCTAAAGCCTTGTCCAAACGAACCCTGCAAAACTGTCCTCCTGCTACTCTTTTTTCAAATGTCCAATCCAGTCCCTTGTACCCCAAATCATACAATCCACATATATCCACCGCGTCACGAAAACCAACAATCTGAGAACTATCTTGTGGATTAGGGCCCATCTGTTCTTCTGGCCTAAGGATCTCGTTGAAATCCCCTATACATACCCATGGCAGTGTATTTTCCCCTCTCAACCTCTTCATTGTATCCCATGTTTTAAACCTTAGGCTCCTGTTGGCCTCACCGTAAAAGCAAGTGAGTCGCCATTGATCCTTCCCTGGCTCAGAGATCCATGAGTCAATGTGGTACTGCGAAAAATACTTTATGACTAAATTGACATCATCCTCTGAGAAGATACATAGACCACCACTACGACCGGAACTTGGTACTGCAAACTTATTATTAAAACCTAACAAACCAGCCAGACCCTCCACTCAATTTTTTTGCAATTTGTGTTTCCATAATGCAAAGAACCGACGGCGCACTTGCCTCCACAAGATCGCGGAGCTCTCTGACTGTCGTGGGATCGCCAATCCCACGATAGTTCCAAGCCAAGGTCGTCATCAAACTTGGCGGCCCTCCTCGAGGGAGGCCGCCTCATTCATGTTTTCCACTCCAACATCTTCAATAGTCCCATCCTGCAGTCTCCTCTCAACCAAGATTTCCCCCTGCTGTAGTAGGCTGGATTCTGCCAGTTGTTTTGCTAAATGCAATCTCAGAATTATAACTTGCTCAGGCAATTCTTGGTCCGATCCATCTGCTCCTGCTTTCTCTACCTCCTCAAACCCATCCTGTAAATCAACATATTGCATTACATTGTACCCAATCGGCTGCACATACTGCTTGCTCTGATTCATCTTCACTCTCTTTGTGATGCATTTTTAATATTAGCTTTCTGGATGGTATTCTATTGAAGAAATATGTGTCCTAGGCTAGCACATGAAAGAAGATGCCCTTGTAGCTGCATCAGACCCTTCATGCAGCAACAATTCACATAAATTCTGAGAGACAACTCTGCTTTCCACCCTTTCATGTAAGCTTGATTCATAAGAAAACACTAGTCTGCATTTGTTTGGAATGTACCTGTACTTTCTCTGCAGACAGAACTAAAACATTCAAATCCTCCTGGATCTCTTGCATAACAGCTGCCCCTGCACTTTGCTGGTCCTTCAAGTGAAAACACTGATCCTCGAACTGACGAGCAGTAACGTCACAGGTCTGATCTCCTTTCTGCTCTACCAATTCCTCTTTCGATCCCTCCAAATGGATGGCCAAATATTCATGGCAAGAAGACACCAATCCTCCCCCTTCTCCATCAGATCCTCCTTAATCTCACTGAAATTTTGCCCCAGAAAAACTTTCACCTTCGCTCTCATCCGCTCTATGCTCCTCATGGGATCCTTCGAGCGTCGGAGTAAATCCAACGCTCTCTGCTTGAATCTGTCATACTCGAACATCAACCCCTGATGGGCCACGGGTCTGTTGGTGGCCGCCTCCGCCGCCATGTTGTCCCTACACCGTAGCCGCCGCCGCCGGTATAACCTAGTCACCTCTCACTAGTCGCTTACTATAGTAGGGGAAAGAAACCTGCTTTATCCAAAGTTAAGAAGGAAGAGGAAAGAAAGAAATAGAGGGATTTTGAGAACCACAGACGAAAATAGGAATCAAGCTGGGGAGAATAGATTTGGAGCCAAGGAGGATTGAGGGAAGGAAATAGATGGAATTGGGAAGAAATAAGGGAGGAAGAAATCGGCAGATCGCCAGTCTACGGCATGATGCCAAGTCCGATTTTTTGTGTGGCTATCTACTTATCTAGCAAATAGTCGACAAGGAAGGAAATGGGCTTTGCCCTACCATTTGTTCTGTCAGCGATGGACCTGAGGGGCATGTTGTTGTTG
Source organism: Secale cereale (assembly GCA_902687465.1). Lineage (NCBI taxonomy): Eukaryota > Viridiplantae > Streptophyta > Magnoliopsida > Poales > Poaceae > Secale > Secale cereale. The sequence goes on along the minus strand of LR738712.1, from coordinate 540,361,478 downwards.
TGTGCCGTCTGGATCCTCGATCTGGGCCGAAGTACTCTTTGTCTAGGCAGCAGCGTCGAAGTAGCGGTGGTTGCGCTATTCAAGACTTTTGTTTTCCCTGTCCCGCTATTGCTCTGATGGTACTTTGTACATCGCCGATAGGGTCTACTGTGGGGAGCTCTTTTAATAAGTTGTCGGCGCTGGTCGCTTCTTGCGGTGGTGTTGGCTTGTGCTGGATTTCAGGTTTGGTATCACTGGTACGGCGAGCTGCTATACAAACAGTTTTTAAATCATTTTCACAATGTCATTTTAAACCATTGTTAGGTGAGTGTGGGCGATAGGGGGTTCCTTTCCACATGATCCGGAAAACGTCGGGGATAGGGAGTAGTAATGCATACGTTTTGCATAAATAAGCATATGCGTTGCGGGCATGTATCCCAAACGTGATTCTTCACACAACTGTTTGTGATATCTCGCATATCCCGAACACTCCATCCTTGCTACTCGTTTGTGCTTTCATTACCAACGCAGTCGGACTTCTGTGGTGCTACGTTTACAATGCGCACCCCATCACAAACAGTTCACTATTATAGAACGTGTATGATAAGCAGACAATCACACATATTTACTTTTCCTCGACTGTATGCGATTCGATGTAAGAGTTCATACAGCTATTCCTATAAAACTGTATGTGAATTTTGAATATATCCCACACGATTCATCCGTCGTACCCGCGTCGGATGGGGCCTATCGCACACGTTCTTCTATGAGCAAACGTTTATGATGCGCACGACATCATAAACAGTCCATAATTGCAAAGCGTGTTTGATAAGGTGACTTTCACAAACATTTAATAAGAAGAAACTGTGTGCGTTGTTGTTGTTAATCTCACATGTTTTTTTCTTGGCTGATCGTGTGTGCAATAGAGATTCATCGCACATGTAGTGGATCTGAGAAACATGTCTGATCTCCACGTTTATCGCAGACGTTTTGCTTTCCCAAACCGTGTGAAGTGTACTGGCCTACAGAACCTAATTTATCGCTAATCTAATCCCTGCATTTAAAAATCACAGATTTAGGATTTGAAAGTAGGCAATCACTTATTTTATATTGAACCATGTTTATTACAAATATAGCTTCAAGCATGAATGCATAATTCGATGCATAGGTACATATACTGAAGAACTACAGAAGCACCAACTAAAAAAAATGATGAACCGCAGTTGTACTAAAGACTGTAAAGAGAGAGGCAAAAGACATTCTGGTTGCTGGAGAAGGTGAAGCGGAATGCACATATTGTGCCCTCCTCCATGCGCAATGCGTGCATGACTCTAGGCCAATCCCTTGTGACGGTTGCCCGCCCATCCTTCACTGTCTTTATTAGGACTTCTCGATGCTCATTGTAGTCTCGATGAAATACTTTAACCTTCATTGTGTGTCCACCAATCATATACTTTGCGAGGTAATCTTGAGTAAACTATTTTCGGAACCACTACAAATGAAAAAGATTCAGGCACTGTTGGCAAACAACTCATTTTGGGCAGTAAAAAGAGAAGGCTAGAGAGTTTGTACTTACCATCCTATGGCCCACTGTTGTGTTGGATAGAGCGTAAACAAATAATTTGATTGCCATCGTTCTTATCTTTTTGCTAATAATCCTTATCAGCTTCCTCACTTGATGTTGGTTCATGACTATCTCATTGCCCCATACGCAAAAAGGGTCGATGTGTGGATCTTTGCCAAGGACATATGTAACTACAAGCAACAAGTCAATATTAGAAGCTAAAAAGTGTTCAGGCTTGGATCTATATGCACTACATTATGGTACGGCGCGAGGGTGGGTACAAGCCGAGGGATGAAACTAACCTCGGCGGAAAATGATGGCCAGTCACGTTGTTGTCCTGCGTAAGTAGTGGAAAGGCATGATAAGTACAACAACCTTAACATCAAACAAAAATAGCCAAGGTAAACAACATCATCTCCAAATGATAGCTTGAATGTGTTGATTTGAGCATGTTGTTAAAACGGATATAAAATGGAAGGGAATGTTACCTAAAACAGGCTTAACAGCCACCAAATACTGTAATTCAAATGGATATTGTTGAAAATGAATGGAACATATCTCATGCTTAAACATCACACTGGATAAATGTGTAAAACTGAAATAAAGGGCATGTGTTAACTACACCAGGCATAACTGGAACCAAATATAGCCGTTCAAATTGGTATTGATGAAATCAAGCTGCATAGTTCCGACTTGCACATAATGAACATCACATTGTGAATGACTGAAATAAACAAGGCACAAATGATCGATATAACAACCAAATACAACCATTGAAAACTAGACAGGGGTTCACCGCAACCAACTTAACAAGCAAATACAGATAAACGGGGCATATGCTTGAAAACTGGACCTCACTACAACCAACCTAACAAGCAAATACAAATAAACAAGGCATCTGCTTGAAAATTGGACAAATGCTAACTGCAACCAACGTAACAACCAAATACGGATAAACAAGTGTAATGCCCCGGATGTAATACTTTCCCTTTTGGGTATATATAAATCTCCGGCTTCATCTAATTCCTTTTCGGGTTCTTTGTCTTTCGGGCTTTCGTCGTTTTGTTGTGTGAGTGTGTGGCATTCATTCATATCATGTAGACATGTGCATTGCATTGCATTTGTGTTGTGGGTTGCATCCGGTTCGTGGCGTTTCTTCCCGTTGTCCGTTTCGTGTTCCGGAGCTCCCTCACGTGTCCGTGACGTCCCGTAGGCCTACTTTGTTGTTCGGGCGTTTTTCGTTACCGGTGTGCCGCGAGGTTGTGTTGGGTGTTGTTGTTTTGTTGTGTGCAACCCGTCCCTCAAATCTCGTCTCGTTTGGACTTCGTTGACTTTTCCCTCCGTTGTCCGTGTGGGTCCGATGTGCCTTCACTTCGTGTCCCGGAAATACCCCTACTGCATTCTTTTATCTCCGTCTGGGCCTTTTAAATCAACCCCCGCGATCGGATCCGTCGGATCGCGATCGGAGGGCTCCTACCGCCCCAAAAACTTCCCCTAACCCTAAAAACTGCTACTTATAGACCCCTAGTCTATAATTGGGCATTCCTATCCCCTTCTTCTTCCTCCTCTAGACCTCCTTCTTTTTTTTTTCTTTCTTCCTCAGATCCCCAAAAGTTCCTCCCGCAGATCTGGGCAGGTTCTCGAGGAACCAGCCGCCGATCGACCGGGGTCCCTCGAAGGACCGCGCGAGGTCAACGTAGACCGGCCGCAGCGATCGACCGCAATTCTCCCGCGCCGGAACGACCGAGCCGGGCCATCCCTTCGACCGCTCGGGCCGATTCCTCGTCGCTGGCCGCCGGCCCGTACGCGCACCGCAGCGGGACCACTTCGCCTTCTCCGCCGCCTGGGCCGTGGGCCGTACAGTGCCGCCCGCCTCCCACCGCGACGTCAGGCTCCCGCACCGCGCCTCCGAGTTGGGCCGCTTCCTCGCCGTCCGCCTCAGCTGCGGGCCGAGGCCCGTACTCCTTCCGCCGCCCTTCGCCAGCCGCAGCCGAGCGGGCCGCCGTACGCCGCGGGCTTCTTCGCGCCTCCGCGTTTGGGCCGCCGCGCAGCGCCGGGCCTTCTCCACCGCAGCGGGCCGCCGCACCGCACAGTGCCGCCCCGCGCCGGTTCGGCCCAGATCCAATCCCCGGCCCGCACTGTTCATCTGTTCCAGATCTGATCCAGAGGTTGACCTAACCCTAGTCCCTGTTTTTTTCCTGATCTGAAATCCAAACTTTGACCTGCTCTAATTTCTTGCCTGTTGCTCCGTTTTGCGCGTGTAGCATGTCCAGATGTTCGTGGAGATGTCCTCTACGTTTTACCTGTTGTAGTCATGCATGTTAGATGTCATCTTGACACTTGTTTTGCTGTTGCAAGAGTGCATCATGATATAAACTGCTGTTATGTGTTATTTTCATGCCACCTTTGACATGTGATATCTTTTAGCTCGTTTGTCCAAACGATGCAAATGACATGTCCACGTGTTCGTCTTGCCACGAACTACGTGTTGTGTGTGATAGGTTGCATGGTAGATTTATTGTTTCCTTGTTGTCATCGTTGCAAAGTGCCATGTTCACATGTTGTGTTTTCACTTGTTATGAAATGCCATCTTGTTGAGCTCGTTGTAATCGGTGTGTTCACCTCAATGAAGCATGCTTGTGTGTTTCGGGATCACCGTCATATGTATTTTGATGAGGTGCTTACCCTTTGCCATGTTTAGTTTCGAGGTGTCTTAAACATGCTCTTTTGTTTGCTATGATGATGTTGCTGTTTTAGGACTTAGTGAAATTTCACTAAGTCTGAAATCTGTAACGTTCCGATGCCATGTTCGTGTGATGTTGTAGGACAAAGCATGATAGTTTTGGGGTGGATTTTGATTGTTCCTTGAAGTATATATTGTTGTCTTTCCATCCATGTCCTCACATGTCCATTTGAGTGGCTGTAGCATGTTTATCTTTTGCTCCAAACTTTCAATAAAATTCTGCTGCCAGAATTTTATTTCCAAGTTCAATATGTCCAAGATCATTGCTATTGATCCGTGACTCCGTTTGGGGTGCACTTTGGACCTAGTTGCTGTACTATATATCTAGTTTATGTTCATGTCCTTTGCCATGCTTTTTGGGTGCTGTAGATTAATTATTTTGAGCTCCCAAGATGCTATGTTGCTGTAATTTTCAGTTTTCGCTCAAATCTTGTTTCGGGCATAACTTTTAGCCCGTAACTCCGATTTCAGCGAATCTTATATCAAACTTGGGTGATTTTCTGTGTAGATTAATAATATCAGGTTGTTATCTTGTTTTGAGGTATTTTGCTTGAGTGATGTTTTTCCGTGCTCCATGTGCATCTTTAGTGCATCCATCATGCATTCATGTTTTTCGAGTGCGCATTGCATCGTGTTGATTGGTGCTGGGTGTGTTTGTCTTGTTTAGAGCCGGAAGTTGAGCACGAGGTTTCCAACGAGGTTGAGCACGAGGTTTCCAACGAGTTTGAGCACGAGGACCCTTCTTTCGATCCGAACGTCTTCTCTTCAGGCAAGATGACCGAACCCCGATAACTTTACTATCTTCGCCTATTGCTAGTAGTCTCGATCTATAGTTTTGCCTCGATGCCCATGTTCTTCTTGTCAGCCTCCTACTTGTAACCAATTGCCATGTTTAACCACCCTACCTATGCAAACCGTTGCTTGGCTAAGTACACTTCGCTCAGCCCTTCTTATAGCGTTGCTAGTTGCAGGTGAAGTGAAGATGCTTGCTCCATGTTGAAGATTGGTTGGGTTATATCACACTATATAAATGCTTTAATTGAAACCATCTATATATTGGCAAGGGTGGAAGGCTAAGCCTTTTGCTTGGTGTTTTGTTCCACTCATGCCGTTAGGATCCGTATAAGCCGGTTTTATGTTCCTTGATTATGCGTTCCTAACACGGTTGGGGTGTATGGGACCCCCTCGATAAACCGCTAAGTGCTAAGTCTTTTCCAGCAAGTCCCAACATTGGTACTATTCGCCTAACACAACTAAAACCTTTCCGAGGGAGTAATTAACCCGAGGCTTAATTAATTCAACCCCCTTGGGCCAGTGCTCGACTTGAGTGTTGGTCCAAACTAGAGTCGTGTGCGGGGCCCCCCTTGGCAACTTGGGTTTCGGCCACTGTACGCTGTGCTCATCCGGTCGTGGCCTGAGACTAGATACGCGCGGCTACTATCAGGGTGTCGGCACGCCGGGAGGATTTGCTGGATTAGCCTTACCTTAGCTCGGTATATCTTGAGCACGGGATTCCGAGGATACTCGGGTCTTCCCACTTTGGAGTTGCGACTCCGCGGATCGTGGGCTTGTAATGGGTCAAGTTGGAACACCCCTGCAGGGTTTGAACTTTCGAAAGCCGTGCCCGCGGTTATGTGGCAGATGGGAGCTTGTTAATTCCGGTTGTAGATAACTTGACAAAATGATACTAATACACTACCAGCGTGTGTTCCGTGACTGTCAATTTCCGAATAGGGATTCGGGAGTTGAACACGGAGGGGTTATGTTTGTGAGCTTGTAGCTAGGATCACTTCGTGATCACTTCTCGTGATGCCTTCTCTTCTCGCTCTCACTTGCGTAAGCTAGATGCTAGTTGCTGCTGCAGACTTGTTCTTTCTTCAGCCTTTCCCTCACCTAAAGGCTTTGATAGTTCTGTTACCCGGGAACGGGATTGCTGAGTCCTCTGTGGCTCACAGTTACTTCACACACCAGATGCAGGTCCAGCTGTGAGCTATCCAGGTGTTGGCACCGAGCTGGATTGGGAGTACGACGAGGAGCGTAGTCGGTACTACGTGCGCTACCCGGACGATCAGTGGTGGAGTCTCTTACTAGGATTCGATCCGCCTGTGGTTGCTTTATCTGAGTTTGGTACTTTGACATTTGGCTTTTGCCCTTAGAGGGTTGTAGTGCTCTTAATGTATGATGTTTGAGACTTGTACTGTTATTCTGTGACGTGGCGATTGTAAGCCAACTATTTTTCAGTTTACTATCCCCCTTTTACATGAGTTGTGCAAAGATTACCAAACTTGAGATCATTCTAGGATGGACTTATGCCTTTAAGTCGTGCCTCGACACGTAGGAGGTATAACTCCATCCTGGGCATTACAAGTTGGTATTCAGAGCCTTCTCCGACCTAGGAGCCCCCACTGTTTGATCGAACCGTTGACGGTTGAGTCTAGGCACACACTGAAAAACTTTTTGAGTCCTATATTATATCGGAGAGTAGGATTTCTTTGCTTCTCATCCCCTTTCTCTCTGGTGAGGACTCCTGACGTCTACTCTTGTCTCTCCTATCTTCAAAATTTGCACAAAATTTTTTTTTAGGAATCCCGCGAGTATTCTGGGATTGTTTCGATGTTCTTGTGACAAGGATATTGTTCTCGATGCCTCCTGTTACCGAGGAGTTGAGCTTCGGGGTATCATTGTAACAAGTATATCGCGACAGTACTAAATACTTAAGACGGCCGACATCGAAAATCTCCCCTATACGGCCAGTGGCAAGATAACCCCGACATCACCCAGTACTGGGGAGGTAGTTCGGGAGTATTGCCATAGCTTGTTATAGTGGATGCTTTTCGAAGGTCCGAGGTACACAGTTTCCGAGAAAGACTGGTTATGTGTTGAAGGATGGATACACCTGGATGTAGGTTAGAGTTGATTGCGCGGTGCTTCCCGTGTATCCCCAACACCTGATTGCATAACTGGAATCTTTCGGAAAACTATAGGTGGGTTTTATCCAGTAGATCGTAGGCATTCTTCCAACGAATGCAGGTTAGTGAGTTCGGGGTTCGACATTGAGTGAAGGGGTTATATGACCGAGGTTACTATCAGGAGTTGCATCTTAAAGGGTCCTTGGCTATGCTGATCCGGGGATTGCAAAACCTTTTCGTAACGCGTTCATATGCTTTCAGCACAAAGATTTTAGAACGAAACTCCTCTCTTGTGTTTGTTCCTTTCCGTACCTTGTTGTTTTATTATTTTATCCTTTTGATCCCTATGTGGCTTCTCGTGAAGACTGATGTTATCATTTAACTAAGAAATTCATTCGTTCCTCTTGTTCGGATGATTTCATTCGTTCTTATTGTTCGAATGATTATTGTGAAGACTTGTTGCAATTCATTCCATTGATTCAGCTTATTCCTTTTGTCAATCAATTGCTGATTCGTGGTCATCTCTTACAGGATGGCTCCGAAAAAGGTTCCGAATGCCAACCCAGAGGGTGAAGAGATCCCAGATCGTCCTCCTTCACCTCCTCCTCCGCCTGAGGCTTGGAGAGCTATTATGCAGACTACTGCTCAGAACACTCAGTTGATGATGCAGATGATGCAGATGATGCAAGCTAATCAAGCTAATCAAGCTAATCAGGGCGTTCCAATGAACCAAGGCAACTTCTTCCAGCAGCACCATGCTACCCTCAACCAGTTCTTGGCCAACAATCCTAAAGCTTTCAGTTACTGTGTCGACCCTCTTGATGCTGAAGATTGGCTGACCGATATTAAGAAGCATTTTGAGTGCAGTAACGTGAAACAAGATGACTATGTGAAGTTTGCAGCCTTCCAACTGAAAGATCAAGCAGCTGATTGGTGGCAGCAGTACAAAGACTCAAGGCCGGGTCAAGTGATCTCTTGGGAGAATTTCTGCAAGGATTTCCGCTCGCATCACATTCCTACAAGTGTCATCGAGGGTATGCGTGAGCAATTCCGCAACCTCAAGCAGGGCTCCATGACAGTCTATCAGTATAATGTCAAGTTCCAAAACCTCGCTCGCTATGCAAAGCAAGACATTCCTGATGCTAAGAGTAAAATCTATCAGTTCCGTGGAGGTCTCAAAGATGAACTTCAGCTTGCTCTCACTTTGTTCGAGCCAGACGAATTCGATAAGTTCTATAATATGGCTTTGAAACAAGAAGCAGCTCAGCTCAAGATGGAGGCTTCTAAGAAGAGAATTCGAGATGCTGTTCACTCTACCTCATCGTCTCAGTTGGCTGCGAAACAACAGAAATTCTGGCTTCCTCCTCCTCCAATGATTCGAGCTCCTTACAACAACTCCAGCAACTTCAACAACTCCAACAACAAGAACTCTAGTGGTCGTGGTTTCTCCCACCCACCCAACCCAAGCAACCAGTCGAAGAAGCAGTTTCAGTCTCAAGGCTCCAAGTCCAGTGGCTCTCAGTTCCGTCCTCTCTCAGAAGTGACTTGCAACAAATGCACTCAGAAGGGTCACTATGCCAACAGATGCCCGAATCCGAAGCGTCTTCCTCCTCCTCCACCTATGAGTTCAGCTATTGTCAAGCATGATCCAAAGTCTGCCAGGGTCAATCTGATGAATGCAGCTGAAGCGGAGGCTTCTTCTGATGTCATTTTGGGTAACCTCTCAGTGAACTCTTTTCCAGCTAAAGTTTTGTTCGATTCAGGTGCTTCACATTCTTTCATGTCAAGACCTTTTGCATTGTCACATGATATGCCATTGCAAGCTTTGCCGAGTCCGATGTCTGTGCTTTCTCCGGGTTTGCTCATGAACTACAACAACTTTGTTCCCAATGTTTCTATCCGCATGGGTGATTATCGATTTCTGGCTAATCCGGTGGTTCTTGGTCATTCTGATATTGACCTCATTCTCGGAATGGATTGGCTTTCTCAGCACGATGCTCATATTGATTGTGCTCAAAAGGAAGTCAAATTGACTCATTCTGATGAAGATGTGATTATCTTCGCCTCCAGGGATAATACTATTCGGCTTTTCTCTCTCAATGATAAGGGTGAAATTAATGCCATAGAGCAAATTCCAGTGGTGAATGAATATCAAGACGTCTTTCCAGAAGATCTTCCAGGCATGCCTCCACACCGTCAGGTGGAGTTTGTCATTGAACTCGAGCCGGGCACCGAACCTGCTTGCCGGCGTCCATACAAGCTCTCTCCGGATGAATTGAAGGAATTGAAGAAGCAGCTTGATAAGCAGGAGAGTATGGGTCTCATCAGACCGAGTACATCTCCGTGGGGCTGTGGCGTCTTATTTGTCAAGAAGAAAGATGGCACGGAGCGTCTCTGTGTTGACTACCGGCCACTGAACAAGAAGACGATTAAGAACAAGTATCCGCTCCCCAACATCAACGAACTCTTTGAGCAGCTCAAAGGAGCTAAAGTGTTCTCTAAGCTTGACCTCCGAATGGGCTATCATCAAATTCGCATTCGCGAGGAAGACATTCCCAAGACGGCCTTCAGAACGAGCTACGGTTCATACGAGTATACCGTCATGTCCTTCGGTCTCGCCAATGCTCCTCCTACCTTTTCAAGAATGATGCATTACATCTTCAACCCCTATACTGGCGAGTTTGTGCTTGTGTATCTGGATGATATTCTGGTGTTTTCCAAGAATGAAGAAGATCACGAAAAGCACTTGCGTCTGGTTCTTGATTGACTCCGAGAGCATAAATTCTATGCCAAGTTCTCCAAGTGCGAGTTTTGGCTCGATAAGGTTTTGTACCTGGGCCACATTATCTCAGCTGACGGTATTGCGGTTAATCCCGAGAAAGTTGAAGCAATTGTCAACTGGGAAGCTCCTCAGAACGTCAAGCAGCTCCGCAGTTTTCTGGGTCTTGCCAGCTATTGCAGAAGGTTTGTGGAGAACTTCTCCAAGATTGCCAAGCCTCTTTCCAACCTCCTTCAGAAGAATGTCAAATACTTTTGGTCTCCCGAGTGTGAAGTGGCTTTCAAAACCCTCAAAGAGAAGCTTGTCTCAGCTCCAGTTCTGACTCCTCCGGATGAAACCAAGCCCTATGAAGTATTCTGTGACGCTTCTCTTCAAGGTCTTGGTGGTGTGCTTATGCAAGATAAGAAAATTGTGGCATATACTTCTCGGCAGCTCAAGCCCAGTGAGAAGAACTATCCCACACATGATCTCGAGCTAGCAGCTGTGGTACATGCTCTGATTACGTGGAGACATCTGTTGTTGGGCAGAAAGGTCGACATCTTCACTGATCACAAGAGTTTGACGTACATCTTCACACAGCCGCATCTGAACCTCCGCCAGACTCGCTGGGTCGAGATGATCCAAGAGTACAACCCCAGCATTGAGTACACTCCAGGCAAGGCGAATGTGATTGCAGATGCTTTGAGCAGAAAAGCATATTGCAACAGCCTTCTTATCAAGCCACACCAGCCTGAGCTTTGTGAAGCTTTCAGGAAGCTCAACCTTCAGGTTGTTCCGCAGGGTTTTCTTGCAAATCTCCAAATTGCTCCTACCTTGGAAGATCAAGTCCGAGAGGCCCAACTCAGTGATACCATGGTGAAGAAGGTGAAACATGGGATTGCAAAGGGCACTCCAAAATATAAGTGCTTCCGTGTTGATGAGAGAGATACCTTGTTCTTCGAGGACAGACTCGTTGTTCCCAAAGGTGATCTCAGGAAGCTCATAATGGAAGAAGCTCATGACTCTCTCCTTTCCATTCATCCTGGCAGTTCCAAGATGTACCAAGACCTCAAGCAATCTTACTGGTGGACACGCATGAAAAGGGAAATTGCCCAATTCGTGAATGAATGTGATGTATGCAGAAGAGTGAAAGCAGAACATCAACGTCCAGCCGGTCTTCTCCAACCTCTTCCTATTCCTGAGTGGAAGTTCGACCACATTGAAATGGACTTCGTCACTGGCTTTCCTAAATCCAAGCGAGGCAATGATGCTATCTTTGTGGTGATTGACAAGCTTACCAAAGTCGCTCACTTTCTTCCAGTCAAAGAATCAATCAATGCAGCTCAACTTGCAGAGCTGTACACTTCCAGAATTGTGTCCCTACATGGCATTCCTCAAGTGATATCCTCAGACCGTGGCAGCTTGTTCACATCAAGGTTCTGGGACTCCTTTCAGTCCGCCATGGGCACGAAGATCAGGTTCAGCACTGCCTTTCACCCTCAGACTAGTGGTCAAGTCGAGCGTGTGAATCAGATCCTAGAAGATATGCTCAGAGCCTGTGTCATCTCCTTCGGCATGAAATGGGAAGACTGTCTTCCATTCGCCGAGTTCTCTTACAACAACAGCTTTCAAGCAAGTGCAGGCAAAGCACCGTTTGAAATTCTATATGGCAGAAAGTGCCGTACCCCTCTCAATTGGTCTGAAACAGGTGAACGCCAACTTCTTGGCAATGATTTGATCTCTGAAGCCGAAGAAATGTGCAAAGTCATACGTGAGAATCTCAAGGCCGCTCAGTCGCGTCAGAAGAGCTACTATGACGGAAAGCATCGTGATTTGGCTTTCGACATCGGTGATCATGTCTATCTCCGAGTTTCTCCGATGAAAGGAACCCAGAGATTCGGTATCAAAGGAAAACTTGCTCCTAGATACGTCGGGCCTTTCAAAATTCTTGGCAAAAGAGGCGATCTAGCCTATCAGCTCGAGCTCCCTTCCAACTTTGCAAATGTTCATGTCTTCCATGTGTCTCAGCTTCGCAAATGCTTCAAGGCACCTGAGCGCATGATTCCGTTTGAGGAGATTGATCTTCAACAAGACCTTTCCTACCGAGAGCATCCAGTTGCAATTCTCGAAGAAACCGAACGCAAGACTCGCAACAAGTCCATCAAGTTTCTGAAAGTCAAGTGGTCACATCACACAGACCGAGAAGCTACCTGGGAACGAGAAGATCATCTTCGTTCCGAGTACCCTTCCTTTTTCCAGTCCTAGATCTCGGGACGAGATCTTTTTGTAGTAGAGGAGAGTTTGTAATGCCCCGGATGTAATACTTTCCCTTTTGGGTATATATAAATCTCCGGCTTCATCTAATTCCTTTTCGGGTTCTTTGTCTTTCGGGCTTTCGTCGTTTTGTTGTGTGAGTGTGTGGCATTCATTCATATCATGTAGACATGTGCATTGCATTGCATTTGTGTTGTGAGTTGCATCCGGTTCGTGGCGTTTCTTCCCGTTGTCCGTTTCGTGTTCCGGAGCTCCCTCACGTGTCCGTGACGTCCCGTAGGCCTACTTTGTTGTTCGGGCGTTTTTCGTTACCGGTGTGCCGCGAGGTTGTGTTGGGTGTTGTTGTTTTGTTGTGTGCAACCCGTCCCTCAAATCTCGTCTCGTTTGGACTCCGTTGACTTTTCCCTCCGTTGTCCGTGTGGGTCCGATGTGCCTTCACTTCGTGTCCCGGAAATACCCCTACTGCATTCTTTTATCTCCGTCTGGGCCTTTTAAATCAACCCCCGCGATCGGATCCATCGGATCGCGATCGGAGGGCTCCTACCGCCCCTAAAACTTCCCCTAACCCTAAAAACTGCTACTTATAGACCCCTAGTCTATAATTGGGCATTCCTATCCCCTTCTTCTTCCTCCTCTAGATCTCCTTCTTTTTTTTTCTTTCTTCCTCAGATCCCCAAAAGTTCCTCCCGCAGATCTGGGCAGGTTCCCGAGGAACCAGCCGCCGATCGACCGGGATCCCTCGAAGGACCGCGCGAGGTCAACGCAGACCGGCCGCAGCGATCGACAGCAATTCTCCCGCGCCGGAACGACCGAGCCGGGCCATCCCTTCGACCGCTCGGGCCGATTCCTCGTCGCTGGCCGCCGGCCCGTACGCGCACCGCAGCGGGACCACTTCGCCTTCTCCGCCGCCTGGGCCGTGGGCCGTACAGTGCCGCCCGCCTCCCACCGCGACGTCAGGCTCCCGCACCGCGCCTCCGAGTTGGGCCGCTTCCTCGCCGTCCGCCTCAGCTGCGGGCCGAGGCCCGTACTCCTTCCGCCGCCCTTCGCCAGCCGCAGCCGAGCGGGCCGCCGTACGCCGCGGGCTTCTTCGCGCCTCCGCGTTTGGGCCGCCGCGCAGCGCCGGGCCTTCTCCACCGCAGCGGGCCGCCGCACCGCACAGTGCCGCCCCGCGCCGGTTCGGCCCAGATCCAATCCCCGGCCCGCACTGTTCATCTGTTCCAGATCTGATCCAGAGGTTGACCTAACCCTAGTCCCTGTTTTTTTTCCTGATCTGAAATCCAAACTTTGACCTGCTCTAATTTCTTGCCTGTTGCTCCGTTTTGCGCGTGTAGCATGTCCAGATGTTCGTGGAGATGTCCTCTACGTTTTACCTGTTGTAGTCATGCATGTTAGATGTCATCTTGACACTTGTTTTGCTGTTGCAAGAGTGCATCATGATATAAACTGCTGTTATGTGTTATTTTCATGCCACCTTTGACATGTGATATCTTTTAGCTCGTTTGTCCAAACGATGCAAATGACATGTCCACGTGTTCGTCTTGCCACGAACTACGTGTTGTGTGTGATAGGTTGCATGGTAGATTTATTGTTTCCTTGTTGTCATCGTTGCAAAGTGCCATGTTCACATGTTGTGTTTTCACTTGTTATGAAATGCCATCTTGTTGAGCTCGTTGTAATCGGTGTGTTCACCTCAATGAAGCATGCTTGTGTGTTTCGGGATCACCGTCATATGTATTTTGATGAGGTGCTTACCCTTTGCCATGTTTAGTTTTGAGGTGTCTTAAACATGCTCTTTTGTGTGCTATGATGATGTTGCTGTTTTAGGACTTAGTGAAATTTCACTAAGTCTGAAATCTGTAACGTTCCGATGCCATGTTCGTGTGATGTTGTAGGACAAAGCATGATAGTTTTGGGGTGGATTTTGATTGTTCCTTGAAGTATATATTGTTGTCTTTCCATCCATGTCCTCACATGTCCATTTGAGTGGCTGTAGCATGTTTATCTTTTGCTCCAAACTTTCAATAAAATTCTGCTGCCAGAATTTTATTTCCAAGTTCAATATGTCCAAGATCATTGCTATTGATCCGTGACTCCGTTTGGGGTGCACTTTGGACCTAGTTGCTGTACTATATATCTAGTTTATGTTCATGTCCTTTGCCATGCTTTTTGGGTGCTGTAGATTAATTATTTTGAGCTCCCAAGATGCTATGTTGCTGTAATTTTCAGTTTTCGCTCAAATCTTGTTTCGGGCATAACTTTTAGCCCGTAACTCCGATTTCAGCGAATCTTATATCAAACTTGGGTGATTTTCTGTGTAGATTAATAATATCAGGTTGTTATCTTGTTTTGAGGTATTTTGCTTGAGTGATGTTTTTCCGTGCTCCATGTGCATCTTTAGTGCATCCATCATGCATTCATGTTTTTCGAGTGCGCATTGCATTGTGTTGATTGGTGCTGGGTGTGTTTGTCTTGTTTAGAGCCGGAAGTTGAGCACGAGGTTTCCAACGAGGTTGAGCACGAGGTTTCCAACGAGTTTGAGCACGAGGACCCTTCTTTCGATCCGAACGTCTTCTCTTCAGGCAAGATGACCGAACCCCGATAACTTTACTATCTTCGCCTATTGCTAGTAGTCTCGATCTATAGTTTTGCCTCGATGCCCATGTTCTTCTTGTCAGCCTCCTACTTGTAACCAATTGCCATGTTTAACCACCCTACCTATGCAAACCGTTGCTTGGCTAAGTACGCTTCGCTCAGCCCTTCTTATAGCGTTGCTAGTTGCAGGTGAAGTGAAGATGCTTGCTCCATGTTGAAGATTGGTTGGGTTATATCACACTATATAAATGCTTTAATTGAAACCATCTATATATTGGCAAGGGTGGAAGGCTAAGCCTTTTGCTTGGTGTTTTGTTCCACTCATGCCGTTAGGATCCGTATAAGCCGGTTTTATGTTCCTTGATTATGCGTTCCTAACACGGTTGGGGTGTATGGGACCCCCTCGATAAACCGCTAAGTGCTAAGTCTTTTCCAGCAAGTCCCAACATTGGTACTATTCGCCTAACACAACTAAAACCTTTCCGAGGGAGTAATTAACCCAAGGCTTAATTAATTCAACCCCCCTGGGCCAGTGCTCGACTTGAGTGTTGGTCCAAACTAGAGTCGTGTGCGGGGCCCCCCTTGGCAACTTGGGTTTCGGCCACTGTACGCTGTGCTCATCCGGTCGTGGCCTGAGACTAGATACGCGCGGCTACTATCAGGGTGTCGGCACGCCGGGAGGATTTGCTGGATTAGCCTTACCTTAGCTCGGTATATCTTGAGCACGGGATTCCGAGGATACTCGGGTCTTCCCACTTTGGAGTTGCGACTCCGCGGATCGTGGGCTTGTAATGGGTCAAGTTGGAACACCCCTGCAGGGTTTGAACTTTCGAAAGCCGTGCCCGCGGTTATGTGGCAGATGGGAGCTTGTTAATTCCGGTTGTAGATAACTTGACAAAATGATACTAATACACTACCAGCGTGTGTTCCGTGACTGTCAATTTCCGAATAGGGATTCGGGAGTTGAACACGGAGGGGTTATGTTTGTGAGCTTGTAGCTAGGATCACTTCGTGATCACTTCTCGTGATGCCTTCTCTTCTCGCTCTCACTTGCGTAAGCTAGATGCTAGTTGCTGCTGCAGACTTGTTCTTTCTTCAGCCTTTCCCTCACCTAAAGGCTTTGATAGTTCTGTTACCCGGGAACGGGATTGCTGAGTCCTCTGTGGCTCACAGTTACTTCACACACCAGATGCAGGTCCAGCTGTGAGCTATCCAGGTGTTGGCACCGAGCTGGATTGGGAGTACGACGAGGAGCGTAGTCGGTACTACGTGCGCTACCCGGACGATCAGTGGTGGAGTCTCTTACTAGGATTCGATCCGCCTGTGGTTGCTTTATCTGAGTTTGGTACTTTGACATTTGGCTTTTGCCCTTAGAGGGTTGTAGTGCTCTTAATGTATGATGTTTGAGACTTGTACTGTTATTCTGTGACGTGGCGATTGTAAGCCAACTATTTTTCAGTTTACTATCCCCCTTTTACATGAGTTGTGCAAAGATTACCAAACTTGAGATCATTCTAGGATGGACTTATGCCTTTAAGTCGTGCCTCGACACGTAGGAGGTATAACTCCATCCTGGGCATTACAACAAGGCATCTGCTTGATAACTGGACAAGTGCTCACTGCAACCAACCTAACAACCAAATACATATAAACAAGTCATCTACTCACTATAAACAACCAAATATAGCCATTCGTGAAACTGAAGTGGACAATTAATACTTAAACATCACATAGCCCCATTGAACATTACATTTTTGCATAACTGAAATAATTAAACATGGCACAGTTAAAACACTGCATGGCAAAATCTACTACAACAAAGGGTGCGGGTTGGCTAGCTAGAAAAAATAAGATTTGCTGATAGGATGTTGCCTCACTTGTCATGGACGAGATCCTTCCAGTTGGAAGAGCACAGACCCATGGTGCACTCTGTGATGTCGTAGATGGGTTGTTTCACCTAGGAAGAACCTTTGTGGGTGCCCTCCTCGTGGTCGTGGTCTATGAGATCTGACTTGGCAATTGAGGATCCCAAGACGTCGTCGTAGAATGTGTCCTTTGGAAATGACGAAATGGGCTCGATGGCGTACAAGGATCATAAATCCTTGACCGCGTGGCGGAGAAGATCAGCAGCAAAGCCTTTGAAGAGACCGACGGCGGTTGAACGAGAGGGGTTGGGGATGGACCACTTAACCTTTCATGTGGCCCGCATGAAGCCGCCGCTGTCGACGAGCTTGATGTCGTAGCCAGCTTTCCTGAGATACAGCAAGACGCTAGCCCGCTAGCGTGAAGCCTTCAACATGGCAACATAGTCAACATCCTCGCCGACTTTCATGGCGAGGTGTTGCTCCGTGATGGACAGGTCGAGACGAACGTAGGCCACCTCGCCAACATCCCTGGGAGAGGCCACGATAAACCTCTTTTTGGCCGAATGCTTGTTGGGCTCCTCGGGATACGTGGTCGGGCTTAGGCTGCGAATCTCTGGAGCAGGGGATGAGAGGGACACCGGAGGCCTCATATAAAATCTCAAGGAAGCGATGGTATGGGAACCGCCGGGTAACCTGAACTTTATTATCTAATCTAGGAGGCATGGGCAGACCGGCGAGGGGTGGCGGCACCGACGCCGGTGGAGAGCTAGAGTTCGAGGGGGAGAGGGGTGGGTGGGATTGTGGAGGGGGCGGGTGGTGTTTGAGGATACACCACGGCTACTGAAAATTTTAGTAATGGTGGGTGGAGATAGTGGTGGACGAGGGAGGCCAACGGTTCAAATGCATCGGCTACTGTAATTTTACTATAAGGTCGGTGGTGGAGGAGTGGGGGCGACGGTTGAAATACCACGACTACTAAAATTTGGGTAAATGAATTGATGCGGGGCGGGAGCACCCAAGATCGCACACAGTCCAATAAGAATATGTGTGTATGATAATAAGAAAAAGCGGCGGAACTGTCGATTTTTGCATCGCTCAAGGCGAGCAGTTTGTTTTTAGATTTCTAGCTAGCTTGTGTAGGTGTGATTTTACAGCGCACTAGCATCACACACAGTTAAGCCTCTGCCTCCACCCTTGCTCACGCTTGTGCGGTCGTGGTGATTTCACAGCGCACTAGCATCGCACATGGTTAAAGCCAGTACCTCCACCCTTTCTCGCGCTTGCACAATCGTGGTGATTTCACGGCGCACTTGCATCACGAACGGTTAAGCCAGTACCTCAACCCTTGATCGCGCGTGTGCAATCATGGTGATTTCACAGTGCACTTGCATCGCAGACGGTTAAGACAGTACACCCGTGTCCGTTGAGTGTCGTCTGAGTCTTTGCAGCAAAAAAAAAACATGAGAGAGGGTCAGAAGATGACCACACTAGCATCTAGCCCAAATATATATGAATGAAAAGGGTAGTGTGTGATGTTCAAATTTCCAATGCACAACTATTACCACGTGGGTCCACGGTTGGGCGTGTCTTCGAAGATCGATGAGAGGGGCCAGAAGTCAAGAACCACCTAGAAGTGGCCAAATGTATGTAGGAATATAGGGTGTGATGTTTAAATACACAGTGCACAACTTTGGTGGCACCTGCCTCGCAAACCGGAAAGCCCCCTTGGATATATCCATAATGACATAATGCGTAGCTGCTACCTAGCTAGGGTGCTTGCCCCACCTCCCACATCATGTTGGCGGGATGGATGCACGTACTGACACTTTGTTCATACATGCATGTCGCCATGACCTACCATAAGACGAACAAGTGAATCTATCGCTTGGTCAAACGACCACCGTTGTGTTATCGATAAAAAATGGATAGAATATATATACACCACTTGGGCCAATAGATTGGACCATCATAAAAAATCGCAGGAGAGGGGCCAAAAAACCAGCACGGCCTGCATGCGGCCCAAAATGATGTACGCTCGAAGGGGTGATGTGTTTTCGATATCAAATAATGTACAATTTAGATGTGGCATGCCTCTCAATACAAACAACCACCATGCAAAGTCAGTTAATTAAGGACGACATACGTAGGGTACGGTGTCGGTCCAACCCACCAATCCGAGCGTGTGGGAGGAAATCCTGAGAATGCATGAGCTCGAACTTTACTCGAACATGTGACGGTGACCGGCCCTAAGATGAACTAGGATGAATCCATTCATGACCAAACACCCCTTGTTATCGGTCAAAGGGGTGATATACATAGAGACCCGAGGAGCCCACATGTATGTGTCGTCACAAAAAACGAACAAGGGAGGCATGGTCGATCAGAAGACCCCCTATACCCTGCATGCGGCCCGAAAATATGTATGGGTGGGGTGTGATGTGTTCAAATCCCCAATGCACAACTTTGATGGGGCACCAACTACATTACGAACCAAACACCGTACTCGGACCCAAGCCAGGCTCAAGACGTACGATGTCGGTTCCCCAACATCGAGGCGGGGGGAGGGGTGTCGTCCAACGTATGTGCTCAAACTTGATTTGTTCTAACCTGGCACACGTTGGGTCAAAGGGATATATTGTGTGGGGCAACCTTGTTATCGGTCAAGGATGATATATATAGACCTCGGGGAGCCCACAGATATGTGGGTCGTCTATAAACTACACAAGGGAGACTTGCTCGATTAGAACCCCCCCTATACCCTGCATGTGACCCGAAAAAATGTATGGGTGGTGTGTGATTTGTTCAAATCCAGAATGCACAACTTCGATAGGGCACCCACTAAATTAGTAATATTACAAACCGAACATCATACCCCCGAGCCAGGTAAAAGACGTATGATGCCGGTTCTGCAACTTCGAGGCGGGTGGGGGTATGGGGGGCATCGACAAGAAATAACGAAAAACATATTCTACAAATTACCAAAACAAGGATCCCAGGGTTTATATAATCGTCATGACAGGTCATGACAAACACATTTAGATGATAAATGTTGTTCAGAGTCTTGGATGAGATCACGAACATGACGAGAAGCTCCAGAATGGTCCGGAGGTAAAGATTGATATATAGGATGATAGTATTTCGTCTCCGGAAGAGTTTCGGAATGCACCGGATAATTATTGTATGACTGGAAGGAGTTCCGGGAGGCCACGGGGGCTTATTGGGCCAACTACTGGAGCGCACCAACCCACAAGGGGCTCGCACGCCCCACCTCTAGCAGTCGCCCCTAGGGAAGGAAAGGAGGACGGCCGGCCTCTCCCGCCTTTCCTCTCCACACGCCAAAGGAGGAAGGAGGAGGGTTGTCCTCTCCCGCCTTCTTCCTCACGCGCAGAGAAGGAAGGGGGCGCCTAGGGCACCGCTACTTCTTGAGCTTGCGTTAATTTTTCCCTTGAAGAGGAAAGGGTGATGCATCAAAGTAGAGACAAGTATTTCCCTCAGTTAAGAACCAAGGTATCAATCAAGTAGAAGGCACAAGCAAGTCTCCAATCTATGCACCTGCACAAACTAACAAACACTTGCACACAACGCGGAAAAGGGGTTGTCAATCCCTTCACGGTCACTTGCAAGGGTGAGATCTGATAGAGATAAATTTAAAATAAAAGTAAAAGGCAAAATAAAGTAAACACAAAATAATTGCAGCAAGGTATTTTTTGGTTTTTGGTTTTATAAATATGAAAATATGTGATGGAAAATAGACCCGGGGGCCATAGGTTTCACTAGATGCTTCTCTCTCGAAGAAAGCATATGGTGGGTAAACAAATTACTATTGAGCAATTGATAGAAAAGCACAAAGTTATGATGACATCTAAGGAAATGATCATGAATATAGGCATCACGTCTGTGACAAGTAGACCGACTCCTGCCTTCATCTACTACTATTACTCCACTCATGGACCGCTATCCATCATGCATCTAGAGTATTAAGTTATAAAAACATAGTAACACATTAAGCAAGACGACATGATGTAGAGGGATAAACTCATGCAATATGATATAAACCCCATCTTTTTTATCCTTAATGTCAACAATACAATACGTGCTTCGTTACCCCTTCTGTCACTGGGCGAGGACACCGCAAGATTGAACCCATCACAAAGCACCTCTCCCATTGCAAGAAAACCAATCTAGTTGGCCAAACCAAATTGAAAAATCGAAGAGAAATACAAAGATATCTTAATCATGCATTAAAGAGTTCAGAGAAACTCAAATAATATTCATAGATGATCTGATCATAAATCCACAATTCATCGGATCTCAACAAACACACCGCAAAAGAAGATTACATCGAATAGATCTCCAAGAACATCAAGAAGAACACTGTATTGAAGATCAAAGAGGGAGAATAAACCATCTAGCTACTAGCTATGGACCTATGGGTCTGTGGTAAACTACTCACACATCATCAGTGGGGTAGCAAGGTTGATGTAGAAGCCCTCCGTGATCGAATCCACCTCCGGTGGAGTACCGGAAAAGGCCCCAAGATGGGATCTCATGGGAACAGAGACCCGCGGAGGTGGAAAAGTATTTTTGGCGACTCCTCTAGGGTTTATGGAATATTTGGAAATTTGTAGGCCAAAGAGTCGGTGTAGGGGACTCTCGGGAGGGGGGGG
>LR738712.1:540279501-540340049 GCA_902687465.1 Secale cereale | reverse complement strand
GGCACAAGCCCAGGGGCGTGCCCCTATGGCTAGTCGTCGGCTCGTGGGTCCCTCAGCTCTCACTCCAAGTCTCGTAGGTGTCTTCTGGTACAAGAAAAATCATCGTAAGGTTTTACTCCATTTGGACTCCGTTTGATATTCATTTCGAAAACAAGGAAAAACAGAAATTGGCACTAAGCACTGAATTAATAAGTTAGTCCCAAAAATAATATAAAATAGCATATTAGTGCATATAAAACATCCAAAGTTGATAATATAATAGCATGGAACAATAAGAAATTATAGATACGTTGGAGACGTATCAAGCATCCCGAGGCTTAATTCCCGCTCGTCCTCGAGTAGGTAAATGATAAAAACAGAATTTTTGATGTGGAATGCTACCTAACATATTTAGCAATGTATATCTTCTTATCTTGGCATGAATGTTTAGATCCATATGATTCGAAACAAAAGTTCATTGACATAAAAACAATAATACTTCAAGCATACTAGAAAGCAAAATCATGAAACTTCAAAAATAATATGGCTAAAGAAAGTTATCCCTACAAAATCATATAGTCTTGTTATGCTCCCTCTTCTTAACACAATGTATAAATCATGTACCACCCCGGTGTCAGCCAAGCAATTGTTTCATACTTTTTAATGTGCTTCAGCTTTTTCAACTCTTCACGCAATACATGAGTGTGAGCCATGGACATAGCACTATAGGTGGAATAGAAGGTGGTAGTAGATAAAAGAAGGGAGAAAGTCTCACACTAACTAAAAAATTAATGAACTATGGATATCTCCATCAATTGATATCAATGTCAATGAGTAGGGATTGCCATGTAATGGATGCACTGTAGCTATAAGTGTATGAAAGCTCAAAAGCAAACTAAGTGGGTGTGCATCCAACTTGCTTGCTGATGAAGACCTAGGGCAATTCGAGAAAGCCCATTGTTGGAATATACAAGTCAAGTTCTATAACAAAAAATTCCCACTAGTAATATATGAAAGTGTCAAAATAGGAGACTCTCTATCATGAAGAACATGGTGCTACTTTGAAGCACAAGTGTGGAAAAAGGATATAGCATTGTCCCTTCTCTCTTTTCTCTCTCATTTTTTTATTTTTTCTCCTTTTTTTCCTTTTTGGAGACTCTTTTGGCCTCTCTCTTTTCTATTTTTTATAACCTCACATGGGACAATGTTCTAATAATGATGATCATCACACTTTTATTTACTTACAACTCAAGGTAAACTCAAACTCATAATGACGGAACGGTGGAGCTACATGGCAATATATCTTTGAATGGCTATGAAAATGCCATAATAGGTAGGTATGGTGGCTGTTTTGAGGAAGGGTATAAGGTGGGTTTAATGCACCGCGAAAGTTGTGCGGTACTAGAGTGGCTAGCAAAGGTGGAAGGGTGAGAGTGCGTATAATCCAAGGACTCAACATTAGTCAAAAAGAACTCACATACTTATCGTAAAAAGTTTATTAGCCCTCAAATCAAACTACTACGCATGCTCCTAGGGGAGAGGTTGGTAGGAGTTAACCATCTCGTACTCCCGACTTTCACACAAAGGAAGACAATCAAGAATAAATTGCGCTCCAACTTCATCACATAACTAGAAGACCATATGTGCATGCTACGGGAATCAC
Organism: Secale cereale; assembly: GCA_902687465.1. Taxonomy (NCBI): domain Eukaryota; kingdom Viridiplantae; phylum Streptophyta; class Magnoliopsida; order Poales; family Poaceae; genus Secale; species Secale cereale. The sequence continues at coordinate 540,338,407 of LR738712.1, read as the reverse complement.
AAACCTTAACACAAGTATTTCTTTAATTCCACAATTCACTACTAGCATGACTCTAATATAACCATCTTCATATCTCGAAATAATTTCAAGGAATCAAACTTCTCATATATTCAATGCTCTTTATGAAAGTTTGTATTATATCCCCCTTGGATGCCTATCATAGTAGGACTAAATTCATAACCCAAGCAAATTGCCATGTTGTTTAGAGACTCTCAAAATAATATAAGTGAAGCATGAGAGTTCATCAATTTCTTCAAAATAACATCACCGTCGTGCTAAAAAGATATAATAAGTACTAGAGAAACTACCTAGCTCAAAAGATATAAGTGAAGCACATAGATTATTCTAATAAATTCACAATTAATGCGTGTCCATCTCAAAAGGTGTGCACATCAAGGATGATAGTGGCAAACTGAAAAGCAAAGACTCAAATAATACAAGACGCTCCAAGAAAAACACATATCATGTGTTTAATAAAAATATAGCCTCAAGTAAATTTACCGAAGGATTGAAGACAAAAGAGGCACCAAGCATCTAAGCTTGGGGATTCCCCTGCTTGGGGATGCCATCTGGGGCATCCCCAAGCTTAGATGCTTGGTTGTCCTTGAATATTACCTTGGGGTGCCTTGGGCATCCCCAAGCTTAGGCTCTTGCCACTCCTTATTCCGTAGTCCATCAAATCTCTACCCAAAACTTGAAAACTTCACAACACAAAACTCAACAGAAAACTCATGAGATTTGTTAGCGTAATAAATCAAATAACCACTTTAGGTACAGTTGTGAACTTATTCTAATTTTATATTGGTGTTATATCTACTGTATTCTAACTTCTCCATGGTTCATACCCCCCGATACTACCCATAGATTCATCAAAATAAGCAAACAACATGATGAAAACAGAATCTGTCAAAAACGGAACAATTTGTAGCAATCTGAAAACTTCGCATACTTCTACAACTCTAAAATTCTTAAAAATTAGGACAACGTGGGAATTTTTTATATCTATCTTGTGTAAAAATTTCAGAAAATTATCACGCTCCAGAAAATTATAGAATTCTGTGTACTGGGCGCCAAAGTTTTCGTTTTTCAGCAAATCAAATCAACAATCTTCCAAACCATCCCAAAGGTCTTACTTGGCAAAAACACTAAATTAAAACATGAAAACACATATAACCAGAGACTAGAAGTTATATTTATTTAAAAATAGAAAAGAAAAATATTGGGTTGTCTCCCAACAAGCACTTTTCTTTAAAGCCTTTTAGCTAGGCATTGAGATTTCAATGATGTTCACATGAAAGACAAGAATTGAAGCACAAAGAGAGCATCATAAAACACGTGACAATCACCTCTAAGTCTAAGAGCATCTCCACTCCCCCCAACAGGCCTCCGAGGACACCTTTCTTAGCGTCAGCTTGGGCTGAAATAACAACCGGCGAACCCCAGCGAAACCCAGCCCCAACAGGGTCGCCTGGGGACGCCGACCGAAGCGAAAAGGCGCGTGGGCCCTCTCTGTCGGCGACAGACGGGCCTTTTCCTGCCGTTTTCACCCTTTCCCTCCATTTCCTCATTGCTCCCCCTTCTGACCGCCACTCCCGCCATTCTCCTCCCTCTCCCGCCATCCGACCGCCACACCGGCAAAGAAGTACTCGGCCCCTCGCCCCGTGGCCGCTGATTCGACCCAGCTGCTGAAGAAGAGGAAGCCGGAGGGCACCGATGGAAACACCGCTAGTCATGTAGAATGCTGAGTGGAGGGTGGAGGTACAACATCGGGAAGCTGTCACCACCGACCAGCGGAACTGTCTCAACGCCAAGATGGCCAGGGACGCGGCGGTGGAGCAGGCAGAGGCATCGTGCGCGGGGATGATGAATCCGACTGTCCACTACCCACAAGCTACGTGGAGCCAACAAAGCGTCGCGTTGCCGATCAACTTCTCGCCGCCGGCGCCGCCCTGGGGGTACACACCCTCTCCTGGCTACTACGACGGCGATGCGCATGGAAGATTCAACCCCGACATCACCTTCCCACATGGCGCGCCGCCACGTGCCTCACCCTCCGGTCTGAACCCCGACCAACGCACTCCCTCGCCCGCTTTCGCCGACATCCACACCCAGTAGAACAACTCGCTGCCGGCGTATTCAGCCTCACCGACGCCGCCTCAGCGCCGGGGCACCCTACCCTTCTCACAAGCCTCGGCTACCCCGACACATTTCAGCAGCCCCGACACGACCGAGGCCGACATGGACGAGATCATCACGAGCGGCTCGGTCGCTGCCGCCTCCTACCCCGGGTTTCACGCACAAGACGACACAGTCAACAACGCCGTGGACATGGACGACGACCTCGACGACGCTGATGAGGGGGAGGAGGAGGAAGAGGGGGAGGAGGTGGAGTCGGCACCAACAATGAAAGGGAGAAAGAAGCGGGGGCCAAATGCCAGGTCGGGCGAGCCGCGCGTCAAGTGGACGTCCAAAGAATACGAGTGCCACGCCGAAGCATGGAAGACCATCAGCATCGACCGTGTCACCGGCACGAACCATAACACCGACACGTACTGGAGACGGATCAAGTCGGCGTTCGATGAGCACAAGCTGGTCGAACCCTACTTCACCGAAATCCACATGCAGCACGGCAAAAAGGCCATGGCGAACCATTGGGCGATCATCCAAGCGGCCTGCAAAAAATGGCATGGCATCGTCAAGGAGATCGCGGCTCGCCCGGAAAGCGGCACCAACGTCAAGGGTCGGGTATGTCCAGCCGCTAGCTTGCTTATTTCACCGTGCACACATCGCTGACACTTGTTCTTCGGCTACGCAGATGGTTCGGATGTTCAACATGTACCACTAGGACATCAATGACCAAGAGTTCAAGTTCCTTCATGTGTTCTCCCGGACCGAGAAGTGCGAGAAGTGGAAGGATGTCTGGCTCACCCTCGCCAAGGCCAAGGAGACCTACAAGCCCAATGTGCCGACCCATGGGCCGGCGTATGGGAACCTTGATGGCACCAAAAGGGCCAAGGGGGACACGGCACCAGCTGCCGAGCGGCTGCAACCATCGGTCGAACAGTGCATCACCTACGCCAAGAACAATGCCGCAAAGAGGAATGAGAAACCCGACGCATGGTGGTCGGCGTTGATGAAGAAGCGGGACATGAAGCTCGACCTACTCCGGACCAACGTCGCCGCAAAGAAGAGGAACACTGACCTGGCATTCTTGATGGGGGCAGACATGTCGATGATGGACGAGCAGGTCAAGGCATGGTACCTGGCGGAGCGTGGCCCCATGTTGAATCAGATGTCTTCGACCACCGTGCCTACACTGACGCCGACCCCAACACCGATGCCCAGCCCAAGCGATGAAGGAACGCCGGGAACAGAAGCCACGCCAACGCCAACACCAACCAGCCCGAGCACTAAAGCTAACACCAACCAGCCCGAGCACCGAAGGCACCGGTTCTACGTCGGAGCATGATGACCCGCAAGTATAGTGGAGCAATCGTAGTCCTTTCGATAAGTAAGAGGTCGTACCCAACAAGGAACAGAAGGAAATGACAAGTGGTTTTCAGCAAGGTAAAGTCAGCAAGCACTGAAATTGTAAGTAGCTGATAGTTTGATTACAAGATAATTTGTAATGAGCAAGTAACGGTAATGGCAAATAATATGCACCAAGGTAGCCCAATACTTTTGTGGCAAAGGATAGGCCAAACGGTTTCTTATAATAAGCAAAGTGTTCTTGAGGGTACACAAGAATTTCATCTAGTCACTTTCACCATATTGGCTTGATTTGTGTTCACTACTTTGATAATTTGATATGTGGGTGGATCGGTGCTTAGGTGTTGTTCTTACTTGAACAAACCTCCTACTTATGATTAACCCCCTCGCAAGCATCCGCAACTACAAGAAAGGTACTAAGATAAAATCTAACAATAGCATTAAACATTTGGATCCAAATCGGTCCCTTACGAAGTAGCGCATAAACTAGGGTTTAAGCTTCTGTCACTCTAGCAACCCATCATCTAATAACTACTCCACAATGCATTCCCTTAGGCCCAAACATGGTGAAGTGTCATGTAGTCGACGTTCACATGACACCACTAAGGGAATCACAACATACATATCATCAAAATATCGAACACATATCAAGTTCACATGATTACTTGCAACAAGATTTCTCCCGTAATCTCAAGAACAAAAGTAACTACTCACAAGTGATAAATATGTTCATGATCAGAGGGGTATTGAATAGCATAATGGATCTGAACATATAATCTTCCACCAAATAAACCATACAGTAATCAACTACAAGATGTAATCAACACTACTAGTAACCCACAAGCACCAATCTAAGGTTCCGAAACAAAGATTGAACACAAGAGATGAACTAGGGTTTGAGAGGAGATGGTGTTGTTGAAGATGTTGATGGAGATTGCCCTCCCCAAGATGGGAGAGTTGTTGATGATGATGATTTCCCCCTCGGGGAGAGAAGTTCCCCCAGCGGAATCGCTCCACCGGAGGGCAAAAGTGCTCCTGCCCAAGTTCCGCCTCGAGACGGTGGCGCTCCATCCCAAAATTCCTCTACCTAATTATTTTAGGCCAAAATGACTTATATACCAGAAGATGGGCACCGGATGTGGGCCGAGGAGGGCACAACCCACCAGGGCGCGCCTGGGCTCCCTCGCGCGCCCAGGTGGGTTGTGCCCACCTAGTGGGCCCCCTCTGGTAGTTATTTGCTCCAAAAATTCTTATATATTCCATAAAAAAATCCCCATGAAGTTTCAGCTCATTTGGAGCTGTGCAGAATAGGTAGTCTCACGTTGCTTTTTCAGGTCTAGATTTCCAGCTGCCGGTATTCTCCCTTTTGATATAAACCTTGCATATTATGAGAGAAAAGGCATTATAATTACTCCAAAAGGCATTATTATGCATAAAAACATTATAAATAACAGTAGGAAAACATGATGCAAAATGGACGTATCAACTCCCCCAAGCTTAGACCTCGCTTGTCCTCAAGCAAAAAACCAAAATTGAAAAACATGTCCACATGCTAAGAGAGAGAGAGAGGTGTCGATAAAAACAAAATAAGGACATAGAAGCATCATGCATATTATTGTAACAGCAACAAACTTCATTAGAACATAATAAAACATAGCTCTATCATATAACTTCTCTTGAGCAAGTAACAATTCATCACACTATTGAAGTATAAAGCATAAACTCTATTGAAAACCAACAAATATGTTCTGAGTCAACTTTGCAACTACAATTTATCATCTTTTCAGGAAGGGTCACGTATCGAAGCCCTTGGGGAAGTCCACATACTCAACCATCATATAATCTTCTATGATTGCTAACATTCACCGCATAGACATGAGCAAAAAGTTTCAACCGGACACATAGAAAGATAGGGGCTTATAGTTTTGCCACCCAACGTACTCACCTCAAGGGTGATGTCAACAATAATAACTCATGCTCACCCATATCAGCTGGATATATATGCCTAGTATTTCCTCACCACATGATGCTTGCCAAAAGATAAAATAAAAAGGAATAGAGAGATACTTTGACTCTTGCATAGAAGTAAAAGATAGGCCCTTCGCAGAGGGAAGCAGAGGTTGTCATGCGCCTTTTTTGTTTGTATGCTCAATCTGTTAGTGCAAAAGAATGTCACGTTATATTGCCCCTTATGATAGCAGCCTATATTATGCAGTCTGTCGCTTTTATTCTTTGCCATCACAAGTTCGTACAACGCTCAATTTTCTCTTACACTAAATGATCTTACACATTTAGAAGAAATAATCATTGCCTTTTTGCACCGATGACAACTTACTTAAAGGATCTTACTCAATCCATAGGTACGTATAGTGGACTCTTGAAAAAGATTTGTGTTTAAGGGTTTTTGGATGCACAAGTAGTATCTCTACTTGGCGCATAATTTTTGACTAGAAAAGATATTGAGCAAGCACCACATGTTAAAGGATCTATGACAATATTACTTGTATGTGAATATGAACAAACATAAGTCATTACGTTGTCTTCCTTGTTTGACGTCAACCGTTTTGGCATACAATATTTTGATGGGGGCTCACAATCACAAAAGATGTCCAAGATAAAATATTTGCATGTGAATCTTATATTCCCTTATTAATTCTTTCATGAATTGCATCATTGACCAATGCTATGTTTGTCAATCTCCAATAAATTTTACTACTTATACTTTTACTTATGTGATGTCATTACTTACCATAAGATTATCATATGATCTTTTCATTTATATCCTTTCTTTTTATTGAAACAAAGGAGTAGGGAAGCAAAACTCAAACTAACTTTAATATATATCTTGCACACGATTACATAGATAGATAGATAAATCACTAAGCAAATTTCTCAAAGAAAGATCGAACTAAACTTTTATTCAACTAAATGCAAAAGGATAACTAAAGATCAAACTAAGGTAGATAAAGGTAAATATAGTGATGTGATACGATACCGAGGCACCTCCCGCAAGCTTGGCTCAAGCCAAGGGGAGTGCCCATACCCGATACTCAATTTTCTTTTGGTGGTGAAGAAGGTGTTGGTGGTGGTGATGAAGTAGTAGCGAGCTTGTCCTCCGGCTTCCATGGTAGAGGCTCACCATCATAAGAGGAGGCAAGAGTCTCACGAGTCCTGCAACTGGCAGCCAAACTTATACCTTTAAACCTTGCCTCATATTCAAAGACTTGGTTTTGGAGATTATAGATTTGGCTCTGTTGAAAGTTGACCCGCTCGGTGAGGGCGAAGACAACATCTTTCATGGACTGGCCATCCACCTTGTGATCATGGGTAAAGCCCGTAATCATGCGGTGATTGGCATCGAGGCCACGCTTCACCATCCCCTTGCACTTGAAAACTTCTAGCTCCATAGCTTCAAGCCTAGCCTCCATGGTTCCCTTCCCCTTGGGACCCTGGGCGTCTTGGATGTAGAGCACCCCCTATCGCATCTCAATGGATTGAGGGTGCTTCATCACCTCCGACAAATAGGGGTTGATTACCCTCTTGAAGAACTTGTCCCTCGAGGAGCTCAGAGCGGCCATGGTGATTTAGATCTGTCAAAAAACAGCAAGAAAGAAGAACATAGGATTTCTCTGCGATACGGAGGTCAATAAGTTTGGGGTGTATATGTTTTTTCTTGGAAAACATGCAAACGAGAGAAAAATGGAGTCCAGAAGGTACCCGAGGTGGGCACAACCCACTTGGGCGCCCTGGTGTCTTGTGTCCACCAGGGGTACCTTCCTAGTTGCTTCTTATTTCCCTGATTTTTCGAATATTTCAATACTGACAAAAAATATTTTTGTAGATTTTTCGGAGTCCGTTTACTTACCGTATCACATACCTCCTATATTTCACGATTCTGGAGTGTTCGGGAAGTTTTCTTTTAAGTGTTCCTCCGGTGTCATTGATACGTCTCCATCGTATCTATAATTTTTGATTATTTCATGCCAATATTATACAAGTTTTACATACTTTTGGCAACTTTTTATATGATTTATTCGGACTATCTTACTTACCCAGTGCCCATTGCCAGTTCCTGTTTTCTGCATGTTTTTTGTATCGCAGAGTATCCATATAAAATGAAGTCCAAATGCAATAAAATTTCATGAAAAATTATTTTTGGAATATATGTGATTTTCGAGAGTTGGAATCACCGAAAACGGAGGCCCGTGGTGGGCACAACCCACCACAGCACGCCAGAGGAGCCAGGCGTGGCGTGGTGGGTTGTTCCCACCTCGTACGTCGATTGGACCTCTACTTCGCGTGCAAGGAAGCTTATATCTGGAAAAATATCGTGTAAAAATCTCAGCGCAATTGGAGGTACGGATCTCCGAGAATATAAGAAATGGGTTTCGGCCATATCTGGGGCACGTGAAACAGAAGAGGACAGAGAGACAGATCCAATCTCAGAGGGGCTCTCGCCCCTCCCATGCCATGGAGACCATGGACCAGAGGGGGAAACATCCTCCCACCTAGGGAGAAGGCCAAGGAAGAAGAAGAAGGAGAGGGGCTCTCTCCACCTCGCCACCTGTGGCGCCGAACGCCGCCGGGGCTAGGATCGTGACGATGATCTACGTCAACAATCTTGCTACCGTCAACAACAACTTCCCCCTCCCTCTATGCGGCGGTGTAACCTCTATATTCCCGTTGTAATTCTCTACTTAAACATGGTGCTCAACCCCATATAGTTTGAGTAGATCTGTTTTGTCCTACGGGCTTATCGGTCAAATTGCTATGGTTGGTTTAATTTGCTTGTGGTTATGTTGCTGTCCTTTGGTGCCCATCATATCAGCGTGCGTGTGGATCACACCATAGGGTTAGTTGTATGCTGATAGGACTATGTATTGGAGGGCAAGGGTGACAACAGCTTCAGCCTGGCATAGAAATTGATGCATATGGGATTGAAGGGGGACCAATATATCTTAAGGCTATGGTTGGGTTTTACCTTAATGAACAATAGTGGTTGCGAATGCTTGCTAGAGTTCCAATCATACATGCATATAATTCCAAGTAAGGGACGATATGCTAGCAGTGGCCTCTCCCACATATAAACTTGCTATCAATCTAGTAACGTAGTTGATGGCCTATGGACAAATCATTCTCTTGTGTTACAAAGTTCTTGCTACTACTCTACTTTTTGAAGGAAATATTCCCTAGAGGCAATAAAAAAGTTGTTATTTTATATTTCCTTATATCATGATAAATGTTTATTATTCATGCTAGAATTGTATTAACCAGAAACTTAGTACATGTGTGAATACATAGACAAAACAAAGTGTCCCTAGTATGCCTCTACTAGACTAGCTCATTGATCAAAGATGGTTATGTTTCCTAACCATAGACATGAGTTGTCATTTGATCAACGGGATCACATCATTAGGAGAATGATGTGATGGACAAGACCCATCCGTTAGCTTAGCACTATGATCGTTTAGTTTTACTGCTATTGCTTTCTTCATGACTTATACATGTTCCTATGAATATGGGATTATGCAACTCCTGAATACCGGAGGAACACCTTGTGTGCTCTCAAATGTCACAACGTAACTGGGTGATTATAAAGATGCTCTACAGGTGTCTCCAAAGGTGTTCGTGGTGTTGGCATAGATCAAGAATAGGATTTGTCACTCCGAGTGTCGGAGAGGTATCTCTGGGCCCTCTCGGTAATGCACATCATAATAAGCCTTGCAAGCAAATGACTAACAAGTTAGTCACGAGATGATGCATTACGGAACGAGTAAAGAGACTTGCCGGTAACGAGATTGAACTAGGTATTGAGATACCGACGATCGAATCTCGGGCAAGTAACATACCGATGACAAAGGGAACAACGTATGTGATACGTCCAAAACGTATCTATAATTTCTGCTTGCTCCATGCCTCTTTTGTGTGATATTGCTATGATATTTATGCACTTCCATACACTTTTGATCATATTTGGACTAACCTATTAACTCAGTGCACCCCAGTGCCAGTTTCTGTTTTCTGCTGTTTTTGTATTTCAGGTTTTCCCATTACGTAAACTGCCAGAAAAATTCCGGGAAAAATATATAAAAAATCAGCGTTCCGGAAGCTTCCATGCAGCCAAAGTAGGGCCGGAGGGGGGCCACCAGGGCTCCAGGCGGCCAGAGGGCGCGCCCCCCCTCCTGGCCGCGCCGCCAGGGCGCCTGGGCCCCCCTGGCCTCCTCTGACGCCCCCCTTTGGCATATATTTAGACCGCGTCCCGAAACCCTCGAGGACGGAACCCTTTTTCGCGATCTCATCTCTGTTCCGCCGCCGCCGCGCTTCCAAGATCGGGAGCACCAGGAGAACTCTTCCCGGCACCCTGCCGGAGGGGAGGATCACCACCGGGAGCCTCTCCACCACCATGGACGCCTCCCGGATGAGTTGTGAGTAGTCTCCCTTGGACCATGGGTCCATGACCAGTAGCTATGTGATGTTCTCCTCCCCTCTTTGTTCTTCACCGATTAGACCTCGTGAGCTGCCCTACATGATCGAGGCACATATGTAATCCTTATGCTGTTGCTATGATGAGTTTGCTGGGATCCGATGGATTATGAGATTATGTTCAGATTGTGTGTGAGTTATATATTTGATTTTCCTCTTTTATATTTATGTTCTTGAGTAATTCTTGCATGTTCTCCGTTGCTGTTTATTGCTTTGGCCAAGTAGTAGGTAGTAACTCCAAGAGGGAACGTTATGCTTGATTGTGGGTTCATGCCCCTCGATGACTAGCTTGAGTGACAGAAACATGAGTCTAGGGGATGTGCTGTTGCCACAAGGGGGAAAACAACGGTGCTTGTACTCGCGGGTGCAAGGATTGTTTACTTTAGGCAAAGTTCTTTTAATGCAGTTGTCTGTTGCTTTGAGTTTACACTATGGGTGGGACTCGCAACTTAATACCAGCGAGATGTTCTGGATAGATATCTCAAGGTGGATGATTAGTAGTAGATGCAGATGGATTTCGGTCTACTTACCTTGGCGTACCGCCCATGCTTTTGAGCCTCTACCTTTCTTTGCAGCATAGTTAGCATTGGTTTGCGCACATAATCCTGTCAATTGCCCAGCTGTAATTCGTTTACCTCATTTAGCTGTTTTATCGTCTTTTGGGAGAGAGACATCACTAGTGAACATCATGGGACCCCGGTCCATATTACCATCACTGATCACATCCGCTATTTACTTTCAGTTCTTACTTACTAGTCGCAGTCATACCTATCACTATTATCTCTTGTGTTTGATCATTTGTAAACGACAAGGCCGGAGGGATTGACAACCTCTCTGTACTCGTTGGGAGCAAAGTTATTTGTATTTGTGTGCAGGTCCGGTCGATCGCTAGTTGCGCCGCTAGCAGTTGACACCTTCTTGTTGAACCTCGGAGTCTTAGGGGATTCGATCCTTGGTATCTTTGCTAAGGGAAAACTACCGCTACACTGCATCTCAAACCTTCCACTTGGGGTAACCAACGAGGGGCGAGAAGCCATCAAGCAAAGTTTTCTGGCGCCGTTACCGGGGACTCCACTCTTCAAGATAGGGGAGTTGCACGCTATCTTTTACCTTTGCTTTTTAGTCTTGTTAGTTTACCTTTCAGTTTTTTTGCTTCATTATCCTTTATCAAAAATCACAAAAAAATTATTTGCTAGCAGTCCTTTCTGTTTAGGCAAGCATGTTAGGATTTGGTGCTTTGAGGGAATCAGAAGCTCTAGATTTCCATCAAAGGGATGGAGAAAATATGAAGAAGGCATGGGACAAAATTTCTGATGCACATAGGAGAATTATGCCTTGGATACCTATAAAAATTGTGCTTAGAAATTTTTACCATGGTCTTTTTAAATGGTGTAAACACTCTCTTGATATTGTAGCTGAAGGAGATTTCCTAGAGTGTGATGAAGCTAGAGCTCTTGAAATTATACATGGTCTATCTAGTTACTTTGTTTATGATCATAATTTTGATACTGTCATAGATAGACTTGCTAGTATTGAGAAGAGAATGTATGCTCTAGACTTGATGAAGGTAGAGAAACCCAAACCCAATAAGAGAGATATTTTGGAAATAGACAATGATTGGGAGCCTTTTGTTAGGATTAGCATCTCTAATCGAGACTTCCTTGCTTATTGTGATATTGGATCTATGGTTTCTACTATGCCAAAAATTGTTCATGATGCTTTAAAATTTAACATGGATAGATTATCATCTTATCATGAACACACTAATGGAGATATTTCCGAGATCCAGGGAAGAATAAAAGACGTGCCAGTTACATTCCTTAAAGGGATTGCAATGGTTGATTTCTTCATCATGAAGCCAAACCAAGGAAATATAGTGCTTGGAAGGGACTTCCTCTGAGCCGTAAAAGGCTTCATCGATATAGGAAAGGGACAAATCCGCTTACCCGGGAAGGCAAAAGGTATGTACCCCTTTCCTAGAAGGAACAAGAGTGAACTTGTTGAGGAACCATTTGAAGCAATTTATAACTCCGATTATTATGATGATTATTGATTCCTCTTTGCATTATGCCTAGCTTAAAGGCATAAAAGAAAGCGCTTTTGGGAGGCAGCCCACAATGAATAAAATTTTATTTTGCTTTTGTTGTGTCTTGATGTTGTTACTACAGTAGCATCATCATTGTATCTTTACTTTTCAGCTTTGTGCCAAGTGTAGCCTCTGATTGCAAGAAAGTTCAAAAGTTGTGACGTGTTGTCCAGGAAACAGATTCTGTCCTTGGACAGAAAAATTCGTATAAAATCACCAGATCATCCTTTTTGGCCTGAATGTTTTCGACAGCGTGCTCTATACAATTGGCTTTCGGGCGTCTGTTATGAGTTTTTTGATTTGAGTTGCAGAAGTGCCCCGAAAAAATTATTTACTACCTGCTAGTCTGTTTTTCACAGATTCTGTCCTGTTTTGCCTTTTCTTCGTTTTGCAAACCTTGAGCTTGCTTTTTCTTTGCAAAAACCTTTTGGCAATCTTGAGAAACAGTAGACCTTCAAGAATATCCTTATTTCCAGCAAGGAAAAATTATTTTATTAAGGGTACTAACCTCGCTAATTAGATTATGATGAGTTATGTATGAAGGGAGTTTTCAAGTGTGCGATGGAAGATGATAAAAAGATTCAGGAGTGTCAAACGCTCAAGCTTGGGGATGCCCCCGTGCACCCCCAAGAAATATTCAAGAAGACTCAAGCGTCTAAGCTTGGGGATGCCCCCGTGCATCCCCTTCTCCATCAACAATTATCAGTTCGTCTTTCGTTCCACTATATTTTTATCACTTCATGTGTTATGTGCTATGCTTGGAGCGTCTTGCTTTTAGTTTCCTTTTTAGTTTTCTTTAGCTTTGCTTGCTGTTCATAACGAGTTGGAACTCAGCTTTCTTTGTGTGGGAGAGAAACACGCTCCACTTCAACCTAGAACATAACATAGAATTTTCATGTCTATCCTTGCTGTGTGTGTTCTTTGTCTTTCAATAGCTACTATCATGTTCAGCTCTTAGTTTTCATGCTTATCTTTATAAAGAGCTTTTATTTAGTTGGTCGTTGGAACTCTCTTTAGTTATCATGCTTACCTTGTTAAGAGAGTTGGCTTCTGTTGCACTGGTTGATATGTCTATGATAAAAATGCTATGTGCATAATGGTGCTTAGTAGTTCATGTTTTCATATGGTTAGTCTCAAATAGCTGGGGGGGGGTTCTTAATGTGTTATTGAAGTACCAACATGATTTGTTTGCCTATGATGTGGTATGGTTTAGTGGTATCTTCCTCCAAGAATTTATTTTGATTGACTTGGCGTATGCTCACGCATATTTAAGACTGTAAAGAAAGTCTATCAAGCCTTGCTGATCTTTAATTTCTGAGTAGCGATATAACTTCCATGCCCGATTCAATGTTGCTTTGTCGCTCTGCATGATTATGACCGTCATTGCTCTCTTAGTTGGTCGCTCCTAGTCTATTGCTAACCTTCGCCTGTACTAAGCGGACTGACTGCTTGCGCATCCAAAATCCTTTAAACCAGTTATGCCATATGTGTCCACCATACCTTCCTATACATGGTATTTACCTGCCATTCCTAACGAAGAATTTCATGTACCATCTCGAAATTATTCAAAAAAGCATTTCTCTTTTGTGCCTCTGTTTTAGCTCATGAGGAAGTGGTAGTTAATTCATGATCTTTTTAAGTTGGACAAGCTTCACCCCGGGATTGCATGTCTAATGTGCAAACCCATAATACGAGAAGGAACTGGCAAAGAGTGCGCCCGACTCATTAAAAAATTATACAACAAACAAACCCTCCTTCACGCTTTGTTCATGAGAAATCAGAAAACTTTGGCAGTGATAAACAAAGGAGATTAAGAGGATGTGATCGTCCTCATGCGGGAGCCGTTCCTCGAAACTTGTCCAGCTCAAGAAGTGATTGAGTTGTCTGCTAGCATTCGTTGACGAAATATGCATATTCTAAAATAATAATTATTACCTCTGTTTTTAAAACCAAGAGCTCTGGTACATGTTTAGTTTTTGTTTCCGACCATGGGTTTTCAACCTTGCCAACAAAAGCCACGATTCGAGAGTCTCCACCTTCTTTCTTTTAAGCACCAACTATTGAGAGCATGATTGTCATTCTGAGTGTAATGTGCATTGTCCCAAAGTACCATTGTCTTTTGCATGATTATGATATCGTTTATTCTAAAATCATTGTATCTAGTCGTCACTTAAACTTTGGAGGTGCCCCTGCATTTATGTTTTGCTTCACTAAAGGGGGCAAGCGAGATATCACTTTGTCATGTTTGCACACCATGCTCATTACAAATCTATTGAGTGTTTCAGTATCATATTGTAAAACTTTCAGTTCTTTGTGATATTCTCATGAGGCAACTTAACTACTATAGATTCATTATATCAGTAAGCATTTGTCATGTGACTATGAAAAGTTCTTATATGGTTAATAGCATGTCACCATAGAAATTATACTTGTTATCATTTACCTACTCGAGGACGAGCAGGAATTAAGCTTGGGGATGTTGATACGTCCAAAACGTATCTATAATTTCTGCTTGCTCCATGCCTCTTTTGTGTGATATTGCTATGATATTTATGCACTTCCATACACTTTTGATCATATTTGGACTAACCTATTAACTCAGTGCACCCCAGTGCCTGTTTTTGTATTTCAGGTTTTCCCATTACGTAAACTGCCAGAAAAATTTCGGGAAAAATATATAAAAAATCAGCGTTCCGGAAGCTTCCATGCGGCCACAGTAGGGCCGAAGGGGGGCCACCAGGGCTCCAGGCGGCCAGAGGGCGCGCCCCCCCTCCCAGCCGCGCCGCCAGGGCGCCTGGGCCCCCTGGCCTCCTCTAACGCCCCCTTTGGCATATATTTACACCGCGTCCCGAAACCCTTGAGGACGGAACCCTTTTTCGCGATCTCATCTCTGTTCCGCCGCCGCCGCGCTTCCAAGATCGGGAGCACCAGGAAAACTCTTCCCGGCACCCTGCCGGAGGGGAGGATCACCACCGGGAGCCTCTCCACCACCATGGACGCCTCCCGGATGAGTTGTGAGTAGTCTCCCTTGGACCATGGGTCCATGACCAGTAGCTATGTGATGTTCTCCTCCCCTCTTTGTTCTTCACCGTTTAGACCTCGTGAGCTGCCCTACATGATCGAGGCACATATGTAATCCTTATGTTGTTGCTATGATGAGTTTGCTGGGATCCGATGGATTATGAGATTATGTTCAGATTGTGTGTGAGTAATATATTTTATTTACCTCTTTTATATTTATGTTCTTGAGTAATTCTTGCATGTTCTCCATTGCTGTTTATTGCTTTGGCCAAGTAGTAGGTAGTAACTCCAAGAGGGAACGTTATGCTTGATTGTGGGTTCATGCCCCTCGATGACTAGCTTGAGTGACAGAAACATGAGTCTAGGGGATGTGCTGTTGCCACAAGGGGGAAAACAACGGTGCTTGTACTCGCGGGTGCAAGGATTGTTTACTTTACGCAAAGTTCTTTTAATGCAGTTGTCTGTTGCTTTGAGTTTACACTATGGGTGGGACTCGCAACTTAATACCAGCGAGATGTTCTGGATAGATATCTCAAGGTGGATGATTAGTAGTAGATGCAGATGGATTTCGGTCTACTTACCTTGGCGTACCGCCCATGCTTTTGAGCCTCTACCTTTCTTTGCAGCATAGTTAGCATTGGTTTGCGCACATAATCCTGTCAATTGCCTAGCTGTAATTCATTTACCTCACTTAGCTGTTTTATCGTCTTTTCGGAGAGAGACATCATTAGTGAACATCATGGGACCCCGGTCCATATTACCATCACTGATCACATCCGCTATTTACTTTTAGTTCTTACTTACTAGTTGCAGTCATACCTATCACTATTATCTCTTGCGTTTGATCCTTTGTAAACGACAAGGCCGGAGGGATTGACAACCTCTCTGTACTCGTTGGGAGCAAAGTTATTTGTATTTGTGTGCAGGTCCGGTCGATCGCTAGTTGTGCGGCTAGCAGTTGACACCTTCTTGTTGAACCTCGGAGTCTCAGGGGATTCGATCCTTGGTATCTTTGCCAAGGGAAAACTACCGCTACACTGCATCTCAAACCTTCCACTTGGGGTAACCAACGAGGGGCGAGAAGCCATCAGTATGTTGTTATGCGGTTCGACCGATAAAGATCTTCGTAGAATATGTAGGAGCCAATATGGGCATCCAGGTTCCGCTATTGGTTATTGATCGGAGAGATGTCTCGGTCATGTCTACATAGTTCTCGAACCCGTAGGGTCCGCACGCTTAAACGCTCGTTGACGATATAGTATTTAATGAGTTATGTATGTTGGTGACCGAATGTTATTCGGAGTCCCGGATGTGATCACGGACATGATGAGGAACTCCGGAATGGTCCGGAGATAAAGATTAATATATGGGATAATAGTGTTTAACCTCCGGAAGGGTTCCAGAATTCACCGGAAGGGGTTCCGGATGTTTCCCGAAGTGTTTGGGTATGAGAACACTTTATTTGGGCCAAAAGGGAAAGCACACAAGGTTTTTGGAAGGCGCAAAAGGAAGTTTTGCGGAGTCCAGGGGCCAGACGCCAGGAACGCTGGTGTCTGGCCCTTGAGTCCGAGAAGGACTCTTGCCTTTCGGGTGAAACCGACTTTGTGAAGGCTTTTACTCCAAGTTTCGACCCCCAAGGCTCGACATATAAATAGAGGGGTAGGGCTAGCACCCAAAAAAACATCAAGATACACCAAGCCATGTGCCGGCAACCCCGACCCTCTAGTTTATCCTCCGTCTAGTTTCTGTAGTGCTTGGCGAAGCCCTGCAGAGATTGTTCTTCATCAACAACCGTCACCACGCCGTCGTGCTGCCGGAACTCATCTACTACTTCGCCCGTCTTGCTGGATCAAGAAGGCGAGGACGTCATCGAGCTGAACATGTGCTAAACGCAGAGGTGCCGTACGTTCGGTACTAGATCGGGACGGACTGTGAAGGTGTACGACTACATCAACTGTGTTGATAAACGCTTCCGCTTTCGGTCTACGAGGGTACGTAGACACACTCTCCCCTCTCGTTGCTATGCATCTAGTAGATAGATCTTGCGTGATCGTAGGAAAATTTTGAAAATACTACGTTCCCCAAAAGTGGCATCAAGAGCCAGGTCTATGCGTAGATGATATGCACGAGTAGAACACAAGTGAGATGAAGCGTCCCGGACCGACATTACGCGTACGCATACGCGAGACTGGTTTCACCGTTATGAGCACTTGTTGCTTAAAGGTGACTGGCGGGTGTCTGTCTCTCTCACTTTAGCTGAATCGAGTTTGACTATGCCCGGTCCTTGTGAAGGTTAAAACATCACATACTTGACGAAACATCGTTGTGGTTTTGTATGCGTAGGTAAGAACGGTTCTTGCTAAGCCCGTAGCAGCCACGTAAAACATGCAACAACAAAGTAGAGGACGTCTAACTTGTTTTTGCAGGCCATGTTGTGATGTGATATGGTCAAGACATGATGAGTGATACGGTTTTGTACGAGATGATCATGTTTTGTAATGTTATCGGCAGCTGGAGGAGCCATATGGTTGTCACTTTATTGTATGAAATGCAATCGCCATGTAATTGCTTTACTTTATCACCAAGCGGTAGCGATAGTCGTAGAAGCAATAGTTGGCGAGACGACAACGATGCTACGATGGAGATCAAGGTGTCGCGCCAGTGACGAAGGTAATCATGACGGTGCTTTGGAGATGGAGATCAAAAGCACAAGATGATGATGGCCATATCATGTCACATATTTTGATTGCATGTGATGTTTATCTTATTATGATTCTTATTTTGCTTAGAACGACGGTAGCATTATAAGATGATCCCTTACAAAATTTCAAGGTATAAGTGTTCTCCCTGAGTATGCACCGTTGCGAAAGTTCGTCGTGCCGAGACACCACGTGATGATCGGGTGTGATAAGCTCTACGTTAAAATACAACGGGTGTAAGCCAGTTTTGCACACGCAGAATACTCGGGTTAAACTTGACGAGCCTAGCATATGCAGATATGGCCTCGGACATGGTTTAGTTGATTTGGATCACGTGATCATGTGATGATCGGACATGGTTTAGTTGATTTGGATCACGTGATCATTTAGATGACTAGAGGGATGTCTATCTAAGAGGGAGTTCTTAAGTAATATGATTAAATTGAACTTTAATTTATCATGAACTTAGTCCTGGTAGTATTAGCATATCTATGTTGTAGATCAATAGCTCGCGATGTTGCTCCACGTTTATTTTTTATATGTTCTTAGAGAAAACTAAGTTGAAAGATGTTAGTAGAAATGATGCGGAATTGTTTCGTGATCTGAGGATTATCCTCATTGCTGCACAGAAGAATTATGTCCTTGATGCACCGCTAGGTGACAGACCTATTGCAGGAGCAGATGCAGACGTTATGAACGTTTTGACAAAAGCTCGGTATGATGACTACTTGATAGTTTAAGTGCACCATGCTTTACGGCTTAGAACCGGGACTTCAAAAAAGTTTTGAACGCCACAGAGCATATAAGATGTTATGCTCCAAGAGTTGAAATTAGTATTTCATACTCATGCCCTTGTCGAGAGGTATAAGACCTCTGACAATACTTTGCCTACAAGATGGAGGAGAATAGCTCAACCAGTGAGCATGTGCTCAGATTGTCTGGGTACTACAATTACTTGAATCAAGTGAGAGTTAATCTTCCAGATAAGATAGTAATTGACAAAGTTCTCTAGTCACTATAACCAAGTTACTAGAACTTCGTGATGAACTATAATATGCAAGGGATGACGAAGGTAATTCCCGAGCTCTTCGCGATACTGAAATCGGCGAAGGTAGAAATCAAGAAAGAGCATCAAGTGTTGATGGTTAATAAGACCACTTGTTTCAAGTAAAGGGCAAAGGGATAGAAGGGGAACTTCAAGAAGAATGGCAAGCAAGTTGTCACTCCCATGAAGAAACCCAAAGCTAAACTCAAGCCTGAAACTAAGTGCTTCTACTGCAAAGGAAATGGTAACTGGAAGTGGAACTGCCCTAGATACTTGGCGGATAAGAAGGATGGCAAAGTGAACAAAGGTATATTTTGATATACAAATATTGATGTGTACTTTACTAGTGTTCATAGCAACCCCTGGGTATTTGATACCGGTTCAGTTGCTAAAATTAGTAACTCAAAACGAGAATTACAGAATGAACAGAGACTAGTTAAAGGTGAAGTGACGTTGTGTGTTGGAAGTGGTTCCAAGATTGATATGATCATCATCGCACACTCCCTACACTTTCGGGATTAGTGTAAAACCTAAATAAATGTTATTTGACATTTGCGTTGAGCATGAATATGATTTGATCATATTTGTTGCAATACGGTTATTCATTTAAAGTCATAGAATAATTGTTATTCTGTTTACATGAATAAAACCTTCGATGGTCATACACCTAATGAAAATAGTTTGTTGGATCTCGATCGTAGTGATACACATATTCATAATATTGAAGCCAAAAGATGCAAGGTTAATAATGATAGTGCAACTTATTTGTGGCACTGCCGTTTAGGTCATAATGGTGTAAAGCGCATGGAGAAACTCCATAGTGATGGACTTTTGGAATCACTTGATTATGAATCACTTGGTGCTTGCGAACCATGCCTCATGGGCAAGATGACTAAAACTCCGTTCTCTGGAACAATGGAGCGAGCAATTTACTTGTTGGAAATCATACATACTGATGTATGCAGACCAATGAGTATTGAGGCTCGCGGCAGGTATCATTATTTTCTGACCTTCACAGATGATTTGAGCAGATATGGGTATATCTACTTGACGAAACACAAATCTGAAACATTTGAAAAGTTCAAACAAATTTCAGAGTGAAGTAGAGAATCATCGTAATAAGAAAATAAAAGTTTCCACGATCTGATCACGGAGGCAAATATTTGAAGTTACGAGTTTGGCATTCATTTAAAACAATGTGGAATAGTTTCACAACTCACGCCACCCGGAACACCACAGCGTAATGGTGTGTCCGAACATCGTAATCGTACTTTATTAGATATGATGCGGTCTATGATGTCTCTTACCGATTTACCACTATCGTTTTGGGTTATGCATCAGAGACAGCTGCATTCACGTTAAATAGGGCAACATCTAAATCCGTTGAGACGACGCCTTATGAACTGAGGTTTGGCAAGAAACCAAAGTTGTCGTTTCTTAAAGTTTGGGGCTGCGATGCTTATGTGAAAAAGCTTCAACCTGATAAGCTCGAACCCAAGTTGGCGAAATGTGTCTTCATAGGATACCCAGAGGAGGCTGTTGGGTACACCTTTTATCACAGATCCGAAGGCAAGATATTCGCTGCTAAGAATGGATCCTTTCTAGAGAAGGAGTTTCTCTCGAAAGAAGTGAGTGGGAGGAAAGTGGAACTTGATGAGGTAATTGTACCTTCTCCCGAATTGGATAGTAGTACATCACAGAAACTGGTTCCAGTGATTCCTACACCAATTAGTGAGGAAGCTAATGATGATGATCATGAAACTTCAGATCAAGTTACTGCTGAACTTCGTAGATCAACCAGAGTACGTTCCGCACCAGAGTGGTACGGCAACCCGGTTCTGGAAGTCATGTTACTGGACCGTGATGAACCTACAAACTATGAGGAAGCGATGATGAGCCCAGATTCCAAAAAATGGCTTGAGGCCATGAAATCTGAGATGGGATCCATGTATGAGAACAAAGTGTGGACTTTGGTTGACTTGCCCGACGATCGGCAAGCCATCGAAAATAAATGGATCTTCAAGAGGAAGACTGACGCTGACTGTAATGTTACTGTTTACAAAGCTCGACTTGTTGCGAAAGGTTTTCGACAAGTTCAAGGAGTTGACTACGATGAGACTTTCTCACCCGTAGCGATGCTTAAGTCTGTCCGAATCATGTTAGCAATTGCCACATTTTATGAAATCTGGCAAATGGATAACAAAACTGCATTCTTTAATGGATTTATTAAAGAAGAATTGTATATGATGCAACCAGAAGGTTTTGTCAATCCTAAAGGTGCTAACAAAATGTGCAAGCTCCAGCGATCCATCTATGGACTGGTGCAAGCATCTCGGAGTTGGAATATACGCTTTGATAAGTTGATCAAAGTATATAGATTTATACAGACTTGCGGTGAAGCCTGTATTTACAAGAAAGTGAGTGGGAGCACTACAACCTTTCTGATAAGTATATGTGAATGACATATTGTCGATCGGAAATGATGTAGAATTTTTTCGAAAGCATAAAGGAGTGTTTGAAAGGAGTTTTTCAAAGAAAGACCTTGGTGAAGCTGCTTACATATTGGGCATCAAGATCTATAGAGATATATCAAGACGCTTGATAAGACTTCGATGAGTACATACCTTGATAAGATTTTGAAGTAGTTCAAAATTGATCAGTCCAAGAAGGAGTTCTTGCCTGACTTGTAAGGTGTGAAGTTGAGTAAGAAAGCCAAACCACGGTAGAAAAATATAGAGAGTATGAAAGTCGTTCCCTATACCTCAGCCATAGGTTCTATAAAGTATGCCATGCTGTGTAGCAAACATGTTGTGTACCTTGCCATGAGTTTTACAAGGAGGTACAATAGTGATCCAGGAGTAGATCACTGTACAGCGGTCAAATTATCCTTAGTAACTGGATGACTACGGAAATGTTTCTCGATTATGGAGGTGATAAAGAGTTCGTCGTAAAGGGTTACGCCGATGCAAGCTTTGATACTAAATCCAGATGACTCTAACTATCAATCTGGATGCGTATTGAAAGTGGGAGCAATTAGCTAGAGTAGCTCTATGCAGAGCATTGTAGACACATAGAAATTTGCGAAATACATACGGATCTGAATGTGACAGACCCGTTGACTAAACTTCTCTCACGAAGCAAAACATGATCACACCTTAGTACTCTTTGGGTGTTAATCACATAGCGATGTGAACTAGATTATTGACTCTAGTAAACCCTTTGGGTGTTGGTCACATGGCGATGTGAACTATGGGTGTTAATCACATGACGATGTGAACTATCGGTGTTAAATCACATGGCGATGTGAACTAGATTATTGACTCTAGTGCAAGTGGGAGACTGAAGGAAATATGCCCTAGAGGCAATAATAAAGTTGTTATTTTATATTTCCTTATATCATGATAAGTGTTTATTATTCATGCGAGAATTGTATTAACCGGAAACTTAGTACATGTGTGAATACATTGACAAAACAAAGTGTCCCTAGTATGCCTCTACTAGACTAGCTCATTGATCAAAGATGGTTATGTTTCCTAACCATAGACATGAGTTGTCATTTGATCAACGGTATCACATCATTAGGAGAATGATGTGATGGACAAGACCCACCCGTTAGCTTAGCACTATGATCGTTTAGTTTTACTGCTATTGCTTTCTTCATGACTTATACATGTTCCTATGACTATGAGATTATGCAACTCCCGAATACCGGAGGAACACCTTGTGTGCTATCAAACGTCACAACGTAACTGGGTGATTATAAAGATGCTCTACAGGTGTCTCCGAAGGTGTTCGTGGTGTTGGCATAGATCAAGAATAGGATTTGTCACTCCGAGTGTCGGAGAGGTATCTCTGGGCCCTCTCGGTAATGCACATCATAATAAGCCTTGCAAGCAAATGACTAATGAGTTAGTCACGAGATGATGTATTACGGAACGAGTAAAGAGACTTGCCGGTAACAAGATTGAACTAGGTATTGAGATACCGACGATCGAATCTCGGGCAAGTAACATACCGATGACAAAGGGAACAATGTATGTTATTATGCGGTTCGACCGATAAAGATCTTTGTAGAATATGTAGGAGCCAATATGGGCATCCAGGTTCCGCTATTGGTTATTTACTGAAGAGGTGTCTCGGTCATGTCTACATAGTTCTCGAACCCGTAGGGTCCGCACACTTAAACGTTCGTTGACGATATAGTATTTAATGAGTTATGTATGTTGGTGACCGAATGTTATTCGGAGTCCCGGATGTGATCACGGACATGATGAGGAACTCCGGAATGGTCCGGAGATAAAGATTAATATATGGGATAATAGTGTTTGACCTCCGGAAGGGTTCCGGAGTTCACCGGAAGGGGTTCCGGATGTTTCCCGAAGTGTTTGGGTACGAGAACACTTTATTTGGGCCAAAAGGGAAAGCACACAAGCTTTTTGGAAGGCGCAAAAGGAAGTTTTGCGGAGTCCAGGGGCCAGATGCCAGGGTCCCTGGCGTCTGGGTCCGGACGCCACGGTCCCTGGCGTCTTGGTCCAGACGCCAGGGTCCCTGGCGTCTGGGTCCAGACGCCGGTAACCCTGGCGTCTAGCCCTGGAGTCTGAGAAGGACTCTTGCCTTTTGGGTGAAACCGACTTTGTGAAGGATTTTACTCCAAGTTTCGACCCCAAGGCTCAACATATAAATAGAGGGGTAGGGCTAGCACCCAAAAAAACATCAAGATACACCAAGCCGTGTGCCGGCAACCCCGACCCTCTAGTTTATCCTCCGTCTAGTTTCTGTAGTGCTTGGCGAAGCCCTGCAGAAATTGTTCTTCATCAACAACCGTCACCATGCCGTCGTGCTGCCGGAACTCATCTACTACTTCGCCCATCTTACTGGATCAAGAAGGCGAGGACGTCATCGAGCTGAACGTGTGCTGAACGCGGAGGTGCCGTACGTTCGGTACTAGATCGGGACGGATCGTGAAGGTGTACGACTACATCAACCGCATTGATAAACGCTTCCGCTTTCGGTCTACGAGGTACGTAGACACACTCTCCCCTCTCGTTGCTATGCATCTAGTAGATAGATCTTGCGTGATCGTAGGAATATTTTGAAAATACTACGTTCCCCAACACTTTTATTGTCTTGCAAAGTACTTTATTACAAGTTACCACTAAGTACTTCTACTTTTATTTCTATTTTAGATAAAGCAAACATTAAGTGTGCGTAGAGTTGTATTGGTGGTCGATAGAACTTGAGGGAATATTTGTTCTACCTTTAGCTCCTTGTTGGGTTCGACACTCTTACTTATTGAAAAAGGCTACAAACAACGCCCTACACTTGTGGGTTATCAAGACCTTCTTCTGGCGCCGTTGTCGGGGAGTTATAGTGTGGGGTGAATATTCTCGTGTGTGCTTGTTTGATTTATCACTACGTAGTTTTTTTATGTTCTAAGTTGTTCTCTATCTTTAGTCATGGATATGGAACACGAAACACCAAAAAATATTAGTGGTACTTGCTGCTCATGGAGATGGGGAACCTCCTAAAACCCTCGATGCTGGTTATGTGAAAAATATTATGAACTACTTTGATAATATTGAGAAAACCCCATTCAACTTTATAATGGGGGTAACATTGGATCAACGTGAATACTTTAGGGATTATCGCTTGACTCATAAAGGGAAATTGTTATGGGATCAAATTTATATGTTGCATTGGTATGCTCGGGATTTATGCTTGAGATATGATTATACTTGTTGCTATAGGATTAATGCTCCACACCTACCCTTTTCATGTGAATTTAATGACAATGAAACCTTAGCTTCTTATGCCAGAGGTATATGTGATTACTATGATGTGGAAAGAATAGAGGAATTTGTTGCTTTTAAGGGTGCTTATGAAAATGAATCTTTGTTTGAAAAGTATGAAGCTTTTGATGATGATGTTTATAGACCTGAAATTTTTTCCATCCTTAAATATTGCTATGATAATTACAAATACAATTCCGATATTGATTTATTTATTGAGAAGGTCTCCGCTGTCCAAGAAGAGACTAATATTTTGCAGGAGACTATGGAAGAAGAAATTGATGACACCGTGAGCTCATTGGATGAAAAATATGAGGAGGAGAGTGAAGAACGAAAGGAGGAAGAACGTATTAGCTACCCGTGCCCACCTTTTGATGAGAGTAACCCCTCAACTCATACATTGTTTAATTTCCTCCATGCTTACCGAAGGATGAATGCTATGATCCCATTGATTCTTTTGAAATACCCCTTTTTGATGATGCTTGCTATGCTTGTGGCCAAGATGCCAATATGAATTATGCTTATGGAGATGAACTTTGTATAGTTCCTTATGTTAAACATGAGATAGTTGCTATTGCACCCACACATGATAGTCCTATTATTTTTTTGAATTCTCCAAACTACACTATATCAGAGAAGTTAGCACTTATTAAGGATTATATTGATGGGTTGCCTTTTAACGTTGCACATGATGTTTTTGATGAGTATAATATGCATGTGCTTGCTGCTCCTACTTGCAATTATTATGAGAGAGGAACTATATCTCCACCTCTATGTTTCCAACGCAACAAAATTGCAAGAAACTTCTGATGCTATGTATTGGCCTTTACTTGATGTGCATGAATTGTTCTCGTATGACATGCCGATGCATATGAAGAGAGTTAGACTTCATGGTTGCATGACACATATCACTTTGTGCTCACCACTAAATGCCAAATCATTGCTAGTTAAAACAGGCTTTGATATACCTTGGGACCCGGGTGGATTCATTACTTGAGCACTTTATGCCTAGCTTAATGGCTTTAAAGAAAGCGCTGCCAGGGAGACAACCTGGAAGTTAAAAAAGAGAGTCATTTATTTCTGTTGAGTGCTTTTATAAAGTTTAAAAACAAAAAAAATATAGAGGGGAACCTAAAACTTTTCAAAAAGAAAAGTGAAAGTGAGAGAGACGAGCATTGTTGAAGTGGGGGACGTCCTTAAACTTGTACAAGCTCAGGGAAACTTTGTGAATATTAATTACGAAAACTTTACAAAAAAATTAATTATCCCCTTGAACAATTCCATTGTATTATAAAAGTAATGTGCCAAGATTTGCCTTTATGATGTTTAAATTGCTTGTTGGTTTGTGCGGTGCAAAACAGAAACTTTGGCTGAAGAGCGCGATTTTACATTTTTTACTGGAATGTCGAAAGCTTCTGGAACTTTTTGCAAAGTCTTTATATACAATTTTTTATTTTTCCTAATTTTGCCAGAATTTTTGGAGTTACAAAAGTATGGTGGAAGTTCAAATCTTTATAGACTGTCCTGTTTTCCCAGATTGCTGTTATAGCTTCATTATTGCGTATGTTTGAGTTCTTATTGAAGCCTCCTTGACTTGGGGCCATAGAATTGTGATAGCATACAGTGAGTAGTGTTTGTTTATAATTATGCAATAATGTTAGAGCAGTACATTATGGGATTTCATTGATCATATGCACTAACCCCGCCACTAAAAGTTCGGTTAAGTTTTGTGTGGACGAAGTGTTCTAAGATCGAGGAGGTCTCGATGTGAGGAGAAGGAGGAGAGGCAAGAGCTCAAGCTTGGGGATTCCCAAGGCACCCCAAGTAAATATTCAGGGAGACTCAGGCGTCTAAGCTTGGGCATGCCCCAGAAGGCATCCCATCTTTCTTCAACAAGTATCGGTATGTTTTCGGATTCGTTTCGTTCACATGATATGCGTAAATTCTTGGAGCGTCGTGTTCCTTTTATTTTTATTTTAATAATTCACCATGCTGGTATGAGAGAGTCCTTGGTTGATTTGTAGAATGCTCTTTGCACTTCACTTATATCTTTTGAGGATGGATTTACAAAATGCTTCATGTGCTTCACTTATATCATTTGAAGTTTGGATTGCCTGTTTCTCTTCACATAGAAAACGGACGTTCGTGGAATGCTCTCGTGGTTCACTTATATTTGTTAGAGCATGCTATTTTGTAGAAATAATTAAAATCTCATGCTTCACTTATATCTATTTAGAGAGTCAACAAGAATTGGCAATTGCATGGTTAGTCATAAAATCCTACATAAAACTTATGGATCACTGAATATGGTATGCTTGATTCCTTGCAATAGTTTTGCGATATAGAGATGATAATATGTGGGAGGTACTAGTGGATGATTGTGTTTAGTAAGATATTGGTGTTAAGGTTTGTGATTCCCGAAGCATGCACGTATAGTCTCTCGTTATGCCGGGAAGTTGGAGCACAATTTATCCTTGATTGTCCTATCTTTGTGCGAAGGTCGGGGGCGCGCGATGGTTAACTCCTACCAACCTCCCCCCTAGGAGCATGCATAGTATTACTTTGCTTCGAGGGCTAGTAAACTTTTGCAATAAGTATATGAGTTCTTTATGACTAATGTGAGTCCATGGATTATACGCACTCTCACCCTTTCATAATTGCTAGCCTCTCTCGTGCCGCGCAACTTTCGCCGATGCATAAACTTCATTATACCTTCCTCAAAACAGCCACCATACCTACCTATTATGGCATTTCCTGTGATAGCCTGGCTTATTAGGGACGATAGACTACTCATATCAATAAGGAATTCCTTCTTTTCCGAGAGCCCATGCGGATAGTACTCCAAAGTTAAGCGTGCTCAGCTTGGAGTAGTTTTAGGATGGGTGGCCGACCGAGAAGTTGCTCCCGGGTGCGCACGAGTCAGGACAAAGTGTGCAGAAAAGACTAGTATTGATCTGTGAGGCCAGTCTAGATCCCGCCAGGAGTAACGACCACCGACGGGTGTGTTCGGGGAGTTACAAGTTGGTATCAGAGCCGACCCTCGCGGTTACATGGATGTTTGCGGATAGGTGCACGGTCATGTTGTTCATGTCGTTTGTGACCCGTCGTGGCACACGACATGGCACATGTGCCGGACTAGAAGCACAGACGTATGTGCCAAGAGGGAATGTTCATGTGGCCCGACGAGGATGTCGATTCCTCTGAGTGGTGGTGTATGTGATAGCCTAGCTTATTAGGGACGATAGACTACTCATATCAATAAGGAATTCCTTCTTTTCCGGGAGCCCATGCAGATAGAACTCCAAAGTTAAGTGTGCTCAGCTTGGAGTAGTTTCAGGATGGGTGACCGATCGAGAAGTTGCTCCCGGGTGCGCACGAGTGAGGACAAAGTGCGCAGAAAAGAGTAGTATTGATCTGTGAGGCCAGCCTAGATCCCGCCAGGAGTAACGACCACCGACGGGTGTGTTCGGGGAGTTACATTTCCATAGCCATTCCGAGTTATATTGCCATGCACTTCCATCATATAGTTGACTTGAGCATTCATTTTCATCATATAGAGTCATACTATGTCATAGGTATCGAGTTGTAATTTTTATTTATTTTGAGTTATAAGTAAATAGAAGTGTGATGATCATCATTTTCCGTTATTAGAGCATGCCCCATGATGATAGGATGATGGAGAAAATGATTCCCCCACAAGTCGGGATGAGACTCCAAATTTCAAAAATAATAAAAGAGGCCAAAGAAGCCCAAATAAAAAAAGAGGCCAAAGAAGCCCACCAAAAACAAAAAAATATATATAAAAAAGAAAAAATGAAAGGAAAAGAACAGGGCATGAAAATACCACACTTGTGCTTCAAAGTAGCACCATGTTTTTCATATAGAGAGTCTCATATGCTTTCACTTTCATATACTAGTGGGAATTTTTCATAGGATTAGATGCATACCCACTTAGTTTCATATTGAGCTTTCATACACTTATAGCTCTTAATTGCATCTGTTGCATGGCAATACCTACTCCTCACATTGATATCATTTGATGGACATCTCCATAGTCCATTAGTTTGTCTAGTTGATGTGAGACTTTCTTCCCTTCTTTTATCTACTACCACCACATTCTATTCCGCTTATATTGCTATATCCATTGTTGGGGAACGTAGTATTTTAAAAAATTTCTACGATCACGCAAGATCTATCTACCAGATGCATAGCAACGAGAGGGAAGAGTGTGTCTACGTACCCTCGTAGACCGGAAGCGGAAGCGTCAAGTGACGCGGTTGATGTAGTCGAACTTCTTCGCGATCCACCCGATCAAGCACCGAACGTACGACACCTCCGCGTTTAGCACACGTTCAACTTGATGATGTCGCACGAGCTCTTGATCCAGCTGAGCTTCACGGGAGAGTTTCGTCAGCACGACGGCGTGGTGACGGATATGATGTATCTACCGGCGCAGGGCTTCGCCTAAGCACTGCGACGGTATGACCGAGGTGTGTTTCTGTGGAGGGGGGCACCGCACACGGCTAGAACAATTCAACTTGTGTGTCTTTGGGTGCCCCTGCCCCCGTATATAAAGGAGCAAGGGGGGAGGCCGGCCGGCCCTCCTATGGTGCGGCTAGGGTGCAATCCTACTAGGAATAGGATTGCAATCCTATTCCTAGTAGGAACTACCAAAGAAGGAAGAAGGGGGAAGGAAAGAAAGGGAGAGGGAGAGGGAAAGAGGGGCCGCGCCCCCTCCCCTTGTCCTATTCGGACTCCTCCTAGGGAGGGGGCGCGCCACCTCCTGGCTGCTGCCCTCTCTCTCCCCTATGGCCCACCATTCCCCCGGGGGGTTCCGGTAACCCCCCCGGCACTCCGGTAAATTCCGAAACTTTCCAGAACACTTCCGGTGTCCGAATATAGTCGTCCAAAATATCAATCTTTATGTCTCGGACATTCCGAGACTCCTCGTCATGTCCGTGATCTCATCCGGGACTCCGAACTACCTTCGGTACATCAAAACTCATAAACTCATAATACCGATCGTCATCAAACGTTAAGCGTGCGGACCCTACGGGTTCGAGAACTATGTAGACATGACCGAGACTCATCTCCGGTCAATAACCAATAGCGGAACCTGGATGCTCATATTGGCTCCTACATATTCTACGAAGATCTTTATCGGTCAAACCGCATAACAACATACGTTGTTCCTTTTGTCATCGGTATGTTACTTGCCCGAGATTCGATCGTCGGTATCTCTATACCTAGTTCAATCTCGTTACCGGCAAGTCTCTTTACTCGTTCCGTAACACATCATCTCGTGACTAAATCATTAGTCTTTTGCTTGTAAGGCTTATTATGATGTGTGTTACCGAGAGGGCCCAGAGATACCTCTCCGACACTCGGAGTGACAAATCCTAATCTTGATCTATGCCAACACCACGAATACTTTTGGATACACCTTTAGAGCATCTTTATGATCACCCAATTACGTTGTGACGTTTGATAGCACACAAAGTGTTCCTATGGTATTCGGGAGTTGCATAATCTCATAGTCATAGGAACATGTATAAGTCATGAAGAAAGCAATAGCAGTAAAACTAAATGATCATAGTGCCATGCTAACGGATGGGTCTAGTCCATCACACCATTCTCCTAATGATGTGATCCCGTTGATCAAATGGCAACTCATGTCTATGGCTAGGAAACATAACCATCTTTGATCAATGAGCTAGTCTAGTAGAGGCGTACTAGGGACATACTGTTTTGTCTATGTATCCACACATGTACTAGGTTTCCGGTTAATACAATTCTAGCATGAATAAAAGACATTTATCATGATATAAGGAAATACAAATAACATTTTTATTATTGCCTCTAGGGCATATTTCCTTCAGTCTCCCACTTGAACTAGAGTCAATAATCTAGATTACAAAGTGATGATCCTCACACCCATGGAGTCCTGGTGCTTATCATGTTTTGCCCGTGGAAGAGGCTTAGTCAACGGGTCTGCAACGTTCAGATCCGTATGTATTTTGCAAATCTCTATGTCTCCTTCCTTGACTAGATCGCGGATGGAATTGAAGCGTCTTTTGATGTGCTTTGTTCTCTTGTGAAACCTGGATTCCTTCGCCAAGGCTATTGCTCCAGTGTTGTCACAAAAGATTTTCATTGGACCCGATGCACTAGGTATTACACCTAGATCGTATATGAACTCCTTCATCTAGACTCCTTCATTTGCTGCTTCCGAAGCAGCTATGTATTCCGCTTCACACGTAGATCCCGCCACGACGCTCTGCTTGGAACTGCACCAACTGACAGCTCCACCGTTCAATAAAAATACATATCCGGTTTGTGACTTAGAGTCATCCGGATCAGTGTCAAAGCTAGAATCGACGTAACCGTTTACGACGAGCTCTTTGTCACCTCCATACACGAGAAACATATCCTTAGTCCGTTTCAGGTATTTCAGGATGTTCTTGACCGCTGTCCAGTGATCCACTCCTGGATTACTTTGGTACCTCCCTGCTAGACTTATAGCAAGGCACACATCAGGTCAGTACACAGCAGTGCATACATGATAGATCCTATGGCTGAGGCATAGGGAATGACTTTCATTTTCTCTCTATCTTCTGAAGTGGTCGGGCATTGAGTCTTACTCAACTTCATACCTTGTAATACAGGCAAGAACCCTTTCTTTGACTGATCCATTTTGAACTTCTTCAAAATCTTATCAAGGTATGTGCTTTGTGAAAGTCCAATTAAGCGTCTTGATCTATCTCTATATATCTTGATGCCTAATATATAAGCAGCTTCACCGAGGTCTTTCATTGAAAAACTCTTATTCAAGTATCCTTTTATGCTATCCAGAAATTCTATATCATTTCCAATCAATAATATGTCATCCACATATAATATTAGAAATGCTACAGAGCTCCCACTCACTTTCTTGTAAATATAGGCTTCTCCAAAAGTCTGTATAAAACCATATGCTTTGATCACCTCATCAAAGCGTATATTCCAACTCAGAGATGCTTGCACCAGTCCATAGATGGATCGCTGGAGCTTGCATACTTTGTTAGCACCTTTTGGATCGACAAAACCTTCTGGTTGCATCATATACAACTCTTCTTTGAGATATCCATTCAGGAATGCAGTTTTTACATCCATTTGCCAGATTTCATAATCATAAAATGCGGCAATTGCTAACATGATTCGGACAGACTTAAGCATCGCTACAGGTGAGAAAGTCTCATCATAGTCAACTCCTTGTACTTGTCAAAACCCTTTCGCAACAAGTCGAGCTTTGTAAACAGTAACATTACCGTCTGCGTCGGTCTTCCTCTTGAAGATCCATTTATTTTCGATGGCCTGCCGATCATCGGGCAAGTCAACCAAAGTCCACACTTTGTTCTCATACATGGATCCCATCTCAGATTTCATGGCCTCAAGCCATTTTGCGGAATCTGGGCTCATCATCACTTCCTCATAGTTCGTAGGTTCATCATGGTCTAGTAACATGATTTCCAGAATTGGGTTGCCGTACCACTCTGGTGCGGAACTTACTCTGGTTGATCTACGACGTTCAGCAGAAACTTGATCTGAAGTTTCATGATCATCATCATTAACTTCCTCACTGATTGGTGTAGGAATCACTGGAATAATTTTCTGTGATGTACTACTTTCCAATTCAGGAGAAGGTACAATTACCTCATTAAGTTCTACTTTCCTCCCACTCACTTCTTTCGAGAGAAACTTCTTCTCTAGAAAGGATCCATTCTTAGCAACGAATACCTTCGGATCTGTGATAGAAGGTGTACCCAACAGTCTCTTTTGGGTATCCTATGAAGACACATTTCTCCGACTTGGGTTCGAGCTTATCAGGTTGAAGCTTTTTCACATAAGCATCGAAGCCCCAAACTTTAAGAAATGACAACTTTGGTTTCTTGCCAAACCATAGTTCATAAGGTGTCATATCAACGGATTTAGATGGTGCCCTATTTAATGTGAATGCAGCTGTCTCTAAAGCATAACCCCAAAACAATAGTGGTAAATCGGTAAGAGACATCATAGATCGCGCCATATCCAATAAAGTACGGTTACGATGTTCGGACACACCATTACGCTGTGGTGTTCCGGGTGGCGTGAGTTGTGAAACTATTCCACATTGTTTCAAATGAAGACCAAACTCGTAACTCAAATATTCTCCTCCACGATCAGATCGTAGAAACTTTATTTTCTTGTTACGATGATTTTCTACTTCACTCTGAAATTCTTTGAACTTTTCAAATGTTTCAGACTTGTGCTTCATTAAGTAGATATACCCATATCTGCTCAAATCATCAGTGAAGGTCAGAAAATAACGATACCTGCCGCGAGCTTCAACACTCATTGGCCCACATACATCAGTATGTATGATTTCCAATAAATCTGTTGCTCGCTCCATAGTTCCGGAGAACGGATTTTTAGTCATCTTGCCCATGAGGCATGGTTCGCAAGCACCAAGTGATTCATAATCAAGTGATTCCAAAAGTCCATCACTATGGAGTTTCTTCATGCGCTTTACACCAATATGACCTAAACGGCAGTGCCACAAATAAGTTGCACTATCATTATTAACCTTGCATCTTTTGGTTTCAATATTATGAATATGTGTATCACTACAATCGAGATCCAATAAGAATAGACCACTCTTTAAGGGTGCATGACCATAAAAGATATTATTCATAAAAATAGAACAACCATTATTCTCTAATTTAAATGAATAACCGTCTCGCAACAAACAAGATCCAGATATAATGTTCATGCTCAACGCTGGCACCAAATAACAATTATTTAGGTCTAAAACTAATCCCGAAGGTAGATGTAGAGGTAGCGTGCCGACGGCGATCACATCGACTTTGGAACCATTTCCCACGCGCATCGTCACCTCGTCCTTAGCCAATCTTCGTTTAATCCGTAGTCCCTGTTTCGAGTTACAAATATTAGCAACCGAACCGGTATCAAATACCCAGGTACTACTATGAGCATTAGTAAGGTACACATCAATAACATGTATATCACATATACCTTTGTTCACCTTGCCATCCTTCTTATCCGCCAAATACTTGGGGCAGTTCCGCCTCCAGTGTCCAGTCCCCTTGCAGTAGAAGCACTCAGTTTCAGGCTTGGCTCCAGACTTGGATTTCCTCGTGGGAGTAGCAACTGTCTTGCTATTCTTCTTGAAGTTCCCCTTCTTTCCCTTGCCCTTTTTCTTGAAACTAGTGGTCTTGTTAACCATCAACACTTGATGCTCCTTTTTGATTTCTACCTCCGCAGCCTTAAGCATAGCGAAGAGCTCGGGAATTGTCTTTTGCATCCCTTGCATATTATAGTTCATCACGAAGCCTTTATAGCTTGGTGGCAGTGATTGAAGAACTCTATCAATAACACTATCCTCGTCAACTTTGCAACCAAGTTGAGCCATATGATTGTAGTACCCAGACATTCTGAGCAAGTGTTCACTGATAGAACTATTCTCCTCCATCTTGCAGCTGTAGAACTTATTGGAAATCTCATATTTCTCAATCCGGGCATTTGCTTGAAATATTAACTTCAACTCCTGGAACATCTCATATGGTCCATGACGTTCAAAACGTCGTTGAAGTCCCGGTTCTAAGCCGTAAAGCATGGCACACTGAACTATCGTGTAGTCATCAGACCGCGACTGCCAGACGTTCAAAGCGTCTACATTAGCGGGAGGGGGCTTGTCACCTAGCGGTGCTTCAAGGACATAATTCTTCTGTGCAGCAATGAGGATAATCCTCAAGTTACGGACCCAGTCCGTGTAATTGCTACCATCATCTTTCAACTTAGCTTTCTCTAGGAATGCATTAAAATTCAAAGGAACGGTAGCACGGGCCATTGATCTACAACAACATAGATATGCGAAAACTATCAGGACTAAGTTCATGATAAATTAAAGTTCAATTTAATCATATTAATTAAAGAACTCCCACTTAGATAGACATCCCTCCGGTCATCTAAATGATCACGTGATCCAAATCAACTAAACCATGTCCGATCATCACGTGAGATGGAGTAGTTTCAATGGTGAACATCTTATGTTGATCATATCTACTATATGATTCACGCTCGACCTTTCGGTCTCCAGTGTTCCGAGGCCATATCTGCATATGCTAGGCTCGTCAAGTTTAACCCGAGTATTCTGCGTGTGCAAAGCTGGCTTACACCCGTTGTATTTGAACGTAGAGCTTATCACACCCGATCATCACGTGGTGTCTCGGCACGACGAACTTTTGCAACGGTGCATACTCAGGGACAACACTTATACCTTGAAATTTAGTGAGGGATCATCTTATAATGCTACCGTCGTTCTAAGCAAAATAAGAAGCATAATAAGATAAACATCACATGCAATCAAAATATGTGACATGATATGGCCATCATCGTCTTGTGCTTTTGATCTCCATCTCCAAAGCACCGTCATGATCACCTTCGTCACCGGCGGGATACCTTGATCTCCATCGTAGCATCGTTGTCGTCTCGCCAACTATTGCTTCTACGACTATCGCTAACGCTTAGTGATAAAGTAAAGCAATTACATGGCGATTGTATTTCATACAATAAAGCGACAACCATATGGCTCCTGCCAGTTGCCGATAACATTACAAAACATGATCATCTCATACAACACCGTATAACTCATCATGTCTTGACCATATGATATCACAACATGCCCTGCAAAAACAAGTTAGACGTCCTCTACTTTGTTGTTGCAAGTTTTACGTGGCTGCTACGGGCTTAGCAAGAACCGTTCTTACCTACGCATACAAAACCACAACGATGTTTCGTCAAGTATGTGCTGTTTTAACCTTCACAAGGACCGGGCGTAGCCACACTTGATTCAGCTAAAGTGAGAGAGACAGACACCCGCCAGTCACCTTTAAGCAACGAGTGCTGGTAGCCACCTTGAAACCAGTCTCGCGTAAGCGTACGCGTAATGTCTGTCCGGGCCGCTTCATCTCACAATACCACCGAAGCAAAGTATGACATGCTGGTAAGCAGTATGACTAGTATCTCCCACAACTCATTGTGTTCTACTCGTGCATATCATCTACGCATAGACCTGGCTCATGATGCCACTGTTGGGGAACATAGTATTTTAAAATTTTCCTACGATCACGCAAGATCTATCTACCAGATGCATGGCAACGAGAGGGAAGAGTGTGTCTACGTACCCTCGTAGACCGGAAGCGGAAGCGTCAAGTGACGCGGTTGATGTAGTCGAACTTCTTCGCGATCCAACCGATCAAGCACCGAACGTACGGCACCTCCGCGTTCAGCACACGTTCAGCTTGATAACGTCCCACGAGCTCTTGATCCAGCTGAGCTTCACGGGAGAGTTTCGTCAGCACGACGGCGTGGTGACGGATATGATGTATCTACCGGCGCAGGGCTTCGCCTAAGCACTGCGATGGTATGACCGAGGTGTGTTTCTTTGGAGGGGGGCACTGCACACGGCTAGAACAATTCAACTTGTGTGTCTTTGGGTGCCCCCCTGCCCCCGTATATAAAGGAGCAAGGGGGAGGCCGGCCGGCCCTCCTATGGTGCGGCTAGGGTGCAATCCTACTAGGAATAGGATTGCAATCCTATTCCTAGTAGGAACTACCAAAGAAGGAAGAAGGGGGAAGGAAAGAAAGGGAGAGGAGAGGGAAAGAGGGGCCGCGCCCCCCTCCCCTTGTCCTATTCGGACTCCTCCTAGGGAGGGGGCGCGCCACCTCCTGGCTGCTTCCCTCTCTCTCCCCTATGGCCCACCAAGGCCCACCATTCCCTCGGGGGGTTCCGGTAACCCCCCCAGCACTCCGGTAAATTCCGAAACTTTCCAGAACACTTCCGGTGTCCGAATATAGTCGTCCAATATATCAATCTTTATGTCTCGGACATTCCGAGACTCCTCGTCATGTCCGTGATCTCATCCGGGACTCCAAACTACCTTCGGTACATCAAAACTCATAAACTCATAATACCGATCGTCATCAAACGTTAAGCGTGCGGACCCTACGGGTTCGAGAACTATGTAGACATGACCGAGACTCATCTCCGGTCAATAACCAATAGCGGAACCTGGATGCTCATATTGGCTCCTACATATTCTACGAAGATCTTTATCGGTCAAACCGCATAATAACATACGTTGTTCCTTTTGTCATCGGTATGTTACTTGCCCGAGATTCGATCGTCGGTATCTCTATACCTAGTTCAATCTCGTTACCGGCAAGTCTCTTTACTCGTTCCGTAACACATCATCTCGTGACTAACTCATTAGTCTTTTGCTTGCAAGGCTTATTATGATGTGTGTTACCGAGAGGGCCCAGAGATACCTCTCCGACACTCGGAGTGACAAATCCTAATCTTGATCTATGCCAACACCACGAATACTTTCGGATACACCTGTAGAGCATCTTTATGATCACCCAGTTACGTTGTGACGTTTGATAGCACACAAGGTGTTCCTATGGTATTCGGGAGTTGCATAATCTCATAGTCATAGGAACATGTATAAGTCATGAAGAAAGCAATAGCAGTAAAACTAAACGATCATAGTGCCATGCTAACGGATGGGTCTAGTCCATCACATCATTCTCCTAATGATGTGATCCCGTTGATCAAATGACAACTCATGTCTATGGCTAGGAAACATAACCATCTTTGATCAATGAGCTAGTCTAGTAGAGGCATACTAGGGACATACTGTTTTGTCTATGTATCCACACATGTACTAGGTTTCCGGTTAATACAATTCTAGCATGAATAAAAGACATTTATCATGATATAAGGAAATACAAATAACATCTTTATTATTGCATCTAGGGCATATTTCCTTCATCCATGGCTCGCGCTCATGTATTGCGTGAGAGTTGAAAATGATGAAGCGCATTAAAAATTATGAACCAATTGCTTGGCTGACACCGGGGTAGTACATGATTTATACTTTGAGCTGGGAAGACAGAGCATGACAAGACTATATGATTTTCTAGGGATAACGTTCTTTAGCATTTTATATTCTGAAAGACAAGATTGTTTGTTGGGATGCTCGAGTATTGATGACTTTATGTCAAATTATAGACTATGCTTTGAATCACTCATGTCTTAATATTCATGCCATGATTAGATATATGATCAAGTTTATGCTAGGTAGCATTCCACATACAAAATTATCTATTTTATCATTTACCTACTCGAGGACGAGCAGGAATTAAGCTTGGGGATGCGGGTACGTCTCCGTCGTATCTATAATTTTTGATTGTTTCATGCCAATATTATACAAGTTATACATACTTTTGGCAACTTTTTATATGATTTATTTGGACTAAGTTACTTACCCAGTGCCAGTGTCAGTTCCTGTTTTCTGCATGTTTTTTGTATCACAGAGTATCCATATCAAATGAAGTCCAAATGCAATAAAATTTCATGGAGAATTATTTTGGAATATATGTGATTTTTGAGAGTGGGAATCACCGCAAACAGAGGCCCGTGGTGGGCACAACCCACCACGGTGCGCCAGAGGAGCCAAGCGTGGCGTGGTGGGTTATGCCCAACTCTTATGTTGGTTGGACCTCTACTTCGGGCGCAAGGAATCTTATATCCAAAAAAATCGTGTAAAAATCTCAGCGCAATTGGAGTTACGTATCTCCGGGAATATAAGAAACGGTTTTTGGCCAGATCTAGGGCACGCGAAACAGAAGGGGACAGAGAGACAGATCCAATCTCGGAGGGGCTCTCGCCCCTCCCATGCTATGGAGACCATGGACCAGAGGGGGAAACCTCCTCCCACCTAGGGAGGAGTCCAAGGAAGAAGAAGAAGGAGGGGGGCTCTCTCCACCTCACACCCGATGGCACCGGAACACCGCCGGGGCTAGGATCGTGACGACGATCTACGTCAACAATCTTGCTACCGTCAACAACAACTTTCTCCCCCTCTATGCAGCGGTGTAACCTCTCTATTCCCGCTGTAATTCTCTACTTGAACATGGTGCTCAACTCCATATATTATTTCCCAATGATAATTGGCCATCCTATGATGTTTGAGTAGATCTGTTTTGTCCTACGGGCTTATCGGTGAAATTGCTATGGTTGGTTTAATTTGCTTGTGGTTATGTTGCTATCCTTTGGTGCCCATCATATGAGCGCGTATGTGGATCACACCATATGGTCAGTTGTATGCTGATAGGACTATGTATTGGAGGGCAAGGGTAACAGTAGCTTCAGCCTGTCATAGAAATTGATGCATATGGGATTGAAGGGGGGGCCATATATCTTAAGGATATGGTTGGGTTTTACCTTAATGAGCGATAGTGGTTGCGGATGCTTGCTAGAGTTCCAATCATAAGTGCATAGAATTCCAAGTAAGGGACGATATGCTAGCAGTGGCCTCTCCCACATATAAATTTGCTATCAATCTAGTAACATAGTTGATGGCCTATGGACAAATCATTCTCTTGTGTTACAAAAAGCTTGCTACTACTCTACTTTTATTGTCTTGCAAAGTACTTTATTCCAAGTTAACACTAAGTACTTCTACATTTATTTCTATTTCAGATAAAGCAAACATTAAGTGTGCATAGAGTTGTATCAGTGGTCGATAAAACTTGAGGGAATATTTGTTCTACCTTTAGCTCCTCGTTGGTTAGACACTCTTACTTATCAAAAAAGGCTACGAACGATCCCCTACACTTGTGGGTTATCTGTCATGGTTTGGATAATATTGCTTTCAACATTAGTAGGCGTACGTTAGATATAATGTTTGATTCTTTGACCATTGACCACCTTCGGGCTTGTACCTTCGGCATTATTTGTTTTGATGGCTCCAAATCGATAGACTTCTTCGATAACATAAGGTCCTTCCCATTTAGAGAGAAGTTTTCCTGCAAAGAATCTAAAATGAGAGTTGTATAGTAAAACATATTCACCCACTTTGAATTCCCGCTTTTGGATTCTTTTATCATGCCATCTTTTAAATTTTTCTTTTAATAGTTTGGCATTTTCATAAGCTTGGGTTCTCCATTCATCTAGTGAGCTAATATCAAATAACCTCTTTTCACCAGCAAGTTTGAAATCATGGTTGAGTTCTTTAATTGCCCAATATGCTTTATGTTCTAACTCAAGAGGCAAATGACAAGCTTTTCCATAAACCATTTTATAAGGAGACATACCCATAGGATTGTAATAAGCTTTTTAGTAGGCCCAAAGTGCATCATCCAATTTCTTGGACCAATTCTTTCGAGACCTATTGACAGCCTTTTGCAATATTAGTTTTATTTGTCTATTACTAAGTTCAACTTGACCACTAGACTGAGGATGATAGGGTGATGCAATTCTATGGTTAACATCATACTTGGCAAGCATTTTATGGAAAGCACCATGAATAAAGTATGAACCACCATCAGTCATTAAGTATCTAGGGACTCCAAACCTTGGGAAAATAACTTCCTTAAGCATTTTAATAGAGGTGTTGTGAGCATCACTAGTAGTTGGAATAGCTTCTACCCACTTAGTAACATAATCAACAACAACCAAAATATGAGTATACCCATTAGAGGAAGGAAAAGGTCCCATGTAATTAAATCCCCAAACATCAAATGGTTCAATAGCAAGTGAATAATTCATAAGCATTTCTTGACGCTTACCGATATTACCTATTCTTTGGCATTCATCACAAGATAAGACAGACTTATGAGTATCCTCGAAGAGAGTAAGCCAATAAAAGCCAGATTGTAATACCTTGTGAGCAGTTCTGTCTCCCGCATGATGTCCTCCATAAGCTTTGGAGTGACATTTCCATAGGATTTGTTCCTGTTCATGATCAGGTACACAACGTCAAATAATACCATCTACTCCTTCTTTATGAAGATGTGGGTCATCCCAAAAGTAATGTCTTAAATCATAGAAGAATTTTTTCTTTGTTGGTATGTGAAGCTAGGTGGTATGTATTTGACAACAATATAATTAGCATAATCAGCATACCAAGGCATGCTACTGGAAACATTTATTGCAGCTAATTTCTCATCAAGAAAACTATCATCAATAGGTAGTGGGTCATCAAGAACATTCTCCAACCTAGACAAGTTATCAGCTACGGGGTTCTCAGCTCCTTTCATATGAGTGATATGCAAATCAAATTCTTGTGGCAAGAGAACCCACCTAATGAGTCTGGGTTTAGCATCGTTCTTTTCCATAAGATATTTTATTGTAGCATGATCAGTGTGAACAATTACTTTTGAGTCCACAATATAGGATCTAAACTTACCACAAGCAAAACAAGTGCTATAAATACGTTTTCAGTAGTAGCATAATTTCTTTGTGCACTGTCTAGAGTTTTACTTGCATAGTGAATAACATTCAGTTTCTTATCAACTCTTTGTCCTAGAATTGCACCAACAACATAATCACTAGCATCACACATAATTTCAAAAGGCAAGTTCCAATCAGGTGGTTGAACAATAGGTGTAGAAATTAAGGCTTTCTTGAGTGTTTCAAAGGCTTCTACACAATCATCATAAAAAACAAAAGGAATATCCTTTTGCAAAATATTTGTAAGAGGCCTATAAATTTTAGAGAAGTCTTTGATAAATATCCTATAAAAACCAGCATGACCAAAGAAACTACGAATACCTTTGATATCTTTAGGACATGGCATTTTGTCAATTGCATCAACCCTAGCTTTTTTCACCTCAATACCTCTTTCAAAAATTTTATGGCCCAAACAATACCTTCATTAACCATAAAGTGGCACTTCTCCCAATTCAAGACAAGATTAGTTTGCTCACATCTCTGCAAAACTCGAGCAAGATTGCTTAAAGAATCATGAAAATACTTCCCATAAACAGAAAAGTCATCCATGAAAACCTCAACAATCTTTTCACAAAAATTAGAGAATATAGCAGTCATACATCTTTGAGAGGTAGCAGGTGCATTGCATAAACCAAAAGGCATACGTCTATAAGCATAAGTTCCAAAAGGACATGTGAAAGTGGTCTTTTCTTGATCAGGTTGTGAAACCTGTATTTGTGAGAAACCAGAATATCCATCAAGGAAAGAAAAGTGTGTGTGCTTAGATAATCTTTCTAGCATTTGATCAATAAAAGGCAGAGGGTAATGATCTTTTCTAGCTGCTTTGTTTAATTTTCTGAGATCAATTACCATTCTATAGCCTGTAACAATTCTTTGTGGAATAAGTTCATTTTTATCATTAGGAACAACAGTAATACCTCATTTCTTAGGAACACAATGAACAGGACTTAACCATCTACCATCATCTATGGGATAGATTATACCTGCTTCCAGAAGTTTTAA
Organism: Secale cereale; assembly: GCA_902687465.1. Classification (NCBI taxonomy): domain Eukaryota; kingdom Viridiplantae; phylum Streptophyta; class Magnoliopsida; order Poales; family Poaceae; genus Secale; species Secale cereale. The sequence continues at coordinate 540,296,457 of LR738712.1, read as the reverse complement.
TATTTCCGTCCTTACCACTTCTTTCATCTTCAGATTCAACCGACGTTGGTGATCAACAACGGGTTTAGCATCAAGTTCCATATTAATCTTGTGCTGACATAGAGTGGGATTAATGCCCTTAAGATCATCAAGGGTATATCCAATAGCAGCTCGGTGCTTCCTCAGAATTTTCAATAACAGTTCGTCTTCATGTTCTGAAAGGTTAGCACTAATAATAACATGATATATCTTTTTCTCATCAAGATAAGCATATTTCAAAGTGTCGGGTAGTTGCTTTAATTCAAACACAGGATCACCTTTAGGTGGAGGAGGACCTCCTATAGTTTCAGTAGGTAAATTGTGCTTAAGCAGAGGTTGTTGTTCAAACAAGATTCTGCCTATTTCATTTCTCTGATGCATATGCAAATCATTTTCATGGTCTAGCAAATATTGCTCTAAAGGATCAGTGGGGGTACATCAATGGAAGAAAGACCAATTATTTCATATTTACAAGGCAATTCTTTTTTATGAGGTTTTCTACTAAACTTGGAAAAACTAAACTCATGAGACTCATCACCGAAGCTAACACCGACAGTTTGTTTAGTACAACCTATAGTAGCATTGAGGGCGCTCAAGAAAGAATTACCAAAAATTATGGGACAAAAGTCATCTTGTGGGGAACCAAGGACTAGAAAATCAGTAGGATATTTTGTTTTCCCACACAAGACTTCAACATCTATAACAATCCCAAGTGGTGTGATGGTGTCTCTATTGGCAAGTTTAATAGTAACATCTATGTCTTCTATTTCAGCGGGTGCTATGTCATTCATAATTTCTTGGTACAAAGTAAAAGGAATAGCACTTACGCTAGCACCTATATCACATAAACCATGATGGCAATGATCTCCTATTTTAACCGAGACAACATGCATGCCAACAACGGGTCAATGTTTATCTTTCTCATCGGGTTTGGCAATTTTAGTAGCTTCACCAATGAAGTAAATAACATGCCCACCAATATTATCGACCAAGCGATCCTTAACCATAGCAACACTAGGTTCTACTTTGTTTGGCTCAGGGGGTTTAGGTGCTTTAATATTACCTCTACGGACCACAGTTAAAACCTTAGCATGCTCCTTTATCTTAACACGGAAAGGTGGGTTCTCAATGTAAGAAGTGGGAACAACTGGATCAACATTATAAAGGATAGTTTCTTAGCAACTACCGGTTCTTTGATTTCTTCTTTAATACGGGGGTGATACTTAAACCATTTCTCTTTCGGGAGATCAACATGAGTAGCAAAAGATTCACAAAAAGAGGCTACTATCTCAGAGTCAAGTCCATACTTAGTACTAAGTTTTTGAAAAGCATCTGTATTCATAAAAGATTTAACACAATCAAACTTAAGCTTAATACCTGACTCTTTACCTTCGTCGGGTTCCCAATCTTCTGAGTTGCATTTAATTCTTTCTAAGAGATCCCACCTGGATTCAATAGTCTTCTTCATAAAAGAACCGGCAAAAGAAGTATCAAGCATGGATCGATCATTATTTGAAACTGAGCATAGAAGTTTTGAATGATAATTTCTCTCGAGAGCTTATGATTGGGGGCATGAATATAACATTGACTTAAGCCTCCCCCAATCTAGAGCGATACTTTATCCTACACGAGGCCAGACATTATATATATAATTCCGATCATGATGAACTAGATGCATATGATTTTTTTTGATGAAATTCCAGTTTCAAACGGTTCCAGTTCGAAGATCCAATATCATCGCATAGCCTATACCATGTCAATGCTTTCCCCTTCAAAGATAAAGGGAAAACCTTCTTCTTAGCTTCATCTCTAGGTAAACCTACAAGCTTAAAAAATCCACAAATTTCATCCAGATATATCAAATGCATATCGGGATGTTCGGTTCCATCTCCTGCATAAGAATTAGCTAGCAGTTGTTCTATCATACCCGAAGGAATTTCATATTAAACATTTTCAGTAGGTGCAGTAGGTTGAGGGGCAACTAATTGTGCTTCCACTCGAGGTGAAGATCACCCGAACAAACCCCTGAAAGGATTGTTCTCCATAGTAACAAGTGACAATAAATTTCAGCATGTAGTAATAATATTTCCTTACCAAGAGCGCTTCACTCCCAGCAACGGCGCCAGAAAAGAGTCTTGATGACCCACAAGTATAGGGGATAAATCGTAGTCCTTTTGATAAGTAAGAGTGTCGAACCCAACGAGGAGCAGGACGAAATGACAAGTGGTTTTCAGCAAGGTAATGTCTGCAAGCACTAAAATTGTAAGTAGCTCATAGTTAGATAACAAGATAATTTGTAATGAGCAAGTGACGGTAACGGCAAATAGTATGCAGCAAGCTAGCCCAGACCTTTTGTGACAAAGGACAGGCCAGAACGGTTTCTTATAATAAGCAAAGTGTTCTTGAGGGCACACGAGAATTTCATCTAGTCATTTCACCATATCGGCTTGATTTGTGTTCACTACTTTGATAATTTGATATGTGGGTGGATCGGTGCTTAGGTGTTGTTCTTACTTGAACAAACCTCCTACTTATGATTAACCCCCTCGCAAGCATCCGCAACTACAAGAAAAGTATTAAGATAAAATCCAACCATAGCATTAAACATTTGGATCCAAATCGGTCCCTTACGAAGTAGCACATAAACTAGGGTTTAAGCTTCTGTCACTCTAGCAACCCATCATCTAATAACTACTCCACAATGCATTCCCTTAGGCCCAAACATGGTGAAGTGTCATGTAGTCGACGTTCACATGACACCACTAAGGGAATCACAACATACATATCATCAAAATATCGAACACATATCAAGTTCACATGATTACTTGTAACAAGATTTCTCCCGTGACCTCAAGAGCAAAAGTAAATACTCACAAGTGATAAATATGTTCATGATCAAAGGGGTATTGAATAGCATAATGGATCTGAACATATAATGTTCCACCAAATAAACCATATGGTAATAAACTACAAGATGTAATCAACACTACTAGTCACCCAGAAGCACCAATCTAAGGTTCCAGTGCAAAGATTGAACACAAGAGATGAACTAGGTTTCGAGAGGAGATTGTGTTGTTGAAGATGTTGATGGAGATTGCCCTCCCCAAGATGGGAGATTTGTTGGTGACGATGATGACAATGATGTAGCGACCACGATTCCAATGAACTAAAGTCTCTGTGCTCAGTGTCATCCCTGGATCGGTATGCTGACACACACAGTACTCGAGGATTTATAACAGAGGTTCAATCACACTTTATTATATCAAAAATCCTCGAAGAGGCAATATCCAATACACGAATATGGCTAAAGGCCATCTAAAATAATAAACTGCGGAAGCTATGAAGAGTAGTTGAGTCCATCCAACTCCACGGCAAACATTGAGTGCATGACAACGACCTATCGCACCTTAATCTTCGTCTGAAAACTCTGCAATACGTTGCAGCCATGTAGGTCAGCACATTGAATATGCTGGCAAGAACACACTGAAATGATAAAGAGCAATGTCTACAACTATATCCATATTTGGCTGGTGGAGGCTGTAAGGTTAATTTTGCAGCAAGCTAGTTTTTCCCTACATCAAAGGAATGTATTTTATCAACTACTTAGTTTAAATTAAGCATGAACATTGAGAATGGTACCCCCATCTCAATCCCAAAACCAAAGTCATTATTAACCCAAAACGTTAAATAAAGTGATGAGATCAGTCCATAATTCAAATACCAGGATACTCAAGAAGTCCATAACCAGGGACACAGCTACTCATGAATAGTTTGTACACTCTGCAGAGGTTTGTGCACTTTTCCCCACAAGACTCGATCTCCTCCGTTAAATTTCTCGCACTGCATGGTGTTTGAGAAGCGGATGACCAAGACACAGTCTTTCAGAAGCATTAACTCTTTACCCTGGGTAGACCGTTACACCTACATCCGCTACATCTGCTAGTCTACCACTGAAAGATGTCACACAACATACTCAACTACGCCAGAGCCCATAATGACTTGTGCCTGCACATGGAAGTTTCAAGGCATGAACGATATATGATCCCTTTGAGCATGGGTGGCATTCCTTGGGCAGCACTATTATATCCCCAGGTGCCCTAACAACCACTGGTCCATCCCTAGGGTGCCACAACCAATCCACCCAGATGTGTATTAAATTTCCACCTTAAGAAACCCTTAGTTGTTATTGCACTCACAACTTTCATGAATTCACTCATACCAATCCACGTCTACAAGCATGGCTAAGCAATAAGTAGCAAACGTATAATCCCTTGGGTTGATCTCAAGTCATTGGGTTCCTACCTCATGAACTACAAAGCATCATCACATGTAACCAGTCCTACTCATGCAAGTGTTTGAGGATAAGTAATGCAATGAAAACTGGGTATTGGAAAGTATGATCACAGTATGAACTTGCCTTGCTGACGATCATTGAAACCTAGTGACTCTTAGTAGCATGCTTTGCACTCCGGAAATTCTATCACAATCAAATAATAGCATACATAAGCAATCATGCAACAAAATCGAAGAACGGATCTTGAAAGACTTAAAAAACGAACGAATAACTCTTGCAACATTTTTTTCTAACAGTACCAAAATTAAGTGAATTTGGCCTTATCAGAAAGTTTAGGTCAAGAGCTTCTATTTGCAAAAAGAATCAACTCAAACGGAGTTACGAAACTCAAATTACGATCAAACAAAGTTCAAACACAAAATAGTTTGAATTCAAAATTCAAAATTTTCGAAATCAAATTTGAGTTGCGCTACTGGAAATACAAGATCGAAACGAATAAATTGGCGTTAGTTTCATCTAATTGCGACTAACGAGTAAAAAGTAACGAGGGTTTGAAGATCAAGGACTGATGTGTAATTTTTTTAATCGCGGATAAGTCCTCGACGAAAATAAACAGAAAAATAAAAGGCTAAATTGCGAATGTTCGTTTTCGGGGGCAAAACAGCGAGCGTTCGCTAAATAATAAAATCTAAAAAACGAACTAGGGTTTTTTCTAAAAAAACGATCTAGGTTTTTTTAAAACCGAAACTTAAATAAAAAACAGACTGTTTACCTGGCGGATCGGGTTCGGGTCCACGGGTCGGGTCGGGCAGCGGGTGGTGGTTCGGGCGCGGCGGCGACGGAAGGCGGCTCCGGCGGCGCGGGGCGGCGGCTGGCGGGCGGCGAGACAGCAGCAGCAGCAGCGGCGATGGGCGGCGATGGCTACCGGCGGCGCGCGATGGAGGCGGCGGCTGCGGGCGGCGGTGGGAGGAGGCGAGAGGGGGTCCGGGGCGGCGCCTTTTAAAGGCCTCGGGGGGCGTGGCTTGGCCGAGGGGCCAAGGAGAATGGCGGCGGCTCGGACTCCTACCATAGTCCGGCGTCTGCACGGGAGGCGGAGGCCGACTCGGGCGGCTGGGCCTTTGGCCGAGTTGGCTTGGGCCAAAACGTTTTTTTAATATAAAATCGCCCGAACAGAAAATTCAAAATAAAAATATATAAAAATACCAGAATAATTTTCACCGTCTAACCTAATATATAGAACAAGGTGAACATTTTTCTGATATAAAATGCCTAAAAGTAAAAACAACTTTTTACTGCAATTTTTAAATAATAAACTGCAAATAAAAATCCAATAAAATTTATTTTTACTCAAAAATCAAATTCCAACATTTTTATTATGTTTTTGAAGAAGTCGTATTATATTCTCTCATTTATTTTAAATATTGGAAAAAAAAATGAAATTTGGCAAAAATATTATTGATCCAACCCCACTTGGAAATAACTAAAAATAGTGGGTTCTCTTTGGAAAACTTCCAACTCTCTCACTTGGGTCCTTGAGTTGCTTAAAGTTTTGGATCAATTTTCAAATAAACTCATGCTAAAAAATGCTCAAATGATGAATGCTTATGAATGATCTATGATAACATCCAAATTGAAAATTGGGATGTTACAGATGATTTCCCCCTCCGGGAGGGAAGTTCTCTCGGTGGAATCGCTCCGCCGGAGGAAAAAAGTGCTCCTACCCAGTTCCGCTTCGAGACGGCGGTGCTCTGTCCCAAAGCCCTCTCCCTAATTATTTTAGGACAAAATGACTTATATACCAGAAGATGGGCACCAGAGGTGGCCCGAGGAGGGAACAACCCACGAGGGCGCACCTGGGCTCCCTGGCGCACCCAGGTGGGTTGTTCCCACCTGGTGGCCCCCCTCCGGTAGTTATTTTCTCCAATAATTCTTATATATTCCATAAAAAAAATCCCCATGAAGTTTTAGCTCATTTGGAGTTGTGCATAATAGGTAGTCTGACGTTGCTTTTTGAGGTCCAAATTTCCAACTGCCGGTATTCTCCCTCTTGATATAACCTTCCATATTATGAGAGAAAAGGCATTAGAATTACTCCAAAAGGCATTATTATGAATAAAAACTTTATAAATAACACTAGGAAAACATGATGCAAAATGGACGTATCAGAGGAGCCCATCGTTTGATGCATTCCTTTGTCTACGCGTCCTCTTTTGAACATTGAAATTGCGTGCATGTTTGATCGTCGAACTATGGCATGGTGATTGCTGAACTTGTGGCGTTTTTTGGGTTATGGGAAACACAAGTTTGAATTTATGTGGTTCTTGGGGCCGAAACCGGGGGGCGCGGCTGGGAATTGGACCGCCCCCGGGGCGAAAAAACCGTCGGTGCATAGGCCAAATCGCAATCGTCGGGTGCGCTAGGGGGCCAAACAAGTGGATATGCTCTAACATACTTCCTATGCATATGCATTTTATAAGCAAACAAATTATCAAGGCAAGAAAAAACTAGCATATGCAAGGAACAAAAAGGAAATGATAGCAATATCAACATGAAGAGATGTAATTTAATAACATGATGATTTCTACAACTGTAATTTTCTCTCTCATAATAATTGCATGTGGGATCATCTTCAAACTCAACAATATAGCTATCACATAACATATCCTCTAATTGATCCACATGCATGCAAAGTTGACACTCTTCCAAAATAGTGGGATTAACATAGAATAAAGTCATTGCTTCTCCAAGCCCACTTTTATCAAAAAATTCATAAGACTGATCAATCTCCAAAGTAGTGGGATCAAAAGTTGACATTCTTTCGAACCCACATTCAGTATTATTGGAAACATTATTGTCAATCTATTCATCATGGGGCTTAAATAAATTTTCAAGATCATAAGAAGAATCACCCTAATCATGATCATTGCAATAAGTAGCGGGCATAGCAAAATTAACATCCCCAAGCTTAGGGTTTTGCATATCATTAACACAATTGACATTCATAGAATTTATAATAACATCATTGCAACCATGCTTTTTATTTAAGGAGCTATCTTGAATCACTTTATAAATATCTTTTAACTTCATCACAATTTTCAGATTCACTAATTTCAAGCAAAACCTCATAAAGATAATCTAGTGCACTCAACTCACTAGGAATTGGTTCATCATAATTGGATCTTGTAAAAAAGATTAGCAAGTGGATGAGGATCCATAACACTTTACTTCTGAATTCCAATAAACACAATTATGTCAAGCAAACGAGCAATAAAACCAACTAAGACATAAGGCAAATGGAAAGAAAGCAAATAAAAAGGCAAATATTTTTGTGTTTTTCTGAAAATGTTTTAGAAGTGGGGGAGATGAAAACGAAAGGCAAATGGCAAATAATGTAAGTGCAAGAGATGAGAGTTTGTGATAGGTACTTGGTAGGATTGATGTAGAACCCTGACAACGACGCCAGAAATCCTTCTTGCTACTTCTTGAGCTTGTGTTCATTTTTCCCTTGAAGAGGAAAGGGTGATGCAAGAAAGTAGAGATAAGTATTTCCCTCAGTTAAGAACCAAGGTATCAATCTAGTAGGAGTCACAACCAAGTCTCCAATCTATGCACCTGCACAAACTAATAAACACTTCCACACAACGCGGAAAAGGGGTTGTCAATCCCTTTATGGTCACTTGCAAGGGTGAGATCTGATAGAGATAGATTTAAAATAAAAGTAAAAAGCAAAATAAAGTAAACACAAAATAAATGCAGCAATGCATTTTTGGGTTTTTGGTTTTATAGATCTGAAAATATATGATGGAAAATAGACCCGGAGGCCATAGAAAAGTGCAAAGTTATGACGACATCTAAGGCAATGATCATGAATATAGGCATCACGTCCGTGACAAGTAGACCGACTCCTACCTGCATCTACTACTATTACTCCACTCATCAACCACTATCCAGCATGCATCTAGAGTATTAAGTTATAAATATAGAGTAACACCTTAAGCAAGATGACATGATGTAGAGCGATAAAATCATGCAATATGATATAAACCCCATCTTTTTATCCTTAATGGCAACAATACAATACGTGCCTAGCTACCCCTTCTGTCACTGGGTGAGGACACCGCAATATTGAACCCAGCACAAAGCACCTCTCCCATTGCAAGAAAAACCAATCTAGTTGGCCAAACCAAATCGATGGATCGAAGAGAAATATAAAGCTATCTTAATCATGCATAAAAGAGTTCAGAGAAGACTCAAATAATATTCATAGATGATCTGATCATAAATCCACAATTCATCGGATCTCAGCAAACACATCGTAAAAGAAGATTACATCGAATAGATCTCCAAGAACATCGATGAGAACATTGTATTGAAGATCAAAGAGAAAGAAGAAGACATCTAGATACTAGCTATGGACCCGTAGGTCTGCGGTAAACTACTCACACATCATCGGAGGGGCAGCAAGGTTGATGTAGATGCCATCCGTGATCGAACCCCCTTTGGTGGAGTACCGAAAAAGGCCCCAAGATGGGATCTCACGGGAACAGAGACCTGCGGCGATGGAAATGTTTTTGTGGCGACTCCTATAGTGTTTCTAGAGTATTTGGGAATTTAGAGGCCAAAGAGTCGGCGCAGGGGACTCCCAAGGGGGGCACAAGCCCAGGGGGCGCCCCCCTAGGCCGCGCCCCTATGGATTGTCGTCGACTCGTGGGTCCCTTAGCCCCCACTCCATGTCTCGTAGGTAGCTTATGGTCTAAGAAAAAACATCGCAAAGTTTTATTCTGTTTGGACTCGTTTGATAATCCTTTTCTGCGAAAGCCAAATACAAGGAAAAACAGAAACTGGCACTAGGCAATGGGTTAATAATTTAGTCCCAAAAATAATATAAAATAGCATATTAATGCATATAAAACACCCAAAGTTGATAATATAGTAGCATGGAACAATAAAAAATTATAGATATGTTAGAGACGTATCAGGCACCCGCCGGCCCCCTTGGGTCGCGCCTAGGGTCGCCTCCCCTCCACCTCCACCTATATATATGAGAGGATGGGAGGGGCGCCAGACACCACGAATCCCCAAGCTGTGTGCTGGCGCTCCCTCTCCCTGTAATTTTTCCTTCGCTATAAATCTGTTGTGCTTGGCGAAGCCCTGCGGAAATAGTTTCACCACCACTATCACCACACATCGTGCTGCCGGAACTCATCTACTACTTCGCCCCTCTTGCTAGATCAAGAAGGCGAGGACGTTATCGAGATGAACATGCACTGAACGCGGAGGTGTTGTACGTTCGGTGCTTGATCGGAACGGACCATGAAGGTGTACGACTACATCAACTGCGTTGATAAACGCTTTCGCTAAGCGATCTACAAGGGTATGTAGATGATCTCCCCCTCTAGTAGCTATGCATATCCATGGATAGATCTTGTGTGTGCGTTGATTTTCTTTTTGTTTTCCATGCAACGTTCTCCAACACCCAGTTGTCGCGCGAGCCTCCGTTGGATCTGGCATCCCGCGCCGCCTCATCTGAATTGGGAGGGAGAGAGACCAGGCCCTGTCGCCGCCGACACCATGCAGGCTTTGCCCAGCGACGCCCTTCGGTGGCGGCGAAGGAGGGGTGCAAGATGGGTAAGGGCTCCTCCCGGGTCGCCCGCAGGGGCGCCACGAGAGGAGAGGGAGATATGGGAAGACTAGAAGGCTGTTTGGATGTGTGCCGATGGCTACCTTACCAAAATGCTGGTGTTGGCCATCAACTACAAGCTTTAGTTTGGATGCGAGGCAACTTTGTAGCAGTACACCAATTTTTTTGCAGTCCCTTCATTTTCACGTACAGACGTTAGTGCATTGGCGGCGATAGATTCTTGTGCCAATAATTTGGTGCGCCCTGTGTTGGTAGGGCAAGTACGTGCATGAACCAACAACCACTAGAAACTGATGGCACCATTGTAGTCAACGTGATCACGTAGACGGGCCAGGTTACCTGTAGCAGCTTTAGTTGGCAAGATGAAAAGGCTTCTCTCTATAGGCCAGAGCATGTATTTTTTAAAATGAACAGTGAGGCCTCTCCCCGGCTCCATTACCAAAATGAAACCCAAAGTTGTAGTAGTACAACAACTCAGAGAGCAGTCCAACAGGAAAAATAAAAACTACAGCCCTAAAAGTTTGCCAAGGTCAAAATTGGCATGCAGGCCTAACATCAAGCATAGACGAGGGGAAATAGAGACCGGATTCACTCTCATCAGATCGTGACCGCTTCACTCGCCTTCCTAAATTTAGTGGCGGCGCTGCAATAGCTTGCTGGGACCAGTAGGCAGCGAGGATGGAGATGGGGCTGCTCAACGCGCTCCTGCCACTAGTACAATGAGTTGTTATACAAACGGATTTTAACCCCTTTCCGCGATGACATTTTGAACCGTCGCCAAGTGACTGTGTGCGGTAGGGGGTCCTTCCCACACGACCCAGAAACCGTCGGGGATAGGCCCTCTAGTCACACACGCTCGACAAGATGAGGTCGTGTGCGATGGGCGAGCGATCAAATACGGTTATACATGCCCAATAGATTTCGGTCGTAAGTACATCCCACACAGTTCGTCCCAAACAAATGTTCCGTTTGTTATGTACATTCCACACAGTTAATCCAAGGAATACGATTCCATTCTTATGTAAATCACACACAGCCAATCCAGGGAAAACGTTTCCGCTCGTATGTACATCCAACACAGTCAATCCAGGAAAAATGTTTTCGTTTGTATATACATCCCACACATTTTTATGTATAGCCTCGTGTGTGATAGGTGTAACTATCACACACGCTCTGCCTCGGTTAACCATTTGCTTTTATTCAACTACATCACACCCGATGTGATGAAGAAAACTGTATGACATTGGGCTATCCACCATAAGCGGTTTTACTACTAGAACCGTTTGCAAAGTTCCATGACCCATTTAGCAGGTTTATTAGCTTACAATTAATAGTTCCAGTATTACAAAAATTCACATTTCATATCGAACAACTGTTTGCCAATTTCATATCAGGCACATAAATATATTTTAACATCACATTACGATAGCTGCCTGAAAACAGCACAATACATCATATAGCTAGTTCACCTTCATAAGAACAATATTAGAACAATATATTCATATCCCTAATCGAGATCACCCAAGGTCGTCTTATCCACCTCCGCTTTCAGTTCAGTAAGAACCTATTTTGCACTCGCCAACTCGGAAAGTGACTCCTCATTCGCCAACACCATCTTAGCAAAGTCTAATTTTAAAAAATTGAGCTCATTCTCCATCTTCCTTTTTTTATCCCGCATCTTCAAATATTCTTCAGTGTTGACAACACTTTCTCTAAGCCTAACTCTGTTCTCTTCCTCATACATGATCCAGAGCTTTGGTAGGCACATATTCAAAGACTTCGGTCACTCTTGATCAACCCACTCCTGGTAAGAACACTTCTGTTCATCCTATAATATTTAAAACTAGATCAGTAACAATTGTAGGGGAAATGGGGTTCTAGCAACATAGAAAATCACAAAATACATATTTTGAAAAACTGTAGAAATAGGTTAATTATGACATATCTTCTCAAAAAGATCAATGTGCAAATGAATTAATTGCTACTAAGACAACAACCAAATTCTAAAATATCAGAAGCTACAATTAACTACAACAATGCTAAAAGTTCTTAGTCATGTACTATAAATAACAAATTGAACATTTTATGAGGAAGCTAAATATAACTGCAATAGCATAGCGACACTATTTGGATGACATCATATTGATACTAACAGGTGTGTACATGCACAAATTTAGTAATATACAACTAATAGCACTAAGGCCATCCACCATGCATGCAAAAATCGGTGTAAAGACAACTGTTGCTACATTTGGCACCGGTGCCCTGCACTGGCCTGGCGAGCCGATGCAGCGGAAAAAAATCAGGGACCCAGACTCCGGAGCACCTAGTTGCTCTGATGCCTAGTTCCTTCGTGCCATAAAGATTTAGTATTTTACTGCTTGGCTCCTCGGATGTGTGGACCAAAGTTGGCTGTACAAACTGTTGAAGCGGTGCCAAATAATTTTCTAGTGGCACCGGTGATGAGATGGCAACATTTTTAGATACTAGGTACAAACTCTCACACTATCTTAACATCCAAAATAACATAGAACAGTGACAGTGTCTGGATCACATCTAACAAATGATTTGTAACAATGAAGGTGGGGATAACCTTCTCTGCACATGCCAGAAACTTCCTCCCACTATCAACGGATTCAAACGCAACTAACTTCACGCATGGAGATTGATGGTGACAATGAGAAGGTAGATCTCCATTCATTGCAACTGATGGTCCTAGGGAGCTATAAGAGGAAGAAATGACTCAAATCGACCGCCGGGTTAAAATCCTCCATTCCAAGTTATAACCTGAGAGAGAGAAGAGAGGCATACTCGGGTGGTGAAGGAGTCGTCGTCGGAGAAGGAACCATTGGAGAGGTCATTGAATAAGACCATGGCGACCCCGACGGTAGGATGCGAGACCGCGAGAGCGAGGAAGCAAGCGAGGAAGGGGCTATAGCTTCGGAAGGAAGGAAGGAGGAAACACGGGAAATGTGACTTGTGGTCGGGGAGAAAAGGGGTGGGGAAGGGGGGGTAGATATTTTGGTGGTAGGCCAAAAATTTCGAAATGTGGAGGGAAACTTTGCGCGCGGTGCTGCCGGACACCATTCACTTTGAACAATTGTGTGCATCGCAAATGACTCCTCTGCTTACGCACATGGGATGAGTTTGATAATTCAAATTTTGGTGGAAATTTCCCTGGGTATTGTCCTCATCCAATCCATTGCATAATTTAACATCGCTTGCTAATTTGGGCACACAAAAGAGCGTACAGCACACAGACCACACTTACTGAATCGAGCTTTAGTAATTAAACATAGCCAATTGACCTACACATTGCTCTAACAAAAGACCAGCATTTAAAACAAAGCCTAAGTACGGATAATTTTGACAAAGCCACCGCTGCGTTGGCCTATGCATCGCCCGTGTTTGACGTCGATGACTTGTCCTAGCGACATGCCGCCATTGGTGGACTCTGCGCCCCCCTGCTAAAGTCGACCGCGTCCTCGTCCTCAGCGCCGCCCTCAAGGTTGTATTACTCGTAGTAGTGGCTGCACGAGAGCTCGCGTTGGTACTCCATCGACGATTCCTTGATGGACAGACTCTTCTCTACCTCGACCTCGGCCATGCGCAACTACTCCTCCCGGCGCTCCTCAATCTCCGCCGCCTCTTGCATCTCCAACTCCCGCTCGGCGATCTCATGAAGAAGTAGGTGCTCCATGGCCACCGCCGCCTTTTCGGACGTGGGTTGCATGCTGGACGCCGAGGTGGCCTGGAATATCTTGACCTGCGCGTCCTTGATTTTGGCCTGGATGGCCTTGACCCGAGCCAGGGCGATATCGGCGGCACAGACGGCAGCTCGAGCGCTCTCGGTGTTTGCAGCAACCATCGAAAACAGCTGCTGCAGCCGTCTCGGCTGCTGCTGCTGCCTTGTAGGCTACCGCAGACGCCCTCTCGGCGGATGGGGCTGCTCTCAATGCGGATGCGGCGGCACTCTTGGCGTAGGCGGCCGCGCTCTCGGCGTAGGCGGCGGCTCTCATGGAGGAGGCAACCACCGTACGGGCCCTCACGAAGCGTTTCCACTGCATCATCTTTGCGAAAAGGGGTTGCGGGAATGGGGTCAAGATTCAGGGATTCGGGGGTTGTCGGCACTGGAGCAGACGAGTCGGCGAAGCTTAAGGAGGAAGACTTAAATAGACCCACGAATTTTCCTCGCAAATGGTTCCTACAAAAAAACTGTGTGTGACGTTGATATTTTTTATTACCTGTGAAAGACGAATTTGGAGTAAAGTGGCAATGGATGGTGTTTTGAATGTATGAGAAAATTTGTACTACTAATACAACTGTCGTGTCAAAATATGAAAAAAAAATCAGGGGTCATTTGAACTTTTAATACATTTAAGTGATTTTCTAGTCATTTAATGACTGTAATTCAAATTTGAACTACATGTACATGCAACATCTAACCATAACGGTTTGAAAGTCATATTTGTGTACTTGTGTGTGAGTTAATACCATGTGCAGTAAATTGGAAGGAATTTCCAAAAGCGTGGAGTGCCATGGCATTTAAATTCCAAAAAATAAAAAAAAGATCAGAAATACATGAAACCTTGCTTGATGTAATTTCATGCCACCACGATGATGTGGAAAAAAATTTGGCATGTTTGATGAAAGTTTGGACACACACACACCTCACAAACCGGAGCAACTCACTAGAAGGCTCGTGATTCCAAGAGGGAACAATGCATGTTTGATGACGAACGGGCAATAGCATCCTCTAGCGGCCTTCAATTTTTTTCTGCAGTTAATGTGCACTAATATAACTGTCATTTGAAAATTTGGAAAATTTCAGGGGTCATTTGACCTTTTAAGACATTTAAGTGATTTTCTAGACATTTAATGACCGTAATTCAAATTTGAACTACATCTACATGCAACAGCTAACCATAACGGTTTGAAAAATGATATTTGTGTACTTGTGTGCGAGCTAATTCCATGTGAAGTAAATTGGAAGAAATTTTCAAACATATTTGTCTCATGGCTATGACACAAAGCATGGAGTGCCATGCCATTTAAATTCCAAAAAAATAATAAAAAAAGATCAGAAACACATGAAACCTTGCTTGATGTAATGGCATGCACCAAGATGATGTGGTAAAAAAATGGCATGTTTGACGAAAGTTTGGACACACACCCCTCACAAACCGGAGCAACTCACCAGAAGGCTCGTGTTTCCGAGAGGGAACAATGCATGTTTGACGACGAATGAGCGATAACTTCCTCTTACAGCCTTCAAATTTTTTCTACAGTTAACGTGCACTAATACAACTGTCATTTGAAAATTTGGAAAATTTCAAGGGACATTTGACCTTTTAAAGACATTTAAGTGATCTTCTAGCCATTTAATGACCATAATTCAAATTTGTACTACATCAACATGCAATAGCTAACCATAACGGTTTGAAAAATCATATTTGTGTACTGGTGTGTGAGTTAATTCCATGTGCAATAAATTGAAAGGAATTTTCAAACATATTGGTCTCACGGCTATGACACAAAGCCTGGAGTACCATGGCATTCAAATTCCAAAAAATTAAAAAAGATCAGAAACACATGAAACCTTACTTGATGTAATGTCATGCCACCAAGATTATGTGGTAATTTTTTTGGCATGTTTGACGAAATTTTGGACACACACCCCTCGCAAATCGGAGCAACTCACTAGAAGGCTCGTGGTTCCGACAGGGAACAATGCATGTTTGATGACGAACAGGAGATAGCTTCCTCTTACGACCTTCAATTTTTTTTCTACATTTAATGTGCACTAATTCAACTGTCATTTGAAAATTTGGAAAATTTCAGGGGTCATTTGACCTTTTAAAGACATTTAAGTGATTTTCTAGACATTTAATGACTGTAATTCAAATTGGAACTACAACTACATGCAACAGCTAACCATAACGGTTTGAAAAATCATATTTGTGTACTTGTGTGCAAGTTAATTCCATGTGCAGTAAATTGGAAGGAATTTTCAAACATATTTGTCTCACGGCTATGACACAAAGCATGGAGTGCCATGGCATTCAAATTCCAAAAAATTGAAAAAAAGATCAGAAATACATTAAACCTTGCTTGATGTAATGGCATGCCACCAAGATGATGTGGTAAAAAATTTGGCATGTTTGAAAAAAGTTTGGACACACAACCCTCACAAACCGGAGCAACTCAGTAGAAGGCTCGTGGTTCCGATAGGGAACAATGCATGTTTGATGATGAACAGGAGATAGCTTCCTCCTACGGCCTTCAAACAATTTCTACATTTAACGTGCACTAATACAACTGCCATTTAAAAATTTGGAAAATTTCAGGGGTCATTTGACCTCTTAAAGACATTTAAGTGATTTTCTAGTCATTTAATGACAATAATTCAAATTTGAACTACATCTACATGCAACTGCTAACCATAACGGTTGGAAAAATCATATTTGTGTACGTCTGTGCGAGTTAATTCCATGTGCAGTAAATTGGAAGGAATTATCAAACATATAGGTTTCACGGCCTAGAAGCATGCATGGAGTGCCACGACCTTTTAAATTCCAAAAAGAGATCAGAAAAACATGAAACCTTGCTTGATGTAATGTCATGCCACCAAGATGATGTGGAAATTTTTTTGGCATGTTTGACGAAAGTTGGGACACACACCCCTCACAAATCGGATCAACTCACTAGAAGGCTCACTACTGGAATCTGGGAATTTGCCATCAGCCATTTCTTTGCCATCTGCGAGCGGATGGCAAAGAACGTATTTGCCATCAGCTTACAAAAAACAGATGGCAAAGAACTGATAGATGGCAAATAACCTGGTTGCCATCAGCCAGTTCTTTGCCATCTGCCAGCCGATGGCAAAGAATCTTTGCCATCGGCTGGCAGATGGCAAAGAGGTGGGCGGGCCCTGTGGATCACGGCGCTGTACCGGCTCACTAGCCACATCTCTTTGCCATCTGCCAGCCGATGGCAAAGATTC
>LR738712.1:540223447-540279454 GCA_902687465.1 Secale cereale | reverse complement strand
CCAGCACCGCCGTCGGCCCTCCCCTCCCTGCCACCGCCCAACATTGCTGCCGGCCCTCCCCTTCCCGCCACAAGCCGCTGCCCGCCGGTACACACAGTCCTCACCGCCGCCGTTCCCGCCGCCAAGCCCGGCCTCCTCCGTCGCCGGCCGGACCCTCCCTCCTCCTACAGATCCGGCCTTCCCAGGAAGTTTCCCTCCGGTTCCCGTCCTCACCGCCGCCAATCCCGTAGTAAGCGAGGAGCAGCAACCCCATGGGAAGGAGCAGCTCACCCCCACGCCAATGACGCCAGAGACCCTCTCTCGAGCCAGGAGCAACAACTCGACGACGAGCCCCCTCCCCCAAACCGCAGCAAGTTGAGCTCCCCTTGACTTCTTTCCTATGGTCAGAATTCTAGTGCTATATGTGTGCAAATATTCAGCCATGTGTGCAAATGTGTGAAGTGTGCTCCTGAATGGCTGCTGAATGTGCATTTTTCTTCATAAGTTTACTGCTACTGTTGATGCAAATGCAAATTTCTCCCGATTTGCTCCCCGCGAAGGAAGATGTCACAAGTTCAATTAGGAAACTAATTCCTAGATCATCCTCACTCTACTTGGTTCTCATTTTATTTGTGTTGTGGTGGCGCAGGTTGCCGTGTGTAATGCCCAGGATGGAGTTATACCTCCTACGTGTCGAGGCACGACTTAAAGGCATAATTCCATCCTAGAATGATCTCAAGTTTGGTAATCTTTGCACAACTCATGTAAAAGGGGGATAGTAAACTGAAAATAGTTGGCTTACAATCGCCACGTCACAGAATAACAGTACAAGTCTCAAACATCATACATTAAGAGCACTACAACCCTCTAAGGGCAAAAGCCAAATGTCAAAGTACCAAACTCAGATAAAAACAACCACAGGCGGATCGAATCCTAGTAAGAGACTCCACTACTGATCGTCCGGGTACCGCACATAGTACCGACTACGCTCCTCGTCGTACTCCCAATCCAGCTCGGTGCCATCACCTGGATAGCTCACAGCTGGACCTGCATCTGGTGTGAAGTAACTGTGAGCCACAGAGGACTCAGCAATCCCGTTCCCGGGTAACAGAACTATCAAAGCCTTTAGGTGAGAGAAAGGCTGAAGAAAGAACAAGTCTGCAGCAGCAACTAGCATCTATCTTACGCAAGTGAGAGCGAGAAGAGAAGGCATCGCGAGAAGTGATCACGAAGTGATCCTAGCTACAAGCTCACAAGCATAACCCCTCCGTGTTCAACTCCCGAATCCCTATTCGGAAATTGACAGTCACGGAACACACGCTGGTAGTGTATTAGTATCATTGTGTCAAGTTTTCTACAACCGGAATTAACAAGCTCCCATCTGCCACATAACCGCGGGCACGGCTTTCGAAAGTTCAAACCCTGCAGGGGTGTTCCAACTTGACCCATTACAAGCCCATGATCCGCGGAGTCGCAACTCCAAAGTGGGAAGACCCGAGTATCCTCGGAATCCCGTGCTCAAGTTAAACCGAACTAAGGTAAGGCTAATCCAGCAAATCCTCCCGGCGTGTCGACACCCTAATCGTAGCCGCGCGTATCTAGGTCTCAGGACACGACCGGATGGGCGAAGCTACGGGTTTTTACCAAACCTTGAGTTTCCTCGAGGTGGCCCCGCAGGCTCCCCGTTTCGGACCAACACTCATGTGGAGCACTGGCCCGGGCTTGTTGATTAAGAAAAGGGTTTATAACTCCCTATGCAAGTTTAGTTTGTTATTAGGCAAATAGTACCAATGTTGGGATTTGCTGGAAAAGACTTAGCACTTAGCGGTTTATCGAGGGGGTCCCATACACCCCAACCGTGTTAGGAACGCATAATCAAGGAACATAAAACCGGCTTATACGGATCCTAACGGCATGAGTGGAACAAATCACCAAGCAAAAGGCTTAGCCTTCCACCCTTGCCAATATATAGATGATTTCAATTAAAGCATTTATATAGTGTGATATAACCCAACCAAACTTCAACATGGAGCAAGCATCTTCACTTCACCTGCAACTAGCAACGCTATAAGAAGGGCTGAGCGAAGCGTACTTAGCCAAACAACGGTTTGCATAGGTAGGGTGGTTAAACATGGCAATTGGTTACAAGTAGGAGGCTGACAAGAAGAACATGGGCATCGAGGCAAAACTATAGATCGAGACTACTAGCAATAGGCAAAGATAGTAATGTTATCGGGGTTCGGTCATCTTGCCTGAAGAGAAGACGTTCGGATCGTAAGAAGGGTCCTCGTGCTCAAACTCGTTGGAAACCTCGTGCTCAACCTCGAACTCGTTCTCAGCTTCCGGCTCTAAACAAGACAAACACACCAAGCACCAATCAACAAAATGCAATGCACACTCGAAAAACATGTATGCATGATGGATGCACTAGTGATGCACATGGAGCACGTAAAACATCACTCAAGCAAAACATCTCAAAACAAGATAACAAGCTGATATTAATAATCTACACAGAAAATCACCCAAGTTTGATATAAGAATCGCTGAAATCGGAGTTACGGGCTAAAAGTTATGCCCGAAACAAGATTTGAGCGAAAACTGAAAATTACAGCAACATAGCAACTTGGGAGCTCAAAATAATTAATCTACAGCACCCAAAAAGCATGGCAAAGGACTTGAACACAAACTAGATATAATGTACAGCAACTAGGTCCAAAGTGCACCCCCAACGGAGTCACGGATCAATAGCAATGATCTTGGACATATTGAACTTTGAAATAAAATTCTGGCAGCAGAATTTTATTGAAACTTTAGAGCAAAAGATAAACATGCTACAGCCACTCAAATGGACATGTGAGGACATGGATGGAAAGACAACAATATATACTTCAAGGAACAATCAAAATCCACCCCAAAACTATCATGCTTTGTCCTACAACATCACACGAACATGGCATCGGAACGTTACAGATTTCAGACTTAGTGAAATTTCACTAAGTCCTAAAACAGCAATATCATCATAGCATCAAAAAGAGCATGTTTGAGACACCTCGAAACTAAACATGGCAAAGGGTAAGCACCTCATCAAAATACATATGACGGTGATCCCGAAACACACAAGCATGCATCATTGTGGTGAACACACCGATTACAACGAGCTCAACAAGATGGCATTTCATAACAAGTGAAAACACAACATGTGAACATGGCATCTTGCAACGATGATAACAAAGAAAACAATAAATCTACCATGCAACCTATCACAAGCAACACGTAGTTCGTGGCAAGACGAACACGTGGACATGTCATTTGCATCGTTTGGACAAACGAGCTAAAAGATATCACATGTCAAAGGTGGCACAAAAATAACACATAGCAGCAGTTTTTAACATGATGCACTCTTGCAACAGCAAAACAAGTGTCAAGATGACATCTAACATGCATGACTACAACAGGTAAAACGTAGAGGACATCTCCACGAACATCTGGACATGCTACACGCGCAAAACGGAGCAACAGGCAAGAAATTACAGCAGTTCAAAGATTGCATTTCAGACTGTCAGATCTGGGACTTAGAGGGGAAAAGGTCAACCTCGATGAACAGTACGGGCTCGGGCCTGGAGCTACAGTCGCGGCGGCCCAGATCTGGCGAGGAGGCGGTGCGGGCCCTGGCTGCGGTGGTACGGGCCGGCGTCGGTGGGCGGCCTGCGGCGGCGCGGGGAGCGGCCCACCGCGGAGCGGAGGCCCGGCTGCTGGCGCCTGGGAGGCGAAGGGCCCAGCGCGGGGCGATGCGGCCCGCAGCGCGCGGAGGCCGGTGGAGCGGCGCGGTGGAGATCTGGCGAGGCAGAGGCCCGCGGTGGCGAGGCCCACGAGGGCGAGCGGCGGCCCGGCCAGCTGCTTACTGGAGGCGGAGCGAGGCGCCGCTCGGCGGCTTCGGGGTACGGGGCTCGGCCCGTACGCTGAGAAGGGCGAGCCCAGCTGGCGACGGCTCGCGCTGAGGCGCCGACGAAGCGGTCCCCTGGCGCGCGACGAGGTGGAACCGGGCCTCTGGTCTGGCACGGAGGGAGCGACCGGAGCGACGGGAAACTGGTCCCGAGGCCCAGATCGAGCGACGAAGGGTCAACGGGGTGGTCGATCGGCGCCCGGTTCGAGGAGATCGAACGAACTGCCAGATCTGCGGGAGGATTTTTGGGATCTGAGAAGAAAGGAAAAAAAAAGAAAGGAGAGAGGAGGAAGAAGAAGGGGATGCCAAAATAGACTAGGGGTCTATTATATAGCAGTTTAGACTAGGGTTTGGAGACTAGGGGTGTTTAGGAGCCCTCCGATCTGATCCAACGGATCCGATCGCGGGGTTGATTTAAAAGGCCTAGACGGAGATAAAAGGAAGCAGTAGGGGTATTTCCGGGACACGAAGTAAGGGCACTTCGGACCCACACGGACAACGGAGGGAAAAGTCAACGGAGTCCAAACGAGACGAGATTTGAGAGGCGGGTTGCACACAACAAAACAACAACACACAACACAACCTCGCGGCACACCGGTAACGAAAAACGCCCGAACAACAAAGTAGGCCTACGGGACGTCACGGACACGTGAGGGAGCTCCGGAACACGAAACGGACAACGGGAAGGAACGCCACGAACCGGATGCAACCCACAACACAGATGCAATGCAATGCACATGTCTACATGATATGAATGAATGCCACACACTCACACAACAAAACGACGAAAGCCCGAATGAAAAGAACCCGGAATGGAAATAGATGAAGCCAGAGATTTATTATATACCCAAAAGGGAAAGTATTACATCCGGAGCATTACAAACTCTCCTCCACTACAAAAAGATCTCGTCCCGAGATCTAGGACTGGAAAAAGGAAGGGTACTCGGAACGAAGATGATCTTCTCGTTCCCAGGTAGCTTCTCGGTCTGTGTGATGTGACCACTTGACTTTCAGAAACTTGATGGACTTGTTACGAGTCTTGCGTTCGGTTTCTTCGAGAATTGCAACTGGATGCTCTCGGTAGGACAGGTCTTGTTGAAGATCAATCTCCTCAAACGGAATCATGCGCTCAGGTGCCTTGAAGCATTTGCGAAGCTGAGACACATGGAAGACATCATGAACATTTGCAAAGTTGGAAGGGAGCTCGAGCTGATAGGCTAGATCGCCTCTTTTGCCAAGAATCCTGAAAGGCCCGACGTATCTAGGAGCAAGCTTTCCTTTGATACCGAACCTTTGTGTTCCTTTCATCGGAGACACTCGGAGATAGACATGATCACCGATGTCGAAAGCCAGATCACGATGCTTTCCGTCATAGTAGCTCTTCTGACGCGACTGAGCGGCCTTGAGATTCTCACGTATGACTTTGCACATTTCTTCGGCTTCAGAGATCAAATCATTGCCAAGAAGTTGGCGTTCGCCTGTTTCAGACCAGTTGAGAGGGGTACGGCACTTTCTGCCATAGAGAATTTCAAACGGTGCTTTGCCTGCACTTGCTTGAAAGCTGTTGTTGTAAGAGAACTCGGCAAATGGAAGGCAGTCTTCCCATTTCATGCCGAAGGAGATGACACATGCTCTTAGCATATCTTCAAGGATCTGATTCACACGCTCGACTTGACCACTAGTCTGAGGGTGAAAGGCAGTGCTGAACCTGATCTTCGTGCCCATGGCGGACTGAAAGGAGTCCCAGAACCTTGATGTGAACAAGCTGCCACGGTCTGAGGATATCACTTGAGGAATGCCATGTAGGGACACAATTCTGGAAGTGTACAGCTCTGCAAGTTGAGCTGCATTGATTGATTCTTTGACTGGAAGAAAGTGAGCAACTTTGGTAAGCTTGTCAATCACCACAAAGATAGCATCATTGCCTCGCTTGGATTTAGGAAAGCCAGTGACGAAGTCCATTTCAATGTGGTCGAACTTCCACTCGGGAATAGGAAGAGGTTGGAGTAGACCGGCTGGACGTTGATGTTCTGCTTTCACTCTTCTGCATACATCACATTCATTCACGAATTGGGCAATCTCCCTTTTCATGCGTGTCCACCAGTAAGATTGCTTGAGGTCTTGGTACATCTTGGAACTGCCAGGATGAATGGAAAGGAGAGAGTCATGAGCTTCTTCCATTATGAGCTTCCTGAGATCACCTTTGGGAACAACGAGTCTGTCCTCGAAGAACAAGGTATCTCTCTCATCAACATGGAAGCACTTATATTTTGGAGTGCCCTTTGCAGTCCCATGTTTCACCTTCTTCACCATGGTATCACTGAGCTGGGCCTCACGGACTTGATCTTCCAAGGTAGGAGCAATTTGGAGATTAGCAAGAAAACCCTGCGGAACAACCTGAAGGTTGAGCTTCCTGAAAGCTTCACAAAGCTCAGGCTGGTGTGGCTTGATAAGAAGGCTGTTGCAATATGCCTTTCTGCTCAAAGCATCTGCAATCACATTCGCCTTGCCTGGAGTGTACTCAATGCTGGGGTTGTACTCTTGGATCATCTCGACCCAACGAGTCTGGCGGAGGTTCAGATGCGGCTGTGTGAAGATGTACTTCAAGCTCTTGTGATCAGTGAAGATGTCGACCTTTCTGCCCAACAACAGATGTCTCCACGTAATCAGAGCATGTACCACAGCTGCTAGCTCGAGATCATGTGTGGGATAGTTCTTCTCAGCTGGCTTGAGCTGACGTGAAGTGTAAGCCACAATTCTCTTCTCTTGCATAAGCACACCACCAAGGCCTTGAAGGGAAGCGTCACAGAACACTTCATAGGGCTTGGATTCATCTGGAGGAATCAGAACTGGAGCTGAGACAAGCTTCTCTTTGAGGGTTTTGAAAGCCACTTCACAATCGGGAGACCAAAAGTATTTGACATTCTTCTGGAGGAGGTTGGAAAGAGGCTTGGCAATCTTGGAGAAGTTCTCCACAAACCTTCTGCAATAGCTGGCAAGACCCAGAAAACTGCGGAGCTGCTTGACGTTCTGAGGAGCTTCCCAGTTGACAATTGCTTCAACTTTCTCGGGATTAACCGCAATACCGTCAGCTGAGATAATGTGGCCCAGGTAGAGAACCTTATCGAGCCAAAACTCGCACTTTGAGAACTTGGCATAGAATTTGTGCTCTCGGAGTCGATCAAGAACCAGACGCAAGTGCTTTTCGTGATCTTCTTCATTTTTGGAAAACACCAAAATATCATCCAGATACACTAGCACAAACTCGCCTGTATAGGGGTTGAAGATGTAATGCATCATCCTTGAGAAGGTAGGAGGAGCATTGGCGAGGCCGAAGGACATGACGGTATACTCATATGAACCGTAGCTCGTTCTGAACGCCGTCTTGGGAATGTCTTCCTCGCGAATGCGAATTTGATGGTAGCCCATTCGGAGGTCAAGCTTAGAGAATACTTTAGCTCCTTTGAGCTGCTCAAAGAGTTCATTGATGTTGGGGAGCGGATACTTGTTCTTAATCGTCTTCTTGTTCAGTGGCCGGTAGTCAACACAGAGACGCTCCGTGCCATCTTTCTTCTTGACAAATAAGACACCACAGCCCCACGGAGATGTACTCGGTCTAATGAGACCCATACGCTCCTGTTCATCCACGGAGATCTACTGGATAAAACCCACCTATAGCTTTCCGAAAGATTCCAGTTATGCAATCAGGTGTTGGGGATACACGGGAAGCACCGCGCAATCAACTCTAACCTACATCCAGGTGTATCCATCCTTCAACACATAACCAGTCTTTCTCGGAAGCTGTGTACCTCGGACCTTCGAAAAGCATCCACTATAACAAGCTATGGCAATACTCCCGAACTACCTCCCCAGTACTGGGTGATGTCGGGGTTATCGTGCCACTGGCCGTATAGGGGAGATTTTCGATGTCGGCCGTCTTAAGTATTTAGTACTGTCGCGATATGCTTGTTACAGTGATACCCCGAAGCTCAACTCCTCGGTAACAGGAGGCATCGAGAACAATATCCTTGTCACAAGAACATCGAAACAATCCCAGAATACTCGCGGGAATCCTAAAAAAATTTTGTGCAAATTTTGAAGATAGGAGAGACAAGAGTAGACGTCAGGAGTCCTCACCAGAGAGAAAGGGGATGAGAAGCAAAGAATCCTACTCTCCGATATAATATATGACTCAAAAAGTTTTCAGTGTGTGCCTAGACTCAACCGTCAACGGTTCGATCAAACAGTGGGGGCTCCTAGGTCGGAGAAGGCTCTGATACCAACTTGTAATGCCCAGGATGGAGTTATACCTCCTACGGGTCGAGGCCCGACTTAAAGGCATAAACCCATCCTAGAATGATCTCAAGTTTGGTAATCTTTGCACAACTCATGTAAAAGGGGGAAAGTAAACTAAAAATAGTTGGCTTACAATCGCCACGTCACAGAATAACAGTACAAGTCTCAAACATCATACAATAAGATCACTACAACCCTCTAAGGGCAAAATCCAAATGTCAAAGTACCAAACTCAGATAAATAAAACAACCACAGGCGGATCGAATCCTAGTAAGAGTCTCCACTACTGATCGTCCGGGTAGCGCACGTAGTAACGACTACGCTCCTCGTCGTACTCCCAATCCAGCTCGGTGCCATCTCCTGGATAGTTCACGGCTGGACCTGCATCTGGTGTGTGAAGTAACTGTGAGCCACAGAGGACTCAGCAATCCCGTTCCCGGGTAACAGAACTATCAAAGCCTTTAGGTGAGGAAAGGCTGAAGAAAGAAATGAGGTGAAGGATCAACAAAGAGTCTGCAGCAGCAACTAGCACTAACTTACGCAAAAGAGAGCGAGAAGAGAAGGCAAAACGAGAAGTGATCACTAAGTGATCCTAGCTACAAGCTCACAAACATAACCCCTCCGTGTTCAACTCCCGAATCCCTATTCGGAAATTGACAGTCACGGAACTCACGCTGGTAGTGTATTAGCATCATTGTGTCAAGTTATCTACAACCGGAATTAACAAGCTCCCATCTGCCACATAACCGCGGGCACGGCTTTCGAAAGTTCAAACCCTGCAGAACAACCTGAAGGTTGAGCTTCCTGAAAGCTTCACAAAGCTCAGGCTGGTGTGGCTTGATGAGAAGGCTGTTGCAATATGCCTTTCTGCTCAAAGCATCTGCAATCACATTCGCCTTGCCTGGAGTGTACTCAATGCTGGGGTTGTACTCTTGGATCATCTCGACCCAACGAGTCTGGCGGAGGTTCAGATGCGGCTGCGTGAAGATGTACTTCAAGCTCTTGTGATCAGTGAAGATGTCGACCTTTCTGCCCAACAACAGATGTCTCCACGTAATCAGAGCATGTACCACAGCTGCTAGCTCGAGATCATGTGTGGGATAGTTCTTCTCAGCTGGCTTTAGCTGACGTGAAGTGTATGCCACAATTCTCTTCTCTTGCATAAGCACACCACCAAGGCCTTGAAGAGAAGCGTCACAGAACACTTCATAGGGCTTGGATTCATCTGGAGGAATCAGAACTGGAGCGGAAACAAGCTTCTCTTTGAGGGTTTTGAAAGCCACTTCACACTCGGGAGACCAAAAGTATTTGACATTCTTCTGAAGGAGGTTGGAAAGAGGCTTGGCAATCTTGGAGAAGTTCTCCACAAACCTTCTGCAATAGCTGGCAAGACCCAGAAAACTGCGGAGCTGCTTGATGTTCTGAGGAGCTTCCCAGTTGACAATTGCTTCAACTTTCTCGGGATTAACCGCAATACCGTCAGCTGAGATGATGTGGCCCAGGTACAAAACCTTATCGAGCCAAAACTCGCACTTTGAGAACTTGGCATAGAATTTATGCTCTCGGAGTCGATCAAGAACCAGACGCAAGTGATTTTCGTGATCTTCTTCATTCTTGGAAAACACCAGAATATCATCCAGATACACAAGCACGAATTCGCCAGTATAGGGGTTGAAGATGTAATGCATCATCCTTGAAAAGGTAGGAGGAGCATTGGCGAGACCGAAGGACATGACGGTATACTCATATGAACCGTAGCTCGTTCTGAACGCCGTCTTGGGAATGTCTTCCTCGCGAATGCGAATTTGATGGTAGCCCATTCGGAGGTCAAGCTTAGAGAACACTTTAGCTCCTTTGAGCTGCTCAAAGAGTTCGTTGATGTTGGGGAGCGGATACTTGTTCTTAATCGTCTTCTTGTTTAGTGGCCGGTAGTCAACACAGAGACGCTCCGTGCCATCTTTCTTCTTGACAAATAAGACACCACAGCCCCACGGAGATGTACTAGGCCTGATGAGACCCATACGCTCCTGTTCATCCAACTGTTTCTTCAATTCCTTCAATTCATCTGAAGAGAGCTTGTAAGGACGCCGGCAAACAGGTTCGGTGCCCGGCTCGAGTTCAATGACAAACTCGACCTGACGGTGTGGTGGCATGCCTGGAAGTTCTTCTGGAAAGATGTCTTGATATTCATTCACCACTGGAATTTGCTCTATGGCATTAATTTCACCCTTATCATTAAGAGAGAAAAGCCGAATAGTATTATCACTGGAGGCGAAGATAATCACATCTTCATCAGAATGAGTCAATTTGACTTCCTTTTGAGCACAATCAATGTGAGCATCGTGCTGAGAAAGCCAATCCATTCCGAGAATGAGGTCGATGTCAGAATGACCAAGAACCACCGGTTTAGCCATAAAACGATAATCTCCCATGCGAATAGAAACATCCGGAGCATAGACAGTAGAAGACATACGTCTCCCTGGAGAAATAACTTCCAACCTCTGAGGCAAATTTGAAGTGGCAATACTGTGCTTGGATGCAAAAGGTTGAGACATGAAAGAGCATGATGCACCCGAATCAAATAACACTTTAGCTGGAAAAGAGTTCACTGGAAGGTTACCCAGAATGACATCAGAAGAAGCCTCTGCTTGTGCTGCATTCATCAGATTAACTCTTGCTGCCTTTGGATCATGCCTGACAATAGCGGTACCGACAGGAGGAGGAGGAGGAAGACGCTTCGGATTCGGACATCTGTTGGCATAGTGACCTTTCTGAGTGCATTTGTTGCAAGTCACTTCTGAGAGAGGACGGAACTGAGAGCCACTGGACTTGGAGCCTTGAGACTGAAACTGCTTCTTCGACTGGTTGCTTGGGTTGGGTGGGTGGGAGAAACCACGACCACTAGAGTTCTTGTTGTTGGAGTTGTTGTATGGAGCTCGAATCACTGGAGGAGGAGGAAGCCAGAATTTCTGTTGTTTCGCAGCCAACTGAGACGATGAGGAAGAGTGAACAGCATCTCGAATTCTCTTCTTAGAAGCCTCCATCTTGAGCTGAGCTGCTTCTTGTTTCAAAGCCATGTTATAGAACTTGTCGAATTCATCGGGCTCGAACAAAGTGAGAGCAAGCTGAAGTTCATCTTTGAGACCTCCACGGAACTGATAGATTTTACTCTTGGCATCAGGAATGTCTTGCTTTGCATAGCGAGCGAGGTTTTGGAACTTGACATTATACTGATAGACTGTCATGGAGCCCTGCTTGAGGTTGCGGAATTGCTCACGCATACCCTCGATGACACTTGTAGGAATGTGGTGCGAACGGAAATCCTTGCAGAAATTCTCCCAAGAGATCACTTGACCCGGCCTTGAGTCTTTGTACTGCTGCCACCAGTCAGCTGCTTGATCTTTCAGTTGGAAGGCTGCAAACTTCACATAGTCATCTTCTTTCACGTTACTGCACTCAAAATGCTTCTTTATGTCGGTCAACCAATCCTCAGCATCAAGAGGGTCGACACAGTAACTGAAAGCTTTAGGATTGTTGGCCAAGAACTGGTTGAGGGTAGCATGGTGCTGCTGGAAGAAGTTGCCTTGGTTCATTGGAACGCCCTGATTAGCTTGATTAGCTTGCATAGCTTGCATTTGCTGCATCATCTGCATCATCAACTGAGTGTTCTGAGCAGTAGTCTGCATAATTGCTCTCCAAGCCTCAGGCGGAGGAGGAGGGGAAGGAGGATGCTCTGGGACCTCTTCCACCTCTGGGTTGGCATTCGGAACCTTTTTTGGAGCCATCATCTTTGTGCTGAAAGCATATGAACGCGTTACGAAAAGGTTTTGCAATCCCCGGATCAGCATAGCCAAGGACCCTTTAAGATGCAACTCCTGATAGTAACATCGGTCATATAACCCCTTCACTCAATGTCGAACCCCGAACTCACTAACCTGCATTCGTTGGAAGAATGCCTACGATCTACTGGATAAAACCCACCTATAGTTTTCCAAAAGATTCCAGTTATGCAATCAGGTGTTGGGGATACACGGGAAGCACCGCGCAATCAACTCTAACCTACATCCAGGTGTATCCATCCTTCAACACATAACCAGTCTTTCTCGGAAACTGTGTACCTCGGACCTTCGAAAAGCATCCACTATAACAAGCTATGGCAATACTCCCGAACTACCTCCCCAGTACTGGGTGATGTCGGGGTTATCTTGCCACTGGCCGTATAGGGGAGATTTTCGATGTCGGCCGTCTTAAGTATTTAGTACTGTCGCGATATGCTTGTTACAATGATACCCCAAAGCTCAACTCCTCGGTAACAGGAGGCATCAGGAACAATATCCTTGTCACAAGAACATCGAAACAATCCCAGAATACTCGCGGGATTCCTAAAAAAAATTTTGTGCAAATTTTGAAGATAGGAGAGACAAGAGTAGACGTCAGGAGTCCTCACCAGAGAGAAAAGGGATGAGAAGCAAAGAAATCCTACTCTCCGATATAATATAGGACTCAAAAAGTTTTCAGTGTGTGCCTAGACTCAACCGTCAACGGTTCGATCAAACAGTGGGGGCTCCTAGGTCGGAGAAGGCTCTGATACCAACTTGTAATGCCCAGGATGGAGTTATACCTCCTACGTGTCGAGGCACGACTTAAAGGCATAATTCCATCCTAGAATGATCTCAAGTTTGGTAATCTTTGCACAACTCATGTAAAAGGGGGATAGTAAACTGAAAATAGTTGGCTTACAATCGCCACGTCACAGAATAACAGTACAAGTCTCAAACATCATACATTAAGAGCACTACAACCCTCTAAGGGCAAAAGCCAAATGTCAAAGTACCAAACTCAGATAAAAACAACCACAGGCGGATCGAATCCTAGTAAGAGACTCCACTACTGATCGTCCGGGTACCGCACATAGTACCGACTACGCTCCTCGTCGTACTCCCAATCCAGCTCGGTGCCATCACCTGGATAGCTCACAGCTGGACCTGCATCTGGTGTGAAGTAACTGTGAGCCACAGAGGACTCAGCAATCCCGTTCCCGGGTAACAGAACTATCAAAGCCTTTAGGTGAGAGAAAGGCTAAAGAAAGAACAAGTCTGCAGCAGCAACTAGCATCTATCTTACGCAAGTGAGAGCGAGAAGAGAAGGCATCGCGAGAAGTGATCACGAAGTGATCCTAGCTACAAGCTCACAAGCATAACCCCTCCGTGTTCAACTCCCGAATCCCTATTCGGAAATTGACAGTCACGGAACACACGCTGGTAGTGTATTAGTATCATTGTGTCAAGTTTTCTACAACCGGAATTAACAAGCTCCCATCTGCCACATAACCGCGGGCACGGCTTTCGAAAGTTCAAACCCTGCAGGGGTGTTCCAACTTGACCCATTACAAGCCCACGATCCGCGGAGTCGCAACTCCAAAGTGGGAAGACCCGAGTATCCTCGGAATCCCGTGCTCAAGTTAAACCGAACTAAGGTAAGGCTAATCCAGCAAATCCTCCCGGCGTGTCGACACCCTGATCGTAGCCGCGCGTATCTAGGTCTCAGGACACGTCCGGATGGGTGAAGCTACGGGTGTATGCCAGATACCTCGAGTTGCCTCAAGGCGGCCCCGCAGGCTCCCCGTTTCGGACCAACACTCATGTGGAGCACTGGCCCGGGGTTGTTGATTAAGAAAGAGGGTTAATTACTCCCTATGCATGTTTAGTTTGTTATTAGGCAAATAGTACCAAGGTTGGGACTTGCTGGAAAAGACTTAGCACTTAGCGGTTTATCGAGGGGGTCCCATACACCCCAACCGTGTTAGGAACGCATAATCAAGGAACATAAAACCGGCTTATACGGATCCTAACGGCATGAGTGGAACAAATCACCAAGCAAAAGGCTTAGCCTTCCACCCTTGCCAATATATAGATGATTTCAATTAAAGCATTTATATAGTGTGATATAACCCAACCAAACTTCAACATGGAGCAAGCATCTTCACTTCACCTGCAACTAGCAACGCTATAAGAAGGGCTGAGCGAAGCGTACTTAGCCAAACAACGGTTTGCATAGGTAGGGTGGTTAAACATGGCAATTGGTTACAAGTAGGAGGCTGACAAGAAGAACATGGGCATCGAGGCAAAACTATAGATCGAGACTACTAGCAATAGGCAAAGATAGTAATGTTATCGGGGTTCGGTCATCTTGCCTGAAGAGAAGACGTTCGGATCGTAAGAAGGGTCCTCGTGCTCAAACTCGTTGGAAACCTCGTGCTCAACCTCGAACTCGTTCTCAGCTTCCGGCTCTAAACAAGACAAACACACCAAGCACCAATCAACAAAATGCAATGCGCACTCGAAAAACATGTATGCATGATGGATGCACTAGTGATGCACATGGAGCACGTAAAACATCACTCAAGCAAAACACCTCAAAACAAGATAACAAGCTGATATTAATAATCTACACAGAAAATCACCCAAGTTTCATATAAGAATCGCTGAAATCGGAGTTACGGGCTAAAAGTTATGCCCGAAACAAGATTTGAGCGAAAACTGAAAATTACAGCAACATAGCAACTTGGGAGCTCAAAATAATTAATCTACAGCACCCAAAAATCATGGCAAAGGACTTGAACACAAACTAGATATAATGTACAGCAACTAGGTCCAAAGTGCACCCCCAACGGAGTCACGGATCAATAGCAATGATCTTGGACATATTGAACTTTGAAATAAAATTCTGGCAGCAGAATTTTATTGAAACTTTAGAGCAAAAGATAAACATGCTACAACCACTCAAATGGACATGTGAGGACATGGATGGAAAGACAACAATATATACTTCAAGGAACAATCAAAATCCACCCCAAAACTATCATGCTTGTCCTACAACATCACACGAACATGGCATCGGAACGTTACAGATTTCAGACTTAGTGAAATTTCACTAAGTCCTAAAACAGCAATATCATCATAGCATCAAAAAGAGCATGTTTGAGACACCTCGAAACTAAACATGGCAAAGGGTAAGCACCTCATCAAAATACATATGACGGTGATCCCGAAACACACAAGCATGCATCATTGTGGTGGACACACCGATTACAACGAGCTCAACAAGATGGCATTTCATAACAAGTGAAAACACAACATGTGAACATGGCATCTTGCAACGATGATAAAAAAGAAAACAATAAATCTACCATGCAACCTATCACAAGCAACACGTAGTTCGTGGCAAGACGAACACGTGGACATGTCATTTGCATCGTTTGGACAAACGAGCTAAAAGATATCACATGTCAAAGGTGGCACAAAAATAACACATAACAGCAGTTTTTAACATGATGCACTCTTGCAACAGCAAAACAAGTGTCAAGATGACATCTAACATGCATGACTACAACAGGTAAAACGTAGAGGACATCTCCACGAACATCTGGACATGCTACACGCGCAAAACGGAGCAACAGGCAAGAAATTACAGCAGTTCAAAGATTGCATTTCAGACTGTCAGATCTGGGACTTAGAGGGGAAAAGGTCAACCTCGATGAACAGTACGGGCTCGGGCCTGGAGCTACAGTCGCGGCGGCCCAGATCTGGCGAGGAGGCGGTGCGGGCCCTGGCTGCGGTGGTACGGGCCGGCGTCGGTGGGCGGCCTGCGGCGGCGCGGGGAGCGGCCCACCGCGGAGCGGAGGCCCGGCTGCTGGCGCCTGGGAGGCGAAGGGCCCAGCGCGGGGCGATGCGGCCCGCAGCGCGCGGAGGCCGGTGGAGCGGCGCGGTGGAGATCTGGCGAGGCAGAGGCCCGCGGTGGCGAGGCCCACGAGGGCGAGCGGCGGCCCGGCCAGCTGCTTACTGAAGGCGGAGCGAGGCGCCGCTCGGCGGCTTCGGGGTACGGGGCTCGGCCCGTACGCTGAGAAGGGCGAGCCCAGCTGGCGACGGCTCGCGCTGAGGCGCCGACGAAGCGGTCCCCTGGCGCGCGACGAGGTGGAACCGGGCCTCTGGTCTGGCACGGAGGGAGCGACCGGAGCGACGGGAAACTGGTCCCGAGGCCCAGATCGAGCGACGAAGGGTCAACGGGGTGGTCGATCGGCGCCCGGTTCGAGGAGATCGAACGAACTGCCAGATCTGCGGGAGGATTTTTGGGATCTGAGAAGAAAGGAAAAAAAAAAGAAAGGAGAGGGGAGGAAGAAGAAGGGGATGCCAAAATAGACTAGGGGTCTATTATATAGCAGTTTAGACTAGGGTTTGGAGACTAGGGGTGTTTAGGAGCCCTCCGATCTGATCCAACGGATCCGATCGCGGGGTTGATTTAAAAGGCCTAGACGGAGATAAAAGGAAGCAGTAGGGGTATTTCCGGGACACGAAGTAAGGGCACTTCGGACCCACATGGACAACGGAGGGAAAAGTCAACGGAGTCCAAACGAGACGAGATTTGAGAGGCGGGTTGCACACAACAAAACAACAACACACAACACAAC
Organism: Secale cereale; assembly: GCA_902687465.1. Taxonomy (NCBI): domain Eukaryota; kingdom Viridiplantae; phylum Streptophyta; class Magnoliopsida; order Poales; family Poaceae; genus Secale; species Secale cereale. The sequence continues at coordinate 540,262,769 of LR738712.1, read as the reverse complement.
CTCGCGGCACACCGGTAACGAAAAACGCCCGAACAACAAAGTAGGCCTACGGGACGTCACGGACACGTGAGGGAGCTCCGGAACACGAAACGGACAACGGGAAGGAACGCCACGAACCGGATGCAACCCACAACACAGATGCAATGCAATGCACATGTCTACATGATATGAATGAATGCCACACACTCACACAACAAAACGACGAAAGCCCGAATGAAAAGAACCCGGAATGGAAATAGATGAAGCCGGAGATTTATTATATACCCAAAAGGGAAAGTATTACATCCGGGGCATTACACCGTGTGAGTGCGTGGATGCATTTGACGCTTTCTCTAAGATGCAGATCTAGTCTGGCGGCGTGGGCACTGGGAGGGCAAGGCAGAATGCGGCATGCTGCTCAACCTTGTCATGGCCGGCGGCTGGCAGCCGTAGCTTTGGTGCTGGAAGTTGGTGGATCGGAGGATGGGTGATGGAGCTCAAGGAGAAGGGGTGCACTGGTTCATGGATTTTGGGGGCGAACTCGTGCTATGGGGGCTGGTTGGTCTGAGGCACTGAATAGCGGGTGGCGCCGCCGCTTATTGTCCATGGATCTTTGGTTGCAATATAGGCGAGTCGCACAATGGGCTGCTCGGCACGGTAGTTCTCGCACCGGAGAAGAGATAGGTATGAATCCCTTCCTATTCTCACATCATTGAACCTATTCTCTTCTTTCTTGGAAGTACAATGTACTTAATAAGTTGAACTACTCTGTTTCACAGTAAAATTTATTTAGAAGGATTGTTCTCTTAAGCATATGTTTCTAGAATGAAGCATTAAGTATGTACTTGTACTTGTAATGTAGGAAATATCCTCGTACATAATTGTCGTAAAGGATTTCATTTATTAATTTAAATTTAGTTCATGTGTGTTAATCGACATATAATAGTTGAAATTGTACATATCTTACTGGTGTCGCACATGATATTGAAATTCTTTTTCATGGTCTAATGAACTGAAAAGGCCGTATGAGATAGAGAAGTTCTGTTGCCAACGACAATAAATTACCAAAAATGCATGTATGAATGTATTTCAAAAAACACTATAATGTGACCCACTTTTGATATTTTGTATCAATGTGCTTTCGTGTTATCTGAGATATAAAAACCTGGTGCAAAAATTAGTTTTATGGATGACTGTACTCTTTGGAAGTAATGTGATTAGTTAGTGGATCAGCTTTGCTGGTAAGTCCAAATGTTGGAACCTTATTTGTGGTCAGAATGGCGACACCAGGCAAATCTTGCCGTATGTGGAACACTGGAGAGGCTGCTGTTGGGCCTATATCATGTTTTTCTATTAAGCTTAATTGTGCTTCCATCATACAGATTAGAAAAAAACATAGTTTCTTGAAATTGTAAAGTGAACCCTTTTGGTCCGTATATGTAGAACTCTGGTCTGTAGGTATATTTTTGTCCGAATGTCGACTCTTTTGATGAATGTGCCAGTAGTGATGAACTAAATTTTGTTTGTCTAATTGTTACGTATCAAAATACCTGTGAAATATAACAATATGAAGAAAGTATTCAATATTTTCTGTATTAAGGACATAGTGGTAACATTAACATGCTGTCAAGTACTGTTGATATATATTGGTAAATGCAAAGGTACATACTGCATTTGTGGATCCCCCAAACTTTATTGATAAATGCATAGGTAGAGAGCTCATTATTTTTATATGAAAATGCACCATGAATGGTTTGGCCTTGTAAAAATAATTAAATATACTTAGTAATAATTGTTTTAAAGAATAGAAGAATTTGCAGTTACATTTATAAGTATACATGTTCATCCATCAGGAACATATCTAGGTTGATAAGCTCATTGGTTATAGGATTAACTGAATCCCACATTCTCATTGCTTTCACTTGAATATTCCAAAATCTTCCCATTGTCATTAAGTTGCTCAACTTCTTGTCAATTGATAAAGTTATTATGAAGATTTTCTCAAGAATAATCGAGTGTAGTAAATAATAATGACCAAACTTGGTGATTCAGGTGAAATGTGATTTGTCAGGTCTTCATCCGACATCGAGCTGCTTGTCGCGTCAAGCAGTTGGGCATGGACTCATTAGGTGTCGAGTTGCACATCGCGTGGTTGTGCGGCCCAATTGGCCGACTTCGATTCTTTGATGGTTTGTTCAGAGTCACAATTTCCGGATGACTTCTATTTCTTCGGGAGTGGGCATGTGTTGCCATTTGGAGTAATTTCTATGGGTTAATATGTACGGATTATTGCATCTGACACTGTTTGCAGTTCTAACCGAATCTGTCATATTTCTTTTTTATATTTTTTGAATAGGCAGAAATTAAAATGTATATTTTCTTAATAGCCTATATAAACATAGTTGAGCTTAGCCTCTTTTTTTTGCGTCAGGAGTCTATGAAGTGCATCGGATTTGTCCATAGGCGTACATGGCTATATGCCTGATCGTTGTCTACATGCCTTCTTAAATTTTTACTTTTTTTATTACTGGGCTCTTTCTACTAATATGATTGTTCGGTTCTTTTTTTTTGAGGGAATTGTCCGATTCCCTTGTGTTACACGCCCCCAAGTTCTTTTGTGTTAGACCGATTAGTACTCTAACTCCTCGCTTTTCAAAAGAAAATCCTCTCTTCCCTTTACACATATTGTAAATGTGTACAAATATCCCCTCCTAGGCCATCCCATCCGGAAGATTTTGTAGGGGCTCTTTTTTCTAAAGGTTGTATTGCTATCCTGTACCATATGCATGTAACGTGACACCACATAAGTTTAATAGGCTACTCATATGTTCCTGTTTTGTAGATATTCCATTTTTTGTGGACCGATATCTATGTTGATCAATATACGATGATAAACCTTTTGAGCTATTTGTACTACATGGTTCTCATATATGCAGGTAGAGATAAAAAAACGAAGCCAATTACCAAGGAATATTGGGAGCATAGGTAAAATTACATGTGAATACAGAGTTCTCTTCACCAATTATATGCCAATTGGGATCCAGATCTACCTTGCTATTGTTGCATAGCAATTGTCGATAGCACATGGTAGCATGTTCAAAATCCCCCCTTGTTTGTAATGTAACATAAATAGTATGGCAAAGCTCTTATCTTATATTGAGGTTTGCACCTAATAGAGAATTATAAACGCAACCAAGGTAAAGGTTTTCATTATTGCTTAATTATGTGAGTGATTTACACTTTCTGGTCATGCTTAGTTTCACTCCTACATATTTTGTTTGACTATGTTACAAAGTTGGAGCCATAGGTCACTAGGATTTTCCACTAAACTATTTTTCTATTCCTTTCTTGCAAATAAGGGACATGATGGATCACATCTATGCAGAATATCAGAGATCCAGGCTCCATGTTGTTGAGAATTGAGATATTCAACAATACCATACCTCACCAAATATTGCCCCGAGGGTTACTGGTAAGTACCAATCTGGATGATCGGTCCAGGCAGGCTACCCATATGCTTGACGAGCAAACTGCGAAGCAATGGCACAAGTAAAGATTAACTCATTGGCATTCATAAGCCTGAAGAAAAGCTCAAGAACAATAAAAATGAAGCATTAGAGTTGAATTCCTTGCCTTTGTACTTAAGTGCTATATACATTACAAGTAATTTTTTTTCTCATTTATCTTTTTTTGGAAAGTATTAATTTCATTTCAATCATAGCTTTCCTGAAACTTCAAGTCCAAATTCATTTGTAATCCCTCTATAGAGAAATTATTAGAGTGTTTAGAAGAGAGTGATAATTTTGACTATTATAATTGGATTTTTTTGTATGTACGTGAATTTTCACGTGCAAGCTTACTAGTTAGTAACTAATATGACTGACTCATCAAAGCCAAATGTGCAGTCCATGTGCGAGAAGAACGGCCAGACCCCTCCGTCGATGCCAGTCATTGGTCCGGCGGGCACAGTGAGTTTCATTTGAACGGTCATTAGTTACTAGTCTTCACATTTGAGTTGCATCATGCTAACGATACATTGGAAATAATCTTTGGTGCAGCGTAACTCCCGACAAGCATCGACCGATCCTTCTCCGTCTACCACTGGCGCGACCGGTCCTACACCTACACCTACACCTACACCTCCATGATGAAGGTAAGTTTCCCAAGTGTTTTGCTTAATAGAGTTTTGTTGTGATGCCATGTTGTATCTACACATACCGTGCATAATGTGTGTATGTTTCAAATGCATTGTATGTGTGGGATTCGACACCTAGTCGTGTGCCTTTGGTAGCCTTCCATACAGGGAAATGCCTCCTAGTGCTTCCACTGAGCCATGGTAGTTCGCTACTGCTCCGGAACACATGGATTGACCGGCATGTGTCCTTCTTTGCTCCTGTGTCTGTCCCTACGGGGAAATGTCACGCTGTGTATCACCGAAGTCCTTGTAGCTTGCTACGACTTGGTTGGACTCGCTGATGACCGACACGTGCATTGCTGGGTCATGTATGCCTGTCCCTGTACGTTTGTGCCACCTTGGTTCTATGACTAGTCATGTCGGCCCGGGTTCTCTGCCATATGGATACTAGCGACATAATCATATACTTAGCATTTTTTCCTCCAAAATGACTCAATATGCTTAGCTAGCTCAAAAATGACATAATAAGCTTAATTAGCTCCAAAATGACATATTTAACCTAGGATAGCTCTAAAATGACCTATACTTAGCATTTTTCCTCCAAAATGACTTAATATGCTTAGCTAGCTTAAAAATGACATATTTAACCTAGGATAGCTCTAAAATGACCTATACTTAGCATCTTTTCCTCCCAAATGACTTAATATGCTTAACTAGCTCTAAAATGACATAATATGCTTAAGAAATGACATATTCTAGCTCCTAAATGACTTCATATGCTTAGCTAGCTCCAAACTGACATAATAACCTTACTTAGCTCCAAAATGACCTATTTTACAGATATAAGTTGCATCATAATAATCTTCACATTTTAGTTGCATCATAATAATCTTCTTCTTCTAGTCTTCTTCTTCTAACTTTCTTCTTTCCCATTTTACAGATTTGCTTAAGATCACGGAAGCTTGGGCTGATGGAGTGCTTGTATTTATTTTTTGTTTTGACCTTGTGAAACTTGCTACCTATGGATGAAAATGTGTAGTATTGATGAAACTATGTATATGTACGGATGAAACTTGCTACTATTGGTAACATGTGTTGGATATATATGTGTTCATGACTATTGGTAATATGTGTTGAATATGCTATATTGGTCATATAAATATATTTGTGTTTGATTTTCTGTGAAAATGAATTGATATAAGAAAAAGCAAAATTAAATGGGGCAATATAGGCACTTTGCCATCTGCTGGCAGATGGCAAAGAGCTTTGCCATCAGCTGGCAGATGGCAAAGAGGCCACGTGTCATCTACATGTAAAATTTGGGCTGGCCTATTTGGGCTCTTTGCCATCTGTCAGCAGATGGAAAAGCTCTTTGCCATCAGCTGGCAGATGGCAAAGCATGCAGCCTTTGCCATCTGTTGGCAGATGGCAAAGAGCCTGCGGCCTTTGCCATCTGCTGGCAGATGGCAAAGTATGCCGTTATCCTTCTAACGGGGCTAACCTCGTTAAGAGGCTTTGCCATCTGCCAGCTGATGGCAAAGGCACAGGCTCTTTGCCATCAGCCAGCAGATGGCAAAGAAGCCTTTGCCCACTGGAATTCAGACAAACTATTTGCCATCTGCTGGCTGATGGCAAAGCCTTTGCCATCCGCCGACCATGCCTTTGCCATCTGCCATGGCAGATGGCAAAGTGCCAGATTCCAGTAGTGGCTCATGGTTCCGAGAGGGGACAATGCATGTTTGATGACGAACGGGAGATAGTTTCCTCTTACGCCCTTCAAAAAAATTCTACATTTAACATGCACTAATACAACTGTCATGTGAAAAATTGGAAAATCCTAGGGGTCATTTGAGCTTTTAAAGACATTTAAGCAGTTTTCTAGCCATTTAATGACCGTAATCCACATTTGAACTACATCTACATGCAGTGGTAAACCATAATAGTTTGAAAAGTCATATTTGTGTACTTGTGTGCGAGTTAATTCCATGTGCAGTAAATTGGAAGGAATTTTCAAACATATTGGTGTCACGGCCTGGACACATGCATGGATTGCCATGGCATTTAAATTCCAAAAAATTAAAAAAATGATCAGACGATGTTAATATCTGGTGTTCAAAAAAGGAAATGTAAAGATCTGGCAAGACAACCGGCCCCCACACGATTGGCACTCTATTTCGTGCCTCGAGGTTTAGAAGGTGAGTGGCGTGGGTTATTAATCAGACACGGTTGTGTATTGGAAACCGTCAGCTATTAAGTGTACACACAGCTTTTGCTCCGGGAATCGTGTGTAATTCAAACTACAATACTCGTAAATTTCGACGACCGGCATGTGTACTGTTCCCGTCGATCTATATTCCGGCCACCAATAAATACTACCTTGCTCATGTCGTCTGTCACACCCTGCATTTTGTAACATGTCATTTGCATTAATAAAGCATGAAGTTTTGGACGAACAATTTTTTTGGCATAATTTGGCTTTTATATGGAATTAAGTTTTTCGCTTTGTGATTTTCAAGTGCTCTTTAAAGTCAACTACTCCATCTTATATATTTCACATCCTTACCCCAAACTTTTGCCCAATGATCATACCAAGTGTATATAACAGTATAGTATTTTCTTACAAAAATATTTGGCCAAAAAGTATTTTCAAAAATTAGTTTTCCAAAAACCCCTGAATTGAGGTTTGCACTGCAAGTGCTTGATTTAGGGTGAGAAAAATATTTCAAAGAGTATATTTGAAACCTAGTAGATATAGGACTCCCATAAACCACAAAAATATAATTTTAAAAGTTATTTTACTATTTTATTTAAAAGCTTTTTCTTAAGGCCATAAACGGTCTTTAATAGGGAAAAATTATTTAACTATTTCAAAACTATTTGCCAAAATTCAGGGAGACTCTTAGGACATATATTGTCCATATATAAGAGTTTCAACACTTGGTCATGTTCAAAATATTGGAAAAATCCCTCAGAAACCCTTTCTGGATATTTCAAGCTTTTGAAATATTTACAAAGGAAATATTCTCTAAAAAATCCAGGGAAATTATATCATGTCATATAGGACATATGTGATAATCTTGCCAAGCCCCATGCCTTGGGAAGCAAGAAAACCTCATCAAAACCCCTCAAAACCATTCTGTCCATTTTTGAAGTTTGAGCAACTTTACATTGCCAAACTTGTCCAAATGCTCTCAAACTTGGTACACATGCTAGAATGGTCTAATAATGCATCTAGACCAAATGGCACAAGCTTTGGAGAAGGGTAAATTGATCAGAGTACCCAAAAACCATTTCTGTTCAGATTCAAATTTGAACAACTTTACATTACCAACTTTTTACTTGTGACCTCCAATTTTGTGGACATGATTACAACCCAAAATGATGACACTACACCAAGTGGTGCATCAAGGAGGGATGATTTGATGAACTTAAACTTGGAAAATCCATTTCTGTTGATTTCTAGGGTTTACCAAAGTTACATTGGCATGTTTCTTCAAATGAGCCCAAACTTGGTGGAACACCCTGATTCTATATACCATTTTATCCTGTTAAGTCTCATGTCTATCGGAAATCATTTGATTGCTCAAAACCACATCAAACACCTTCTGGTGATTTTCCAAAATTACCATTTTCACCTCTTTCCTTGTTCTCCTTGAGCTAGGCTTTTTACCACAGCTTCCCCAAGTCCCCTTGCACCTCCAGTAACTCTTCCCTGGCCTCAGCTCAATGATTGAGAGGGGGTAAAACCCCATTTTACATTCTGGACAGTCATTTTCACTCTTCCCTCTCAGCCCTTTCCCCTTCCAGAAGCTCTACCTGCCATCCAACGTCCATCTCACATTGTTTACTCCCCCTAGAGCCAATGGACATGGTGGCCGCGTCCAGAGCACGTGGGACATGGCCATGCCGGCCATATGGGTGCTCTGGAGCGCGCTACAGTGCGCTCACGCACTGTAGCCGCGTCCTGCCCGAGGCGCCCGACCACCTAGGGCATCGGGATGGTGTCTCCCGAGGCTGCCTCGACGTCCATGACACGGCAACCGGTCGGCCCCCTCCACCTTCCCCCTCCTCTCGCCCCAGCTCGCACGCGCGACGGCCACCTGAGAGCTCCAATGAGCTTCCTCACACGCGCGATGCCCTGGCCTCCCCCTGCTCTCTCTCTTCTCTCCCCTGGCTCTGGAACGCATCCAGGAACACCCCAGATGCGGCGCCAGCTCCTCCCGAGCCTTGTGGCAATGAGCAGAAGCTCGCCGGCGCACGGGTCCACGGCACCCCGCTGTTCGCCTTTAAATGGACACCCCCGCGCCTCCTTCTCCTCACCACTCGCTCTCTCAGACACCCAATCCTCCCCCTACACCACTCACTCCTCTCCAGACGGGCCCGAGCTTGAGCTCCGCCACCTCGGGTCGCCGTTGATCCGGAGGTATAAGCCCTCTCTGCCGCTCCTCTCACTCGATCTAGAACCGCAGGAGCCCACTGACCATTTTCCCCATGTTTCCCCTCTCTTTAGCTGCCGGAAACGGCCGGGACAACTGCCACCCAAAGCAACTCCGCCGTGCCTCCTCGTCGCCGGCGAACCAGGCCACCCCAGCGACCAACTCCACCTCCATCCGAACGGCGGCTCCTCCCTGAGCACGACGGTACCACCCACGCATCATCCCGTGCCCTATATCGCCGTCGGCGAGCTCGCCGTCGCCTCTAGACGGAGGTAGACGACGACGGTCGTGGGCCTTGTCCGTCAGCCTCACGCCCTGATGGGTGGGACCCCCCGTCAGGTTTAAAAACGCACGCGCGCGCACCGGTTCATCGTCGATCGAAGGCGTACTTCGCCTTTACGCCTTCGACGTTGCAGCCCCGCGCGGGCTGTTTTCTCTCTGGGCCTGCTGCACTGTGGCCTTTCTGGCCCAGTGGCACAGTGCCACTTTTCTTTTTCTTTTTCTGTCTGTTTTATAAAAATTCCACAGGATAAAATATTTATCCAAATGAAATAATTCCAGTTCCTAAAAACTTTGTAATATTCCAGCCTATTTAATGATATAACTTTCACACATATTCATGAACCTTTTCTGTACTATTCAAATTTAAATCTAAATTTGAACACTAAAACCTCTGCTCAAAAATTCATCTACCACATTCCGTCGCTCCAAATCCCAAACTAAGAATTTTTGCCATCTTAGTTTTCCCTCTAGTATTTTATAAAAATAAGTTGAAATTTTTCTGAGCACTTTGATTTTTCTATTTTTATTATTGTCTTATTTTCCTGTTATTTATTGCGACGATTAGATACCGTGTTTGACGAAGTTGCTGGAGAAGAAGAAGGGGAAAGATTTAAAGACTTTGAAGGCGAAGCCAATCCAGGAAAGCAGCCCTTTGACCATGATACCCCTCTTGTTCATCGGTACTCCTTTCCGATTGCATTATGATAAAAAAGTGACGGTGGTAAACTTGTTGGGAGCCACCACATGGTGCATATCCCTACTCATAATCTTTACCGTGTGCATAGATGCAATGTCAAAAGATTAGTTGTGATGCATAGTGTTGCATATGTACCATGAACCCTTCATGATTGCATTACTTTGAAAAACCCATCGGGTGCCCCTAATGCCCGAGGGTGATGGTGAGTTAAGGCCACCACTTGAGGAAGAAGTGGTGAACCAAAGAAAGTTCTCGTGTGTGGGTAAAATAATGGATTAGATTTATGTGTGATTACCGTCCCAACCAAACATGTGCAACCACTCTACCCCTTATGGGACGGGGCATTATTGATTACTTAGGCTGATACTAGCATGGTGCCCACATGACCGTGGACCCTATGTTAGTGTCGTCTAGGGAAACGTAATGACTGGGTGCTTCCCCCGAGTACTTGAGGTACTGCGGGATCATGGGTGACACGAAAGCTTCCCGGATCTTGTGGGTAAAGTGCGCAACCTCTGCAGAGTGTAAAACTATTTGAATAGCCGTGCCCATGGTCATGGACAGTTGGGAGGTGCTACTTAAACTATGTCCAGAATTTTACAATCTTGGTGAAAGTGTGTGTGTGTTGAGTCAAGGTGTTGACTTGACTCGTTGAAAGAACCAGAAATGAATTGAAATCTATTTATGTTGATATCTGTAACCTGTCTTCGGGGTTACCCAAGTACATTGATGCATGTTTCACAAATGGTAGAACATCTTATCTAGCTTGTAGCTAGACTGCTTATTGTTGTACAACTTGCATTGTTACCTTGAACCAAATCATGGGTTGCTTGCGAGTACATTCAAAGTACTCATTGGCTTGCCACTGGTTATTTAATTGGCCAGGCATGGAGGAGCGGGAACTTGAAGAAGAATTTTATGGAGACAACACGTGAACTAGGACGATTTCCCAGTCAGAATGCCTGTAGGGTTAAGGCAGATGGCATGGGTTCTACTTATCTATGAAGACTTCCGCTATTCGAGTTTATTTGCTACTCAGCCAATGAGGCTTTATCTATGTAAGACTCTGCCATAATGGTCATAATTTGTGTAAGACGGTATGTATGGATGTAAGACTCTTGTTATTCAGCTTCTGCGTGTTCAGTGAGCATTGATCTCTGGGATCACTGTACACGTGCATTCGGTGATCTCGACTCTTAAGTCGGGCTCCCCACAGAGCTGGTATCAGAGCCATCCTGACTGTAGGAAGCCTTAGTTAGCATGGGCGTTAGATAGGATGAGACCCTTTTCATAAACCTTCTGAACCTCTCTTCTTTTCTAAACCTTACCAAACCTGAGATATCATCAGCTTATTAACCTCTCCTATTCAACCTTTGTAGATGGCCGCTATACCTGAAGACCACCTGACCATTGGGTTCCCCTTGCTTCTGGAGGATAGCCTCCAGGAGTGCCAGTTCCACCGAGCACCCATCCTCAACTACCATGAGCATTGGGTTAGCGACACTGAGGTGGAGTACCATGTGGAAGTAATCGTGAAGGCAAACGATCCTCCCACAAGTTGGTTCTTCGAGGGACCCCAGATGGCAACACTACCCCTCACTGTCGAGGCAGCTGCACTCAAGGCACTAACCCGCCTCCGAGAACTTCTTCCGGAGATGGCAGCCAAGATGACAACCCACTTCTTGCCTTACTGGAAGGAAGGTGAAGATGAAAGTAGCGCGCAAGCCCCTTCACTGAAGGAAGGACTTCCACTCCGATTCCAGACCTACTTCAGCATTTGTGCCGACAGCTTGGCACAAGATTTGGCCTCGGAATCGATGAAGCTCCGAGAAGAACTCCACAACACCAAGGCACTTCTTCGGCGAGCACAAGAGAAGACAGATAGGATCAAGAAGGAAGGTGCACCTCCCGGGCAACTCGCTATCGCATATAGAGGCGGAAGGCCCTCAGGAGATGTATCTTCCAAGGATGAAGAACCACCCCAGCGACGCCGTATGACGGCAAGGGAATATCGCAAGCTTTTCCCTGCACCACCGACAAAACACCGTCGTATCCAACTCCTCCACTCCCCCACACCCTCAAGTGATAGGGGGGCCCAGACAGATGAAGACAAGGAGGAAGACCCAGAAGAGCCAGAATACGCGACCGAGCATTCCGCCGCTTAGGCATTATTCGCAACTCGGATATGCCAGCTCGTGACCTCTACGGTAGGATATGTCGTGTAACCCTTATCCGAAGTCGAGTCCTTGTATGGTTCATATGAAGCCATCTAGTGTTTGCTTTTGTTGTGTTTGGATGTACGTCGTATATTCCTTTCGGGAATGTGTAAACGACCGCATCACCCATTTGGATTTTAATGAATGTGTTTGGCCCTTTTGGACCTTGCATGAAAATAAATAGTGTCACACCCACCCCCTTACTAGGTACCCATCTTTACTGATTTCCCTCTTCATTCCAAATCATGATACCTTTACCGCTCCAATAGGATGCCTGTTGTAACTCGTACTGGTACCTCTACCCAGCAGCCTGAAGCCGGAGCATCCGCGCAAGCATAGGACGGCCAAGACCAAACCCACGACCAAGCTCCACCACCACCTCCCCCGATCATGGACATGGCTCAGCTTCTCCAAGCCTTCCGAGAGGAATGCCAAGCCAACACCGCAGCCCTCCAGATGATTGCTCAAGCTGTCACCAACAACCGCCAGCCGACGGGGAATGGCAATGGACGTTCCACGTTGGCAGAGTTCAAGAAGCATGCACGGCCAACCTTCATCGAGACTGCTGAACCCCTGGATGCAGACGACTGGGTCCGCACCATTGAGGACTTGCTGGAACTAGTCGGTTGCACTGAAGACCGCGAGAAGGTGGCTTATGCTGCCCACTGCCTCGGGGGGACTGCTAGAGCTTGGTGGGATGGATTCAAGGTCATGCATGCTGGGCACGACATCACTTGGAATAACTTCAAGGCAGAATTCCGCAAGGCCCATATTCCTTCCGGAATCATGGCTATCAAAAAGCATGAGTTTCGAGCCCTGAAGCAAGGAAGTGGCACTGTCAAGGAGTACATGCAGAAGTTCAGTGTTCTGTCAAGGTATGCCCCTGAAGATGTCAGCACAGATGCTGCAAAAAGGGAGCACTTCATGGAAGGCCTCAATCAGACTCTGCAGTACTCGCTTGTCGTGTGTGACTGCCAAACCTTCCCTGACCTGGTGAACAAAGCACTCATGCTTGAAGACAAGCGGCGTGCTCTGGAAGACACTCGCAAGCGCAAGATGATCAGCAAAGGAAGTTCCAGCAACCAGAAGCCTCGCCCGTGGCAGCCAGCCCCGGTCAAGCCAACCTATCAGCAACCAAGAGCTCCTGCACCTCGCACCAACTATCAGCCTCAGCAGTATGCCAACCCAAGGCCAGCATTCAACCCCAATAACAATGGTGGCAACAAGATCAATAACCCAAACCAAGTCACATGCTTTGGATGTGGTCAGTCAGGACACATCTCAAGGGTGTACCCCAACAAGAAGCCCGATGCCCCGCGCCCCAATGCGCAGAACCCAGGACAAGGCCGCGGGATGCCACCAAGGAACCAAGCTCCTCACAACCCGCCCAACCATGGGAAGGGGCGTGTGAATCACGTCACTGCTGAAGAATCCCAGGAAGACCCGGACGTCGTGTTGGGTATGTTCCTTGTCAACTCAGCACCTGCAACTATCTTGTTTGATTATGGAGCCACGCATTCATTTGTCACTCAAAGATTTACATTAAAAAGTGGCATGACCCCTACACCCCTGAATAACCCCATGGTGGTACAAACCCCCGGAGCAGAGATGAGAGCCAAGATAGGCTGTAAGGGAGTCGGTATTATCATTAACGGTGTAGACTTCCTAGCAGACCTTATCATCTTAAGATCGCAAGGCTTGGATGTGATCTTAGGAATGGATTGGCTCAGCAAGCACCAAGGCTTGTTAGACTGTGCCAACCGAACTGTCACCGTGACCAATGACCAAGGAGTCGAGGTTAAGTTTGCTTCCAACTCCTCTTCTGCTCAAACCACTCAAGTCAATTGTCTGTCTGAAGTTGGACTGGAGCAAGTGCCGGTAGTATGCGAGTATCCCGATGTCTTTCCAGATGAGCTACCTGGAATGCCCCCTGACCGTGACATTGAGTTCATCATCGAGCTCATGCCCGGGGCAGGACCCATCTATAAGAAGCCTTATAGAATGGCGATGGAAGAATTAGCCGAGTTGAAGAAGCAACTGGAAGAGCAGCTGAGGAAGGGATTTATCCGCCCAAGTGCCTCCCCCTAGGGATCATCTGTTCTGTTTGTGGCAAAAAGGGACGGTACCATCCGCTTATGCATTGACTACCGTTCCCTCAATGAGGTTACAATCAAGAACAAGTATCCACTTCCCAAGATTTAAGATCTGTTTGATCAACTCAGCGGAGCCAAGGTGTTCTCCAAGATCGACCTCAGATCTGGGTACTACCAGCTGAAGATCAGACCCCAAGATATTCCGAAGACGGCATTTGTAACAAGATATGGCCTGTATGAGTGCACGGTCATGTCCTTTGGATTAACCAATGCCCCAGCTTACTTCATGTATCTCATGAATAAAGTCCTCATGGAATATTTGGACAAGTTTGTTGTCGTCTTCATTGATGACATTCTTGTCTTCTCGAAGACGGAGGAAGAGCACGAGCAACATTTGAGGATGGTCCTAGACAAGCTTCGAGAGCACCAACTATACGCCAATTCAGCAAATGTGAGTTTTGGCTGCATAAAGTTGGATTCTTAGGTCATGTCTTGACCGAGGAAGGATTGTCAGTTGATCCCGTGAAGATCAAAACTGTGACCCAATGGCAATCCCCAATGACCGTCAAGGAAGTCAGAAGCTTCCTCGGACTTGCGAGCTATTACCGCAAATTCGTGGAAGGATTCTCTAGCATTGCTCGGCCAATGACTCAGCTCCTGAAGAAGGACAAGAAGTTCGAATGGATGCCAAAATGCGAAGAAAGCTTCCAAGAGCTCAAGAAGAGATTGACCATCGCCCCAGTTCTGGCAAAACCTGATATTCACAAAGAGTTCGTGATATATTGTGATGCCTCTCGAACCGGATTGGGAAGCGTTCTGATACAAGAAGGTCGAGTCATAGCTTACCTCTCAAGGCAGCTACGACCTCATTAAGAGAACTACGCTACTCACGATCTTGAGTTAGATGCAGTGGTTCATGCCTTGAAGACTTGGTGACATTATCTCCTAGGGAAACGGTGTGAGATATACACAGACCACAAAAGTCTGAAGTATATTTTCAGCCAGAAGGAATTGAACATGAGGCAACGAAGTTGGTTGGAACTAATCAAGGATTATGACCTCAGTGTTCAATATCACCCTGAGAAGGCTAACGTGGTAGCCGATGCCTTAAGCAGAAAGGCTTGCTCCCTGAATGCCATAATTCAAAGCAGGCAGACAGCCCTGTTTGAAGAGCTAGAACAATTCAGTTTGGAATTGGTCACCCATGGATTTTTAGACCACCTGGAAGTCAAACCAACCCTGATGGACGAACTCAAGAAGGCAGGTGGGCACGTGATGGGCCTCGAACCCCTCGTTGGTTACCCCAAGTGGAAGGTGTAAGATGCAGTAAGTAGAAGTGTTTTCCCTTAGCAAAGATGCCAAGGATCGAATCCCCAGAGACTCCTAGGTTCAACAAGTTGGTGTCAATTGCTAACGGCGCAATTAGCAATCAACGTGGACCTGCACACAGATACAAATAACTTTGCTCTCAACGAGTACAGAGAGGTTGTCAATCCCTCCGGCCTTGTAGTTCACAAAGGATTAAAAGCAATGATAGTAGTGATAGATAGTTTTTGCAATAGTAGGTAAATAGCGAAAAGTAAATAGTGGATGTGATCAATGATGGTAATATGGACCGGAGTCTCATGATGTTCACTAGTGATGTCTCTCTCCCAAAAGACGATAAAACAGCTATGTGAGGTAAACAAATTACAGCTGGGCAATTGACAGGACCACGAACACAAACCAATGCTGACTACATTGCAAGAAAGGTTGAGGTTCAAAGCATGGGCGGTACGCCAAAGTAAGTAGACCGAAATCCAACAATATCTACTACTAATCATCCACCTTGAGATATCTATCCAGAACATCTCGCTGGTATTAAGTTGCGAGTCCCACCCATAGTGTAAATTCAATGCAACAGACAACTGCATTAAAAGAACTTTGCGTAAAGTAAACAATCCTTGCACCCGCGGGCACAAGCACCGTTGTTTTCCCCCTTGTGGCAACAGCACATCCCCTAGACTCATGTTTCTGTCACTCAAGCTAGTCATCGAGGGGCATGAACCCACAATCGAGCATAACGTTCCCTCTTGGAGTCACTACCTATTACTCGGCCAAAGCAATAAATAACAACGGAGAACATGCAAGAATTACTTATGAACTAAAATATAAAAGAGGTGAATCAAATATATTACTCAAGATCAATCTGAACATAATCTCATAATCCATCGGATCCCAGCAAACTCAACATAGCAACAGCATAAGGATTACATAGGTGCCTCGATCATGTAGGGCAGCTCACGAGGACTAATTAGTGAAGCACAAGAATGGGAGGAGAACATCACATAGCTACTTGTCATGGACTCATGGTCCAAGGGAGACTACTCACGAGTCATCCGGGAGGCGTCCATGGTGGTGGAGAAGCTCCCGGTGGTGATCCTCCCCTCCGGCAGGGTGCCGGGAAGAGTTCTCCTGGTGCTCCCGATCTTGGAAGCGGCGGCGGCGGCGGAACAGAGATGGGATCGCGAAAAGAGTTCCTGTTCTAAGGGTTTCGGAGGTCCCTCTAAATATATGCCAAAGGGGGGCACCGGACGGGCTTCGGGGGGCCCAGGCGCCCCCCCGGCGCGGCCCAGGGGGGGCGCGCCCACAGGGCGCCTGGAGCCCCTGTGGCCCCCTCCAGGCTGCCCTTCGGACGCAGTGTTGTTTCCGGATCGCTGATTTTTTATATATTTTTTCTGGATTTTTCTGGGCAGTTCTCGAAACGTGAAAACCTGAAATACAAAAACAGCCGAAAACAGAAACTGGCACTGGGGTGCACTGGATTAGTAAGTTAGTCCAAATATGATCAAAAGTGTATGGAAGTGTATGAATATCATAGCAATATCACCCAAAAGTGCCATGGAGCAAGCAGAAATTATAGATACGTTTTGGACGTATCAACATCCCCAAGCTTAATTCCTGCTCGTCCTCGAGTAGGTAAATGATAACAAGAATAATTTCTGTGGTGACATGCTATTAACCATATAGGACTTTCTCATAGTCATATGACAAAAGCTTACTGAGACAATGATTCTAAAGTAATTAAGTTGCCTCAAGAGAAAATCACAAATGACTGAAAGTTTTACAACATGAAACTGAAACATCAAAAAGATTTGCAATGAACATGATGTGCAAATATGATAAAGTGATATCTAGCTTGCCCCCTTTAGTGATGCAAAACATAAATGCAGGGGCACCTTCAAGATTTAAGTGATGACTAGATACAATCATTTCAGAATAAACGATATCACAATCATGCAAAAGGCAATGCTACTTTGGGACAATGCACATTACACTCAGAATGACAATCATGCTCTCAGTAGTTGGTGCTTCATCATAAAGGTAAAAGAAAGGTTAAGTGCTAAAGCTTTTTATTTTGAAAACATGGAAGCAATTGTGTCAACGGTAGTAGTACTTCATACGTGTCATGCATAAAACATCCTATAAGTTGCAAGCCTCATGCATCGAATACTAATAGTGCTCGCTCCTTGTCCTAATTAGCTCGGATTCCCATGGGTTATCATTGCATTGCATATGTTTTAACCAAGTGTCACAAAGGGGTACCTCTATGCCACCTGTACAAAGGTCCAAGGAGATAGATCGCATTTGATTTCTCGTTTTTGATAGATCTCAACTTGAGGACATCCATACCGGGACAACATAGAAAATAGATGATGGACTCCTCTTTAATGCATAAGCATATTCTCATGAGAGATTGAGGATTAAGGTCCAAGCTAAAACTTCCACCATGATGCATGGCTTTGGTTGGCGGCCCAATGTTCTTCTCTAACAATATGCATATTAATTCAACCCACGGCAAATCACCCTTACTTCAGACAAGATGAACATGCATAGCAACTCACATGATGTTCAACAAAAGTGTGACAGTTGATGGCGTCCCCAGAAACATGGTTACCGCTCAGCAAGCAACTTGTAAGAAATAAGATACATAAGCAACATATTCTTTACCACAATAGTTTTTAGGCTACTTTCCCATGAGCTATGTATTGCATGGTTAGTTTGCTTAGTGCAGGTGGAGGTTAGCAAAAGACTGGGAGCGACCAACTAAGAGAGCAATGACGGTCATAATCATGCAGAGCGACAAAGCAATATTGAATCAGGCATGGTAGTTATATCGCTACTTAGAAACAAAAGATCATCAAGGCTTGACAGACTTTCTTTGCAGTCTTGAATATGCGTGAGCATACGCCAAGTCAATCAAAATAAATTCTCGAAGGAAGATATTACTAAACCATACCATATCATAGGCAAACAAACCAAGTTGGTACTCCAATAACACATTGGGAACCCCCCCCCCCCCAGCTATTTGAGATTAACCAAAAGAAAACCTGAACTACTAAGCACCATTATGCAAGTAGCATCTTTATCATAGACACATTAACCAATGCAACGGAAGCAAACTCTCTTAATAAGGTGAGCATGGTAATTAAAGAGAGTTCAAGCAACCAACTAAAGAAAAGCTCTTGAAAAGATAAGCATGAATACTAAGAGCAGAGCACGATAGTAGCTATTAAAAGACAAAGAACACACACAGCATAGATAGACATGAAAATTCTATGTTATGTTCTAGGTAGAAGTGGAGCGTGTTTCTCTCCCACATAAAGGAATGCTGGGTTCTGACTCGTTATGAAAAACTAAAAAGAAAACTAAAAGCAAGACGCTCCAAGCATAGCACATAACACATGAAGTGATAAAAATATAGCGAAACGAAAGACGAACTGATAGTGTTGATGCAGAAGGGGATGCACGGGGGCATCCCCAAGCTTAGACGCTTGAGTCTCCTCGAATATTTCTTGGGGGTGCACGGGGGCATCCCCAAGCTTGAGCGCTTGACACTCCTGAATCTTTTTATCATCTTCCCTCGCACACTTGAAAACTCCCTTCATACATAACTCATCATAATCTGATTAGCGAGGTTAGTACCCTTAATAAAATAATTATACCTTGCTGGAAATAAGGATATTCTTGAAGTTCTACTGTTTCTCAAGATTGCCAAAAGGTTTTTGCAAAGAAAAAGCAAGTTCTCAATTTGCAAAGTGAAGGTAAGGCAAAACAGGACAGAATCTGTGAAAAACAGAACAGCAGGCAGTAATTGATCTGTTCGGGATACTTCTGCAACTCAAATCAAAAAACTCAGAACTGACGCACGAAAGACAATTATATAGAGAACGCTGTCAAAAAAATTCAGACCAAAAAGATGATCTGGCGATTTTATACGAATTTTTCTATCCAAGGACAGAATCTGTTTCCTGGACAGCACCTCACAACTTTTGAACTATCTAGCAATCGGAGGCTATACTTGGCACAAATATGAAAATCAAAGATACAATGATGATGCTACAGCAGTAAACAACATCAAGACACAACAAAAGCAAAAAATTTATTCATGTGGGCTGCCTCCCAAAAGCGCTTTCTTTTATGCCTTTAAGCTAGGCATAATGCGTAGATCAAGTTGTATCAATTGAACCATCATCAAGATCATCAAAAAGCTCTTCAATAATACAACTAGTCTTAAGAGGACTCTCAAATAAAAGCCTCATAGAGATACTTATAGGTAGAAGACCAAAAGGATAAAAGTCAAGGGAAGATTCATTTATAAATTCATCAACGATAGGTGTTTCTTCCAAAGTCTTTACAGTTTCAACCCCTTTGGCAATAGGTGGATTGCTTTTAGAACGGGGAGCCTTTGGAACGTGAACGAACTTAGGCTCCCTCTTTGCCGGAGTTTCTACCTTTTTGGTTTTGATCGAGGAGAAAGTAGTTCCTAAGGTATCAAATATTTCCTCAATCTTGTCCATCCTAGAAGAGTCAGAATCATGGAATTTGACGGTCTCCAAAATTTTGAAAAATTTATGCATGGAGCTATCAAGTCTATTCAAATTCCCTTGGATCTTTCGATCCAACTCATTCATCTTATTAGTGCTTGGCATCTTTAGCTCTATTTTTTTCAAGTTTTTTCATAATGTGAGCTAGGGTGATGTCCTCTCGAATGCTAACAACAGGGGGACTCCCAACAAGATTTTCAATAATACTAAGAGACTCCCAAACTGGGGCCTCTAGGAAATTTCCATTGATAGCAGTGTCTAGAATAAACCTATTCCAAGAAGTAATTCCAACATAAAAATTTCTAAGTAAGATAGTAGTAGTTTGCTTCTTGGTGGCTCTTTTTTGTGAATCATTAATTCTATACCAAGCATCTTTCAAACTTTCCCCACCTCTTTGTTTAAAGGTGAGAACTTATGCCTCGTCAAAGACAAAAGGACCCGACATAATGATAACTAAAGAACAAGATAACTATTTTTGTGATTTTCGATAAAAGGGACTAAAGCAAAAAATGAAAGGTAAACTAACAAGACTAAAAAGCAAAGGTAAAATATAGCATGCAACTCCCCTATCCTGAAGAGTGGAGTCCCCGGCAACGGCGCCAGAAAATACTCCTTGATGGGCCTCGAACCCCTCGTTGGTTACCCCAAGTGGAAGGTGTAAGATGCAGTAAGTAGAAGTGTTTTCCCTTAGCAAAGATGCCAATGATCGAATCCCCAGAGACTCCTAGGTTCAACAAGTAGGTGTCAATTGCTAACGGCGCAATTAGCAATCAACGTGGACCTACACACAGATACAAATAACTTTGCTCCCAACGAGTACAGAGAGGTTGTCAATCCCTCCGGCCTTGTAGTTCACAAAGGATTAAAAGCAATGATAGTAGTGATAGATAGTTTATGCAATAGTAGGTAAATAGCGAAAAGTAAATAGTGGATGTGATCAATGATGGTAATATGGACCGGAGTCTCATGATGTTCACTAGTGATGTCTCTCTCCCAAAAGACGATAAAACAGCTATGTGAGGTAAACAAATTACAGCTGGGCAATTGACAGGACCACGAACGCAAACCAATGATGACTACATTGCAAGAAAGGTTGAGGTTCAAAGCATGGGCGGTACGCCAAAGTAAGTAGACCGAAATCCATCAATATCTACTACTAATCATCCACCTTGAGATATCTATCCAGAACATCTCGCTGTTATTAAGTTGCGAGTCCCACCCATAGTGTAAACTCAATGCAACAGAACTGCATTAAAAGAACTTTGCGTAAAGTAAACAATCCTTGCACCCGCGGGCACAAGCACCGTTGTTTTCCCCCTTGTGGCAACAACACATCCCCTAGACTCATGTTTCTGTCACTCAAGCTAGTCATCGAGGGGCATGAACCCACAATCGAGCATAACGTTCCCTCTTGGAGTCACTACCTATTACTCGGCCAAAGCAATAAATAACAACGGAGAACATGCAAGAATTACTTATGAACTAAAATATAAAAGAGGTGAATCAAATATATTACTCAAGATCAATCTGAACATAATCTCATAATCCATCGGATCCCAGCAAACTCAACATAGCAACAGCATAAGGATTACATAGGTGCCTCGATCATGTAGGGCAGCTCATGGGGACTAATTAGTGAAGCACAAGAACGGGAGGAGAACATCACATAGCTACTGGTCATGGACTCATGGTCCAAGGGAGACTACTCACGAGTCATCCGAGAGGCGTCCATGGTGGTGGAGAAGCTCCCGGTGGTGATCCTCCCCTCCGGCAGGGTGCCGGGAAGAGTTCTCCTGGTGCTCCCGATCTTGGAAGCGGCGGCGGCGGCGAAACAGAGATGGGATCGCGAAAAGAGTTCCTGTTCTAAGGGTTTCGGAGGTCCCTCTAAATATATGCCAAAGGGGGGCACCGGACGGGCTTCGGGGGCCCCAGGCGCCCCCCCGGCGCGGCCCAGGGGGGGCGCCCACAGGGCGCCTGGAGCTCCTGTGCCCCCCCCCCCCAGGCTGCCCTTCGGACGCAGTGTTGTTTCCGGATCGCTGATTTTTTATATATTTTTCTGGGCAATTCTCGAAACGTGAAAACCTGAAATACAAAAACAGCCGAAAACAGAAACTGACACTGGGGTGCACTGGATTAGTAAGTTAGTCCAAATATGATCAAAAGTGTATGGAAGTGTATGAATATCATAGCAATATCACCCAAAAGTGGCATGGAGCAAGCAGAAATTATAGATACGTTTTGGACGTATCAGCACGCAAGCATTGAGGGCATCAAGAAGAAGATGACGCTAGGCAAGGCCCCAGGATTCTCCGAGGACGAGCACGGGATTGTTTGGTACAAAGGATGTATCTGCGTACCAAACAAGATGGAGCTGAAGAAATTGATCTTGCAAGAAGCCCACGACACTTCGTATTCCATCCACCCCGGAGGAACCAAGATGTATCAAGACTTGAAGGATAGATTCTGGTGGCACGGGATGAAAAGAGAGATTGCAACCTATATTGCAAAGTGTGATGTGTGCCAAAGGGTCAAGGCTGAATATCAGCGACCCGCTGGATTGCTCCAACCACTCAAGGTTCTTGAGTGGAAGTGGGATAAAGTCGGAATGGACTTCATCACTGGATTACCAAGGTCGAATAAAGGACATGACTCCATCTGGGTCATAGTCGACCATTTGACCAAGGTAGCCATTTCATTCCTATCAAGACTACCTATGATGGCAACCGGCTGTCAACTCTCTACATCGACAGAATCGTAAGCCTTCATGGTGTTCCTAAGGAGATTGTGTCGGATCGAGGAACCCAGTTTACCTCAAGGTTCTGGAAGAAGTTCCAAGAAGCCTTGGGAACCAAGTTGTCTTTCAGCACGGCTTTCCACCCACAGACCGGAGGTCAGACAAAGCAAGTAAATCAGATACTCGAAGACATGCTCTGAGCCTGTGTCTTGGCATATGGAGCCAAGTGGGAAGATTGCCTCCCTTTTGCCGAGTTCTCCTATAACAACAGTTATCAGTCGAGCCTACAGATGGCACCATTTGAGGTGTTGTACGGACGGAAGTGTCGCACACCCCTCAACTGGTCAGAGACTGGAGAAGGGCTAGTCTTTGGACCAGATATTCTCCGTGAAGCAGAAGAGCAAGTCCAACTAGTCAGAGAATGCTTGAAGGCCGCTAAATCAAGACAGAAGAGCTATGCTGACACTCGTCGCCGAGATATGAGTTTCCGTGTTGGAGACCATGTGTACGTGCGGGTAACTCCTCTTAAGGGAACCAAGCGTTTCCACGTTAAAGGGAAGCTCGCACCAAGGTTCATTGGTCCCTTTGAGATCACTGCACGACGAGGAGAAGTGGCTTAGCAATTGGAACTACCACCTGAGCTATCTGATGTGCACAACGTATTCCACGTGTCACAACTCCGGAAGTGTCTCCAAGTTCCGGTCAAGCCTGATCTCTACAAGGATGTCGATCACCAAGCCATTGATCTTCAGCCTGATTTGACCTACCGCGAGAAGCCCATTCGTATTCTGGATGAAGCAGAGCGACGGACGCGAATCCGCACCATCAAGTACTTCAAAGTCCAGTGGAGCAACCACACGGAAGCAGAAGCAACCTGGGAACGTGAAGACTATCTTAGATCCGAGTATCCCGATCTCTTCTAAGGCCTAGTTTAGGAATCTCAGGGACGAGATTCTTGTAAGGGGGGTAGGTCTGTCACACCCTGCATTTTGTAACATGCCATTTGAATTAATAAAGCATGAAGTTTTGGACCAATAATTTTTTTGGCATCATTTGGCTTTTATTTGGAATTAAGTTTTTCTCTCTGTGATTTTCAAGTGCCCTTTAAAGTCAACTAATCCATCTTATATATTTCATCTCCTTACCCCAAACTTCTGCCCAATGATCATACCAAGTGTATATAACAGTATAGTATTTTCTTACAAAAATAATTTGGCCAAAAAGTATTTTCAAAAATTAGTTTTCCAAAAACCCCTGAATTGAGGTTTGCACTGCAAGTGCTTGATTTAGGGTGAGAAAAATATTTCAAAGAGTATATCTGAAACCTAGTAGATATAGGACTCCCATAAACCACAAAAAATAAATTTTAAAAGTTATTTGCCTATTTTAATTAAAATCTTTTTATTAAGGCCGGAAATTGTCTTTAATAGGGAAAATTTATTTAACTATTTCAAAAATATTTGCCAAAATTCAGCGAGACTCTTAGGACATATATTGTCCATATATAAGAGTTTCAACACTTGGTCATGTTCAAAGTATTGGACAAATCCCTTAGAAACCCTTTCTTGATATTTCAAGCTTTTGAAATATTTACAAAGGAAATATTTTCTAAAAATTCCAGGGAAATTATATCATTATGTCCATTTTTGAAGTTTGAGCAACTTTACATTTCCAAACTTGTCCAAATGCTCTCAAACTTGGTACACATGCTAGAATGGTCTAATAATGCATCTAGACGAAATGGCACAAGCTTTGGAGAAGGGTAACTTGATCAGAGTACCCCAAAACCATTTCTGTTCAGATTCAAATTTGAACAACTTTACATTACCAACTTTTTACTTCTGACCTCCAATTTTGTGGACATGATCACAACCCCAAATGATGACACTACACCAAGTGGTGCATCAAGGAGGGATGATTTGCTTAACTTAAACTTGGAAAATCCATTTCTTTTGATTTCTAGGGTTTACCAAAGTTACATTGGCAAGTTTCTTCAAATGAGCCCAAACTTGGTGGAACACCCTATTTCTATATACCATTTGATCCTGTTAAGTCTCATGTCTATTGGAAATCATTTGATTTCTCAAAACCACATCAAACACCTTTTGGTGATTTTCCAAAATTACCACTTTCACCTCTTTCCTTGTTCTCCTTGAGCTAGGCTTTTTACCACAGCTTCCCCAAGTCCCCTTGCACCTCCAGTAACTCTTCCCAGGCCTCAGCTCAATGATTGAGAGGGGGTAAAACCCCATTTTACATTCTGTACAACCATTTTCACTCTTCCCTCTTAGCCATTTCCCCTTCTAGAAGCTCTCCCTGGCATCCAACGTCCCTCTCACATTGTTTAGACCCCCCTGGAGCCAATGGACATGGTGGCCGCATCCAGAGCGCGTGGGATACGGCCATGCCGGCCATATGGGCGCTCTCGAGTGTGCTACAGTGCGCTCCCGCACTGTAGCCGCGTCCTGCCCGAAGCGCCCGACCACCTAGGGCATCGGGATGGTGTCTCCCGAGGCCGCCTCGACGTCCAAGACACGGCAGCCGGTCGACCCCCTCCTCCTTCTCCCTCCTCTCGCCCCAGCTCGCACGCGCGATGGCCACCCGAGAGCTCCGATGAGCTTCCTCACACGCGTGATGCCCTGGCCTCCCCCTGCTCTCTCTCTTCTCTCCCCTGGCTCTGGACCGCATCCAGGAACACCCCAGACGCGGCGCCAGCTCCTCCCGAGTCTTGTGGCAATGAGCAGAAGCTCGCCGGCGCACGGGTCCACGGCACCCCGCCGTTCGCCTATAAAAGGACACCCCTGCGCCTCCCTCTCCTTACCACTCGCTCTCTCACACACCCAATCCTCCCCCTACGCCACTCACTCCTCTCCAGACGGGCCCGAGCTCGAGATCGAGCTCGAGCTCCGCCACCTCGGGTCGCCGTCGATCTGGAGGTATAAGCCCTCTCCGTCGCTCCTCTCACTCGATCTAGAACCGCAGGAGCCCACTGGCCATTTTCCCCATGTTTCCCCTCTCTTTAGCTGTCGAAAACGGCCGGAACAGCCGCCACCCGAAGCAACTGCGCCGTGCCTCCTCGTCGCCGGAGAACCAGACCACCCCGGCGACCAACTCCACCTCCATCCGAACGGCGACTCCTCCCTGAGCACGACGGTACCACCCACGCATCCTCCCGTGCCCTATATCGCCGACGGCGAGCTCGCCGTTGCCTCTGGACAGAGGTAGATGACGACGGCCGTGGGCCCTGTCCGTCAGCTGTAGGGACCGGTTTTCCGGGATATTAATTTCCCAGTAAATGGCCCTTGTGCTCACCAGCCCCAGGATTACTGTTAGCTGATGAGACACAAACTTGATACAGAAATTCCAAGCAAAATACCAAATATGTAGTACAAGACCATTCTGGTCAAAGAGTACAACAAAAGGTGTCTAGTGGTTGATGGCGGAAGCGGTTTGAGATACATCAGCGTCTATGGGACTCCATTTCCCACAGGAACAGCTGACCTGGATAATTCCTATCTTCGCGAGGCTGCTGTCTCCGTTGCCTAGGTTCCGGGGCTGTCATCGCAGCGCTCCTCTCCAAGCAAGAAATCTGGCCAAGACAATAGCCAGGGACAAGCCAGTGAGTACTTTGAATGTACTCGCAAACATTATGAACACAGGTACAATATAACAAATGATATCATGCACTGAAACATTCCATGATCACTTCGTCAGTCACGAAATAAAATTCATGACGCACGCAAGCAGGTTATTCTTATAAAACATGAATAAGCAATCAGAGAATAAAAATAAAATGCACCGATCGGGTGTCTGAAGCGACGCCTCGAAAGGATAATAAAATAAAGCATGCCTCAGTCGGACGTCTGAGCGACGTCACATAAAGGGCTTATAAGAATAAATAATAATAAGCATGCCACAGTCGGGCGTCTGTGCGACACCACATAAAGGGCTTATAGGGAAAATAAGTAATAAGCATGCCACAGTCGGGCGTCTGAGCGACACCACATAAAGGGCTTATAGGGAAAATAAATAATAAGCATGCCACAGTCGGGCGTCTGAGCGACACCACATAAAGGGCTTATAGGGAAAATAAATAATAAGCATGCCACAGTCGGGCGTCTGAGCGACACCACATAAAGGGCTTATATGAGAATAATCACAGGGAATATCCAGGAGGTAGAACCATCCTAGGGATACTTAATAATTCAAATAATACAAATGGTTAGTCCATAATAACAATAATCATAATCATCATATGTCACATGTTATGATCAATGTTCTGGCTTAGCAGTTTTTCCTCCAAAGACCGACACTAAGACCGACACTTGACCCATCCCAGACTGTAATCCTTAACCGCGGACACGGCTATTCGAATAGATATAACCTCTGCAGAGGGTGTACTCTTTACCCACGAGTAACGGATTCCTTTAGTCCATCGGGACTAATTCCATTTACGGTCTTTTAATTGAAAACACACCTGACCCGCACACACCAGCTTAACTTACCGGTGACTGGAATCACCCACGACACCTGTTAAGCAAAACTCTAAGTGGGGAGGCTACAACCTCGAGTAGCATGGGATCACAGAATTTATAATGCGCGCAAACTAGGGGAGCTACCCCCTCGGTCCCAACCGGAAACACCCATGCCCCGGACCAGGTGGCATGCCTACCGGATGCCTCCGGTATCTTCCACCATGGCCTCTCTGTACGGTGTGTGCCAAGAAAGGGGTTGACAACTTACTGGACTGTACCCTACCTGCGGCAGGGACAAGTGGTAGTACGAAACAAGTATGGGGGTTACCGGAACAAGACCCGATCTATGGTCGACTCAGGAGGTTAAAGCATCGCCCGCATGATTAGCATAGCAAATATATTTCACACCATCAGACAGAATCACCACTCATCTTGCCTCGACATGCCCTCACTGATCTCTCTCATCACCATGAGGTACCATCTTCATGGTCATACTTTATCCATGACAAAGCTTCTCCCCGAAGTCTGTCCGGACAAGCTCAGGCATACGTGGCATGAGGCAGTAACCACTTCACATGTATATAACATGATCACAGCAAATCAACTTCTCATCAAATGCATTTATGCATGTCTTGCCATCATATGCAAAACTCATTATTTCATGTGACATAACATAGCTTACTACTCCTAGCAAGCATTCAACAAAAATATCATATCTGGTGTTCAAGATGCTTGCCTTCCAAGAGTAAGTAGGCGGGGTGCACTTTTGAAAGTTTTCATCTCCCCTCCAAAATCCTATTTTAAGAAAATTCAAATTAACACATAATCTAAAAATAGTACACAAAAGTTGTTCAGAAATTTTTCGAATAAATATGAAAATAAACTAGACAAAATTTTAGAAACAACAGAAAAAGAATCAAGTCAAAAGGACTTATATTTTAAAAGTTATAGCCAGTCAAAGTTTAGGTCAAACTCTGTTTTTTTTTAAAACAGAAAAAGAGAAAACGTTTCGGCGCCTATACGCTGTCGCAACAAAGAAAACGCACCTAGCAGAGTACGCCTCCACTTAAAACGGCCTGTGCCGACGCGGGGTCGCTGACGGGCGGGCCCGCGCTGTCAGGTTCTTCATCAACCTTACGCGCGCGGCCGGACAGAAACAGAGGCTAGTTCCGGCGACGATTGCCGGCGACACACTCCATCGTTCGAGATGCCACGGCCACTGGAGTGCGCAGGAAAGAACGACGCTTCCAGGGGTGGCACTTGCGATTGCCGAGGAGCTCTAAAACGAGCGAGGCCTCAATCATGGTGGGGGAAGATTCTGGAGAGAGGGGGATTTCCCCATGGCTTGCTCCAGGATGAAGTGGAGGGTTGTAAAGGGTTCACTAGTGCTTGAGAGGCTCACCCAGGTCGAGGGGGAAGTCTAGTGTAGCCTATATATAGCACGGCGAGGTCGGTTCCAAAGCGGCTGGAGATAAGCTCGGGTGCTGGCCTTTCCTGTTGCTGCAGGGGCATCGTGGCGACGGCGAGCGCTAGTGGACGAGCTCACGGATGAGCTCGGCCTGCCCCAGCGGTGAGCTGTCGAGCGGGGGTGGCTGGGGCGGCACCGGCCATGGTCGTCCTTACTGGCGGCAGCAGCGGCTGCTCGCGGGCGATGTTGTAGGGCGCCAGGGCGGTCAGGACGAAGCGGCGAGATGAGTGGGGACTGTGGGCTAGCGGACGAGCGCTTGGATGAGGCTGAACTGTTCCCGGGGCGAGCTGGCGAGCGAGAGTGGCTCGGGCGGCGCCGTCCATGGCAGAGCCGGTCACGGGCGCCGGTGTGCTGCCAAAGCGCCATCGCTGCCACTCTGAGAGGAGCAGGGCGAGTCGGGGCAGCACTAGGGGACAGGGTAGAGGATCAGGACGAGCGGGGGAGGCGGCAACTGGTCACGGCGACTCGGGAGGCCGCACGTGCAAAACGCGCGCTCTGGCTGCGCCCAGAGCACGCACGCCATGTGCTCGACAAAAAGCCAATGCGTTCTAGGCCTCTCTGCTTCCTCCGAAACTAAACAGGTCTAGGCTAATGATTATATGAAAGCTAAAAGACAAGCTGGTTTAGCCAGAGGGGCAAGCTCTGAAAGAAAACTAAAAACGATGCCAAATCTGGCCATGCACATAACCTGCTTGATGAAATGCCAAGGGCATCTAGGTAATTCTACTGGTGGCCAAATACTCCAGATCAGAGTCTCTTTAGATGATAAAGAGGGTGGCAAGGTTAGTTTGGCCAGGGCAGAAACTCCCTAGTGCAAATTTTTGAGAAAACCAAAACTGGACAGAAAAGAAAGGCCATTATTTCATGGACCAAAAATATTCTAATGGGTCTGAACTCATGGACTTAAGAGTTTGGTAGGGTGGTCTATAAGCAGAAGAAAAACCATGGGCAATGGGGCAAGGTAAAATAGGGTTGCAGTAGAAAATGCCAAACTGGACCAGAGGGCAAAAGAGGATGGTTTGCTCAATTTTTCCAAAGGATACCACTGGTTTTTTGCATAGAGTTGCATTATATGCTTCTACTAACATCTCCAATTTTTGGTGGAATTTTTAAATGAATTTATCAAAGGGTTGCAGTGCAAAAGGGACTCTAAAACTTATGAGAAAGCTTTAGGGAAATATTTATAGAAATAATTCCACTGATAAAAGAAATGATCTTGGGAAGGTATACAAGTCCAACAATATTTTTGAAAAGTTCCCCTTGGAGGGAAAACTCCACAATTCAGAAGAAAAGAATGGTTCTGAAATCAAAAGAAAATCCAGAAAAGAAAAATTTAATTTCCTGGCAAAATTTTAATAAATAAATCATGGTTAAATTTTTGGGGTGTTACAACACTACCCCCCTTAAGAAAAATCTCGTCCTCGAGATTTGCTAAGGACGATCTCAAAATATCCATCCTATTACCATAAAGTATTAATTCAAAAGAAACGAACATTGTAATACACTGAGGTTACTGTGAGAGAGCAAATAATTGGCACAACCACAGTGGGGTACTGGTGCTATGTGGGAAAAAAAACTTTGGTTGGGGAAACCGAGAAATTACTACTTTCGGCTATGGAAAAATTAGAACAACAATCTAACTTTCAAAAAAAAAAACGATGGTCGTACCCGAGGGCACCGTGCTCTCTCTGGCTGACAGGTGGACCCGGGGCTCACTGTCAGTCTCTTCTTCTACCTCTGGCTCTCTTTTCTTCCTCTCTATCGCGTGCTTTCCCGCGCTTTCTCCACCGGCGACGCCTAGCGCGTAGGGCATCTAGGCCGTACTGCGATAGTGCGTGGCGCGCTAGTTGCCGGTGCAGCGTGCACTCACCTCGCGGGCCAGTGCGCTGTCGGCACTGCTCGCGGATTCGCCTTCGAACACCGGTGATCGAGCGACGAGCGGCGCTGGTGGACTTCGCCCACCGTACACCGATCTCGAGCTATAAAATGACCGCGGTGCTCCTCTCTTCTTCCTCACACCTGGCCTTGCCTCTTCTTCTCTTTCCTTCTCCTCCATTTCTGTTTGCAGGAGCTCGCGACGAGGCAGGAGCTCGCGATGAGGCTCTAATGGCGGAGGTGATGCCGGATTGGTACGTGATCCTGATGTGCGGAGGGTTGGCGGCATTGCTGGGGTTCTCCGTGCTCTTGTGCGCGATGATCCTCAATGATCGTTGTGATGCTGCTGCTCGAGTGTTAGCTCTTCGCGGTGGCGGCGATCATGAGAATTAAGTGTGGTTGTGAGGTTCTGACTGCTGTCAGTGTGCTGGAGGCAACTTGCGTTCGAATAATCACCCACAAATTTCTCCTTTAGAGACTGTGGTGTGTTAGCGAGGTGATCAGTTAGGTGCGAAATATGTACGTGGTTATGCAATTAGTGCATGCAATTGAGTGGTTGTGGATGTGAGCCTGCTGTCGTGGTGCTGCGTGAATTAAAATACATGTCATGAAGAATTTATGTGCTGTAATAACATTAAGGAAAAAAAAATATCCCACCTCTGAATTTACCGAGAGCAAAAACAGTCAATCAAAATGAACAGCAGTAAAAACCACTCACATTAATCGAAAACAAACATTTAATTCATCGCACAGACTTAGGATACAACGCATAAGCTGTAATACATAAATAAGTGCTAGGATAACAAACATAGCAGTGACGTCTACGATATAAACGGAAAATGGACAGGGTCCTGAGGAAATGTCTCCGGCACTGGGGCACATTCCTCTTCTATCGGGGGAAGCGGATTGACTAGTCGAAAAATGCGTCTCCCCCGTTCTGGCCTCAGTGGCTCGCCGATGGTGATCCGAGGATTTAAATCAGCGAGGCTCTGGAGATAACCCATTACTCGCTGTGTCAAACGCTCTTGAGCGATGACATACTGGGCAAGGTTGGCTAGAGCTGGGTCCCTCTCAATTCGTCCACCAGGAAAAGATGCTACTTCTCCGGGTGCTGCACGACTCGGGAAGTAATAATACCCCCGTTCGCTAGCATAGGGTACTGCGAATCGTAGGCGAGCAAGCGCTTCGTACGCACCAGCTTCTATGGCCATTTGTGGAGTCGGCATAGATTTCCCCACGAAGGAGACTTCCGTTGGGTCTTGGTTTGGGTTTGCGGGAGGGATATGCACTACTGCCCAATATTTCGAGGTGGATGGGGTGATCCTCGTTTTGAGCAGCTTGTACTGGGGTGGATGGGTAGCGCTCATGGTACTGCAGGTAAAGTCCCACAATATTTTAATAAAACTACCTGGGGTTGCATCTGGAGTTCTCAGATGAATACTGGGGCTCGGCATTGTAAAAAAAAAGTTGGGCGAGCCGTGCACAAGGTGAGGGATGCTTGGTAAGGTCACGAGGTGGCCTTTTATAAAGCATCAGGGCTGGGTTATCGAGGATGGTGTGGGGCAACTAGTTTGTCGATTCTGCCCTATGGGGTCGGGGTCAATGCCACAGATACACATATCTCATAAAAGTGACGTTTTACTGTGGCACCGTCGGGGTGGTTTTTGGTAGCTACGCCTGGAATTAAAAATGCAACCGTACGCCAACATACTTATGCATGGCTACTATTCAAAACAGAGGCACACAAGCAGACTGCATTTATTTATGGCGATACAAGGTCACACTACTACAAGACGTAGAAATACTAAGACTCGGTACTACTCGAGTGGCTTAGTCTACTACGTTAATATCTAAGCGGGCGTGCCTTGTGGACGTCGAGGCCTCTCCATGGGCTTCTCCGTCGGGGTTAGCTGGGTGGGGTTGAGGAGCTGCAGGGTCGGGGTAGCGATGATGACTATCGCGGGGATTGTTGGCCATAATCCCGCTGGAGCGTGTTCCCAAAAGGCGACGAAACACTTCTGGGGACACCAAAGCATTTTGGTCGATGGCCGGGGCAGATCTTAAGGATTCGATCGGTTTCCCGAACAGTACAACTGGGTTGTCGGCGTCGGGCTCCTCTTCCTCTCTTGCCGGGGCTCGGCGAGCAAGTTCCCCACGAGCGGCGATCAGATCAAGGGTGATCTGATCGAACAGTGCCTCTAGTGCACTTACATAGCGCACCAGGTGCAACAACGCAGGGTCCGTCTCGTGGTCTCCGTTGGCAACCTGGGGTGGCCTACCATACCCGTCACGGCTGGGGTAGTAGTAGAACGAACGGCAGTTAACTCTGGGCGACAGGTGCCGGAGTTGCACTACAGCCTCTCGAGCGGCCAGCTGGATGGCTTGTGGCTCAAAGGAAGTTGTCCTTCCGATGAACCTGTAGGGGCGTTCGGGCAAAATACCCCTACCATAGACGTGCACCGTGGCCCAGAATTGACGGCTCTCGCCGCCCATGGGCCCTTGGTACACAACATACTCTGGGGGTTCTTCTAACGCAAAGGCACGGCGGGTGAGGTTTGCTAGCACAGTCACA
Organism: Secale cereale; assembly: GCA_902687465.1. Lineage (NCBI taxonomy): Eukaryota > Viridiplantae > Streptophyta > Magnoliopsida > Poales > Poaceae > Secale > Secale cereale. The sequence goes on along the minus strand of LR738712.1, from coordinate 540,229,940 downwards.
AAACCTCCAAGGTTGCTGTGGTCTCATTGTGAACAATGGGGCCAGGCATCTTGGCTTGGTTTTGGGGTAGAGGCTGTGTTGTGCTGGGTTGGGGCTAGCGTGTCCTTTTTATAGAAAAAGGAAACGGAGTCTTCCTTCGCACGCTTGCGAATGAGACAATTTAGGTGTCGGTCACTGGCGCGTGATCGACATGCTAGACTGATAGGTTAGGCACCGACTGCCGAAAGGTGTCGGGGTCACTATGTGGCTATCTTGCACGAGAAGTTTGGCTGGGTTTAGGTTAAGGTTTGGTGGGTTGCTTAACCTAGGTTTTTCGACCTGGCTAGGATAGGATTAGCCAATGGTCAGCCTGGCTCTGATACCAAGGTTGTCGGGACCGGTTTTCCGGGATATTAATTTCCCAGTAAATGGCCCTTGTGCTCACCAGCCCCAGGATTACTGTTAGCTGATGAGACACAAACTTGATACAGAAATTCCAAGCAAAATACCAAATATGTAGTACAAGACCATTCTGGTCAAAGAGTACAACAAAAGGTGTCTAGTGGTTGATGGCGGAAGCGGTTTGAGATACATCAGCGTCTATGGGACTCCATTTCCCACAGGAACAGCTGACCTGGATAATTCCTATCTTCGCGAGGCTGCTGTCTCCGTTGCCTAGGTTCCGGGGCTGTCATCGCAGCGCTCCTCTCCAAGCAAGAAATCTGGCCAAGACAATAGCCAGGGACAAGCCAGTGAGTACTTCGAATGTACTCGCAAACATTATGAACACAGGTACAATATAACAAATGATATCATGCACTGAAACATTCCATGATCACTTCATCAGTCACGAAATAAAATTCATGACGCACGCAAGCAGGTTATTCTTATAAAACATGAATAAGCAATCAGAGAATAAAAATAAAATGCACCGATCGGGTGTCTGAAGCGACGCCTCGAAAGGATAATAAAATAAAGCATGCCTCAGTCGGACGTCTGAGCGACGTCACATAAAGGGCTTATAAGAATAAATAATAATAAGCATGCCACAGTCGGGCGTCTGTGCGACACCACATAAAGGGCTTATAGGGAAAATAAGTAATAAGCATGCCACAGTCGGGCGTCTGAGCGACACCACATAAAGGGCTTATAGGGAAAATAAATAATAAGCATGCCACAGTCGGGCGTCTGAGCGACACCACATAAAGGGCTTATATGAGAATAATCACAGGGAATATCCAGGAGGTAGAACCATCCTAGGGATACTCAATAATTCAAATAATACAAATGGTTAGTCCATAATAACAATAATCATAATCATCATATGTCACATGTTATGATCAATGTTCTGGCTTAGCAGTTTTTCCTCCAAAGACCGACACTAAGACCGACACTTGACCCATCCCAGACTGTAATCCTTAACCGCGGACACGGCTATTCGAATAGATATAACCTCTGCAGAGGGTGTACTCTTTACCCACGAGTAACGGATTCCTTTAGTCCATCGGGACTAATTCCATTTACGGTCTTTTAATTGAAAACACACCTGACCCGCACACACCAGCTTAACTTACCGGTGACTGGAATCACCCACGACACCTGTTAAGCAAAACTCTAAGTGGGGAGGCTACAACCTCGAGTAGCATGGGATCACAGAATTTATAATGCGCGCAAACTAGGGGAGCTACCCCCTCGGTCCCAACCGGAAACACCCATGCCCCGGACCAGGTGGCATGCCTACCGGATGCCTCCGGTATCTTCCACCATGGCCTCTCTGTACGGTGTGTGCCAAGAAATGGGTTGACAACTTACTGGACTGTACCCTACCTGCGGCAGGGACAAGTGGTAGTACGAAACAAGTATGGGGGTTACCGGAACAAGACCCGATCTATGGTCGACTCAGGAGGTTAAAGCATCGCCCGCATGATTAGCATAGCAAATATATTTCACACCATCAGACAGAATCACCACTCATCATGCCTCGACATGCCCTCACTGATCTCTCTCATCACCATGAGGTACCATCTTCATGGTCATACTTTATCCATGACAAAGCTTCTCCCCGAAGTCTGTCCGGACCAGCTCAGGCATACGTGGCATGAGGCAGTAACCACTTCACATGTATATAACATGATCACAGCAAATCAACTTCTCATCAAATGCATTTATGCATGTCTTGCCATCATATGCAAAACTCATTATTTCATGTGACATAACATAGCTTACTACTCCTAGCAAGCATTCAACAAAAATATCATATCTGGTGTTCAAGATGCTTGCCTTCCAAGAGTAAGTAGGCGGGGTGCACTTTTGAAAGTTTTCATCTCCCCTCCAAAATCCTATTTTAAGAAAATTCAAATTAACACATAATCTAAAAACAGTACACAAAAGTTGTTCAGAAATTTTTCAAATAAATATGAAAATAAACTAGACAAAATTTTAGAAACAACAGAAAAAGAATCAAGTCAAAAGGACTTATATTTTAAAAGTTATAGCCAGTCAAAGTTTAGGTCAAACTCTGTTTTAAAAAAAAACAGAAAAAGAGAAAACGTTTCGGCGCCTATATGCTGTCGCAACAAAGAAAACGCACCTAGCAGAGTACGCCTCCACTTAAAACGGCCTGTGCCGACGCGGGGTCGCTGACGGGCGGGCCCGCGCTGTCAGGTTCTTCATCAACCTTACGCGCGCGGCCGGACAGAAACAGAGGCTAGTTCCGGCGACGATTGCCGGCGACACACTCCATCGTTCGAGATGCCACGGCCACTGGAGTGCGCAGGAAAGAACGACGCTTCCAGGGGTGGCACTTGCGATTGCCGAGGAGCTCTAAAACGAGCGAGGCCTCAATCATGGCGGGGGAAGATTCTGGAGAGAGGGGGATTTCCCCATGGCTTGCTCCAGGATGAAGTGGAGGGTTGTAAAGGGTTCACTAGTGCTTGAGAGGCTCACCCAGGTCGAGGGGGAAGTCTAGTGTAGCCTATATATAGCACGGCGAGGTCGGTTCCAAAGCGGCTGGAGATAAGCTCGGGTGCTGGCCTTTCCTGTTGCTGTAGGGGCATCGTGGCGACGGCGAGCGCTAGTGGACGAGCTCACGGATGAGCTCGGCCTGCCCCAGCGGTGAGCTGTCGAGCGGGGGTGGCTGGGGCGGCACCGGCCATGGTCGTCCTTACTGGCGGCTGCAGCGGCTGCTCGCGGGCGATGTTGCAGGGCGCCAGGGCGGTCAGGACGAAGCGGCGAGATGAGTGGGGACTGTGGGCTAGCGGACGAGCGCTTGGATGAGGCTGAACTGTTCCCGGGGCGAGCTGGCGAGCGAGAGTGGCTCGGGCGGCGCCGTCCATGGCAGAGCTGGTCACGGGCGCCGGTGTGCTGCCAAAGCGCCATCGCTGCCACTCTGAGAGGAGCAGGGCGAGTCGGGGCAGCACTAGGGGACAGGGTAAAGAATCAGGACGAGCGGGGGAGGCGGCAACTGGTCACGGCGACTCGGGAGGCCGCACGTGCAAAACGCGCGCTCTGGCTGCGCCCAGAGCACGCACGCCATGTGCTCGACAAAAAGCCAATGCGTTCTAGGCCTCTCTGATGCCTCCGAAACTAAACAGGTCTAGGCTAATGATTATATGAAAGCTAAAAGACAAGCTGGTTTAGCCAGAGGGGCAAGCTCTGAAAGAAAACTAAAAACGATGCCAAATCTGGCCATGCACATAACCTGCTTGATGAAATGCCAAGGGCATCTAGGTAATTCTACTGGTGGCCAAATACTCCAGATCAGAGTCTCTTTAGATGATAAAGAGGGTGGCAAGGTTAGTTTGGCCAGGGCAGAAACTCCCTAGTGCAAATTTTTGAGAAAACCAAAACTGGACAGAAAAGAAAGGCCATTATTTCATGGACCAAAAATATTCTAATGGGTCTGAACTCATGGACTTAAGAGTTTGGTAGGGTGGTCTATAAGCAGAAGAAAAACCATGGGCAATGGGGCAAGGTAAAATAGGGTTGCAGTAGAAAATGCCAAACTGGACCAGAGGGCAAAAGAGGATGGTTTGCTCAATTTTTCCAAAGGATACCACTGGTTTTTTGCATAGAGTTGCATTATATGCTTCTACTAACATCTCCAATTTTTGGTGGAATTTTTAAATGAATTTATCAAAGGGTTGCAGTGCAAAAGGGACTCTAAAACTTATGAGAAAGCTTTAGGGAAATATTTATAGAAATAATTCCACTGATAAAAGAAATGATCTTGGGAAGGTATACAAGTCCAACAATATTTTTGAAAAGTTCCCCTTGGAGGGAAAACTCCACAATTCAGAAGAAAAGAATGGTTCTGAAATCAAAAGAAAATCCAGAAAAGAAAAATTTAATTTCCTGGCAAAATTTTAATAAATAAATCATGGTTAAATTTTTGGGGTGTTACATCAGCCTCACGCCCTGACGGGTGGGACCGCCCCGTCAGGTTTAAAAACGCACGCGCGCGCACCGGTTCATCGTCGATCGAAGGCGTACTTCGCCTTTATGCCTTCGACGTGGTAGTCTCGTGCGGGCTGTTTTCCCTCTGGGCCTGTTGCACTGTGGCCTTTCTGACCCAGTGGCATAGTGCCCCTTTTCTTTTTCTTTTTCTGTCTATTTTATAAAAATTCCACACGATAAAATATTTATCCAAATGAAATAATTCCAGTTCCTAAAAACTTGTAATATTCCGACCTAGTTAATGATATAACTTTCACACATATTCATGAACCTTTTCTGTACTGTTCAAATTTAAATCTAAATTTGAACACTAAAACCTCCGTTCAAAAATTCATCTACCCCATTCTGTCACTCCAAATCCCAAACTAAGAATTTTTGCCATCTTAGTTTTCCCTCTAGTATTTTATAAAAATAAGTTGACATTTTTCTGAGCACTTTGATTTTTCTGTTTTTATTATTGTCTTATTTTCACGTTATTTATTGCGACGATTAGATACCGTGTTTGACGAAGTTGCTGAGAAGAAGAAGGGAAAGATTTGAAGACTTTGAAGACCAAGCCAATCCAGGCAAGCAGCCCTTTGACCATGATACCCCTCTTCTTCATCGGTACTCCTTTCTAATTGCATGATGATAAAAAGTGACGGTGGTAAACTTGTTGGGAGCCACCACATGGTGCATATCCCTACACATAATATTTACCGTGTGCATAGATGCAATGTCAAAAGATTAGTTGTGATGCATAGTGTTGCATATGTACCATGAACCCTTCGTGATTGCATTCTTTCAAAAAAACATCGGGTGCCCCTAATGCCCGAGGGTGATGGTCAGTTAAGGCCACCACTTGAGGAAGAAGTGGTGTACCAAAGAAAGTTCTCGTGTGTGGGTAAAATAATGGATTAGATTTATGTGTGATTACCGTCCCAAGCATACATGTGCAACCACTCTACCCCTTATGGGATGGGGCATTATTGATTACTTAGGCTGATACTAGCATGTTGCCCACATCACTAGTGACGGGGGAGACTTGAGGTCACTCCCGAGACGGGGTCGTGATTGGATAGGCGACCATGACTGTTTTCACAGGGCATTGGACACACCGTTGGTCCCTTCGTGTATGTGTGACATTGTAAAAAGGGCGAGTCCCACGATTTATCGTTTGTACACGAGGGCTGTGCACCAACGAGTGGACCCTATTTTAGTGTCATCTAGGGAAAGGTAATGACCGGGTGCTTCCCCCGAGTACTTGAGGTACTGCGGGATCGTGGGTGACACGAAAGCTTCCCGGATCTTGTGGGTAAAGTGCGCAACCTCTGCAGAGTGTAAAACTATTCGAATAGCCGTGTCCATGGTCATGGACAGTTGGGAGGTGCTACTTAAACTATGTCCAGAATTTTACAATCTTGGTGAAAGTGTGTGTGTGTTGAGTCAAGGTGGTGACTTGACTCGTTGAAAGAACCATAAATGAATTGAACTCTATTTATGTTGATATCTATAACATGTCTTCGGGGTTACCCAAGTACATTGATGCATGTTTCACAAATGGTAGAACATCTTATCTAGCTTGTAGCTAGACTGCTTATTGTTGTACAACTTGCATTGTTACCTTGAACCAAATCATGGGTTGCTTGCGAGTACATTCAAAGTACTCATTGGCTTGCCACTGGTTATTTAATTGGCCAAGCATGGAGGAGCAGGAACTTGAAGAAGAATTTTATGGAGACGAACACGCGAACTAGGACGATTTCCTAGTCAGAATGCATGTAGGGTTAAGGCAGATGGCATGGGTTCTACTTATCTACGAAGACTTCCGCTATTCGAGTTTATTTGCTACTCAACTCATGAGGCTTTATCTATGTAAGAGTTGGCCATAATGGTCATAATTTGTGTAAGACGGTATGTATGGATGTAAGACTCTTGTTATTCAGCTTCTGTTTGTTCAGTGAGCATTGATCTCTGGGATCACTATACACGTGCATTCGGTGATCTCGACTCTTAAGTCGGGGTCCACACATCGTCCCTCCTGCATTCTCATCTACATACTTCCCTCGCTCGCCCCCCC
>LR738712.1:540063242-540223378 GCA_902687465.1 Secale cereale | reverse complement strand
CTCAAAGCTCTGCCATGGCCCCGCCGATCTTCCCACATGCCTACGAGCAGAAGCCGCCCCCGAGGTTGCCCAACCGAAGAGCAACGACGAGGAGGACACTTGCGCGCCGCCAGACGAGGTTGCAATGGACCCCCCAACTTTTGAGTGGTTTTGGGGCCAGTACAATCTTTGTGTGTGGAAGTCGCTGCCACTAGTTGAGAAAGCCAGGCAAGTGGCGCTCAAGAAGGAGATGGCAGAGGGGGAAGCCAGTACTAGGCGGCCTGGCCCATGATGCCGCCTGGAAAAAGCAGGCGGTGGAGCTTTGGGGGCGCGCGCATCGTTGTGCGGAGCAGGTGTACGAAGACATGTACTTTGCAAGGAAGGTCAAAGGCTCTATGTGCCTCATCGCTGCATGGAGGTGGTCCGATAAGCTCCAGCGAGCCACCGACAAGGAGCTCCGGTGGGCGCCCAATGGAATGGCAAGATCATTCGCACTCGTCTGCAACAAGAGGCAGATTGGTACATCAAGCGCTGCGAGGCAGAGTATTGCCTCTGCGCTTGAAAGACGTCGCGCACTAGGGAGCTTCTAACGAGGGGCTGCCGGAGTACTGCCCCTAGGAGGGATTGTTAGTTTTAGTACTGTTCGTTTTCAATTTTATGCATTGTACCTAGTAGTTAAGTATCATCACATATATGCGATGATATTATATATATTTGTGATGAACTAATGAACAATTAATATATATTATGAATTCCATTTTCTATCTGTCTTCATATACTAATTTGTATCTGGTTGTTATCATCCACATATATAGAATGGAAAGCATATACACACACATTGAAACAGAACATATAAGAACGGAAAGCAGAGTACACACATTGAAACATAGCAATAAACAGAGCAATTTTATGATTGTTGTGAATACATAGCGATCCATGTCAAAACGACTCAACAAAATAAAACACGTCCATGAGACCATGACTAGCAGCCCTTGCCTACGACAGCTCTTGGCTCCGCCTGAACTTGTGCAAACATTTGTCCAAGCGGTCGACACGCTCATGGTACATCTGGAGCGTGATCTCAAGCTCCAAGTTGGCTATTTCATCGGAGATCACCAGACCGAGGATGCGACGACAATGTTACTCTATTGCGCCCAGGTGGACACTAAGGACAAGGAGGCGGTCGAGCCTAGCGACCAGCGCGTTGGCATCGAGCGGGCCACGGACAAGGCGAACGGTGCAACCCATGCGAACGGCGTGTGATACGTCTCCAACATATCTATAATTTTTTATTGTTCCATGTTGTTATATTATCATTCTTGGATGTTTTACAATCATTTTATAGCAACTTTATATCGGTTTTTGGGACTAACCTATTGACATAGTTCCAAGTGTCAGTTGCTCTTTTTTGCTTGTTTTTTACATCACAAAAAAACAATACCAAACGGAGTCCAAACGCAGCGAAATTTTTTGGAGAATTTTTCTGGGCCAAAAGACATAGGATGGGCCAAAGAAGTATCGGAGGGGGCTCCGAGGGGAGAACAACCCACCAGGGAACGCCTGGGCTCCTGGTGCGCCCAAGTGAGTTGTGCTCACCTCGGTGGCCTCCTGCACCGCCTCTTCGACCTATAAATACCCCCATACTCCAAAACTCCTAGGGGAGTCGACGAAATTTTATTCCAGCCGCCGCAAGTACCAGAACCACGAGATCCAATTGATGGAAATATTCCTTAGAGGCAATAATAAAGTTATTATTATTTTATATTTCCTTATTCATCATAAAGGTTTATTATTCATGCTAGAATTGTATAGACCAGAAACTTAAATACATGTGTGAATACATAAACAAATACCGTGTCCGTAGTAAGCCTCTACTAAACTAGCTCGTTGATCAAAGATGGTTAAGGTTTCCTGACCATGGACATGTGTTGTCATCTGATAACAGGATCACATCATTAGGAGAATGATGTAATGGACAAGACCCATATGTTAGCTTAGCATGTGATCGTTCAGCTTATTGCTACTGCTTTCGTATATGTCAAATACATGTTCCTTCGACCATGAGATCATACAACTCCCGGATACCAGCGGAATACCTTGTGTGCTATCAAACATCACAACACAATTGGGTGATCATAAGGATGCTCTACAGGTATCTCCAAAGGTGTTTGTTGAGTTGACATGGATCGAGATTGGAATTTGTCACTCCGAGTATCGGAGAGGTATCTCTGGGCCCTCTCGATAATACACATCATACGAAGCCTTGAAAGCAAATGACTAATGAGTTAGTTACGAGATGATGTATTACGGAATGATTAAAGAGACTTGTTGGTAACGAGATTGAACTAGGTATAGAGATACCTACGATTAAATCTCGGGCAAGTAACATACCGACAGGCAAAGGGAATTGCGTATGTTGTCATAATAGTTCGACCGATAAAGATCTTCGTAGAATATGTAGGAAACAATATGGGCATCTAGGTTCCGTTATTGGTTATTGACGAGAGAGGTGTCTCGATCATGTCTACATAGTTCTCAAACCCGTAGGGTCCGCACGCTTAACGTTCGATGACGATATAATATTATATGAGTTATGTGATTTGGTGACTGAATGTTGTTCAGAGTCCCGGATAAGACCATGGACATGACGGGGAGTCTCAAAATGGTCGAGAGGTAAAGATTGATATATAAGACGATGTTATTTGGACACCGGAATGGTTTTGGAGTGCACCGGGTAGTCATCGGATCACGGGAAGGCGTTCCAGGAGGCCCTAGGAGGTCTATGGGCCTAATGGACCAAGGAGAGGCACAAACCAGCCCACAAAGGGGCAAGAGCGCCCTCTCCCTGGCCGTCGACCCTATAAGAAGGAAAGGGGGCGCCACCTCTTCCTGCCCCCTCCCCTCCCATGTGGGAGACAGGAAAGGGGGGCGCCACCTCCTCCTTCCTTCCCTTTGGTGCCAAAAGAAGGGAAGGGGGATAGGGCAAGCCCAAGTAGGATTCATACCTACTTGGGGTGCCCCTTGGCCTCTCCCCTCTCCCTCCCACCTATACATATGTGGGAAGGGGGTGCCTAGCACACCTAGAACAATTGCTTAGCCGTGTGCGGCGCCCCCCTCCACTGTTTACACCCTCGGTCATATTTTCGTAGTGCTTAGGCGAAGCCCTACGGAGATCACTTCATAGTCATCGTCACCACGCCGAGGACGTCACCGAGCTGAACGTGTGCTGAACGCGTTGGTGTTGTATGTTCGGTACTTGATCGGTTGGATCAAGAAGAAGTTCGACTACATCAACCGTGTTGTCTAACGCTTCCGCATACGGTCTACGAGGGTACATAGACACACTCTCTGACTCGTTGTTATGCATCTCCATGGATAGATCATTGCGTGTGTGTGGAATTTTTTTTGTTTTCCATGCAACGTTCCCCAACAGACGATATGCACGAGTAAAACACAAAGAGTTGTGGGCGGTGATGGTCATACTGCTTACCACCAACGTCTTATTTTGATTCGGCGGTATTGTAAGATGAAGCAGCCCGAACCAACCTTACATGTCCACGTACATGAGACCGGTTCCACTGATAGACATGCAACTTGTTTTGCATAAAGGTGGTGGCGGGTGTCTGTTTCTCCTTCTTTAGTTGGATCGAATATGACTGCAACCGGTCCTTGAAGAAGTTTAAAACAGCAAACTTGATAAATCACCGTTGTGGTTTTTGCCATAGGTAAGAACGGTTCTTGCTAGAAGGCCGTAGCAGCCACGTAAAACTTGCAACAACAAAGTAGATGACGTCTAACTTGTTTTTGCAGGGCATGTTGTGATGTGATATGGTCAAGACGTGATGAGTTATACGTTATTGTATGAGATGATCATGTTTTGTAATATCGACAACCGACATGACCCTTATGGTTGTCTCTTAATTACTGTATGAAATGCAAGCGCCATGTAATTGCTTTACTTTATCGCTATGAGTTAGCAATATTTGTAGAAGCAATAGTTGGCGAGACGACCACGATGCAACGATGGAGATCAAGTTGTTGAGCCGGTGATGATCGAGATCATGACGATGCTTTGGAGATGGAGATCAAAAGAACACGATGATGATGGACATATCATGTCACATATTTTTATTGCATGTGATGTTTATCCTTTATGCATTTTATTTTGCTTAGAACGGAAGTAGCATTATAAGATGACCCCTTCACTAAATTTCAAGATAATAGTGTTCTGCCCGAGTGTGCACCATTGCTAAAGTTTGTCGTTTCGAAGCACCTCGTGATGATTGGGTGTGATAGACTCTACGGTCACATACAACGGGTGTAAGACAGTTTTGCACATGCAGAATACTTGGGTTAAACTTGACGAGCCTAGCATGTACGTCTTGGAACACTGGAGGCCGAATGGTCGAACATGAGTCATATAGTAGATATGATCAACATAGAGATGTTCATCATTGATGACTACCACATCTCATGTGATGATCGTACATGGGTTAGTTGATTTGGATCATGTATCACTTAGATAACTTGAGGGATGTTAATTTAAGTGGGAGTTCATTAGTAATTTGATTAATTTAACTTAATTTATCATGAACTTAGTCCTGATAGTATTTGCGTATGTATGTTGTAGATCAATGGACCGTGCTACCGTTCCCCTGAATTTTAATGTGTTCCTAGAGAAAGCTAAGTTGAAAGATGATGGTAACAACTACACGTACCGTGTCCATAACTTGAGGATTATGCTCATTGTTGTACAGAATAATTACGTCCTTGATGCACTGCTAGATGACACACCTGCTGCAGGAGCTGATGCAGATGTTGTGAATGTCTGGCAAGTTCGATCTAATGACTACTCTATAGTTCAATGTGCCATGCTTTATGGCTTAGAACCAGGACTTCAAAGACGTTTTGAATGTCATGGAGCATATGAGATTTTCCAGGAGATGAAATTGATGTTTCAAGCTAATGCCCTAGTTGAGAGATATGAAGTCTCCAACAAGTTCTATAGTTGTGGGATGGAGGAGAATAGTTATGTCAGTGAACACATACTCAAAATGTTTGGGTATCATAACCACTTAAACTCAGCTAGGAATTGATCTTCCAGTTGAGAGTGTTATTGACAGAGTTCTTCAATCACTGCCATTAAGCTACAAAGGCTCCGTGTGGGGACCCCGACTCATAAGTCGTGATCACCGAATGCACGTGTACAGTGATCCCAGATATCAATGCTCACTGAACACACAGAAGCTGAATAACAAGAGTCTTACATCCATACATACCGTATTACACAAATAGGACCGTTATGGTCAAGTCTTGAGTATATCATTGTAGCCGAAATCTTCAATAACAACTTCGACCCATGCCATCTGCCTTAACCCTACATGCATTCTGACTGGGAAGCGTCCTAGCTCGCATGTTCGTCACCAAGAAATCTTCAACATATCCTGATCTTTCATGCATGGCCAATAAAATAACCAGTGGCAAGCCAATGAGTACTTTGAATGTACTCGCAAGCAACCCAAGTGTGATGACAGAATAATTATGCAAGGCTCTACTACTAAATTGGCAGTTTTGCGAAAAGCTAGTTTTTCGTATGCAAGTATGATCAACATATAACACGGACATGCATGTGTCTGCAACAAGTATCAGGAGGTTACAGACATCAATATCGAGAAAGAGTTGTAATCAACTCATGCTCAAGTTCATCGTGACTTCCTCAAGAATCACATCATCAATATCACTGAACCGTGTTGTTTTCCTCACACACACACACACACACACACACACACACACACACTAGGTTTTGCAAACAATGGACGTAGCCCAAGAGCGGTTACCCAACTGTCCTTGACCGTGGACATGGCTATTCGAATAGTTTTACACTCTGCAGAGGTTGCACACTTTACCCACTAGATCCGGGGAACTTCCGTGTCATCCACGACCCGCGGTACCTCAAGTACCCGGGGTAAGCACCCGATCACTATCTTTCCCTAGGCGACACTAATATGGAGTCCACTCAATTAGTAGCAACCCCCCAGTGCCCCACATTTCACATCTTAAGATTTTGGAGCCTCGCTCCCATATTCATCACATACCACCAGCACGGGGTACCAACGGTGTGTCCGGTGCCCTGTAAAGACAGTCATGGCCGCCTATCCAAGTGCGACCCCGTCCCGAGAGTGACCTCATGTCACCCCCGTCACTAGTAATGCGGGCACCATGCTAGTATCGGCCTAGGTAATCAATAATGCCCTTTCCCATATAAGGGTAGAGTGGTTGCGCATGTAAGGTTGGAATAAAGGTCGCAACTTAAACCAATCCGTTTTCAAAACAACACACACACTTGCCTCGGTACACCACTTCAGCATCAAGTGGTTACCCAACTCACCATCTCCCTCGGGCATAAGTGGCACCCGACGGGGTTTTCGAAAAGTCTTTTGAAACTACTCTGCCTCCATCACCATGCATATTCCCGTCCCATTTGCGTAGCCACTACTATAGCAACCTAACTACTCCCACCCACATAACCCTCATAGGAAGGTAGGGTCATGCTTGATGCAAGTTTCAATAGTAAAGTAACAAAGGTAGCAACCAAAGTGGTCTCCACCTCAACATGATTCCGATGCATTGATAATAAGGTCCTATGAGACATGCATAAAAAGGTTTCTCGAACATGGTCAAAGGGCTGCTTGCCTTGTCCTTCCGAGTCTTCAAACCTTCTAGTCCATCTCCAAGTACTCCGTTTATTTCGTCAACTGACGATGGAAACAATCATAATAAGCAACCCAACAAGGCAAAAATAAAAGTGCTCTAAAAATAGGAGTTGGACTTTTCTAGGATACCTCTGGTCATATGAGAAATGACCAAGGTGTTTTCATAGGTATTGGATCAATGGATAGTTTGGAACATTTCAATATGATGGAATCGAGGGGTTTATGGATTTGAAAGAAGTGTATAGAAATATATTTTTGAAAAATGAGCAAAGGCACCCATTTAACAAATCATGATTTTAGAAGCATCTAGGAGTTGGTTCTACTGGATTTGGTGTTCAAATGAATTTCCTAGGATTTTGCAAGGTCGACAAATATGAAGAAATAGGCCATTATTTTGTGGGGTACAGAAAGTATTAGGAAAAAGGTTCCAAAACTAAGTTTTGATATTACAAGTATTTAGGAGTTTGAACCATTGCATTTGGATCAAATTTGAGCTCTCTGTGATTTTCTAAAGTTCATCGTAGAAATGGAAAAATGGCATTTGATAAATATTAGGGAAGAAAAAGTCTCTGGAAAAATGTGCATGTTGCACCATGTGATAGAGCATGATTTTATGAACTACTAGAAATTTGAATCATCCAATTTGGAGTTCATTTGAATATTTGGGAGATTTTACAATTTATCTGGAAAAGAAAATGAGAAAAAGGCAAGGGTTATACCCTTATCCAATGCACCGGGCGTTAGATAGAAGTGGGCCGGCCCAATGGCTCAGTCGCGCGGGGTGCCCAAGCGACGTCGATGGCGTATTCCCGGGAGTACGTCTCCGCCCCCGGCAGACGTCTTCAGCGGAGGCCGTCTCCACTTACTCCGGGGGGCCCGGGGCCTTAGCCACTTACAGGCGGGTCCCGCTGGCAGGCTGTTTGTCCTGCCCAGCATCGTCTTCAACCTCGCCTCGTCAGGCAGAGGACGCCCGCCTCGCTCGCCGCCGGTGCTGCTCCGCCCATCCGCACCGGCCGGCGGGGAGGGAATGGAGCGACGGGGCTCGGCCGCGCCCGTAGGGTGGGATGGAGGGAGGAAGGGCCCCCTCCTTGCTTCCACGGAGGCCAGCAAGTCCGGTGCTCTGGTGCTGCTAGTGCAGGCGAATCCGGCGGCCTCGGGTGCTACTTGGCGCACCGGCGTGCTCGGGAGACAACGCCGCACCTCAGGGGCCTATGCACGCGCCTCGGGGAGGGCCAGAGTGAGCAGGGGTTCAACCATGGCGGAGAAGGGCCTCGGCCATCTTGGGCTTCGAGCGCACGGGCATCCCGGGGAAGGTTGGCGGAGGTGGGAGACTTCTTGGAGATCGTGTGATGGCACTGGAGTGGCCAGGAGGGAGAGAGGGGCTCGGGGTAGCTCAAATTCGAACGGCGACCGTCGGCGGGGCTCCGTCCACGGAGGTGGACTGAGGGCTCGAGCGGGAGAGATGGGTTGTCAGGGGGGTTGCTGGAGTAGTGGGAGAGCGGGAGGAGTCGAGAGAGAGCCCAATGGGGCTCTATATAGTGCGCGCGTCGGTGCACCGTGGGCGCGGTCCACGGCGCGCTCGGGCGAGCTCACAGAGGGGAGAGGAGAGAGGGTCAGGTGGGGGCCGGCGACGTGCCGTGTCCCAGACGTTGAGGCGACCTCGGGGGACATGCTGGGGAGGCCCGAGGTTGTCGGGGCATCGGGATGGGGGCGGCTACAATGCGCCAGAGCACTGTAGCGCGCTCCAGAGCGCCGTTTTGGCATGCCAGGGCATGCCATTGGCAGTTGGGCGTGTCCAAGCTTGTCTACTGGCTTTAGGGAGGTGTAAAGAATGGGGAAGATGCATTGGATGCTCTAGGAATCCTCCGGAGGGAAGGAGGGGTTGAGAGAGAGGGTGAATGGTGTTGTCCAGAGGGGTAAAGTGAGGTTTTACCCCCCCCTCAATCATTGATCTGACGAGGGGAAGGAGTTCCTGGAGGTAGAGGGTGACTAGGAGCAGTTGTGGTAAAAACTTGAGGCAAGGGGGAGTGGTGGAAGTGGATCAAAAGGTGATTTTGGCAAAGTGCGAGAAGGTGTTTGATGATGTTTTGGGCAAGCAAAATAACTCCACTTGACATGAGACTTAACATGATCAAATGGCATATAGAAATAGGGTATTTCACCAAGTTTGAGCTCATTAGAAGAAACTTGCCAATGTAACTTTGGTGAACCCTAGAAATCAACAGAAATGGATTTTCTAGATTAGGTTAAGCAAATCATCCCTCCTTGATGCACCACTTGGTCTGGTGTCATCATTTGGGGTTGTGAGCATGTCCACAAAATTTGAGGCCCCAAGTACAAAGTTGGCAATGTAGAGTTGTTCAAATTTGGATCTGGTCAGAAAGGGTATTGGGGCACTTAGATCAAGTTATGCTTCTCCAAGTTATGCTTCTTCAAAAGCTTGAAATATCCAGAAAGGGTTTTTGAAGGATTTTCCCAATATTTTGAACATGACCATATGTTGAAACTCTTATATTTGGACAATATATGTCCTATGAGTTTCCCTAAATTTTGGCAAATATTTTTGAAATAGTTAAATAATTTTAACCTATTAAAGACCATTTCTGGCATAAAGAAAAAGCATTTAAATAAAATAGTAAAATAACTTTTAAAATTATAATTTTGTGGTTTATGGGAGTCCTATACCTAATAGGATTCAAATATACTTATTGAAAGATTTTTCACACCCTGAATAAGGTACTTGCAATGCAAACCTTAATTCAGGGTTTTTTGGAAAACTAATTTTAGAAAATACTTTTTGGCCAAAATATTTTTATAAGAAAATACTATAATGTTCTATACACATGACATGATCATTGGGAAAAGGTTTTGGATCAAGGAGATGAAGTATAAGGGTTGGATGATTTATTTGATTTTTAGAGCACTTGCAAATAGCAAACAGAAAACCAATCAAGCAAAGTCAAAACACTCAAAAGTTTTGTCAAACCACATTTTAGCATGATTATTAGCTTAAGTGATGTGGCATGAAAATCAGGGTGTGACACTTCGTGATGAACTATAATATACAAGGGATGGATAAGACAATTCCCGAGCTCTTCGCCATGCTGAAATCGGCAGAGGTAGAAATCAAGAAGGAGCATCAAGTGTTGATGGTTAACAAGACCAATAGTTTCAAGAAAAAGGGCAAAGGAAAGAAAGGGAACTTCAAAAAGAATGGAAAACAGGTTTCCACTCTCGTGAAGAAGCCCAAAGCTGGACCTAAGCCTGAAACTGAGTGCTTCTACTTCAAAGGGAGTGGTCACTTGAAGCGGAACTGCCCCAAGTATTTGGCGGATAAGAATGATGGCAAAGTTAACAAAGGTTTACTTGATATACATGTTATTGATGTGTTCCTAACTAGTGCTCGTATTAGCGCCTCGGTATTTGATACTAGTTCGGTTGCTCATATTTGTAACTCGAAACAGGAGCTGTGGAGTAAGCGGAGATTGGCTAAGGACGATGTGATGATGCGCGCCGGGAATGGTTCCAAGGTCGATGTGATCGCCGTCGGCACGCTACCTCTACATCTACCTTCGGGATTAGTTTTAGACCTATATATTGTTATTTGGTGCATGCGTTGAGCATGAACATTATATCTGGATCTTGTTTAATGCTAGACGGTTATTCATTCAAGTTAGAGAATAATGGTTGTTCTATTTATATGAGTAAAATCTTTTATGGACATGCAACCTTGAGGAATGGTCTATTCTTTTTGAATCTCGATCGTGGTGATACACATATTCATAATATTGATGCAAAAGATGCAAAGTTGATAATGATAGTGAAACATACTTGTGGCACTACCGTTTAGGTCATATTGGTGTAAAGCGCATGAAGAAACTCCATGTTGATGGACTTTTGGAATCACTTGATTATGAATCATTTGATACTTGCGAACCATGCCTCATGGGCAAGATGGATAAAACTTCGTTCTCCGGAACAATGGAGCGAGCTAATGACTTATGGGAAATAATACATTCCGATGTATGCGGTCCGATGAGTGTTGAAGCACGCGGCGGGTATCGTTATTTTCTCACCTTCACAAATGATTTGAGTAGGTATGGGTATATCTACTTGATGAAACACAAGTCTGAAACATTTGAAAAGTTCAAAGAATTTCAGAGTGAAGTAGAGAATCATCGTAACAAGAAAATAAAGTTTCTATGATCTGATCGCGGAGGCGAATATTTAAGAAACGAGTTTGGCCTTCATTTTAAACAATGTGGAATAGTTTCACAACTCATGCCATGTGGAACACCACAGCGTAATGGTGTGTTCGAACGTTGTAACCGCACTCTATTGGATATGGTGCATTCTATGATGTCTCTTACCGATTTGCCTTTATTGTTTTGGGGTTATGCATTAGAGACAGCTGCATTCACGTTAAATAGGACACCGTCTAAATCCGTTGAGACAACACCGTATGAACTATGGTTTAGCAAGAAACCAAAGCTATCATTTCTTAAAGTTTGGGGTTGCGACACTTATGTCAAAAGGCTTCAGCCTGATAAGCTCAAACTCAAATCTGAGAAGTGCGTCTTCATAGGATACCCTAAATAAACTATTGGGTACACCTTCTACCACATATCTAAAGGGAAGATCATTGTTGCTAAGAATGGGTCCTTTCTAGAGAAGGAGTTTCTCTCGAAAGAAGTGAGTGGGAGGAAAGTAGAACTTGATGAGGTAATTGTACCTTCTCTCGAATTGGAAAGTAGCTCATCAAAGTAAACCGTTCCTGTGATACCTACACCAACTAGAGAAGAAGCTAATGATAATGATCATGAAACTTCAGATCAAGTTACTACTGAACCTCGAAGGTCGACCAGAACACGTACCGCAATAGAGTGGTACGGTAACCCTGTCCTGGAAGTCATGTTGTTAGACAACGGTGAACCATCAAACTATGAAGAAGCTGTGATGAGCCCAGATTCCAAAAAATGGCTCGAGGCCATGAATTATGAGATATGATCCATGTATGAGAACAAAGTACGGACTTTGGTGGACTTGTCCGATGATCGGCAAGCCATAGAGAATAAATGGATCTTCAAGAAGAAGACTGATGCTGATGGTAATGTTACTATCTACAAAGCTTGACTTGTTGCAAAAGGTTTTCGACAAGTTCAAGGAGTTGACTATGATGGTACATTTTCACCCGTAGCGATGCTTAAGTCTGTCTGAATCATGTCAGAAATTGCCACATTTTATGATTATGAAATTTGGCAAATGGATGTCAAAACTGCATTCCTTAATGGATTTCTGAAAGAAGAGTTGTATATGATGCAACCAAAAGGTGCTAACAAAGTGTGCAAACTCCGGCGATCCATCTATTTCCTTATTCATGATAAAGGTTTATTATTCATGCTAGAATTGTATTGACAGGAAACTTAAATACATGTGTGTGTACATAAACAAATACAGTGTCCCTAGTAAGCCTCTATTAAACACTTCTGTGATAATACGTGTTTGTCACAATAGGTCACGTTTTTTGTCATGCATGTACATTCATAACGATTTTATGACAGAATCAAGATAGTCATACCTGTGCTGTCGTAGAAGTGTTCCATGACAATACCAAAATTATCATCAGGGAAGTGTTTACTTCCATGACGATAAATGGCACGTCATGGAAGTTCTTTCATCAAGGGTAACCGGCACGTGGAATCCACCGTAACGGGTCGCCGTTAAGCTATCGGGTCCGGTTTTGGATCCGATAACCCGCTAATAACGAGGACCAATGGGAATTTTCCACGTGTAAAATGCTCATTGGCCGAAGGAACCATGTGTCAGCTCCACGTGCGGACAGATGTCAACCAACCAATGAACAGGAAGCGCCAATGATACGTTGACACGTGGCACGACCCAATAGGGGCCCATTCAGGTCAAAAGGACGGCCCGTTTGACTTGGTCAAAGTATAACGAGCAGGCCCATCGAAAGCCTGCTAATGGCCTGCTCGCATATAGCCCATTTAGGCCCGATAACTCACAGCCCATCATGGCCTTTCCTAATACTGCCCACTAGCTTCATCTAGGCCGTCCAATATGATTCCAGCATGTTGTATCTTCCGGCCCATGTACGGCCCATGATGTCTTTCGGCCCATATGAGGTCCTTTGTAACTCTTGACCCATTTACGGCCCGTAGTGAAACTGACCCATAATGAACAGTATATCATTTCATACCCATTAACGGCCCATTACTCCATTGGGCCGCTCCCAGCCTGTGTTATCTTTCAGCCTTTTAAGGGCCCATTTATTCTTGGGGCTGATTTGCACCATTCGGTAGCTTGCGGCCCATTACTGGCCTTTTCCGCCTGTGGGCCAAATTCAACATGTGGTTAAAGTTGCCCCGTTTGTGGCCCGTTGACCCGTTGGGCCGTTTTCATAGCGCATAAACCCTTCATGTGCTTTCGGTGCAAATTTTGAGTTGTGATGAGGATCTCTAATCCAACATTTAGCACCGAAGACTTTGAAATAACTCACATTGGGTTTCTTGTCAGTGAGGAGTTCATAGGAAGTCTTCTTGAAGAATTTGTGAAGATATACTCTGTTGATGATGTGGCACGCAGTATCAATAGCATCAATCCAGAAACGACGAGGCGTTTTGTATTCATCAAGCATAGTGCGAGCCATCTCAGCAAGAGTCCTGTTCTTGCGCTCCACGACGCCATTCTGCTGAGGAGTATAAGGAGCAGATAGCTCATGAGTAATACCAAGTTCATCAAGATAGTCGTCGAGACCAGAATTCTTGAACTCGGTTCCATTGTCACTTCTGATGTGCTTGATCTTCACACCAAAGTTGGTTGAAGCCCTCGAGGAAAATCGTTTGAAGACTTCCTGCACTTCATGTTTGTAAGTAACAATGTGTACCCATGTATATCGAGAGTAATCATCAACAATAACAAAGCCATATACAGAAGCATCATTTGAAACTGTAGAATAATGATTAGGACCAAAAAGATCCATGTTAAGCAATTCAAATGGTTGAGTAGTAGTCATGATAGTCTTCGCTGGATGCTTGGCCTTGGTCATCTTTCCAGCTTCACAGGCACCGCATAAGTCATCCTTGAGGAATTTAACATTCTCAATGCCAATGCCATGCTTCTTCTTCGCATGCGTGTGCAAATTCCTCATGCCTGCATGACCAAGTCGTCGATGCCATAGCCAGCCTTCTGAAGCTTTTGCAAGTAGACACACAGCTGGTTGAGGTCCTGTAGAGAAATCAACAATATACAAGTCTCCTCTTCTAAAGCCTTCGAAGACTATGGAGTTGTCAGATCCCATGATCACAGCACAACGATGTTTGCCAAAGGCAACAACCATATCCAGATCACAAAGGATTGAGACAGACATGAGGTTGTATCATAAGGATTCGACAAGCATGACTTTGTCCATGTGTCGATCCCTAGTGATCGCAACCTTAGCTAGACCCAATACCTGACTTTTGCCTTTGTCAGCGAAGATGATGTGCTTCAGATGAGATGGTGATAAGGGAGCATCCATAAAGAGATTCTTGTCACCAGTCATGTGATTTGTACATCCACTATTGAGGACCCACTCAGTGGCTATGGTTTGATCATCCTGCAGATGAATTAGTGTAGCTTACAAACTCATATACTTCATGAGTGAAGAATATGACATCAAATCATCACATCAATTTCATCAAGCAATGCAACAGATAAAGCAGAATGAGGACGTGAGAAATGAGAGTTCATTTCTTTGTGATTAGCATGCGTCCTTTCAGGCACATTTTCAGGTCTCCAGCAAATTCTTCAGACATTTGAGCACGTCTGGAGACCTGACCCTGCAGAAGAGATTAGTTCTTTTTCTTTACTACCCACATCTGAAGGGGTGGCAAAGAATTCATCACTCTGCGAGCTCCATAAGAGAAAGGTGGCATAGACGCCAGCCCGTTTCGTTTCACATATGAGGAGTTAGGATAAGAATATGAATAAGCAGAGTAATTCTTTGAGGACTTATGAACATAATGGTTAGAAGAATAATGCACATATTCATAGCCCTTAGCTCTTCCCTGCAAAACAAAGTTGTTAGCACGATGATGTTCATGTGAGGACTTTAATCCTTTTGAGGAATTTGATCCATATGAGGAATTGAATCCATCTGAAGATTTTGATCCATATGAAGAATTGGATCCGGGCTTCCTATTCCTCACACGAGGTGTCATGAGGACATTCACTTGAAGATTTTCAAGGTGACTCTTAGGGACCCAGATTTTCTTCATAGGGGGACCATTCCTGCAGTTAGTTCCAACATATCTAGCAAATACTTGACCATTCTGATTTCTAAATAGTTTATAGTTGAAATCAAATGACTCATCAGAAGAATGAGGAGATTCACATGTAAAGCCAGATAAATTGGATGGATCAACTGGAGGTCCCTTTGCAGCAACCCATGAGGTTTTGGGGTACTGCTCAAGCTTCCAATATGAACCATCGGCATTAAGTTTTCTCTCAAAGGCAATTCCCTCTTTCCTAGGGTTCCTGTTGAGGATCTGCTTTTTAAGCACATCACAAAGAGTCTAATGCCCTTTGAGGCTTTTGTACATGCCTGTCATGTACAATTCCTTTAGCCCTGCATTGTCAGTGATACTAGCAATGTCCTCAGATGAGGAATTAGTTATAGCAGAGACAGTTGAAGAATTTGTAGTATTTGAAGCATTTGAACATTCAGGTGAAGAATTAGCAGTTTCTCGTTCAATGCATTTCAAGCAGGGAGGAATAAATTTATCCTGAGAAGTGCTGATTTGTTGAGCAAGTAATGAATCACGCTCCTTCTGAAGATCTTCATAACTCACTCTTAGCTTTTCAAGATCTTGCTTTCTTTGAAGAAATTCATAAGAAAGTTTATCATGATCAGATAAGAGAGTGTTATGATGACTTTGAAGGTTATCATACTTGGACTGAAGTCTCGGAAGATTTTCAGTCAAGATTTTAGATCGATCCATTTCTTCACCCAACATATCATCACTTTTATCTACCATGTTTTGAACCTTATCAAGAGCCTTTTGTTGTTGCACAGCAAACTTAGCAAGGTTAGAATAGTCGGGCTTAAGGTTTGCATCAGATTCATCCTCACTAGATTCAGAGGAGGTATGTTTGAGTACCTTAGCACTCTTTGCCATGAAGAAATAGGTGGGAGCATAGTCTTCATCAGCCTTGTTGGAGAAGCCATTTTCTTCAGTGTTGAAGATGGACGTGCTGACGAATGCAGTAGCAAGAGCTAGACTCGCCACACCAGACTCTGATTCCTCAGATTGCTCCTATTCCTCATGATCCTCAGATTCAGCTTCAGAGTCCATTTCCTTGCCAATGAAAGCCTGAGCCTTTTTGGAGATGTTCTTCTTGTGAAATGAAGATTTTGAGGATTTTGATGATGAAGATTTTGTCGATTTCTTCTTCTTCTTTGCATCATGAGAACTGTAATCCTTGTATTTCTTCTTTTTGGATTCCTTTTCCCACTAAGGACAATCTTGAATGTAGTGACCAGGCTTCTTGCATTTGTGACATAGCCTTCTGTTGTAGTCATTGGATGAGGAATCATTTCTCTTTGAGAACTTTCCAAAGCGACCACGTCTTGAGAACCTTTGGAATTTCTTCACGAGAAATGCTAGCTCTTGGCTCAGTTCTTCAGGATCACCAAGGCTACTACCAGAATCTTCACCTTTAGATTCACAGACGACCTTGGCCTTCAGGGCACGTGATCTGCCATAGCTCGGACCATAGAGATCTCTCTTTTCAGCAAGCTGGAACTCATGAGTGTATAGCCTTTCGAGGATATCAGCGGGATCAAGTGACTTGTGATCACCACGCTCTTGAATCATCAATGCCAGAGTATCAAACGAGGAATCAAGCGATCTCAACAATTTATTCACCACTTCATGGTCGGTGATGTTAGTGGCACCTAGTGCTTGAAGTTCATTTGAGATGTCAGTGAGACGATCAAAGGTTTGCTGAAAATTTTCATTGTCAAGTCTTTTGAAACGGTTGAAAAGATTGCGAAGAAAATAAACTCGTGAGTCACGCTGTGTTGAGACTCCCTCGTTGACTTTGGACAGCCTATCACAGATAAGCTTCGCAGTTTCCAAAGCACTCACTCTTCCATACTGTCCTTTGCTTAGATGGCCACAAATGATATTCTTTGCTTGAGAGTCGAGTTGCTTGAATCTCTTCACATCAGCAGCATTGAAAGAAGGTGATACCGAGGGAACACCATTTTCCACAACATACCAGAGATCGTTGTCAATTGCCTCAAGATGCATTCGCATCTTGTTCTTCTGATAGGGGTAGTCCATCCCATCAAAGGTAGGACACCCAGCTGAGACCTTGATCATACCTGCGGTCGACATAACTAAAACTCCAGGCGGTTAAACCAAAATCACACAGAACAAGGGAGTACCTTGCTTTGATACCAATTGAAAGTGCGTTATATCGACTAGAGGGGGGTGAATAGGCGATTTTTATGAATTCTTAACTGAGGAATTTGCTGTTGAGGAAATTCCTTAGCGAAGAACTACTTGCAGCGGAATAAGTACTCAGAAGTAAACACAGTAGAATACAAGCATGGTCATCATGAAGAAATGAAGACAGACACAGAGTACAGAAAGCGTAATCACGGGATTGCACAGAATGAAGACAAGCAGACTGAAGAAATTGAACTGAGGAAATTGAGAAAATCTTCAGTCAAAGTATTCAAACAGATATGAACAGACACACAACACAGATATGAGGAAATGAAAGAGTTGAGGAAATAGAACAAGTAAGCTTGGTGAAGACAATGATTTGTTAGACTAGTTCCAACTCATGTCTCAGTTGTACATCTGGTTAGGGCGGCTAGGTAATTAAACCCGAGGACACACAGTCCCGGACACCCAGTCAAGGACACACAGTCCAAGATACCAAGTCCTCACCGTATTCCCCTTGAGCTAAGGTCACACAGACCTCGCCCAATCACTCGTGGTAAGTCTTCAGGTGACTTCCGAACCTTCACAGACTTGGTCACTCGGCGATCCACAATTCCTCTTGGATGCTCTAGAACATGACGCCTAACTTCCTGGAAGAAGCACAATCTTCAAAGGTAACAAGCGTCGGATCCACGCAGGATCAATCTCTTCAGTGATGCTCAATCACTTTTGGGTTTGAAGGTTTTGGGTTTAGTTTCGGATTTTTCCTCACTTGATGATTTTCACTCAAAGTCCTCGGAGGATGGGTTGCTCTTATGACAAGTGTCAGTTTCTCTCGGAGCAGCCAACCAGCTAGTGGTTGTAGGGGGTGGCTATTTATAGCCTAGGGAGCATCTCGACATGATAAGACATAAATGCCCTTTAATGATATGACCGTTAGGTAGGTAGATATTTTGGGACAGCTGGCGCGTAGCACAACAACGGTCGGAAATTTGAGTATCAAATTCCTCAGGGCTATCATGTTCCTCACTGTGTAGGCAATTCGCACTGGCGAATTCCTAACTCCTCAGTCAGAACAAATTCCTCAGAGACCGGAAGAACTTCGTCTCTGTCACTGAAGAATATGACTGAATTGTATGAGATTTCCAATGGCTTCACTTGAAGGGATTGGTAGGTGTAGGATTTTGAGTTGAGCATCACATGGAAATTTTTCCTTAGTATTTCCTCGACCCCCTTTAACAGTACGGTGTATCCTATGACTCAAGAAAGAGAAAATGAAACTATAAAAACAAAAGTCTTCATGCTTCATATTCTTCAAATGAATACCAAGTCTTCAAGGTCACACCAATTTCTTCACTTTCAAAATCTTCAGAAAGTCTTCAGTCGAAGAACTTCATTTTTAGGGGTCGACTTTCCCTGTAAATACCAAACTCCTCATTGACTTATAGACCTGTGTACACTCACAAATACATTAGTCCCTTAACCTATAAGTCTTCAATACACCAAAATCACTAAGGGGCACTAGATGCACTTACAATTTGGCACACAAATAATTCACCATCATAAGATTTAGTCAAAAGAGTAGGATCAAGTGAACCGGGTTTGAAGCCTTTCTTCATGAGGAATTCCTTCAAAGTATCATACCACGCCCGAGGGGCCTGCTTGAGGCCATAGAGGGCCTTATTGAGTCTGAAGACTTTGTCAGGATTCTTTGGATCTTCAAAACCTGGGGGTTGAGCAACATATACTTCTTCGTCAAGCTTACCATTGAGGAATGCACTTTTCACATCCATTTGATATAGAGTGATATCATGATGGTTAGCATAAGCAAGTAATATGCGAATAGCCTCAAGTCTAGCAACAGGTGCAAAAGTTTCATCGAAATCAATTCCTTCAACCTGTGTGTAGCCTTGAGCTACAGGCCGTGCATTATTCCTTACCACAAGGCCATTTTCATCTTGCTTGTTGCGGTAGATCCACTTTGTGCCAATGATATTGTGCTTGCGAGGATCTGGACATTTGACCAGTTCCCAGACATTGCTGAGCTCGAATTGATGTAATTCTTCTTGCATAGCTTGAATCCACTCAGGCTCCATGAATGCTTCATCTACCTTAGTGTGCTCTGTGATAGAGACAAAAGCAAAGTGCCCAAAAAAGTTAGATAAATGTGAAGCTCTTGAGCGTGTGAGAGGACCTGGTGCTTCAATGTCATTGATGATTTTCTCAATCTACACTTCTTTTGCCACGCGAGGATGAGCTGGTTGTCGTCGAGGAATTTGATCGGTATTTTCTTCAAGTGCATTAGCTCGACGTTCTTCACGTTCTGGAATGAATTCTTCAGCAGATTCTTCAGTCGGAATGACATCCTCAGTAGCCTTGAATTTGATAGTTTTCTCAGGTGTTGGTTCATCTATCACAGAAGGTAGGTGCTCTCTTTGCGAGCCGTTAGTTTCATCGAAACGCACATCTACAGTTTCAACAACCTTGTGAAGAACGTTGTTGAAGACTCTGTAGGTGTGCGAGTCCTTTCTGTAACCAAGCATAAACCCTTCATGTGCTTTCGGTGCAAATTTTGAGTTGTGGTGAGGATCTCTAATCCAGCATTTAGCACCGAAGACTTTGAAATAACTCACATTGGGTTTCTTGTCAGTGAGGAGTTCATAGGCAGTCTTCTTGAAGAATTTGTGAAGATATACTCTGTTGATGATGTGGCACGCAGTATCAATTGCATCAATCCAGAAACGACGAGGCGTTTTGTATTCATCAAGCATAGTGCGAGCCATCTCAGCAAGAGTCCTGTTTTTGTGCTCCACGACGCCATTCTGCTGAGGAGTGTAAGGAGCACATAACTCATGAGTAATACCAAGTTCATCAAGATAGTCATCGAGACCAGAGTTCTTGAACTCAGTTCCATTGTCACTTCTGATGTGCTTGATTTTCACACCAAAGTTGGTTGAAGCCCTCGAGGAAAATCGTTTGAAGACTTCCTGCACTTCATGTTTGTAAGTAACAATGTGTACCCATGTGTATCGAGAGTAATCATCAACAATAACAAAACCATATTCAGATGCATCATTTGAAACTGCAGAATAATGGTTAGGACCGAAGAAATCCATGTGAAGCAATTCAAATGGTCGAGAAGTAGTCATGAGTCTTCGCTGGATGCTTGGCCTGGGTCATCTTTCTAGCTTCACAGGCTCCGAATAAGTGATCCTTGAGGAATTTGACATCCTCAATGCCAATTACATGCTTCTTCTTCGCAAGCGTGTGCAAATTCCTCATGCCTGCATGACCAAGTCGTTGATGTCATAGCCAGCCTTCTGAAGCTTTTGCAAGCAGACACACAACTGGTTGAGGTCCTGTTGAGTTGATATACAAGTCTCCTCTCGTAAAGCCTTTGAAGACTTTGGAATTGTCAGATTCCATGACCACAACACAACGATACTTGCCGAAGACTACAACCATATCAAGATCGCAAAGCATTGAGACAGACACGAGGTTGTATCCTAAGGACTCGACAAGCATGACTTTGTCCATGTGTCGATCCTTTGAGATCGCAACCTTACCTAGACCCAATACCTGACTGTTACCTTTGTCAGCGAATATGATATGCTTCAGATGAGATGGAGATAAGGGAGCATCCATCAATAGATTCTTATCACCAGTCATGTGATTTGTACATCCACTATCGAGGACCCACTCAGAGGCTTTGGGTTGATCATCATGCAGATGAATTAGTGCAGCTTACAAACTCATATACTTCATCAGTGAAGAATATGACATCAAATCATCGGATCAATGTCATCAAGCAATGCAACAGATAAAGCAGTATGAGGACGTGAGAAATGAGAGTTCTTTTCTTCATGATTAGCGTGCGTCCTTTCAGGCACTTTTCAGATCTCCAGCAAATTCTTCAGACGTTTGAGCACGTGTGGAGACCTGACCCTGCAGAAGAGATTAGTTCTTTTTCTTCACCACCCACATCTGAAGGGGTGGCAAAGAGTTCATCACTCTGTGAGCTCCATACGAGAAAGGTGGCATAGACGCCAGCCCATTTCGTTTCACATAAGAGGAGTTAGGGTAAGCATATGCATAAGCAGAGAAATTCTTCGAGGACTTGTGAACATAATGGTTAGAAGAATAATGCTCATATTCATAGCCCTTAGCTCTTCCCTGTGAAACAGAGTTGTTAGCACGATGATATCCAGATGAGGATTTTGATCCTTTTGAGGAATTTGATCCACGTGAGGAATTTGGTCCGTATGAGGATTTGAATCCATCTGAAGATTTTGATCCATATGAAAAATTGGATCTGGGGTTCCTATTCCTCACACGAGGTGTCATGAGGACATTCACTTGAAGATTTTCAAGGTGCCTCTTAGGGACCCAGATTTTCTTCATAGGGGGACCATTTCTGCAGTTAGTTCCAACATATCTAGCAAATACTTCACCATTCTGATTTTTGAACAGTTTATAGTTGGAGTCAAATGACTCATTAGAAGAATGAGGAGATTCACATGTAAAGCCAGATAAATTGGATGGATCAACTGGAGGTCCCTTTGCAACAACGCATGAGGTTTTGGGGTACTGCTCAGGCTTCCAATATGTACCATCAGCATTAAGTTTCCTCTCCTGTTGAGGATCTGCTTTTTAAGCAAATCACAAAGAGTCTGATGCCCTTTGAGGCTTTTGTACATGCCTGTCATGTATAATTCCTTCATCCTTGCATCATCAGTGATACTAGCAATGTCCTCAGATGAGGAATTAGTGATAGCAGAGACAGTTGAAGAATTTGCAGCATTTGAACATTCAGGTGAAGAATTAGCAGTTTCACGTTCAATGCATTTCAAGCATGGAGGAATGAATTCTTCCTGAGAAGCGCTGATTTGTTGAGCAAGTAATGAATCGCGCTCCTTCTGAAGATCTTCATAGCCCACTCTTAGATTTTCAAGATCTTGCTTTCTTTGAAGAAATTCATAAGAAAGCTTCTCATGATCAGACAAGAGAGTGTTATGATGACCTTGAAGGTTATCATACTTGGACTGAAGTCTATGAAGATTTTTAGTCAAGATTTTAGATCGGTCCATTTCTACACCCAACATATCATCACTTTTATCTAGCATGTTTTGAACCTTATCAATAGCCTTTTAATGTTGCACATCAATCTTAGCAAGTTTAGAATAGCTGGGCTTAAGGTTTTCATCAGATTCATTCTCACTAGATTCAGAGGACGTATATTTGAGTACCTTGGCACCCTTTGCCATGAAGCAATATGTGGGAGCATAGTCATCATTGCCTTCATCAGCCTTGTTGGTGAAACCATTTTCTTCAGTGTTGAAGATAGAATTGCTGACGAATGCAGTGGCGAGAGCTAGACTCGCCACACCAGACTCGAACTCCTCAGATTCCTCCTCTTCCTCATGATCCTCAGATTCAGCCTCAGAGTCCATTTCCTTGCCAATGAATGTCTGGGCTTTCTTGGAGTTGCTCTTCTTGTGAGATGAAGACTTTCAGAATTTTGATGATGAAGATTTTAACGATTTCTTCTTCTTCTTTACATCATCAGAACTGTAATCCTTGTATTTCTTCTTCTTAGATTCCTTTTCCCACTGAGGACAATCTTGAATGTAGTGACCAGTCTTCTTGCATTTGTGGCATAGCCTCTAATTGTAGTCACTGGATGAGAAATCATTTCTCCTTGATAATATTCCAAAGCGACCACGTCTTGAGAACCTTTGGAATTTCTTCACGAGCAGTGCTAGCTCCTGGCTCAGTTCTTCAGGATCACCAAGGCTACTACCAGAATCTTCACCTTCGGATTCAGAGACGACCTTGGCCTTCTGGGCACGCGATCTTCCATAGCTCGGACCATAGAGATCTCTCTTTTCAGCAAGCTGGAACTCATGAGTATTTAGCCTTTGGAGGATATCAGTAGGATCAAGTGACTTGTAAGCACCACGCTCTTGTATCATCAGTGCCAGAGTATCAAATGAGGAATCAAGCGATCTAAGCAATTTCTTCACCACTTCATGGTCGGTGATGTTAGTGGCACCAAGTGCTTGAAGCTCATTTGAGATGTCAGTGAGGCGATCGAAGGTTTGCTGAACATTTTCATTGTCAAGTCTTTTGAAGCGGTTGAAGAGATTGCAAAGAACATCAACTCGAGAGTCACGCTGTGTTGAGACTCCTTCATTGACTTTGGACATCCTATCCCAGATAAGCTTAGCAGTTTCCAAAGCACTCATTCTTCCATACTGTCCTTTGCTCAAATGGCCACAAATGATATTCTTCGCTTGACAGTCGAGTTGCTTGAATCTCTTCACATCAGCAGCATTCAGAGAAGGTGAGACCGAGGGAACACCATTTTCCACAACATACCAGAGATTGTTATCAATTGCCTCAAGATGCATTCGCATCTTGTTCTTCCAGTAGGGGTAGTCCGTCTCATCGAAGGTAGGACACCCAGCTGAGACCTTGATCATACCTATGGTCGACATAACTAAAACTCCAGGCGGTTAAACCAAAATCACACAGAACAAGGGAGTACCTTGCTCTGATACCAATTGAAAGTGCGTTATATCGACTAGAGGGGGGTGAATAGGCGATTTTTATGAATCTTTCACTGAGGAATTTGTGGGTGAGGAAATTCCTTAGCGAATAAGTACTTGCAACAGAATAAGTACTCAGAAGTAAACATAACAGAACACAAGCGTGGTCATCATGATGAAATGAAGACAAGCACAGAGTACAGAAAGCATAAACACAGGATGAAGACAAACAGACTAAAGAAATTGAACTGAGGAAATAGAGAAAGTCTTTAGTCAAAGTCTTCAAACAGATACAAGAACACAACACACATATGAGGAAATGAAAGAGTTGAGGAAATAGAACCAGTAAGCTTGGTGAAGACAATAATTTCTTAGACCAGTTCCAACTGATGTCTCAGTTGTACATCTGGTTAGGGCGGCTAGGTATTTAAACCCGAGGACACACAGTCCCGGACACCCAGTCCTGGACACACAGTCCAAGACACCAAGTCCTCGCCGTATTCCCCTTGAGCTAAGGTCACACAGACCTCGCCCAATCACTCGTGGTAAGTCTTCATAGGTGACTTCCGAACCTTCACAAACTCGGTCACTCGGCGGTCCACAATTCCTCTTGGATGCTCTAGACCATGAGCCTAACCGTCTAGAAGAAGCACAGTCTTCAAAGGTAACAGGCGTCAGATCCACTCAGGATCAATCTCCTCAGTGATGCTCAATCACTTTTGGGTTTGTAGGTGTTTGGGTTTGGTTTTGGGTTTTTCCTCACTTGATGATTTTCACTCAAAGTCCTCGGACGATGGGTTGCTCTTATGACAAATGCCAGTTTCTCTCGGAGCAGCCAACCAGCTAGTGGTTGTAGGGGGCGGCTATTTATAGCCTAGGGAGCAGCCCGACATGATAAGACATAAATGCCCTTTAATGATATGACCGTTAGGTAGGTAGATATTTTGGGATAGCTGGCGCATAGCACAGCAACGGTCGTAAATTTGAGTATCAAATTCCTCAGGGCTATCATGTTCCTCACTATGTAGGCAATCCGCACTGGCGAATTCCTAACTCTTCAGTCAGAACAAATTTCCCAGAGACCAGAAGAACTTCGTCTCTGTCATTGATGAATATGACTGAACTGTATGAGATTTCCAATGGCTTCACTCAAAGGGATTGGTAGGTGTAGGATTTTGAGTTGAGCATCAAATGGAAATTTTTCCTTAGTATTTCCTCGACCCCCTTTAACAGTACGGTGTTTCCTATGACTCAAGAAAGAGAAAAAGAAACTACAAAAACAAAAGTCTTCACGCTTCATGTTCCTTAAATGAATACCAAGTCTTCAAGGTCACACCAATTTCTTCACTTTCAAAGTCTTCAGAAAGTCTTCAGAAATCCAAAGTCTTCAGTCGAAGAACTTCATTTTTAGGGGTCGACTTTCTCTGTAAATATCAAACTCATAGACTTATAGACCTGTGTACACTCATAAACACATTAGTCCCTTAACCTATAAGTCTTCAATACGCCAAAATCACTAAGGGGCACTAGATGCACTTACATATGTCAACAACCCCCTAGGTTTGAGGATCCTAAGTTCCCCAATCATGTGTATCAACTCGATAAGGCGCTCTATGGCCTTAAACAAGCCCCACGTGCGTGGTATGAGCATCTTACCGAGTTGTTGCAAGATCGTGGGTTTGAAATTGGGAAAATCAACCCCACTCTTTTTACTAAGAAGGTCAAAGGGGAGTTGTTTGTCTGCCAACTATATGTTGATGATATTATCTTTGGTTCACCTAACAAAGCTTTCAATGATGAGTTTGCTGCACTCATGACCACGCATTTTGAGATGTCCATGATGGGAGAGTTGAAGTACTTCCTTGGATTTGAGATTAAGCAAAGAAGAGAAGGAATCTTCATCAAACAAGCCAAATACACTCAAGACATGCTCAAGAGGTTTAATCTAAGTGATGTCAAGCCGGCTACTACTCCAATGCCTACCAAGTGCCAACTTGACATTGATCCCAATGGTAAAGCGGTGGATCAAAAGGTATATCATTCTATGATTGGATCCTTGCTTTACCTTTGTGCATCTAGACCGGATATTATGTTGAGTGTGGGAATCTATGCACGGTTTCAAGCCTCACCTAAGGAAAGTCACTTTGTCGCAGTCAAGCGAATCTTCCGATATTTGGCTCATACCCCAAACTTTGGCTTATGGTACCCAAGAGGAGCAAACTTCAACCTTGTAGGTTTCTCTGATTCGGATTGGGCGGGAGACAAAGTGGATAGGAAGTCCACTTCCGGAGGGTGCCAATTCCTTGGTTGCTCTTTGGTAAGTTGGTCTTCTAAGAAGCAAAGTTGTGTGTCTCTCTCGTCCACCAAAGCAGAGTATGTGACGGCTGGCAGTTGTTGTGCACAACTTTTATGGATGAGGCAAACTTTAAAGGATTACGGTGTCACTTGTGACAAAGTGCCTCTTTGGTGTGACAATGAAAGTGCCATCAAGATTTCTCTCAACCCGGTGCAACACTTCAAGACGAGTTAAGGCATGAACTAAATATCATAGATTTGAGCAATGTGGATTGAAACCTTGCACACGCTCCTCCCACTCAACATGATTATCTTGTCTAGGTGTAGGCATAAACATATGGGGAGTATTGTTCTCTCAATGAACTCTTCCTCCCCCCATTATGCATAAATCAATCAAGTCTTTATTGTCTACCATTTTAGATGGTACTAGTGCTTCAAGACAAGTGTTGGTCATGGGCCCAAGGATAATTCTTCGCGGTTCCATACCAAGTAATTCAAACATAGGTGGCTCCGGCCACCGACCTCTTCCAATGAGGGGTGTCTCGTGTGTTGTTCTAGTTGTCTGTTGTCTCTCTTTCATGTTGCCTTGTTTGTGTGCTCTTAGTCCGTAGTTGCTTTGCTTAAGCCTTCCTCGTCGAAACTTGCACTTTCTTGGGGGAGCAGTACTACCGTGGTTAGTCATGGTACTACCGCAAGAGAGCCTACCGGTACTACCGCAACCAGCACGGCAGTAATATTTTACTACCGCTGGAGAGCGGTACTACTGCCCTGCGAGCGGTACTTCCACCCGGGCGGTACTACCGCGATGATACGCGGTACTACCGTGTCATTTTGAACGGGTGGGGGTTATAAGCGGGCAGGGGGAGTTCTAACTCCCCCATACCCATTCAACTCGTTTTCCCCACGTCGTCTCTCTCTCTCTCTCCCAAGAACGACACCGGAGGACCTCGCTGGATCTCCTTCTCCGGCCACTCTCCTCGCATTCCGACCGGTGGGATCATTCCCCACCTCGCCCTCTTGCCATGGAACAAGGTTTCTCCCCAAATCCCTTCTTCTTTTGCCCTTTTTGTTGTTTCTAGGTTTTGGGGAGATGCATGTTGTTCTTGAGTTCTTGTAGGCCTTATCCATGGAAGATTAGGGTGTAGGAGAGTGGTTGTGCAGTAGAGATGCTAGTCAGTATGTTTCTACTAAGGAGTTGTTGTAATGCCCCGGATGTAATACTTTCCCTTTTGGGTATATAATATATCTCCGGCTTCATCTATTTCCATTCCGGGTTCTTTGTCTTTCGGGTTTCGTCGTTTTGTTGTGTGAGTGTGTGGCATTCATTCATATCATGTAGACATGTGCATTGCATTGCATTTGTGTTGTGGGTTGCATCCGGTTCGTGGCGTTCCTTCCCGTTGTCCGTTTCGTGTTCCGGAGCTCCCTCACGTGTCCGTGACGTCCCGTAGGCCTACTTTGTTGTTCGGGCGTTTTTCGTTACCGGTGTGCCGCGAGGTTGTTTTGTGTGTTGTTGTTTTGTTGTGTGCAACCCGCCTCTCAAATCTCGTCTCGTTTGGACTCCGTTGACTTTTCCATCCGTTGCTCGTGTGGGCCCGAAGTGCCTTTACTTCGTGTCCCGGAAACATCCCTGCTGCTTTCTTTTATCTCCGTCTAGGCCCTTTTATTCCACCCCCGCGATCGGATCCGTCGGATCGCGATCGGAGGGCTCCTAGCGCCCCTAAAACTCCTCCTAACCCTAAAAACTGCTACATATAGACCCCCCCTAGTCTATTTGGGCATCCCCTTCTTCTTCCCCCTTCTCCACTTTCTTTTTTTTCCTTTTTCTCAGATCCAATCCCCAAAATATCTCTGGATCCCGAGGGAACCAGCCGTTCCGGCCAGCTCCCTCGATCCCGTCGCGCCAGGTCAACGCAGCCTGCACCGCGCGCCAACGACCGAGCGATCGATCGCCCCGCACCGACCGCATCGGGCGCGCCGCACCGGGCCACGGCGTTCCGCTTCCGCGTCGGGCTCGGGACCACTTGGTCGCCGCAGTCGGCCGCGTCGTCGCCATCTCCATCGGGGCCGAAGGGCCCAGGTCTCCCTCGCCGGCCCGCAGCGCCATCGCCCGCTCCAGGCCACCAGGCGCTGCCTCGCAGCAGCGCGCCTCGCCTCAGCTGGGCCTGCTCCAGTGGGCCGCCGTCTCGCCTCCACCGCCGCCCCAGGCCAGCCAGGCCAGATCGCCTCCGCCTGGCCTTCTCCGCCTCCCGGGCCGCGACCGCCCCGCCGCGCCGCGCGGGCCGCCGCCTCGACCGCGTCGTGGGCCCAGTTTCCGCCGCCTTCACCAGGCCGCACCGCCGCCGCTACAGTTCCGGGCCGAACCAGATCCGCCGGCCCGTTCCTCCGTTTTTTTTCAGATCTGAGACTGCTAAGGTTGTTCCCCCACTCCTAAGTCTCTGTTCTGTTAATCTGAAATGCTATCTTTGACCTGCTCTAACTTTGTGCCTGTTGCTCCGTTTTGCGCGTGTAGCATGTCCAGATGTTCGTGGAGATGTCCTCTACGTTTTACCTGTTGTTGTCATGCATGTTAGATGTCATCTTGACACTTGTTTTGCTGTTGCAAGAGTGCATCATGTTATAAACTGCTGTTATGTGTTATTTTCATGCCACCTTTGACATGTGTTAACTTTTAGCTCGTTTGTCCAAACGATGCAAATGACATGTCCACGTGTTCGTCTTGCCACGAACTACGTGTTGTGTGTGATAGGTTGCATGGTAGATTTATTGTTTCCTTGTTATCATCTTTGCAAAGTGCCATGTTCATATGTTGTGTTTTCACTTGTTATGAAATGCCATCTTGTTGAGCTCGTTGCAATCGTTGTGTTCACCTCTATGATGCATGCTTGTGTGTTTCGGGATCACCTTCATATGCACTTTGATGAGGTGCTTACCCTTTGCCATGTTTAGTTTCGATGTGACTTAAACAAGCTCTTTTGTGTGCTATGATGATTTTGCTGTTTTGGGATTTAGTGAATTTTCACTAAGTCTGAAATCTGTAACGTTCCGATGCCATGTTCGTGTGATGCTCTAGGACAAAGCATGTTAGTTTTGGGGTGGATTTTGATTGTTCCTTGTAGTATATATTATTGTCTTTCCATCCATGTCCTCACATGTCCATTTGAGTGGCTGTAGCATGCTTATCTTTTGCTCTAAAGTTTCAATAAAATTCTGCTGCCAGAATTTTATTGCAAAGTTCAATATGTCCAAGATCATTGCTATTGATCCGTGACTCCGTTGGGGGTGCACTTTGGACCTAGTTGCTGTACTATATGTCTAGTTTGTGTTCATGTCCTTTTCCATGCTTTTTGGGTGCTGTAGCTTAATTATTTTGAGCTCTAAAGATGTTATGTTGCTGTAATTTTCAGCTTTCGCTCAAATCTTGTTTCGGGCATAACTTTTAGCCCGTAACTCCGATTTCAGCGAATCTTATATCAAACTTGGGTGTTTTTCTGTGTAGATTAATAATATCAGATTGTTATCTTGTTTTGAGGTGTTTTGCTTGAGTGATGTTTTACGTGCTCCGTGTGCATCCTTGGTGCATCCATCTTGCATCCATGTTTTTCGAGTGCGCATTGCATCTTGTTGATTGGTGCTTGGTGTGATTGTTTTGTTTAGAGCCGGAAGCTGAGAACGAGAACGAGGTTGAGCACGAGGTTTCCAACGAGGTTGAGCACGAGGACCCTTCTTACGATCCGAACGACTTCTCTTCAGGCAAGATGACCGAACCCCGATAACATTACTATCTTTGCCTATTGCTAGTAGTCTCGATCTATAGTTTTGCCTCGATGCCCATGATCTTCTTGTCAGCCTCCTACTTGTAACCAATTGCCATG
Source organism: Secale cereale (assembly GCA_902687465.1). Lineage (NCBI taxonomy): Eukaryota > Viridiplantae > Streptophyta > Magnoliopsida > Poales > Poaceae > Secale > Secale cereale. The sequence continues at coordinate 540,193,514 of LR738712.1, read as the reverse complement.
TTTAACCACCCTACCTATGCAAACCGTTGCTTGGCTAAGTACGCTTCGCTCAGCCCTTCTTATAGCGTTGCTAGTTGCAGGTGAAGTGAAGATGCTTGCTCCATGTTGAAGTTTGGTTGGGTTATATCACACTATATAAATGCTTTAATTGAAATCATCTATATATTGGCAAGGGTGGAAGGCTAAGCCTTTTGCTGGGTGATTTGTTCCACTCATGCCGTTAGGATCCGTATAAGCCGGTATTATGTTCCTTGATTATGCGTTCCTAACACGGTTGGGGTGTATGGGACCCCCTCGATAAACCGCTAAGTGCTAAGTCTTTTCCAGCAAGTCCCAACATTGGTACTATTCGCCTAACACAACTAAAACCTTTCCGAGGGAGTAATTAACCCTAGGCTTAATTAATTCAACCCCCCTGGGCCAGTGCTCGATTTGAGTGTTGGTCCAAACTAGAGTCGTGTGCGGGGCCCCCCTTGGCAACTTGGGTATTTCGGCCACTGTACGTTGTGCTCATCCGGTCGTGGCCTGAGACTAGATACGCGCGGCTACTATCAGGGTGTCGGCACGCCGGGAGGATTTGCTGGATTAGCCTTACCTTAGCTCGGTATATCTTGAGCACGGGATTCCGAGGATACTCGGGTCTTCCCACTTTGGAGTTGCGACTCCGCGGATCGTGGGCTTGTAATGGGTCAAGTTGGAACACCCCTGCAGGGTTTGAACTTTCGAAAGCCGTGCCCGCGGTTATGTGGCAGATGGGAGCTTGTTAATTCCGGTTGTAGAAAACTTGACACAATGTTACTAATACACTACCAGCGTGTGTTCCGTGACTGTCAATTTCCGAATAGGGATTCGGGAGTTGAACACGGAGGGGTTATGATTGTGAGCTTGTAGCTAGGATCACTTCGTGATCACTTCTCGCCGATGCCTTCTCTTCTCGCTCTCACTTGCGTAAGCTAGATGCTAGTTGCTGCTGCAGACTTATTCCTTTCTTCAGCCTTTCCCTCACCTAAAGGCTTAAATAGTTCTGTTACCCGGGAACGGGATTGCTGAGTCCTCTGTGGCTCACAGTTACTTCACACACCAGATGCAGGTCCAGCGGTGAGCTATCCAGGTGATGGCACCGAGCTGGATTGGGAGTACGACGAGGAGCGTAGTCGGTACTACGTGCGCTACCCGGACGATCAGTAGTGGAGTCTCTTACTAGGATTCGATCTGCCTGTGGTTTATTTATCTGAGTTTGGTACTTTGACATTTGGCTTTTTCCCTTAGAGGGTTGTAGTGTTCTTAATGTATGATGTTTGAGACTTGTACTGTAATTCTGTGACGTGGCGAGTGTAAGCCAACTATTTTCAGTTTACTATCCCCTCTTTTACATGAGTTGTGCAAAGATTACCAAACTTGAGATCATTCTAGGATGGACTTATGCCTTTAAGTCGTGCCTCGACACGTAGGAGGTATAACTCCATCCTGGGCATTACAAGTTGGTATCAGAGCCTTCTCCGACCTAGGAGCCCCCACTGTTTGATCGAACCGTTGACGGTTGAGTCTAGGCACACACTGAAAACTTTTTGAGTCCTATATTATATCGGAGAGTAGGATTTCTTTGCTTCTCATCCCCTTTCTCTCTGGTGAGGACTCCTGGCGTCTACTCTTGTCTCTCCTATCTTCAAAATTTGCACAAAATTTTTTTTTAGGAATCCCGCGAGTATTCTGGGATTGTTTCGATGTTCTTGTGACAAGGATATTGTTCCCGATGCCTCCTGTTACCGAGGAGTTGAGCTTCGGGGTATCATTGTAACAAACATATCGCGACAGTACTAAATACTTAAGACGGCCGACATCGAAAATCTCCCCTATACGGCCAGTGGCAAGATAACCCCGACATCACCCAGTACTGGGGAGGTAGTTCGGGAGTATTGCCATAGCTTGTTATAGTGGATGCTTTTCGAAGGTCCGAGGTACACAGTTTCCGAGAAAGACTGGTTATGTGTTGAAGGATGGATACACCTGGATGTAGGTTAGAGTTGATTGCGCGGTGCTTCCCGTGTATCCCCAACACCTGATTGCATAACTGGAATCTTTCGGAAAACTATAGGTGGGTTTTATCCAGTAGATCGTAGGCATTCTTCCAACGAATGCAGGTTAGTGAGTTCGGGGTTCGACATTGAATGAAGGGGTTATATGACCGATGTTACTATCAGGAGTTGCATCTTAAAGGGTCCTTGGCTATGCTGATCCGGGGATTGCAAAACCTTTTCGTAACGCGTTCATATGCTTTCAGCACAAAGATGTTAGAACGAAACTCCTCTCTTGTGTTTGTTCCTTTCCGTACCTTGTTGTTTTTCTTATTTTATCCTTTTGATCCCTATGTGGCTTCTCGTGAAGACTGATGTTATCAATTAACTGAGAAATTCATTCGTTCCTCTTGTTCGGATGATTTCATTCGTTCTTATTGTTCGAATGATTATTGTGAAGACTTGTTGCAATTCATTCCATTGATTCAGCTTATTCCTTTTGTCAATCAATTGCTGATTCGTGGTCATCTCTTACAGGATGGCTCCGAAAAGGGTTCCGAATGCTAACCCAGAGGGTGAAGAGGTTCCAGAACGTCCTCCTTCACCTCCTCCTCCGCCTGAGGCTTGGAGAGCAATTATACAGACTACTGCTCAGAACACTCAGTTGATGATGCAGATGATGCAGCAAATGCAAGCTATGCAAGCTAATCAAGCTAATCAGGGTGTTCCAATGAACCAAGGCAACTTCTTCCAGCAGCACCATGCTACTCTCAACCAGTTCCTGGCTAACAATCCTAAAGCTTTCAGTTACTGTGTCGACCCTCTTGATGCTGAGGATTGGTTGACCGAGATAAAGAAGCATTTTGAGTGCAGTAACGTGAAAGAAGATGACTATGTGAAGTTTGCAGCCTTCCAACTGAAAGATCAAGCAGCTGACTGGTGGCAGCAGTACAAAGACTCAAGGCCGGGTCAAGTGATCTCTTGGGAGAATTTCTGCAAGGATTTCCGCTCGCATCACATTCCTACAAGTGTTATCGAGGGTATGCGTGAGCAATTCCGCAACCTCAAGCAGGGCTCCATGATAGTCTATCAGTATAATGTCAAGTTCCAAAACCTCGCTCGCTATGCAAAGCAAGACATTCCTGATGCAAAGAGTAAAATCTATCAGTTCCGTGGAGGTCTCAAAGATGAACTTCAGCTTGCTCTCACTTTGTTCGAGCCAGACGAATTCGATAAGTTCTATAACATGGCTTTGAAACAAGAAGCAGCTCAGCTTAAAATGGAGGCTTCTAAGAAGAGAATTCGAGATGCTGTTCACTCTTCCTCATCGTCTCAGTTGGCTGCGAAACAACAGAAATTCTGGCTTCCTCCTCCTCCAGTGATTCGAGCTCCATACAACAACTCCAGCAACTTCAACAACTCCAACAACAAGAACTCTAGTTGTCGTGGTTTCTCCCACCCACCCAACCCGAGCAACCAGTCGAAGAAGCAGTTTCAGTCTCAAGGCTCCAAGTCCAGTGGCTCTCTTTTCCGTCCTCTCTCTGAAGTGGTGTGCAACAAGTGTGTCCAGAAGGGTCATTATGCCAACAGATGTCCGAATCCGAAGCGTCTTCCTCCTCCTCCACCTATGAGTTCAGCTATTGTCAAGCATGATCCAAAGTCTGCTAGGGTCAATCTGATGAATGCAGCTGAAGCGGAGAATTCTTCTGATGTCATTTTGGGTAACCTCTCAGTGAACTCTTTTCCAGCTAAAGTTTTGTTCGATTCAGGTGCTTCACATTCTTTCATGTCAAGACCTTTTGCATTGTCACATGATATGCCATTGCAAGCTTTGCCGAGTCCGATGTCTGTGCTTTCTCCGGGTTTGCTCATGAACTCCAACAACTTTGTTCCAAATGTTTCTATCCGCATGGGTGATTATCGATTTCTGGCTAATCCGGTGGTTCTTGGTCATTCTGACATCGACCTCATTCTCGGAATGGATTGGCTTTCTCAGCATGATGCTCACATTGATTGCGCTCAAAAGGAAGTCAAATTGACTCATTCTGATGATGATGTGATTATCTTCGCCTCCAGGGATAATACTATTCGGCTTTTCTCTCTTAATGATAAGGGTGAAATTAATGCCATAGAGCAAATTCCAGTGGTGAACGAATATCAAGACGTCTTTCCAGAAGATCTTCCAGGCATGCCTCCACACCGTCAGGTGGAGTTTGTCATTGAACTCGAGCCGGGCACCGAACCTGCTTGCCGGCGTCCTTACAAGCTCTCTCCGGATGAATTGAAGGAATTGAAGAAGCAGCTTGATAAGCAGGAGAGTATGGATCTCATCAGACCGAGTACATCTCCGTGGGGCTGTGGTGTCTTATTTGTCAAGAAGAAAGATGGCACGGAGCGTCTCTGTGTTGACTACCGGCCACTGAACAAGAAGACGATTAAGAACAAGTATCCGCTCCCCAACATCAACGAACTCTTTGAGCAGCTCAAAGGAGCTAAAGTGTTCTCTAAGCTTGACCTCCGAATGGGCTACCATCAAATTCGCATTCGCGAGGAAGACATTCCCAAGACGGCCTTCAGAACGAGCTACGGTTCATACGAGTATACCGTCATGTCCTTCGGTCTCGCCAATGCTCCTCCTACCTTTTCAAGGATGATGCATTACATCTTCAACCCCTATACTGGCGAATTCGTGCTTGTGTATCTGGATGATATTCTGGTATTTTCCAAGAATGAAGAAGATCACGAAAAGCACTTGCGTCTGGTTCTTGATCGACTCCGAGAGCATAAATTCTATGCCAAGTTCTCAAAGTGCGAGTTCTGGCTCGATAAGGTTTTGTACCTGGGCCACATTATCTCAGCTGACGGTATTGCGGTAAATCCCGAGAAAGTTGAAGCAATTGTCAACTGGGAAGCTCCTCAGAACGTCAAGCAGCTCCGCAGTTTTCTGGGTCTTGCCAGCTATTGCAGAAGATTTGTTGAAAACTTCTCCAAGATTGCCAAGCCTCTTTCCAACTTGCTTCAGAAGAATGTCAAATACTTTTGGTCTCCCGAATGTGAAGTGGCATTCAAAACCCTCAAAGAAAAGCTTGTCTCTGCTCCAGTTCTGACTCCTCCGGATGAAACCAAGCCCTATGAAGTGTTCTGTGACGCTTCTCTTCAAGGTCTTGGTGGTGTGCTTATGCAAGATAAGAAAATTGTGGCATATACTTCTCGGCAGCTCAAGCCCAGTGAGAAGAACTATCCCACACATGATCTCGAGCTAGCAGCTGTGGTACATGCTCTGGTTACGTGGAGACATCTGTTGTTGGGCAGAAAGGTCGACATCTTCACTGATCACAAGAGTTTGAAGTACATCTTCACACAGCCGCATCTGAACCTCCGCCAGACTCGTTGGGTCGAGATGATCCAAGAGTACAACCCCAGCATTGAATACACTCCAGGCAAGGCGAATGTGATTGCAGATGCTTTGAGCAGAAAGGCATATTGCAACAGCCTTCTTATCAAGCCATACCAGCCTGAGCTTTGTGAAGCATTCAGGAAGCTCAACCTCCAAGTGGTTCCGCAGGGTTTTCTTGCAAATCTCCAAATTGCTCCTACCTTGGAAGATCAAGTCCGTGAGGCCCAGCTCAGTGATACCATGGTGAAGAAAGTGAAACATGGGATTGCAAAGGGCACTCCAAAATACAAGTGCTTCCGTGTTGATGAGAGAGATACCTTGTTCTTCGAGGACAGACTCGTTGTTCCCAAAGGTGATCTCAGGAAGCTCATAATGGAAGAAGCTCATGACTCTCTCCTTTCCATTCATCCTGGCAGTTCCAAGATGTATCAAGACCTCAAGCAATCTTACTGGTGGACACGCATGAAAAGGGAGATTGCCCAATTCGTGAATGAATGTGATGTATGCAGAAGAGTGAAAGCAGAACATCAACGTCCAGCCGGTCTTCTCCAACCTCTTCCTATCCCTGAGTGGAAGTTCGACCACATTGAAATGGACTTCGTCACTGGCTTTCCAAAATCCAAGCGAGGCAATGATGCTATCTTTGTGGTGATTGACAAGCTTACCAAAGTCGCTCACTTTCTTCCAGTCAAAGAATCAATCAATGCAGCTCAACTTGCAGAGCTGTACACTTCCAGAATTGTGTCCCTACATGGCATTCCTCAAGTGATATCCTCAGACCGTGGCAGCTTGTTCACATCAAGGTTCTGGGACTCCTTCCAGTCCGCCATGGGCACGAAGATCAGGTTCAGCACTGCCTTTCACCCTCAGACTAGTGGTCAAGTCGAGCGTGTGAATCAGATCCTAGAAGACATGCTCAGAGCCTGTGTCATCTCCTTCGGCATGAAATGGGAAGACTGCCTTCCATTTGCCGAGTTCTCTTACAACAACAGCTTTCAAGCAAGTGCAGGCAAAGCACCGTTTGAAATTCTCTATGGCAGAAAGTGCCATACCCCTCTCAACTGGTCTGAAACAGGTGAACGCTAACTTCTTGGCAATGACTTGATCTCAGAAGCCGAAGAAATGTGCAAAGTCATACGTGAGAATCTCAAGGCCGCTCAGTCGCGTCAGAAGAGCTACTATGACAGAAAGCATCGTGATTTGGCTTTCGACATCGGTGATCATGTCTATCTCCGAGTTTCTCCGATGAAAGGAACCCAAAGATTCGGTATCAAAGGAAAACTTGCTCCTAGATACGTCGGTCCTTTCAAGATTCTTGGCAAAAGAGGCGATCTAGCCTATCAGCTCGAGCTCCCTTCCAACTTTGCAAATGTTCATGATGTCTTCCATGTGTCTCAGCTTCGCAAATGCTTCAAGGCACCTGAGCGCATGATTCCGTTTGAGGAGATTGATCTTCAACAAGACCTTTCCTACCGAGAGCATCCAGTTGCCATTCTCGAAGAAACCGAACGCAAGACTCGCAACAAGTCCATCAAGTTTCTGAAAGTCAAGTGGTCACATCACACAGACCGAGAAGCTACCTGGGAACGAGAAGATCATCTTCGTTCCGAGTACCCTTCCTTTTTCCAGTCCTAGATCTCGGGACGAGATCTTTTTGTAGTAGAGGAGAGTTTGTAATGCCCCGGATGTAATACTTTCCCTTTTGGGTATATAATATATCTCCGGCTTCATCTATTTCCATTCCGGGTTCTTTGTCTTTCGGGTTTCGTCGTTTTGTTGTGTGAGTGTGTGGCATTCATTCATATCATGTAGACATGTGCATTGCATTGCATTTGTGTTGTGGGTTGCATCCGGTTCGTGGCGTTCCTTCCCGTTGTCCGTTTCGTGTTCCGGAGCTCCCTCACGTGTCCGTGACGTCCCGTAGGCCTACTTTGTTGTTCGGGCGTTTTTCGTTACCGGTGTGCCGCGAGGTTGTTTTGTGTGTTGTTGTTTTGTTGTGTGCAACCCGCCTCTCAAATCTCGTCTCGTTTGGACTCCGTTGACTTTTCCATCCGTTGCTCGTGTGGGCCCGAAGTGCCTTTACTTCGTGTCCCGGAAACATCCCTGCTGCTTTCTTTTATCTCCGTCTAGGCCCTTTTATTCCACCCCCGCGATCGGATCCGTCTGATCGCGATCGGAGGGCTCCTAGCGCCCCTAAAACTCCTCCTAACCCTAAAAACTGCTACATATAGACCCCCCTAGTCTATTTGGGCATCCCCTTCTTCTTCCCCCTTCTCCACTTTCTTTTTTTTTCCTTTTTCTCAGATCCAATCCCCAAAATATCTCTGGATCCCGAGGGAACCAGCCGTTCCGGCCAGCTCCCTCGATCCCGTCGCGCCAGGTCAACGCAGCCTGCACCGCGCGCCAACGACCGAGCGATCGATCGCCCCGCACCGACCGCATCGGGCGCGCCGCACCGGGCCACGGCGTTCCGCTTCCGCGTCGGGCTTGGGACCACTTGGTCGCCGCAGTCGGCCGCGTCGTCGCCATCTCCATCGGGGCCGAAGGGCCCAGGTCTCCCTCGCCGGCCCGCAGCGCCATCGCCCGCTCCAGGCCACCAGGCGCTGCCTCGCAGCAGCGCGCCTCGCCTCAGCTGGGCCTGCTCCAGTGGGCCGCCGTCTCGCCTCCACCGCCGCCCCAGGCCAGCCAGGCCAGATCGCCTCCGCCTGGCCTTCTCCGCCTCCCGGGCCGCGACCGCCCCGCCGCGCCGCGCGGGCCGCCGCCTCGACCGCGTCGTGGGCCCAGTTTCCGCCGCCTTCACCAGGCCGCACCGCCGCCGCTACAGTTCCGGGCCGAACCAGATCCGCCGGCCCGTTCCTCCGTTTTTTTTTCAGATCTGAGACTGCTAAGGTTGTTCCCCCACTCCTAAGTCTCTGTTCTGTTAATCTGAAATGCTATCTTTGACCTGCTCTAACTTTGTGCCTGTTGCTCCGTTTTGCGCGTGTAGCATGTCCAGATGTTCGTGGAGATGTCCTCTACGTTTTACCTGTTGTTGTCATGCATGTTAGATGTCATCTTGACACTTGTTTTGCTGTTGCAAGAGTGCATCATGTTATAAACTGCTGTTATGTGTTATTTTCATGCCACCTTTGACATGTGTTAACTTTTAGCTCGTTTGTCCAAACGATGCAAATGACATGTCCACGTGTTCGTCTTGCCACGAACTACGTGTTGTGTGTGATAGGTTGCATGGTAGATTTATTGTTTCCTTGTTATCATCTTTGCAAAGTGCCATGTTCATATGTTGTGTTTTCACTTGTTATGAAATGCCATCTTGTTGAGCTCGTTGCAATCGTTGTGTTCACCTCTATGATGCATGCTTGTGTGTTTCGGGATCACCTTCATATGCACTTTGATGAGGTGCTTACCCTTTGCCATGTTTAGTTTCGATGTGACTTAAACATGCTCTTTTGTGTGCTATGATGATTTTGCTGTTTTGGGACTTAGTGAATTTTCACTAAGTCTGAAATCTGTAACGTTCCGATGCCATGTTCGTGTGATGCTCTAGGACAAAGCATGTTAGTTTTGGGGTGGATTTTGATTGTTCCTTGTAGTATATATTGTTGTCTTTCCATCCATGTCCTCACATGTCCATTTGAGTGGCTGTAGCATGCTTATCTTTTGCTCTAAAGTTTCAATAAAATTCTGCTGCCAGAATTTTATTGCAAAGTTCAATATGTCCAAGATCATTGCTATTGATCCGTGACTCCGTTGGGGGTGCACTTTGGACCTAGTTGCTGTACTATATGTCTAGTTTGTGTTAATGTCCTTTGCCATGCTTTTTGGGTGCTGTAGCTTAATTATTTTGAGCTCCAAAGATGTTATGTTGCTGTAATTTTCAGCTTTCGCTCAAATCTTGTTTCGGGCATAACTTTTAGCCCGTAACTCCGATTTCAGCGAATCTTATATCAAACTTGGGTGTTTTTCTGTGTAGATTAATAATATCAGATTGTTATCTTGTTTTGAGGTGTTTTTCTTGAGTGATGTTTTACGTGCTCCGTGTGCATCCTTAGTGCATCCATCTTGCATTCATGTTTTTCGAGTGCGCATTGCATCTTGTTGATTGGTGCTTGGTGTGATTGTTTTGTTTAGAGCCGGAAGCTGAGAACGAGAACGAGGTTGAGCACGAGGTTTCCAACGAGGTTGAGCACGAGGACCCTTCTTACGATCCGAACGACTTCTCTTCAGGCAAGATGACCGAACCCCGATAACATTACTATCTTTGCCTATTGCTAGTAGTCTCGATCTATAGTTTTGCCTCGATGCCCATGATCTTCTTGTCAGCCTCCTACTTGTAACCAATTGCCATGTTTAACCACCCTACCTATGCAAACTGTTGCTTGGCTAAGTACGCTTCGCTCAGCCCTTCTTATAGCGTTGCTAGTTGCAGGTGAAGTGAAGATGCTTGCTCCATGTTGAAGTTTGGTTGGGTTATATCACACTATATAAATGCTTTAATTGAAATCATCTATATATTGGCAAGGGTCGAAGGCTAAGCCTTTTGCTGGGTGATTTGTTCCACTCATGCCGTTAGGATCCGTATAAGCCGGTATTATGTTCCTTGATTATGCGTTCCTAACACGGTTGGGGTGTATGGGACCCCCTCGATAAACCGCTAAGTGCTAAGTCTTTTCCAGCAAGTCCCAACATTGGTACTATTCGCCTAACACAACTAAAACCTTTCCGAGGGAGTAATTAACCCGATGCTTAATTAATTCAACCCCCCTGGGCCAGTGCTCGATTTGAGTGTTGGTCCAAACTAGAGTCGTGTGCGGGGCCCCCCTTGGCAACTTGGGTATTTCGGCCACTGTACGCTGTGCTCATCCGGTCGTGGCCTGAGACTAGATACGCGCGGCTACTATCAGGGTGTCGGCACGCCGGGAGGATTTGCTGGATTAGCCTTACCTTAGCTCGGTATATCTTGAGCACGGGATTCCGAGGATACTCGGGTCTTCCCACTTTGGAGTTACGACTCCGCGGATCGTGGGCTTGTAATGGGTCAAGTTGGAACACCCCTGCAGGGTTTGAACTTTCGAAAGCCGTGCCCGCGGTTATGTGGCAGACGGGAGCTTGTTAATTCCGGTTGTAGAAAACTTGACACAATGTTACTAATACACTACCAGCGTGTGTTCCGTGACTGTCAATTTCCGAATAGGGATTCGGGAGTTGAACACGGAGGGGTTATGATTGTGAGCTTGTAGCTAGGATCACTTCGTGATCACTTCTCGCCGATGCCTTCTCTTCTCGCTCTCACTTGCGTAAGCTAGATGCTAGTTGCTGCTGCAGACTTATTCCTTTCTTCAACCTTTCCCTCACCTAAAGGCTTAAATAGTTCTGTTACCCGGGAACGGGATTGCTGAGTCCTCTGTGGCTCACAGTTACTTCACACACCAGATGCAGGTCTAGCGGTGAGCTATCCAGGTGATGGCACCGAGCTGGATTGGGAGTACGACGAGGAGCGTAGTCGGTACTACGTGCGCTACCCGGACGATCAGTAGTGGAGTCTCTTACTAGGATTCGATCTGCCTGTGGTTTATTTATCTGAGTTTGGTACTTTGACATTTGGCTTTTGCCCTTAGAGGGTTGTAGTGTTCTTAATGTATGATGTTTGAGACTTGTACTGTAATTCTGTGACGTGGCGAGTGTAAGCCAACTATTTTCAGTTTACTATCCCCTCTTTTACATGAGTTGTGCAAAGATTACCAAACTTGAGATCATTCTAGGATGGACTTATGCCTTTAAGTCATGCCTCGACACGTAGGAGGTATAACTCCATCCTGGGCATTACAGTTGTGATCAACCGTAGTACCGCTCGTTTTGTCTTATGCGTTCATAGATCGGATCCGCATTTGGATCTGACCCCGAGCGGTACTACCGCAGGTTGCCTGCGGTACTACCGCTCTGACGCATCACGGTACTACCGCTTCTCTGACGTGGTACTACCGCACTAGACGCGGAAGTAAACTTTTAGTACCACCTGCGGTAGTACCGCTCTGACGCATCACGGTACTACCGCTTCTCTGACGTGGTACTACCACACTAGACGCGGAAGTAAACTTTTAGTACCGCTCCAGTTGCGGTACTACCATGCCACCCCAGCGCGGTACTACCGCCCCCAAAGCGGCACTAAAATTTTACTTTCGCATCTTCGAGCAGTACTACCGTTCACTCCACACCTTCTTCGTAGCCCATACTTATTATCATTTTTACATGTTGCTTGTGCTTTGTTGTGGCCTTTGCATTGTTTCTCTTTGTTTCTCTTGTGTGTTCTTGTGTTTGTGTCATTGGTGGTGGCTCCGGTTCCAATGTCCGTCGCTCGAATCCCAGCCGTGGCACAGGGTCAAAGCGTCTGCGCAACGAAGATGATGTTCCTGAGGGCTCCAATGCCCCCAACGCAGAACCAAGTCCATTGCCACCAAGAACAAGGACCCAACAATGGGCATGGACGATATTCCACCAAATGAGTTCATCGCTAGGAGGAAGATCAATCCCTATGTGAATCCCCAGACTCATTTCAGAGGAGATGATTTGTTCTGGACCAAGCAGCAGTATCTTATCTTCACAGAGGTGCTCAAGAGCAAACACAACTTATATGTGGATGCACACTGGATTGAATGCATCGCATGAGGAAGGAGGAGCACCGGGCCTATTTTGCTGAGGCTCTAGACCTCGTGGAGCAGTTTGGCATTGAGCATATCATGTCTTTTCATATGGACTTTGATCCAGAGGTTGTGGCCCAGTTCTTTGCTTCGGTTCACTTCCATCCTAAGGAGGAACACAACATGACTTGGATGATCAATGGACAGAAGATGACTGCTACTTGGAAGGATTTCATGAATCTGCTTCAGGTTGCTGATGAAGGGCTCCACACTCCTGTTGGAGTTCGCCCTCGTGCCAATCAAGAGTCTTCCAACAAGAACCGACTGCTGCCCTATTATGTGGAGAAGACGCTCGCAAGTGTCAAGAAGACTTGGGTTATGAACCCTTTTCTCGATATTATGCATTGGATCTTCCGCAACTCATTGTTTCCTCGCATTGGGGACAAGGACAAGGTACATGCATACCTCGTGGACATGATGCTCATTTGTGAGGAGGCCCGTAGTGCTCAGACTCAACCACTTGATATCTCACATGTAATGTGGTGTGAGCTACGCTTTTTAGTGTTCACCCGCAAAGTGCCTATCTATGGTCCATATATGTTTCTGGTGATCACCAAGACTTGGGAAAAACTCTATCCCGATAAAGAGTTCGAGGCTCCTCACTGGATTCGTCATGAGCCTATCAAGCTTCGCATCAAGAGCCAATGGGATAACACCACTACCCGTGCGGAGGCTGTTGCAGCTTAGATGGATGTGGATGAGGAGGAAATTGAGGAGGAGGCAGCTGATGAGGACAGTTCTGGAGGGTATGCTGCCCCATCGTCTGAGCCCTCGTGGGCTAAAAGGCTGAAGAGCAAGATGAAGGATCTATTCTGTATGCAGGCCAAGGGCCAATACAAGTCACATGTTGCTTAGAAGCAGGCTCGCCGGCGCGACAAGAAGATCTTGAGGACCTTTGGCGAGATTGTGACTAGTGGCTCTGAGTCGAACATTACTCCAGAAGCCGAGTGGATTGCCAAGCAGGGATACAAGTGGTCTGATTCCGAGGAGGAGCAGCAGCAAACTGACGAGGCGCGTGACGACTGATCTTCTCCGCTTGAGCTGCCACTCATGTCATAGGGGTCCTCTCTGCCCTTTTGGTGTCTCGATGCCAAAGGGGGGGAGAGTGTAGGATTTGTGTGTGTGTGTCTTGTGCCTTGTTTATTTGCTTTCGTTGGTTGAACCTTGTTTTCTTTTGTTGGTTTGTGTCGTGTGTGCGAGACCTATCATATGGTGTGAGACATATGCACTCTGCTCCTTATTTCGTCATTATGTTTGTGCTATCTTCTAGGTTGTGAGCTTATGCTTCACTTGCCGTGCTATTCTGTCCTCACGATATCCTCCTTGCATCCATGCGTAGAGTTATATTCTTAGTTGCAAGGAGTGTGTTGTTTATAAAATATAGGGGGGTGTTGATTCTAGTATGTGTGTTATACAGTCCAAAGCATCTTCATAAGTATGCACACATCTAGGGGGAGCTTACCTATATTTTATATACATGTTGGGTTTGCGTATTATCTTTTTTATATATCTTTGTGCAAATCCCGTGTTGTTGTCAATCCACCAAAAAGGGGGAGATTGTAAGGGCATATTTCTCCTAAGTAGTTCTGGTGATTGATGACAATGCTTTTGCGGACTAATCATGTGCACTGAGCTTTTCAAATATCTCATACCTAGGCACAAGACGATTAAGTGCCCCTCAGAACCTATTGAAGACGGTGTTTCCTTTTGTTTATTTTTGGTGGAATTGAGTCATAGGAAAACCATACTATTAAGAGGGGGTCCGCTTCGGAAAGGTTAGGGTGGAAACAACACGTACACATATTTTATTTCGCACCACCTTTCCTTCGCTTCTTTGGAGCTCCGGCTGTTTTCCTTGTCATTGCAAAAACGATGACGTTCTACTACTATCACTCTGAGGCATGCGGTAGTACCGCTCAAAGGAAGCGGTAGTACCGCACGACCTCGCGGTAGTACCGCCCCAAGACTACGGTAGTACCGCACATCACGGTAGTACCGTACCTAGGATCCGGTAGTACCGTGTGGCCAGCCCCAGCGTCGTAACTAGTACGGAAGTAGGAGCGAAAGTAAAATTTTACTTTCGCGCCATACGCGGTAGTACCGCTCCGAGCAAGCGGTAGTACTGTGTCGGGTTTTTGCATCGATCGAAACTCTACGAAAGTAGCCGCGGACGTAATTTATTTAGTTTGCACTCTTTCCCGACCAGTCTGACTCTGCCTTGCGGTAGTACCGTAAGGACGTGCGGTAGTACCGCTCCGGCGGTAGTACCTCCCATTGATTTACGCAACAGGGCCTAGATCTGGCTCATGTCGTGCCAGCGGTAGTACCGCACCTGGAGCGGTAGTACCGCAGGGCCGTGCGGTAGTACCGCAACTTAAGTGCGGTAGTACCGCATGTTGCGAGCAGAGTTGGTGGATAATGGTTGGATTTGTTCTTCCACTATATAAGGTGAGTCTTCTTCCTCAAGTTGACTTACCTCTTCCTCCCCAAGCTCCATTGTTGCTCAAAGCTCCATTTCCGCCCGATCTCTCTCCCTAGCCAATCAAACTTGTTGATTTCCTAGGGATGTCTTGAGAAGGCATCGATCTACACTTCCACCAAGAGAAATTTGATTCCCCCCACTAATCCCTTGCGGATCTTGTTACTCTTGGGTGTTTGAGCACCCTAGACGGTTGAGGTCACCCTGGAGCCATAGTCCATTGTGGTGAAGCTTCGTGGTGTCGTTGGGAGCCTCCAATTCGGTTGTGGAGATAGCCCCAACCTTGTTTGTAAAGGTTCGGTTGCCGCCTTCAAGGGCACCACTAGTGGAACCACGGCACCTTGCATTGTGTGAGGGCGTGAGGAGAATACAGTGGCCCTAGTGGCTTCTTGGGGAGCATTGTGCCTCCACACCGCTCCAACGGAGACGTACCTCCTCTCAAAGGGAAGGAACTTCGGTAACACATCCTCGTCTTCATCGGCTCCACTTGTGGTTATTTCTTACCTTTACTTGTGCAAGCTTTCTTTGTATATCCTAGCTTGCTTGCTTGTGTGCTTGCTATTGTTGCATCATATAGGATGTCCATCTAGTTGCATATCTAGACAACTTACTTTGTTGCTAAGTTTAATTTGGTTAAGAAAAGCTAAAAATTGTTAGTTGCCTATTCACCCCCCCCTCTAGTCAACCATATCGATCCTTTCATCTTGCAACCAACACGATAAAGGGGTTGTCAATCCCTTCACGGCCACTTGCAAAAGTGAGATCTAATAGAGATAATAAGATAAATATTTTTGGTATTTTTGTTGTATAGATTGAAAAGTAAATATTGCAAAATAAAAGATAGCTAGTAGATGGAGATTTAATATGATAGAAGATAAACCCGAGGGCCATAGGTTTCATAAGTGGCTTCTCTCAAGATAGCAGATTCTACGGTAGGTGAACAAATTCTTGTTGAGCAATTGATAGAAGAGCGCATAGTTATGAGAATATCTAGGCATGATCATGTATATAGGCATCACATCCATGACAAGTAGACCGAAACGATTTTGCATCTACTACTATTACTCCACACATCGATCGCTATCCAGTGCATCTAGAGTATTAAGTTCATAAGAACATCGTAATGCCTTAAGCAAGATGACATGATGTAGAGGGATAAACTCATGTAATATGATATAAACCCCATATTTTTATCCTCGATGGCAACAATACAATATGTGCCTTGCTACCCCTGCTGTCACTGGAAAAGGACACCAAAAGATTGAACCCAAAGCTAAGCACTTCTCCCATTGCAAGAAAGATCAATCTAGTAGGCCAAACCAAACTGATAATTCAAAGAGACTTGCAAAGATATTTAAATCATGCATATAAGAATTCAAAGAAGAACCAAATATTGTTCATAGATAATCTTGGTCATAAACCCACAATTCATCGGATCTCGACAAACACAACGCAAAAAGAATTACATCGAATAGATCTCCAAGAAGATCGAGGAGAACTTTGTATTGAGATCCAAAGAGAGAGAAGAAGACATCTAGCTAATAACTATGGACCTGAAGGTCTGTGGTAAACTACTCATAACTCATCGGAGAGGCTATGGTGTTGATGTAGAAGCCCTCCGTGATAGATTCCCCCTCCGGTGGAGCTCCGGAAAAGGCCTCATGATGGGATCTCACGGGTACAGAAGGTTGCGGTAGTGGAATTAGGGTTTCGTGGTGCTCTCGGATGTTTTCAGGGTATATGAGTATATATAGGACGAAGAAGTATGTCAGTGGAGCTACGAGGGGCCCACAAGGGTGGGGGGCTGGCCCTCCTGCCTCGTGGCCACCTCGTGGCTTCCCTAGTGTGTACTCCAAGTCTTCTGGGTTGCGTTTGTTCCAAAAACGATCCTCGCGAAGGTTTCATTCCGTTTGTACTCCATTTGATATTCCTTTTCTGCGAAACACTGAAATAGGCAAAAACCAGCAATTTGCACTGGCCTTGGGTTAGTAGGTTAGTCCCAAAAATTATATAAAAGTGTATAGTAAATCCCATTAAACATCCAAAACAGATAATATAATATCATGGAACAATAAAAAATTATAGATACGTTGGAGACGTATCAAGCATCCCCAAGCTTAATCCATGCTCGTCCTCGAGTAGGTAAATGATAAAAACAGAATTTTTGATGTGGAATGCTACCCAACATAATTCTCAATGTAATTTTCTTTATTGCGGCATGAATGTTTAGATCCAAAAGATTCAAGACAAAAGTTTAATATTGACATAAGAATAATAATACTTCAAGCATACTAAGAAAGCAATTATGTCTTCTCAAAATAACATGGCCAAAGAAAGTTCATCCCTACAAAATCATATAGTTTGGCTATGCTCCATCTTCGTCACACCAAATACCCAAATCATGCATGCTACTTCTCGAGCTTTTGTTGTATTCCCTCGAAGAGGAAAGGGTGATGCAGCACAGTAGCATAAGTATTTCCCTCAGTTTTTGAGAACCAAGGTATCAATCTAGTAGGAGACCACGCGCGAGTCCCTCGCACCTGCACAAACAAATAAGAACTTCGCAGCCAACGCGATAAGGGGTTGTCAATCCCTTTATGGTCACTTACGAAAGTGAGATTTGATAGAGATGATAGTTTGATATTTTTGGTATTTTTTATTATAAGAACAGAAAGTAAAATCGGAAAAAGTAAAGTAGGTGTAGATTGATATGTTGAGAATGGACCCCGAGGGCCATAGTGTTCTCTAGTAGCTTCTCTCATGATAGCGATATTCTATGGCGGGTAAACAAATTACTGTCGAGCAATTGATAGAAAAGCGAATAATTATGAGACTATCTAGGCAGCATCATTATATATAGGCATCACGTCCGAGACAAGTAGACCGAAACGATTCTGCATCTACTACTATTACTCCACACATCGACCGCTATCCAGCATGCATATAGTGTATTGAGTTCATAAGAACAGAGTAACGCCTTAAGCAAGATGACATGATGTAGAGGGATAAACTCAAACTTAGTGATATAAACCCCATCTATTTATCCTCAATGGCAACAATACAATACGTGCCTTGCTGCCCCTACTGTCACTGGGAAAGGACACCGCAAGATTGAACCCAAAGCCAAGCACTTCTCCCATTGCAAGAACTATAGATCTAGTAGGCCAAATCAAACCAATAATTTGAAGAGACTTGCAAGGATATTATAATCATACATAAATAGTTCAGAGAAGAACCAAATATTTCTCATAGATAATCTTGATCATAAACCCACAATTCATCGGATCTCGACAAACACACCGCAAAAAGAGATTACATCGAATAGATCTCCTCGAAGACCAAGGAGAACTTTGTATTGAGATCCAAAGAGAGAGAAGAAGCCATCTAGATACTAGCTATGAACCCGAAGGTCTGTGTTAAACTACTCACAACTCATGGTGAGGCGATGATGATGATGTAGAAGCACTCCGTGGTAGATCCCCCCTCCGGCGGAGCTCCGGAATAGGCTCCAAGATGGGATCTCACGGGAACAGAAGGTTACGGCGGTGGAACTAAGGTTTTCTCTGTTGTTCTGATGGTTTCGGGGTACGTAGGTATATATAGGAGGAAGGAGGGCACCGGGGGCCAAACATGGGGCCCACGAGGCAGGGGGCATGCCCTATAGGGGGGCACGCCCCCCACCCTCGTGGGCACCACGTAAGCCCTCCGTGGTTCTCAAGTCTCCCGTGCGTGATTTTCTCCAAAAATATCTCTCCCGAAGGTTTCATTCCGTTTGGACTCCGTTTGATATTCCTTTTCTCTAAAACCGTGAAAGAGGCAAAAAAACAGCAATCTAGACTGGGCCTTTGGGTTAGTAGGTTAGTCCCAAAAAAATATAAAAGTGTATGACAAAGCCCATTAAACATCCAAATCATCATAAATAATAGGATGGAACAATAAAAAATTATAGATACGTTGGAGACATATCAAGCATCCCCAAGCTTAATTCCTCCTCGTCCTCGAGTAGGTAAATGATAAAAATAGAATTTTTGATGTGGAATGCTAACCAACATAGCTTTTCAATGTAATTCTCCTAATTGTGGCATGAATGTTCAGATCTGAAAGATTCAAGATAAAAGTCAATATTGACATAGGAAATAATAATACTTCTAGTATACTAACAAAGCAATCATGTCTTCTCAAAATATTATGGCTAAAGAAAGTTATCCCTATAAAATCATATGGTCTGGCTATGCTCCCTCTTCATCATAGAAAATATTCATATCATGCACAACCCCGATTTCAGCCAAGAACTTGTTTTCATACTCTATTCTTACAAACCTTTCAACTTTCACGCAATACATGAGCGTGAGCCATGGACATAGCACTATGGGTGGTATAGAGAGGTGGTTGTGGAGAAGACAAAAGGAGGAAGATAGTCTCACATTGACTAGGCGTATCAACGGGCTATGGAGATGCCCATCAATAGATATCAATGTGAGTGAGTAGGGATTGCCATGCAACGGATGCACTAGAGCTAAATACGTATGAAAGCTCAACAAAAGAAACTAGTGGGTGTGCATCCAACTTGCTTGCTCATGAAGACCTAGGGCATTTGAGGAAGCCCATCGTTGGAATATACAAGCCAAGTTCTATAATGAAAATTCCCACTAGTATATGAAAGTGACTAAACATGAGACTCTCTATCATGAAGAACATGGTGCTACTTTGAAGCTCAAGTGTGGAAAAAGGTAGTACCAATTGTCCCTTTTTCTTTTCTTTTTTTTGGGACTTTCTTTTTTCTTTGGCCTTTTTTGAGGGGCTTTATTGATTTAGCCTTTTCCTCACATGGGAAAATGCTATAATAATGATGGTCATCACACTTTCATTGAATTACAACTCGATGCTAGAACAAAGTATGACACTATATGAATGCCTCCGGCGGTGTACCGGGATGTGCAATGAATCAAGAGTGACATGTATGAAAAATTATGCATGGTAGCTTCGCCACAAATACGATGTCAACTACATTATCATGCATGGCAATATGACAATATGAAGCGTGTCATATGAACGGAATGGTGGAAAGTTGCATGGCAATATATCTCGGAATGGCTATGGAAATGCCATGATAGGTAGGTATGGTTGTCGGATTCAGGGCTCCGCAAAACCCGTTAAGTTCGAACACATGGGCGTGAATGAGGATCTCTCCCACTCACATCTACCTAGCGCCTCGCTCTCGTCTCGGTGGAAAGATTAAAGCAAATAACAAACAAACACACAAGAGTTTATCCAGGTTCGGGCCACCGTGTGGTGTAAGACCCTACTTCCTGCTTTGGTGGATTGGCTCCAGGCGAGCTAGAATATGAACTGGTACAAGGGTTCCTGAGCTCAGGAGGCGAGCTCAGGAGGGTCAAGAGGCTAGTGTTCTTGCTCCTTGTGCGGTGGTCAAGTGTGTGAGTCGATCCTTCTCCCTCCCTGCAGTGGAGGTTCTAGCTACTTATATAGGCGGCCACGATCCTCTTCCCCCGAAATGTTTAGGTGGGAAGGGATTCCACAACGGCCATTTTTGAGCGGGAACACAAGGACGTTCCTACCCTGACAAAAGCAGTCTTCGCCTGCAAAAGGATCAGGCGGTGACACGGTGGTGGGCTCGACGGTGACATCCTCCTTATCGTCCTTGCGGTCTTCGGTCTTGTTGCACCAAAGAGGAAACCTTTGCCCCGCTTCTTGGGAACCAACAGCTGTGCTATCTCCTTTGCACCGAAATGGCAACTGTGTCGCTGGCGGACGCTGGCACCCACTGGCTGGTGCGTCACTACTAACATCACTTCCTCCTCCTGAGGCAGGCTTGGCCTTGGATTCTCCGCCCCTCCAGAACGCCTTGCCGAGGCCGCTCCCGAGGGGGTCTTGGCGTCATTCTCCTCGCGAAGCCTGGCCCCTCGCGAGGGTCTTGAGCAGCTAGTCGATCAGCTGGGCCGTACCAGGCCAGTTGAAGGAGCGTGTGGCAGCCCGCAGACAGGAAAGTCTAGGTACCCTGGTTCCCAGGACGCCGACAGTAGCCCCCGAGCCCAAGGCGTGCGCGGAGTTGGCTTCAGGGCGAAGCCTTAGTGGAGGATGAAGCGCCGCGGGGCCCAAAAAGGCTGTGGGCCAGGCTGGCGCGTGACGGTTGGATGGGATGCGAGCGACCCCGCTCCCCACGCCGTCTCGGTAACCATGTGTCTTGACAAAAGGGGCCTTCTCTGCCGGGGGAGTTATCGCCCTCCTTCTTTCCTGCTTGGATTTCTTCCTTTTGCGCCTCTTGCTTCTCTACACCCTTCGGCCCTCCTTGACCATGGCGAAGAAGAACAAGGGCACCGCGTCGGCGTCTGGATCTGCTTCCTCTCTTGATGCGGCGCTCGAGGAGTCCTCCATCATCAGGGAGGAGGACTACTCAAAGGTCCAGCCGTTCCTGTCGATCTCCCACAATGAGCACGGTTGGACGCAGATCTGGGCTAGATCCACCATGGCACGGACCTTGCCAAAGTCATGCTACCCCTTCTTCCTCCACAGCATCTTCGTGGGGCTCGTGCCCCCTTTCTCCGAGTTCTTCTACGCCATCCTGGAACATTACCAAGTGCATGCTCTCCATATCCAACCTCGTTCCATCTTCGTCTTGTCGCTCTTCGCCTTCTACTGTGAGGCGTTCGTGGGGGTGAAGCCGACGGTCGCCCTCTTCCGCCACTTCTTCTCCATGCGTCAATACGACGATGGCGTGTGCTCGGGATGCGTTTCCTTTGTCTTCCAGCGCCAGGGTTGTCGCCTGATGACGGCCAGGAAGAAGATAGAGTCCCACCGGAAGAGGTGGGTCTATCTGGACGCCCAGTGCACCCATCCTCTGTTGGCGCTGCCTACTGCCCGTTCGGAGAAACTTGACGGCTAGGGCCACACGAAGCTTACCGGCCCTCTTGTCGGGCCGGTCTTGGCGAAGATTGAGGCCGACCTGAGCTCGAGGCTCGAAGGAGGCCAAATCATGAAGGAGTTCTTGAGGCAGCGTCTGGCTCCGCTGCAGGCTCACTCACGCCCCATGTGGGAGCTGATGGGTGATGACGACAGGCTCCGGCTGCACCCAGGGATGTTGGTCGAAGACAATCTGGACTTCACCTCGAGGGCCCTCCTGGGGATGGTTCCGGAGGATCTTGCTGGGGCCTACCTGCCGCTGTACAGCCGCCCTGACAAGGCCGAGCTGCTGAAGGCCATGCCGGACCTTGGTGCGCCCGTGGGCGCTCCGCCCACGTTCGACGTGTCTTCCGGTGATGACGACGACAACGACGAGGGGGGCTCGGAGGACACCCTGGACGACGATGGGGACTCCTTCGAAGCGCTCGCCGGGGCAATGACGCCAGGCTTAGGTGCCGCTGGACGATCCCAGGCGACCACTCCACGTCGGTCCGGACGCACTACGTTCGGGGGAAGCAAGGTGGCGACTCCACCGAAGAGCACCATGCCACCGAACCTGGCGACCGAGACCGCGCCGAGGACCGTGGCCTCACGCCTTGCCCAGGCCCGGGCTGTCGGCACGCCTGGCGCGCCAGGGGCTACTGTTGACCTGCTGGTGAAGAGAAGGGTGCGCCTCACCTCCGGCGAGTAAGTGTGCAATTCTCACCCATTCTTATTTGTCGTGCCCCTGATGCGCTCTCCCTTGGTGCAGCAGCCTGGGGGTGTGATGAAGAGGGCGAAGGGGGAGGTCATGTCGCGGTGCCCTGCTCCTTCGGCTACTGGTGCAACCTCGGGGAAGGATGCCGCGGCGTTGGGTGCCCCGGTTGGCCGGGCCATCGTGCGTGCGGTGACGGTGCCACCCGAAGACGTCCCTGTCTCCGGCGAGGTTGCGGAGTTGGCTTCTGCTCTGGCGAGGGAGGCAGGAGCCCCCGAGCCCCTGGTCGAGCAGCCAGTCTTGTCGGTGCCCGTGCGTCAGCCGGCGCAGCCTGGTCCTGAGGCTTTGGATGCTGCCTCCGCCACGCTGGGTCGTCTTCGCGTTGATCTGCAAAACAATGATGGCCACTTGACAGAAGGGCGCCTGGGGATGATCCACGGGTGGCTCCTGGCAGACGAGTCTGCATGGGCCTCCTGGGATCAGGCCTTGGAGGCTGCTGCCAAGGGGCGAGAGGAAGCCGCGGCGGCCACACTGGCTCGTGACGCCGCACGAGCTGACGCCACGTCCTTCGAGAAGCGCTACCTCAAGGCGGAGAGCGAGCTGGGAGCCCTCCGCGAGGAAGACACTAGGCGCGCCCTGGAGCTCAAAGGGTTGGAGAAGGAGCTCGAGGCGCAGAAGACCGCGACATCCTAGCTGCAACAGGAGCAGCTTGCCGACCGCGCCACCCTGGAGAAGCTGAAGGTTGAAGTCGAGCAGGCCAGGGCGGCCCAAGCTGCTCGCGTCCAGGAGGAAGCTCTTGCGGCCTCGGCGACGGTGAGTCCCGAGGACCTTGCCGCCTTTGACCTTGAGGCCCGCAAGGCGCTGCATGCCGCCTACGGGGAAGGGTTCAAGGAGCCGCTGGCCGCCCCAGAGGAAGGTCCCGCCGGGCTCCTTGCGGCGCTCGTGGAGTCCGTGCATGGTGTTACGGCCGCGATTGGTCAGTTAGCTGACGCTGAAGGCCGTACGCTGCTTACCTTGGTCCTGACACAGGTGTGTGGCCACCTAAGCCTTCGCGACCCCACCCTTGACCTGGCCTCGCTGTCTGAGCCCGTTACTGCAGTCATGGAGAACTCGGCTGTCGAGGCCCTGAGGGTGAAGGTCACGTCGCTGGTGGAGGCATTCCTCCGGGCTACTGCTACCGCGGCCGAAGGGGAGACGACCGGTACTGCTGCGCCCGGCGATGCTTGATCCGTCCTGTTTAGTGAGAGAAGTGTGAGTGCCTCGGGGAGGCGTAAGAACTTGGTTGAATTTGAAAAAACTCGACATTATTGTAATAGCTAGATGATTCCATGCTTGCTTCCTTTCATGTTTGCTTTAGGTGCTCTGCGTCGGCAGGGCCCAACCCCGCGCATACCTCGACCGCCGCTGAGCCCTCTGGATGACCGGGGTTACCGTAGTAACTAGGCTCGTTGCTGAGCCCTCCGGACACGAGGGTTACCGTAGTAACTAGACTCAAGGGATGAGGGGCTACGTGGCCAGTGAGGCCCTTGGGTCGCGATGCCCAAGGGTCCCCCTTGACGTTCAAGCGATCCCGTTTTCGTTCTGCGTCGGCAGGTCCCAACCTCGCACATACCTCGATCGCCATTGAGCCCTCCGGCGGACCTGGGTTATCGTCATAACTAGGCTCAAGGGATGAGGGGCTACGTGGCTAGTTAGGCCCCTGGGTCGTGACGCCCAGGGGTCCCCCTTGACGTACAAACGGCTCTTCATGAAGGAGAACAAGCACCATACCTTGCCCACGATCCTTCGCCTGGGATGGGGGCACGAGAAGGCCAGGTGTCTGGGCACCTGGTAGGGTGGCGTCTGCCAGGCGTGACCTGAGCATAGCCCCTGTGCCTAGCCCCCCTCATGACACCCATCCAAGGAGAAGTTGTGAGCGTCGTGAGCTAAAAATCTCCCTGAGGTTGGTGCGACCACCGGGGGCCACCCTCAGTTGTTTATAACTAGCGCGGAGCATAGAGCTACCACACTTGCGCGGAGTGTGGGCATAACCGCGCCTCGGTCATATCAGCCAGCGCGGAGCTTGGTGCTTCCACTGGTTCATGGGCATAGCCGCTCCTCGGTTGGATCTGCCAGCGTGGAGCTTGGTACTTCCACTGGACCGTGGGAGGGAGCCTCCCACCGGGAGAGACTCCGGGGCGTGTACAGCCCCGTCCTGACGCGTGGCTGGCACGGTAGGACAGCCAAGGTGTATATGGACCCTCCTCAGGACGAGCTAAACGACTCTGAGGAAGTTCTCGTGAGCTTATGCATCACTCACGAGACCCTACCCTGAGGCGTGTTGCGCCTGAGTCTTCTTCTGCAAAATGTGAAAAGAGAGATGTTGTGTCGACCTGCGCCGAGTGCATCTCCAGGGGATATTGCATGAGAAGGCCGCAGCACCAGCGACCCCAGGAGGTGACGTCACGGGGTTAACCCGCGAGACAGAGCTCAGCCACTGGATTTGTCGACGCTGTAGGGACGGACCCGAGCACAGACGCCGTGCCCAGTCTTCTCATGCCACGATCCAAAGGAAAAACAGCCGGCGCGCGGTTCCCGCATGAGCGAGGCACCTGCCACCGGCCCCTACTTACCCATCCATGATTAGCCCATGCGAGAACAAGGCACCAAGGACCATGGGAGGTGCCGTCACGGAAATGGCTCGCTAGGCAGAGCTCAGCCCTTGGGTTTATCGACGCTGCAGGGACGGACCCGAGCACAGACGTCGTGCCAGTCCTTAATCATGGGGCGGTCGTGAGTGGGCTCACGAGGGCTCATGACCTTAGTGGCGGTGAGGACACCAAGCATATCGATAATGTGAATGGAAAGAAATATCTGGCCTTGATCATGCAAAAAGGGAGACAACCGCGGGGGAACAGCCCCCAGCGGCCCGAGGATAATGCAGCCCGAGAGGCGCCCTCGTTTGGATACCTGAAGTGTCACCTGATACTTGTCAAAGGAGAGTTGGGGTAGCTGAAGATGCGAGCTGTGCGGGTCACTCCCGAGGATCATCGGGCTCCTGAGGCATAGGGGCTCCTGAGGCTCTCAATGGTCGCGCGGGTCCGGCTCTCGCTCCTTCCGGACCGCCTGCCACTGAGCCTCCCGAGCCCCCAAGGCCTGCTGCGCGAGATGCTGGAACATGGCAGCTGCGTTGCGGAAGCCGAAGAGCGTGCGGACATAGCTGCAGGGGAGGGCCCTCCTCCGGCCGACCGCCATCGGCCAGAAGGGCTCCTGAGAAGCGGCTCGGCTGAGACCCGCGATGCCGACGCGGACGCGGAAGCAGTCGCTTGGGCTGCGAGTAGGTGGACATGGGATTGTGTGGTTACGCCCACCGCGAATGAGTCTTGCGTACTGCAGTTCCTCTGTAACTTGGTCGATGAAGTCCTGAGCCCCCAGCGCTGGACGGCTCACGCTGGGCTCACAAAAACGTGCATCAAGATACGCTTGCAAGCGGTGCTCGAACACCTCCCTCGGGGCACGGGTCAGCTAAGGGACACTCCAGAGGAGAGCCCCCGAGCCCATCACGAGAGGGGCGTCGAGCGCGCCTCCCTATGCGAGGGTGGAAGACGCCTCGTCAGCAGGCGCGAGTCCTGAGGCCAGGTCGTCGGGAGCCCTCGCGTCCTGAGGTCCGTCGACGGGTAGGTTCTTCTTCTTCTTGGGGGCGGTCTGCAGGGCGAGGACGGCTTCATCCTCATCGGGGTGTTCAACCGCCGCGATCTGGTAGGCATGCTCCAGGGAATGCACCGCTTCCTTCTCGTCGGAGGCATTCGTGATGACTCCGCCGCTCCCGGGCATCTTGAGGACGTTGTAGCCGTGATGGGTCGCCGCCATGAACTTGGCAAGGGCAGGATACCCCGGGATGGCGTTGTACGGGTGGTGGATGTTGGCGACGTCGAAGTCGATGAGCTCGGTGTGGTAGTTATCGCGGTCGCCAAAGGTGATGGGGAGGCGGACTTGCCCCATCGGGAGCGTGGAGCCATCTATGACTCCGTAGAATGGCTTGGTGGGGTGGAGCTGATCGTAGGGAACCTGGAGTGTCTCGAAGGTCTGGACGAAGAGGACATTGAGCCCTGCTCCACCGTCAATGAGGGTCTTCGTCATGAGGACATTGCTGATGGTCGGGGTGCAGAGCAACGGGAGTGCTCCTGGGGCCGCAGTGCACTTGAGCTGGTCTTTGGGGTCGAAAGCGATGACTTGTTTGGTCCACCTGAGGTAGCACACGGCGTCAGGCCTGGGAAGCGCCGCGTTCACCTCACTGGCGAACTGCTTGAAGATGCGGTGAGAAGCCGGGGCATGGGCTCCTCCCAGAATGCACGCGACTGCACGCGGCTCCTGGAAGCCCCCTGCCCTGTCTCCCTGGCGGTCGTCGTCGTTCCTCTTGGGCGGTGGTGGCAGCAGAGGCAGGCCTCCGTGGCCCTGAGGGCGACCCTCACAAGGCTGGTCGCGCCAGGGGGCGTCACGAGGCTGCTCCTACCGGTGGTCTTCACGAGGTTGCTCACGCCGCCCTTGGCGCGAGTTCCTGCCGTCCCAACGTCCTCCTCCTCGGCCTCCTCCACGGCCGTAGCCGCGGTTGTCGCGCTCAGGGCGCTGCCCGACGCGCCCGCCGCGCATCGCCCTGAGCTCCTGACAGTCGTTGGTGTTGTGGCTGTGGACGTTGTGGAAGACGTAGTATGGTCGGTTGTCCCTGGGGAGGTCATCGTAGCCGCAGCCACGCTTCACTTTTGGCTCAGCAGCCAGCACGGCGGGTCCCTTGCGCTTCGATTCCTTGGCCTTGGTTTTCTTGTCGTCTGCCTCCACCTCAGGCAGCTCCTGAAGGAGAGGTGGCCTTCCTCCGCCCTGGCGCACTTCGCCGCGAGCTTGAACATCTCGAGGGTTGTGCATAGGTCTTCGTGGATGGTGAGCTCTTCCCTCATCCTGACGTCGCGGACTCCGTCGGAGAACGCGGAGATGATGGCCTCGTCCGAGACCCTGGGGATACGGAGGCGCATGGTGTTGAAGTGTTAGATGTACTTTTGAAGGGTTTCTCCTGGCTGCTGCCTCACGCGACGCAGGTCAGCAGCTGTCGGGGCTCGGTCGCGGGTGCCTTGGAAGTTAGCGACGAAGCGCTCGCGAAGCTCTCCCCAGGAGGAGATGGATACCACCAGAAGGTTCAGGAGCCAGGAGCGCGCGCCGTCCTTCAGAGCCATGGGGAACCAGTTCGCCATGACCTACTCAGTGCCGTTGGACGCCTCGATGCTCAGCTCGTAGAGTTGGAGGAACTCCGTGGGGTCGGTGGTGCCGTCGTAGCGTGGAGGCAGGTCCGGCTTGAACTTGTCGGGCCAGACGAGGCGACGTAGCTCAGGAGCTAGGGTGCCACACCCGCGCACGCTCATGATCACAGGTGCCCCCTGCACCTACGATGCTGGTTCTTGAGGTGCTGGCGCCACCACCTCCTGTGGCACGCGGTCTGGGCGTTGTGGGCTAGGGGGGGCCACGAGCCCCTGCATGTGGGTGCGGGATCACCTGGCAACTCTCCTCGTCGCGGGCGTGGGCTCTGCGGGGTTGTTCACGTCGAGGGGCCTCGCGCCGGCCCTCCTGGCCGACGGGATGGAGGGGAGGCGGAGCCGGGACATCACGGCCCTCGTTCACCGTCGGGGGCGACGGAGGACGTGAGGAGTGCGTTGGTGCAGGCGCTTCCCCAGTTGCGTTGACGAGCTCGGTGATGCGATGGAGCCACTCGTCGTAGAGATCATCTGCCGGGCGGTAGCGCAAGAGCTCCCGCGCCATCAGTAGCATAGGCTACTGGTACACCGGCCCGCGGTGGACCAGCGAGGACGACGCTCCGGCCAGCGAGGGTGAAGGTGTTGCCGTGCGGCCGTCCCGTTGCACGGACAGAGGCAGCGAGGAGTCCTGCTGCTCGTGGACAGCCGGGTCGGTAGCGACGTTGGCGAGCGGCGAGTTGGGGCGGAGCAGTGCGCCGTTGCCCGCGGGCGCCGTCTGAGCGACGTTTGCAGCGCGGCGGGCGGCGCAAGCTCGGCGTGTGTCCACCATGGATGTGGAGCAGGGTCGGTGACGAGAACGCGACGAGCTCGTCGAAGAGGCAAGATTTTGACACGCCCCCTACCTGGCGCGCCAAATGTCGGATTGTAGGATCGAAAGTATGTCTAGAGGGGGGGTGATTAGACTACTTGACAATATAAAAATTCTGCCTTTTGATCATGAACAGTTTTTGGCAGTTTCACAATAATGATCAATTCAAGTATCACCCTACACATGCAATTCTAGAGTATAAGCAGCGGAAAGTAAATTGCACATGTAGTAAAGAGAGGTGGAGAAGATCAAACGCAGTTTGGAGACACGGAGATTTTTGTCGTGGTTCCGATAGGTGGTGCTATCGTACATCCACGTTGATGGAGACTTCAACCCACGGAGGGTAACGGCTGCGCGAGTCCACGGAGGGCTCCACCCACGAAGGGTCCACGAAGAAGCAACCTTGTCTATTCCATCATGGCCTACGCCCACGGAGGACTAGCCTTACTCGGGGTAGATCTTCACGAAGTAGGCGATCTACTTGCCCTTACAAACTTCTTGGTTCAACTCCACATCTCAAAGACGGAGGCTCCCAAGCGACACCTAACCAATCTAGGAGGCACCACCCTCCAAAAGGTAATAGATGTTGTTGATGATGATGAACTCCTTGCTCTTGTGCTTCAAATGATAATCTCCCCAACACTCAACTCTCCTCACTGATATGGCTGTGGTGGAAGAAAGGTTTGAGTGGAAAGCAACTTGGGAAGGCTAGAAATCAAGTTTCATATGGTAGGAATGGAATGACTTGATCTCAACACAAGGGTAGGTGGTTCTCTTCTCAGAAAGTGTATGGTAGGAGTGGTAGTACTTTCTGATGGCTCTCTCCACGAATGAAGAGGGGGTGGAGGGGTATATATAGCCTCCACACAAAATCCAACCGTTACACACATAATTGAGCAATCTCGGTGAGACCGAAGTGAAAACTCGGTCAGACCGAAAGTTCAAATATAGTGAACGTTGGGGTTTTCGGTGGGACCGAAAATACCATCTCGGTGTGTCTGATATGAGTCAAAGGTAGGAACTTGCCAGAATCGGTGGGACCGAAATCAACAACTCGGATATTCCGAAATGATGACAAACGGTTACAGAAGGTTGGCAGTCCAGTTTCGGTGAGACCGAACTCAAAATCGGATGGACCGAAATATTAGGGTTTGGAAGAATAGCTGAGGTGGTTCATCTCGGTGGGACTGAGTTGGAAGAATCGGTTTGTCCGAGATTACTTATGAGTGTGTTAAGTAGTGAAAGTTGCTGATAGTTGAAGGAGCTAAATCACTAAGCACTTGAGCAACCAGATCATCAACACAACCTCATCCCCTTTTAATAGTATTGGCTTTCCTATGGACTCAATGTGATCTTTGATCACTAAACCAAAAATAGAGTTTTGAGCTTTTGCCAATGCTTGTCTTAGCATTTTGAGGGGTCCACTTCTTCAGACATTTCCATACCCATATCATCGAACTTCTCTGAAATGATTCTCAAGTAAATATTAGTTCAATGATATATATGTTGTTATTAATTACCAAAACCACCCGGGGATTAGTTGCACTTTCAATCTCCCCCTTTTTGGTAATTGATGACAACATATAGATCAAAGCTTCGACAAAAGATATAATCAATGAATAATATCGTCGCTTTGAGAAGTATGTGATAAACAAGAGCTCCCCCTAAATTTGTGCATTATTTAAAATTTGCGTTTGAATGCAAATGCACAATCGATTAGGATTATGGGTCACTCTTCCATGTCACATACATCTTGGTGGAGCGCACAAAATGATAAGAATGAATAACATGCACCCAATCACCAAGACAAGAGTAAATAGCCATACAATGAGGAATAGCATATGATAAGCATTAAGCACACATTAAAGCATAGTATGACCAAGCACTCATTAAGGTAGCATCAAACGTAGTAGCAAGCACACTGAAAGTATCGAAAGACCAAAAGAATCAAATGTATCTCAAAGGAAACCGGCAAAAGAACGAAAGAGCACTCTCTCTCTCGAAGCCCTATGATCTATACAATTTCTCCCCCTTTGGCAACAAGTTACCAAAAAGTTCGAAAAGGTATAGAGCTAAGCGTCACTGTGGGCTCTGCTGGCGGCTCCCGTCTGGGTAGATGTCGGAGTAGAAATGACGGCATCGGCGAAGACTTCTGCTGATGTCTGCGCTGGAGGAGTGGATGCTGGAGCTGGAGCAACTGCTGGAGCTGTAGCTGGTGCTGAAGTGGTAGCCCTGGAGTCAGTCACTGGAATAGCTGCAGATCGGGATCCTCTGGGAACCTGAGCAGTCTGGCGATGAGAGTCCTGGACTAGATCATCCTGCATGAGCTCTGCTCTCTCCTGCCTTGCTTCCTCCATGTCTGCCTCAAGCTTGTTGACGGACACCTGAATCTCAGTCAGCTTCATGTCCAGAGCGTGGATCTTGTCCTCAACAATCCTCTCTAGGCTTTCCTGAGATTGTTCAATGCTGGCCAGGCGTTGTTCAATCCTCTGGGTAGCTTCAAGAATCTGCTCTCCGAAGCTCTTTGGTTTAGCTGCTGCTGCTGCTGCCTCTTTGTCAGCTTCGGCTTTCTTCGCAGCTTCAATTTTGGCTTGTCCTTCAACTGAGGTTGGATCCTCCTCATCCATCACAACTACGTTGTCCTCATGCTCTGGCTGCAGTGGCAAGTGCTTCCTATCCAACATGAATTTGCCCGTGCCAAACTTGGCATTGATGAGCATCTGAATCTGCGGGGCAAATCCACACGACCTCTTCTGGTCAGCTGCAGTCCTCTTAATGGTCTCTACCATTAAGTCCATCACCTTGAAAGGTGCCTTCTCATCGAGAATGTGCAGCATGTTGATAGAATAGCCTCGAATCATGCGGTGGTCTCCAGACTTGGGCATCAAGGTATGCCTCAAAATAGTGTTTGTGGTGGTCAGACCTGCCTGGAGATAGTACACTGAGCCAAGCTTCCACCCTTCCAAATCAGCAGCGGGGATCTCCTTGTACATGTTCTTCATGGAATCATGGCTCTTCTTAGGAATCCCATAGACATCAATGTCGTCCTCTCTCTGTACTGGAGCATTCAGGAGTTCTGCCCATTCTTCAACAGACGAAGAAAACCTTTGACCTTCAGTCATCCAGGTGATCTTGCCATCAGGATAGAAGTGGGCTGTGGCGTAGAACTGCATGATCATCTCGTCATTCCAAGCTGTCAGCTCTTGACCCACAAAATCAGCAACTCCACATGCAGTAAAGCTCTCATGCACATGGGGAAAGAAGTCTCGGTGCTCTTCACTGTCAATGTACTTCCAGTCAACATACCTGGTGTCAGCAACAATAGGCTTCTTATCCATCAGCACGGTCTCATAGAAGTCCTGTTGCTCTCTGGTGTGGAATCTGGGGTCCACAGCAGTCCTTCTCCTCACGGCATATGGATCAGACTGTCTCCATAGCCTGAGACCTTTATCCTTCCTTGCCTTCATATCCTCGGCTTGAGGATGAGCATCGTTGTGGAGTGGCAACTTAGGACGGAGCTTCAGCAACACATGTTCTTCATCTGACTCAGACGGTGGCATCTCACCTTTGTTCTTCTCAGAAGCTGGAATGCTCCTGGTTGTCCTCTTGGGCTTGGCTGGAGCTGCTTTGGCTTGAGCAGGCTTCTTGGGCTTAGAAGAGGCTTGAGCCCTAATAGCATCACCCATGAACTTAGCCTTCTGAGGAGGAGGCTGGGGTGCATCTTCTTCTTCTTCAGCAGCTGCATCAACATGAGGTTCAGCATATACTACCCTCTTCCTCTTGGAAGTTTTCTTCGCCTTACTTGGAGCTGGCTCTTCCAAGTTTAGCTTCTTTGCAACAGCTGACTGCTTGACCTTGCTGGTGCCTTTCTTTGACTGCTGCCCTTGGTGCTCTTTGGCAACAACATTCCTCTTGGGCTTGGAGGTAACTTCTTCAGCAACGAAGTCAGAGTCCTCATCATCAGAATTTCTCTTCTTTCTGGTTCTGGTGGCTGCAGGAGGCAAACCACTGGGGGTGCTCCTCTCACCATCATCACTGGAACTACTAGCCTCAGGACTAGTATCTGCCTCTGGAATCTCTGCAAACGGTGATTCAGACCTGTTCTGGCTGTCACTGACATCTGACATGGCTGACAACCTGTGAAAAGATAAGGTATAGGCAGAGTAGAAGAGTTATCACAACTGCAGAGGTTTTTGCAAAAAAAAATGAGTTCAAATCTTAGTTTTGAGTTTTCACAGAATGCATTTCGGTCAAACCAATTTTCAGTTTCGGTGAATCCGAAGTGTATACAGAAACCTACACACCACTTTCGGTCAGACCGAAGTGGGTTTCGGTCCTACAGAAACACTAGGGTTTCACTGAGACTCTACATCGGTCACACCGATTTGCACGGATCGGTTAGACCAAACGGTGTAGTGCAATGGCCAGAGGCCAAATCGGTCATTCCGAGTTTTCAAAATCGGTTTCACCGAGATGTGTTCCGTGGAAACCTAAACCTAAGAATTTCGCTCGAAACTAAAAGGATCTGATCTGATGTTTAGGGAATATCTCAAACATGGATAGATACATGGCAAACCAATCGTGCAAGAATCAGATGGGGAGCACGAGAGGGATCGGGACTCACCCTAACTTGGTGGAGTCCCTCTACGGAGGCAACGGCGCGGAGAAGATTACCGTTGACGGCGGCGGAGACCTGCGGCGAGGGCGCACAGGCGACGACGGCGACGATCCGAAGACCAGGGCGACGGCAGCAGGGGACTTGAGGGCGAAATGGTTTGAAGAAGTAATCGCGCGCAGCCCTCAGGTATATATATCCCCATACTGTCGGTGGGACCGAGTTGAAAAACTCGGTGACACCGAAATGGCTAACTGCTGTGCAGTTACACATATCGGTCACGCCGAGATTTTGAACTCGGTTTCACCGAGATGAAACCTAGATCAGTCTAAGCGTTTCGGTTGGACCGAGATGGAAAAGTTGGTCAGACCGAAATGGACTTAGAAGGTTTTGGAAGTCAGCCTTAGACGGATCGGTGGCTCCGAGTGCTCCTCACTCGGAGGGTCCGAAAATGACTTGTTCAAAGTTGTGATATGAGCATGAATAGAATTTGAGACAAGAAAGCATAGATAGCTAGGGAAGGTGCTTAGGCATTCTTGTCCATCCATTTGGCCAGAAAAGTCAAACAATCAAAACAACAAATGGATGTCCTTGAATGGATGAAATCATGCATTCAACATGCTCACACAATAAGATAGCAACTAAAATATGTGTCAAACATGCACAACCAATACTCTAGCTACTAGCACACAATTTGTCGATGACTAGGTCATCTATATATGAGTATTTTGACTTAGGAGCCAAATGAGAACATTTGATCATAGGTCATACTCATCGTTTAAGCACAAGTGGGGTTACCACTTTTACATAAAGCATTGATGTGTTCACATCATTTGAAGATGCTTTAGCTCAATTTTTAGAGCAAAGCTCCCCCTAGATGTGAGAACCCCTTTTAAAGGGTCAAACTAACCTTGGGTTGTCGTAGAAGACTTCATGTAGATGTTGAAGATGTGGATGCTCAATGTTGATGTAAATCATAAAGAGTTGGGAGCTATCCTTTGGATTAGGGCACTTTCAATACCTACATGGGTTAGTCCCACAAGGAACAAACAAGGATATCCATAGACATAGATTGAAGTTCACTAAAGATGATGTCCATGAAAGCAATGATTACCTTGTCCCTTGACTTACCAACAAGAGGGTTTGTGACTCCATGAACTAGTGCATGATGTGGAAGTTGATTGCACAAGTTCTTGCCAAAATGAATATGAGTGAAGTATGTTGGCGGAGTCACCCTCAAGAACCTTCTAGTTCTTCTTCTTTGGGATCCACATCATCTTGATGGGAATCCTTGGAGTTGTAGTTGAGCTTGACGAAGTAGAACTTGATGTGTCCTTGGGAACCCACTTGACCATGGCTTGAGGTGCTTCAATGAATGCATCAATCTCCTCTTGAAGCTTGTCCTTGGCCTTTAGCTTGTGGTCTTGTGGTGGAAGGTCATCTTGAGCT
Source organism: Secale cereale (assembly GCA_902687465.1). Lineage (NCBI taxonomy): Eukaryota > Viridiplantae > Streptophyta > Magnoliopsida > Poales > Poaceae > Secale > Secale cereale. Next base: position 540,159,162 of record LR738712.1, on the reverse strand, counting down.
TGTTCCACATTGGAAGAAGTAGGATCATACTTCTCCTTTTGTGAAACAAACTGTGGAGTAGGGTATTGACCTTCTTCCCACTCAACTCCTTCGGCGTTGAACTTTCGCTCAAAACCAATCCCTTGATTCTTCCGGTGCCTTCCTTGTTTGCGAACAATTTCCTCAAAGTTCTTGCTTCCGGCAAGACTCTTGTAGACACCTTTCTCTATGATTTCCTTCAATAAGCTATTTTCTTGCTCAAGTGTAACTTGGCTTGAAACATTGTTAGTGGAATCAAGAGAACTACTAGAAGTAACAATATTGGGTTTAACATTGTTATTGTTACTACTAGAGGAAGAATTTTTCTTATGCTTGTCATGCTTAGTCTTAATAGGTGGCAAGAAATTAGACAAGAGAAGTCGTTTGGCAAGATATGAAGAACTCTTCTTTCGAAGATCGTCATCGATTGCTTTTAGAAACTCATGTTCTTGCTCTAGAGTGAGCTTCTTGAAGCGTAGCTTCTCATGAGATCTTAGGAGCTCTCTATGATCTTCTTGAGTTGTTTCATGAGCTAACTTAAGAGTGTTTAGTTCTTTAGTTAGACGCTCAATTTCCTTCATAGCATTGTCATTCGACTCTTCTCGACTATAAAGACTACTAGCATTTTCATCATTACTAAGCTCACTAGATTTATCATGCAAGAGCTCATCTTCACCAAGCAAGTAATCCTCATCACTATCAAAGTCAATGAATTCAGGGTGTGTTACCTTGGGGCCTTTAGCCATGAAGCATCTTCCAATTCCCTCATTTGGTGAATCAAATAAGTCGTAGGAGTTGGAGTTGGAGGATACAAGTGCAAGTCCGGCAACACCTTCATCTTGACTGTAGTCGGAGTCGGAGTGATAGCTTCCATCGGATTGATTGTCGGAGTCGGAGCCGGAGACCCATTCACCTACATGAGCTTGATGTCTTATTCTTGTGTAGCTCCTTGATGACTTGTCTTTCCTCTCCGAATCCTTGCTTCTCCGAGAGGGTCTTCGTTCATAACGATCATCTCTACTCCTTCTCTCTCTCCGAGGTGACTCATCTCTTGCTCTTCTTCTTGGAGATTCTTCTCTTCTCTTGTGGGGAGCCGTACACTCATTTGAGAAGTGTCCGGGTCTTCCACAATTGTAGCAGTTTCGATCACGACTAGAAGATCTCTTTTCATCATATGATCTAGACTTTGAGCTTCTTTCTTTGCCTCTATTCTTGTAGAACTTGTTGAAGTTCTTAACCATTAGGCTTATCTCTTCATTGGAAATTAACTTGTCACTTGAGGTAGTGGGAGCATCGCTTGTAGCTTTGTAAGCACCACTTGACTTGTTGTGAAGCTCTTCCTTATCCTTAAGTGTCATCTCATGAGCAACAATTCTTCCAATGACTTCAGTTGGCTTGAGAGTCTTGTAGTTTGGCATCATTTGGATCAAAGTGCACACGGTGTCATATTTTCCATCCAAAGCTCTGAGAATCTTCTTAATGATGAATCGGTCGGTCATTTCTTCGCTTCCTAAGCCGGCAATCTCATTTGTGATGAGAGCAAGCCTAGAGTACATTTCAGCGACTCCTTCACCATCCTTCATCTTGAACTTGTCAAGTTGACCTTGAAGAATATCTAGCTTTGATTCCTTCACAGATTCAGTACCTTCGTGCATTTCAACCAAAGTATCCCAAATCTCTTTAGCATTCTCAAGACGGCTGATTTTTTTGAACTCCTCGGGACACAAAGCATTGAAGAGATTGTCACAAGCTTGAGCATTGTTTTGCAACATCCGCAACTCTTCCGGTGTAGCTTCGCGATCCGGAACTTTTCCTTCCTCGAAGAATTCACCTTGCATACCAACACAAATAATGCCCCATGCGGCTGGGTTATGACCAAGAATATGCATTTTCATTTTATGCTTCCAACTAGCAAAATTTGTACCATCAAAGTAAGGACCTCTACGATAATTACCCTCACTAGACGCCATACTCTCCTAGGTTGTGAAACCAAGCTTATGGAGTCCAATGCAATGGAAACCAAAACAATGGAGACCAAAGCTCTGATACCACTTGTAGGATCGAAAGTATGTCTAGAGGGGGGGTGATTAGACTACTTGACAATATAAAAATTCTGCCTTTTGATCATGAACAGTTTTTGGCAGTTTCACAATAATGATCAATTCAAGTATCACCCTACACATGCAATTCTAGAGTATAAGCAACGGAAAGTAAATTGCACATGTAGTAAAGAGAGGTGGAGAAGATCAAACGCAGTTTGGAGACACGGAGATTTTTGTCGTGGTTCCGATAGGTGGTGCTATCGTACATCCACGTTGATGGAGACTTCAACCCACGGAGGGTAACGGCTGCGCGAGTCCACGGAGGGCTCCACCCACGAAGGGTCCACGAAGAAGCAACCTTGTCTATTCCATCATGGCCTACGCCCACAGAGGACTAGCCTTACTCGGGGTAGATCTTCACGAAGTAGGCGATCTCCTTGCCCTTACAAACTTCTTGGTTCAACTCCACATCTCAAAGACGGAGGCTCCCAAGCGACACCTAACCAATCTAGGAGGCACCACCCTCCAAAAGGTAATAGATGTTGTTGATGATGATGAACTCCTTGCTCTTGTGCTTCAAATGATAATCTCCCCAACACTCAACTCTCCTCACTGATATGGCTGTGGTGGAAGAAAGGATTGAGTGGAAAGCAACTTGAGAAGGCTAGAAATCAAGTTTCATATGGTAGGAATGGAATGACTTGATCTCAACACAAGGGTAGGTGGTTCTCTTCTCAGAAAGTGTATGGTAGGAGTGGTAGTACTTTCTGATGGCTCTCTCCACGAATGAAGAGGGGGTGGAGGGGTATATATAGCCTCCACACAAAATCCAACCGTTACACACATAATTGAGCAATCTCGGTGAGACCAAAGTGAAAACTCGGTCAGACCGAAAGTTCAAATATAGTGAACGTTGGGGTTTTCGGTGGGACCGAAAATACCATCTCGGTGTGTCCGATATGAGTCAAAGGTAGGAACTTGCCAGAATCGGTGGGACCGAAATCAACAACTCGGATATTCTGAAATGATGACAAACGGTTACAGAAGGTTGGCAGTCCAGTTTCGGTGAGACCGAACTCAAAATTGGATGGACCGAAATATTAGGGTTTGGAAGAATAGCTGAGTTGGTTCATCTCGGTGGGACTGAGTTGGAAGAATCGGTTTGTCCGAGATTACTTATGAGTGTGTTAAGTAGTGAAAGTTGCTGATAGTTGAAGGAGCTAAATCACTAAGCACTTGAGCAACCAGATCATCAACACAACCTCATCCCCTTTTAATAGTATTGGCTTTCCTATGGACTCAATGTGATCTTTGATCACTAAACCAAAAATAGAGTTTTGAGCTTTTGCCAATGCTTGTCTTAGCATTTTGAGGGGTCCACTTCTTCAGACATTTCCATACCCATATCATCGAACTTCTCTGAAATGATTCTCAAGTAAATATTAGTTCAATGATATATATGTTGTTATTAATTACCAAAACCACCCGGGGATTAGTTGCACTTTCACGGATTCAGGGCTCCGCAAAACCCGTTAAGTTCGAACACAGGGGCATGAACGAAGATCTCTCCCACTCACGTCTACCTAGCGCCTCGCTCTCGTCTCGGTGGAAAGATTCAAGCAAACAACGAACAAACACACAAGAGTTTATCCAGGTCCGAGCCACCGTGTGGTGTAAGACACTACTTCCTGCTTTGGTGGATTGGCTCCTGGCGAGCTAGAATATGAACTGGTACAAGGGTTCCTGAGCTCAGGAGGCGAGCTCAGGAGGGTCAGGAGGCTAGTGTTCTTGCTCCTTGTGCGGTGGTCAAGCGTGCGAGTCGATCCTTCTCCCTCCCCGTAGTGGAGGTTCTAGCTACTTATATAGGCGGCCACGGTCCTCTTTCCCCGAAATGTTTAGGCGGGAAGGGATTCCACAACGACCGTTTTTGAGCGTGAACACAAGGACATTCCTACCCTGACAAAAGCAGTCTTCGCCTGCAAAAGGATCAGGCAGTGACACGGTGGTGGGCTCGATGGTGACATCCTCCTTATCGTCCTTGCGGTCTTTGGTCTTGTTGCACCAAAGAGGAAACATTTGCCCCGCTCCTTGGGAACCAACGGCTGCGCTGTCTCCTTTGCACCGAAATGGCAACTGTGCCGCTGGCGGAGCTGGCACCCGCTCGTGTGGTGCGTCACTGCTGACATCACTGCCTCCTCCTGAGGCAGCCTTGGCCTTGGATTCTCCGCCCCTCCGGAACGCCTTGTCGAGGCCGCTCCCGAGGGGGTCTTGTCATCGTTCTCCTCGCGAGGCCTGGCCCCTCGCGAGGGTCTTGAGCAGCTGGTCGATCAGCTAGGCCGTACCAGGCCGCTTGAAGGAGCACGTCGTGGCCCGTAGACAGGCAAGTCTGGGTACCCTGGTTCCCAGGACGCCGACAATGGTGGCTATTTTGAGGAACATATATGGTGGCTGTTTTGAGGAGGATATATAGTGGGTGTATGGTACCGGCGAAAGTTGCGCGATACAAGAGAGGCTAGCAATGGTGGAAGGGTGAGAGTGCGTATAATCCATGGACTCAACATTGGTCATAAGAACTCATATACTTATTGCAAAAAATTACGAGTCATCAAAACAAAGCAATCAATGCATGCTCCTAGGGGGGAGGTTGGTAGGACTTAACCATCGCGCGCCCCCGACCTCCACACAAAGGTTGACACTTTACAAATACCTCATGCTCTAACTTCGTCACATAGCGGTTCACCATACGTGCATGCTACGGGAATCACTAACCTTCACACAAGTATTTCTCAATTTTATAATAACTCCATTATCATGACTCTAATATCACTATCTTCATATCTCAAAACAATTATCAAGCATCCAACTTCTCATCGTATTCAATGCACTTAGTGTGAAAGTTTTTACTACATTGATATTGGATGCCTATCATGTGAAGACTAGTTTTATAGCCTCAACACGTTACCATGATGTTTTAATAGACTCTAAAAAGGATATAAGTGAAGCATGAGAGTTCAACAATTTCTTCAAAATATTATCACCACCGTGCTCTAAAAGATATAAGTGAAGCACTAGAGCAAAAACTATTCAACTCAAAAGATATAAGTGAAGCGCATAGAGTGTTCTATCAATTCCTAGGACATATTTAACTCTCTCAAATAGGTGTGTCCAGCAAGGATAATTGTGGCAAACTAACAAGCAAAGACTCAAATTATACAAGACGCTCCAAGTAAAACACATATCATGTGGTGAATAAAAATATAGCTCCGAGTATAGTTACCGATGGATGAAGACGAAAGAGGGGATGCCTTCCCGGGGCATCCCCAAGCTTAGGCTTTTGGTTGTCCTTGAATTTTACCATGGGGTGCCATGGTCATCCCCTAGCTTAGGCTCTTACCACTCTTCGTTCCATAGTCCATCGAAGCAATACTCAAAACTTGAAAACTTCACAACACAAAACTTAGACAAAATCTCGTGAGGTCCGTTAGTATAAGAAAACAAACCACTACTCAAAGGTACTGCCATGAACTCATTCTTTGTTTATATTGGTGTTAAACCTACTGTATTCCAACTTCTCTATGGTTCATACTTCCCAATACTACTCATAGATGCATTGAAATAAGCAAACAACACACGAAAAACAGAATCTGTCAAAAACAGAACAGTCTGTAGTAATCTGCAGGTTCCGCATACTTCTGTAATTCCAAAAAAATCAAACTAAATTGTTAAACGTGAGGAATTTGTCTATTAATCATCTGCAAAAAGAATCAACTAAATAGCACGCTCCAGTAAAATCTGGTGACCATTCTAGCGAGCGCTAACGATTCTGTTTTTCACAGCAAGATCACATAAACTTCACACAAGTCTTCCCAAAGGTTCTACTCGGCACAAACACTAAAAAAACACAAAACCACATCTAAATAGAAGCTAGATCCAATATTTATTCCTAAACAGAAGCAAAAACAAAAAATATAAAATTGGGTTGCCTCCCAACAAGCGCTATCGTTTTACGCCCCTAGCTAGGCACGATATATGGATAGATCTAGGGAATGCCATAATGATACGATATGTTGTGAAAGCTCATCTCATATTCCCTATGTTCAGCAGCAAGTTTCCTTTGTGGCAAACAAAAGTAATCAAAAGGGCTAAATTTAATGGGACAAAAGTCCCCCACATCAATCTCAGGAGGAATAGGTTCCTCTTTTGGCCCTTTGTAGTGAACAACCAATTCATCATTATAAGTGTTCTTTTGGCAAAAGGTCATAAGCCTTCGCTCAAGGGAGAAGCCTAACCCATTGTTTTGAATAGAAAAATCATCATTCATCACAGAAATTCAATCAACCAAGACATCAGTAGGAACCTTTTTTCTAAGGTTTTCATTAAAAGCAACATGATTAGGAGATCGCAACCGCATTATGTCTTCTTGATTAAATAAGATAGCCTCTATGGGAGGTCGACAGGCATCTACCCCGTAATGAGCAAATATTTCTTTGGCCTCTTTCATGATAAATCTAAATTCATGAGCCAAAAAGATAGTAGCTGCACGCTTAACAGAAGAATGCTCAATATTGGAAAACTCCAAAAAGATTCTCTGAATACAGGGATGCATATGGATAAATTGCCTTCCAATTTCAACTATAAGCATAGATACAACATCCGCAAGGCTACTAGTTATGTGAAGAATAGAGCCACCCATAGTGGGCAAAGCATCGGCACAAGTAAAGAAGTCTTGAAGAACTCCTTTTCCAATGATATTACCACTACCAACCCGGAACTTCTTAATATGTAAAGTGGTAGTTTCATTCGGGGGTCAACATAGACGTTGCCCTTGACATTAGTACCCTTCTCGATAGAATCGTCCCCCATCTCAGACATGAGGGCAAGCGAACGATAAACAGACGGTAGAAGAAGGGCAAATAAAACGGCAAGGGTGAAGTGGGGGAGAGGAAAACGAGAGGCAAATAAATGTAATGCGAAGGATAAGGGTTTGTGATAGGTACTTGGTATATGAATTTTGCGTAAGCCTCCCCGGCAAAGGCGCCAGAAATTCTTCTTTGTACTTCTCGAGCTTGCGTTTTATTCCCTCGAAGAGGAAATGGTGATGCAGCACAGTAGCGTAAGTATTTCCCTCGGTTTTTAAGAACCAAGGTATCAATCCAGTAGGAGACCACGCGCGAGTCCCTCGCACCTGTACAAACAAATAAGAACTTCGCAGTCGACGCGATAAGGGGTTGTCAATCCCTTTACGGTCACTTACAAAAGTGAGATCTAATAGAGATGATAGTTTGATATTTTTGGTATTTTTTATTATAAGTACAGAAAGTAAAAGCAGAAAATGTAAAGTAGGTGTAGATTGATATGTTGAGAATAGACCCGGGGGCCATAGTGTTCTCTAGTAGCTTCTCTCATGATAGCGATATTCTACGGCGGGTAGACAAAATACTGTCAAGCAATTGATAGAAAAGCGAATAATTATGAGACTATCTAGGCATGATCATTATATATAGGCATCACGTCCGAGACAAGTAGACCGAAACGATTCTACATCTACTACTATTACTCCACACATCAACCGCTATCCAGCATGCATCTAGTCCATTGAGTTCATAAGAACAGAGTAACGCCTTAAGCAAGATGACATGATGTAGAGGGATAAACTCAAACTTAGTGATATAAACCCCATCTTTTTATCCTCGATGGCAACAATACAATACGTGCCTTGCTGCCCCTACTGTCACTGGGAAATGACACCGCAAGATTGAACCCAAAGCCAAGCACTTCTCCCATTGCAAGAACTATAGATCTAGTAGGCCAAACCAAACCAATAATTCGAAGAGACTTGCAAGGATATTATAATCATAGATAAAGAGTTCAGAGAAGAACCAAATATTTCTCATAGATAATCTTGATCATAAACCCACAATTCATCGGATCTCGACAAACACACCGCAAAAAGAGATTACATCGAATAGATCTCCTCGAAGACCGAGGAGAACTTCGTATTGAGATCCAAAGAGAGAGAAGAAGCCATCTAGATACTAGCTATGGACCCGAAGGTCTGTGGTAAACTACTCACAACTCATGGTGAGGCGATGATGATGATGTAGAAGCACTCCGTGGTAGATCCCCCCTCCTGCGGAGCTCCGGAACAGGCCCCAAGATGGGATCTCATGGGAACAGAAGGTTACGGCGGTGGAACTAGGGTTTTCTCTATTGTTCTGATGGTTTCAGGGTACGTAGGTATATATAGGAGGAAGGAGGGCACCGGGGGCCAAACGTGGGGCCCACGAGGCAGGGGGCACGCCCCCCACCCTCGTGGGCACCACGTAAGCCCTACTCCGTGGTTCTCAAGTCTCCCGTGCGTAATTTTCTCCAAAAATATATCTCCCGAAGGTTTCATTCCGTTTGGACTCCATTTGATATTCCTTTTCTGTAAAACCCTGAAGCAGGCAAAAAAACAGCAATCTAGACTGGGCCTTTGGGTTAGTAGGTTAGTCCCAAAAATAATATAAAAGTGTATGACAAAGACCATTAAACATCCAAAACATCATAAATAATAGTGTCGGGGGAAACTATCCTCCCACGAGCACCTATGGGACCGGAGCCCCTTCTATGTTGCGGTAAGGGAGCGGAGGGAGCACGAAGAGCAGATCAAGGGGCGCACGCGGGCAGTTTACCCAGGTTCGGGCCGCGCGGACGCGTAAAACCCTACTCCTGCCTTGGTTGTATTGAGCTCAGGAGCTTGAAGAGCTACAGTACTAGCTGCACCGAGCGAGAGAGTTGCTTAGGTTTCGAACCCTTTCTACGTTGTGCATGGGCCTCCTTTTATAGCTCAAGGGGTCACCGACAGGTGTCAACGTAGAGGAGGGTAAAAGTGTAAATTTGGTGGTAGTTGTAACAGTGCGGGAATAGTGCGTGAACAGTGGATGAACAGTGATCTTCACCTAACCTTGACAGTGGGGGACAAGGGCATTAAATGCCCGTCACTGTCGACCCCAAAAGCGTCCGTCCATGCTTCTCCGTTCGCCACGGCGGTAGCCTCGTCACCGTGACTTGCCACCGTGTGCCCCAGGCTGCACAGCCTTCTGCCACGCGTCCCTGGAAGGGCCCTAGGACGACACGTGGGCAGATGAGCTGGAGCGCGGGCACACAGCATAAGTTTCCCCGGCAAGCACCTTGCCGGGGTCTTGATCTTGCCGGGCCCGGAAGCTTGTCGCTCTCCGGGCCCTGCCGAGGCGCAGGATGCGCCGAGGCATCTATTGGGATATGTGTTCCTTGGTCCTCCTGGCAAGCTCCTCTTGCCAGGGCCTTGTGTAAAAGTGATAACCTTGAGCCTGGTACGGCCTTCCCGGCAAGCTCCACTTGCTGGGGTCTTGATCTTCTGACTTGCATACTTTGTTCTTGAATGGCTTCATAAGGACCGAAAAGGTACCCGACGAGCACGCGGTAAACCCTGCCGCGGGAAGCTGCTACTGCCCGTGCACAAGTTGGGGTACTAAGGTACCCCTATCTTAGTACAGCGACAGGAGCCCCCGGGCCTGGGCCACACACGGTGCCGAGCGCTGTTGGGCCAGGCCCAAAACAGTGCACGGGCACGCGCGGCCCACGGCAAGCCGTATCCCCTTCCGTATCTGCCGCATCCCCCCCTAACGGCACACGTCGATTGCGGCGTCGTGGGGGAGATCGTGGCTTCGTTCTTTAATGGGAAATGCGGAACGTCCCCCACTTCCCCCTTAAAAGCAGAGGAAGCAGGGGCAGTTCCTCTCCTTCGTCTTCATTGCGTCTTCATTCTCCAGAAAACTTCCGCTGCTCCTTGCCCCCGCCCCTCCTCCGCCGTCTTCCGCATCCGCGGCGCCGTCGAGCTCCTCGCTTCTTCCCTCGCCGCCTCCGCCATGGCTCCGAAGAGCGACAAGGCGAAGAGCGACAAGGCCAAGAACGATAAGGCCAAGAAGGAGAAGTCCGAGCAGGCGGCGAAGCTGGCCGCTCTGCGGAAGAGGAACGTGGTCTTCATGCCAAGGCTTGGTCCGAGGGAGCTGCGGGACAAATATTATTTGTTCTGGGCGAGGGAGACCAAAGCTCACCCCCGCACCCATGTCTTCCCCGCCATCGCCAAAGATATGTTCCCCGGCGGGTATTTCTTCTTCGCTGCCTTTTTCCACTGTGGATTGTGCCCTCCGTTCTCGGAGTTCTTTTGCGATATCATGAACACATACAACCTCCACCTCCTAGATTTCACACCCAACGCCATCCTTACAATGGCCGTTTTCGCACTGTGCGAAAACTATGTTGGGATTCATCCCAATGTAGCTCTTTTCCGCCATTTCTTTATGCCTAGAGTAGAGGCTGGCGCTCCCCTTTCCGGCGGCATCTCCTGGATCTTCCAGCTGAACAAGAAGGATTCATACCTGAAGGGAGAGCTCCGCGGCAAGTGGGAGGAGTGGCGTGCAGTGCTGGGTAGTGGAGGATAAGCCGGATCCCTTCACCGCGCCACGCACAACTGCCATAGTGCGCGGCAGAGACTGGAGCGAATTGGCCCCGGAGGACAACAAGCTCAGCATTGCCCTCATTAGGATTATTCGTCTCCGGGTAGCCAAACTAACCATCGGAGAGGTTGGGGCAGATTTCCTCCGCCGCCGCATTGCTCCTTTACAAGAAAGGAAAAGGCCTGCCTGGGAATTCGGCAACGCGGCGGATATCATGAGGCTGCGCCCTGGATTGAACTACAATTACACTGCCTTGGAGTTGAAGGGGATGGTCCGGGAGCTCTTCAAGCATGACCCGGCCCACCCGGAATGGTTCAGACCTCCCCGGGGAGTGGTGCCGCTGTGCAACAGCACTGCCCGGGATTCCTTGCGCGCGATGATGCCTGCGTGCGACTCCCACGGCGTCGACCCCACTTGGATAGAGCCTCCGCCGGATGCGGTGCTGAGCTTTTTCGACAACTTGGTCGAGACGCCCAAGAACGTCGAGGAGAACAAAGGCCTCACCCGGGCCACTACGGCAAGGGATATAGCCTACATCACTACCAGGATGGAGGAGGCCGCCGCAGCGGCAGCCGCGGGTGACTTTGGATACACCGTGGACGAGGCACAGGCCGCGGACGAGGTGAGCCAAGCAGAGGAGGCGGAAATCCTCAAGCTGATCAAGCTTCCGCCCAAAGAGTTTGCCGGGGTGCCTTCCCTGAAGTTTGCCAGGACGAGCGAGGTCGCCAGAGAGGACGAGGTCGCCGGAGGGAGCGAGGTTGCCGGAGGGAGCGGGGCCGCCGGGCATGGTGCTAGGTCCAGCGGGCCTGCCGGGGAGGAGGAGGAGGACGTCGAAGCTGACGAAGACTCTGGTGGATCTCTGGGGCTTGACGACGATGCCTCTTCGTCCTCAGAGAACTCCCCGACTCCGGCAAGTCCCAAGCAGCAAACGAAGAAGCGCCCCCGCAAGACAGCTGAGACGGCGAGGCCGCAGGCGCCCCGACAGCAGCCGGCGCGCCGTGCAACGCGCACCACCAGGACGAGCAAAGTCGTCCAGGAGGCGCCCCGCGCACCAGCGCCAAGCGGAGGGGGATCCTCCCGGAGTGGAACGGCCGCCCCTTCTGCTCCTCGGCCCTCGGCGACGACGGAGGCTGGGTCTTCGCAGCTCACAGCCCCGGAGACCGCCAATCGCCCGAGGGAGCCTTCTCCTCCCGCTCCTCGCGCGGGAGCACCTCAGGCGGATTTCGACTTCTCCGCCCTTAGCTCTGACGACGAGGAAGAGGAGTAAGTACTTGCAACTTGTAATTTCTTTGATTCTGTCTTGGTTTTCCTTGATGATTCTGATCTTGTTTTTGTTTTTCTTTCAGGACCCTGGCCGAGCGGATGGCGAAGAGGGCCAAGATCCCTGTGGTCGAGGTTGAAGATGACTCGCCTGCCGCAGCGACGGGAGACGCGCCAGCGGCAAGCTTGCCGGATCAACCTGCTGCTCCGAGGAGCAGCCCCCAGCGCAGCCCCCAGTGTAAGTCTGGTACTTGTTTTTCTGCTTGACGGGCCGTGCATGAGGTAATCATCTTCATCTGACATCTCGTTTGTCTTGTGCAGAAGTGGAGCCGCAGCCGCAGGAGCAACCGGAGGTCACCCCCGAAGAGCTGCCTGTTCCACCCTCCCCGCCAAGGGTGAACTCCCCGGCGAGGGAGAACGCTCCGCCAAGGACGGGCACCCCGCCAAGGGCGGGCACCCCGCCAAGGGCGGGCACCCCGCCAAGGGTGAGCAGCCCGACAAGGGTGAGTACCCCGCCAAGGGAGGGCGCGGGCGGCCCTCCGCCAGCAGGGGCCACCACTCCACCGCCAAGGGTGGATTCCTCGGCGAGGGAGCCTGTCGTCGAAGAAGTCCGTGAAGGTAAGTCTTGTAGCTTTTTCTCCTTGGACTTGTCTTTTTGGATATTTGCTTGACTTTTTCTTTTCTTCTTCTTCTGCTAGATCCTCCTGCCCCAGAGCGGATGGAGACGGAGGCCACCGTTGAGGAGGAGGTGCACGGCGACGGCGGCAACGCCACAGCTCCCGAGGGAGGGGCTGGAGCCGACGAGCCCGCCGTTGAAGAGACCGCCCCGCCCGCAGACGCCGCGGCCGGGGAAGGGACCGGCGGCCACACTGCTGGCCCGAACGCAGCAGGAGCGTCAAGCGCTGCACCAGCCGTCGACCCTTCCGCCTCCTCGGCTGGGCAGGGCGTCTACCTGGAAGCCCCCAACGGTGTATTCATACAAGTCCCGTGGGGGTCTTCGTCTCGAGCCCCCGTGGAGGGAGAGACTTTTGACGGAGAGGTCCTCGCCTCCGCGGGGTTGAAGGTTGTTGAAGCGCCTGGCGGCAGCGACGAGCCCGAAGAGGAGAAGCTCCTTCGCCGGCTTCTGGCTCTATACCGGGCCAGGCAGGCGAAGCTAGAGTCTCGGGAAGCTCTTGCGGCCAAGGCTGGAGTTGACTTGGAGAAGCGCGCTGCGGAGCTTCGCGCCGACAACCAAGCAGCCCTTCGCCACTTGGCTGAGGAGCGCGACGAGCTTGCCGGGGCGCAGCAAGCCTTCCTCCTGGAGAAGGCCGAGGTGGACGAGCAGCAACGGTTGGCCGCCGAGGAGCTGTCCCGGCGAGAAGGAGTGCTCAACCAGCGGAAGGTCGACCTCGATGCCCATGAGGACGACCTCACCGCCCGGGAGCAGGCCATTGGCGGAGCCCTGAAGGAAGCGAAGACCGCCGCAGCCACCGCGGAGACCGCCAAGAGGGATCTTGAGGCCAAGGTGGAGCAGCTGGAGGGGTACCTGAAGGCGAGTGCGGACAGGATCACCGCGCTCAATGTGGAGCGGGAGAAGGATGCCCACACCAACTCTGACTTGCAGGTACGTCTCTCCAAGAAGGGCGACGAGCTTACTGCCGCCATGGACACGATTGCTGACTTAGAGTTGAAGGTCTCCACTCTGACTGATTCGCTCGACGCCGCCCGGGACCGCGAGACAAAGTTGAAGGACGAGCTCCGCAAGGAGCGGAACTTGGTGGAGAGCGCCGCCGTCTCAGCGAACAACTTCAACCGGGCGGTGGACCAGTGGACTGACGATCTGGTCACCTCCGCTGCCAATATCGACAAGGAGATGGTGGCGCTGAGGGCGGAGCATCTCGCGTACTCTCCGGACGAGAACCTCCCCCACAGCGCCAAGTTGAGTCTCTTCTTCAGGGGAATAGCACCGGCACTTGCGAGGCTGCAGGAGAAGATCCCCGTGTAGCTGGCTGACGAGGCGCGTCGGCTCTGCATGGGCACCTTGGAGCGCATCTTGACGAAGATCGTCTACCGCAACCCCGGCATCAACCTTGTCAACGTCCTCCGCACCTTGCCGGACGACGCTGATCAGGAGGCATTGAAGGCACAGGTTGCCCACATCATCGCCAAGGTGAACAAGATCACAAGGCGTGAAGGCGACCGCGTAGATTAGATCTCTTTCTTTCTGTTTCCCTTGCCGCTGCAAGGCATGTTATAGACAAGAATCTATTAGTATCGCGGCAAGCTATCTTTGTAATATACAATCTTATTTTGATCAGTCAATGATGTGCTATCTCCCTTGCTTTTAGTCCTTCACTTTGTATGTTTTTTACCCTACGCTTTCAGGGGACTTGCCGGCAAGGGTCTCTTGCCGCGAGCCCTGAGTGCTGGACTCTTAGCAGCCTGCTGGCAAAAGACCTCGTCGGCAAGTAACCTCGCCGCAGCTAGTCGCAGCACACTTAGACTGCTGAGCGAACTCGAAAACGAAGTAAGGGCGCGACACTTGTCGCAGCACTTAAGCCGTTGAGCGTGCTCGAAACAGAGTAAGGGCGCGGCTAGCCACGGGTAGGTTCCTCCGCGCACAGGTTTTCCATACAAAGTGTGGTTGTTCAAGGAAGACAACTAAAATTTTAAAAATTTGAATTACTCAAACTTTGGTAACTTAGCTTTCATAAATTGCTTGTCCCCCGACAAGGCTTCTCTTTCTTGAACAGCACTTGGTTCATCCTCCACCTCCTTCCCCCCCGGCAAACTTGTGCGCGAGGAATATTCCTTCTGCTTAAGAGGAAAAGAAAAAGAGGAGGGAAAACAAGTATAGGGCCTCACGGCTTGCTAGTGCTTACCGGGGATGTGCATTGCACAAGGTGTCAGATAATGCATGCAAATAACAAAGAAAAGCATGGGAATGACAAACAGTGCGAGGCACAAAAGCTTTACTGATGCACGGGATCTGCGCCCGGCTTTGTACAAAGGTTTACATGCGACAGCGGCAAGACTTGTACAAAAGGTGGTTGCCAGAGCGGATCACGGCAACCGCGCCTTATGGGTGAGACTTTCGAAGATGCTCTATGTTCCAGGAATTGCTCACCGGTAAGCCCTCTTCGGTCTCAAGGCGGACAGCTCCGGGCCTTGTGACTTGTCTCACCCGATAAGGGCCTTCCCACTTCGGCGTCAACTTGTTGGAATTCTTGGCGGACTGAACACGCTGAAGAACAAGGTCGCCTTCCTCGAGACTCCTGGCCTTGACCTTGCGGCTATGATAGCGGCGCAAGGCTTGCTGGTATCGAGCAGCTTGTACAGCAGCCTGGAGACGTTCTTCCTCAAGGAGCAATGCATCATCTTGTCGCAGTTGCTCTTGCTCGAGCTCATCATAAGCGAGCACTCGAGGAGATCCGTATACGAGTTCCGTGGGGAGAACTGCCTCTGCTCCATAGACAAGAACAAAGGGTGTCTGTCCGGTGGCTCGACTTGGTGTCGTCCTGATTGACCAAAGAGCCGCCGGCAACTCCTCTATCCAGTTTTTTCTGCACTTGCGCAGCCTGTTGAAGGTTCTTGTCTTGAGCCCGCGCAGCACTTCAGCATTGGCCCTCTCCGCTTGGCCATTGCTCCTCGGGTGAGCAACAGAAGCGAAGCAGACCTTGGCGCCAAGGTCTTGGACGTATTGCATGAAGGTGCGACTTGTAAACTGTGTGCCGTTGTCGGTGATGATCCTGTTAGGGATTCCGAAACGGCAAACAATTGACCTGAAGAACCTGACTGCTGACTGTGCTGTCACCTTTCTCACTGGTTCCACTTCTGGCCACTTTGTGAACTTGTCGATTGCAACGTACAAGTACTCAAAGCCCCCGACAGCGCGGGGAAAGGGGCCGAGGATGTCGAGCCCCCAGACCGAGAAGGGCCAGGACAAAGGGATTGTCTGGAGAGCTTGAGCTGGCTGGTGAATTTGCTTGGCATGGAACTGGCACGCTTCACACTTGGTTACTTGTGCAGTTGCATCTTGGAGGGCTTCTTGCCAGAAGAACCCTTGCCGGAACGCCTTCCCGGCAAGTGCCCTTGCGCCAATGTGGTGGCCACATATGCCTCCATGTATCTCTGCCAACAGCTTCTGTCCATCTTCTCTGGAAATGCACTTCAACCTGACACCATTGAGTCTTCTTCTGTACAGTTCATTGTCGACGAACTGGTACATACTTGACTGCCTGGTTATTTTCTCTATCTCTTCTGGTTCGTCGGGAAGTTCTCCAGTTTGCAGAAAACGGACGATCTGTTGTGCCCATGCTGGGGCCCGAGGCTCGACGGAGAGGACTAAAGGCATGAGGGCTGTTGCGGGGACCTCAGCTTCTACGGCAAGAACTTGCGGTTCTACCGGAGCTGATGATCCCCCGGCAAGCCTGCCGGGGCAGGGCTTGTCGGGAACGCCTGCTTCAACTGTACAGATCCTTGGACCTGCAGGAGCAAACTGTTCCTCAGCATCTTGGCCGTTGATCTTGGGGACCTTGGCGGCGGCTTCGGGAAGATCCGCCGGCAAGTAGTCGCCGGAGACCAACTTTCTCTTCTTGTTCTGCCCAACTGATGGTGTAACGGATGGCTGAGTCAGCTTGAGCAGGAAGGTCCCTGGTTCCACAGGTAACTTCATTGCAGCACACTTTGAGAGTCCATCTGCGATATCATTCTGAGCTCTTGGGACGTGCTCCATTTGCAGACCCTCAAAATGTTCTTCAAGCTTCCTCACTTCATCAACATAAGCTTCCATCAAAGGGCTCTGGTAACTCTTATTCACTTGTCGGACCACCAACTGTGAATCTCCCCGCACAATCAACTTCTTGATCCCAAGCTCGGCCGCAATTTCGAGGCCGGCAAGCAAACCTTCATACTCAGCAGTATTGTTTGTCGCTTGCTCCTTGGGAAAGTGCATCTGGACAACATACTTGAGGTGCTCTCCGGTGGGCGCTATGAGTACCACGCCAGCACCGGCGCCTTGCAGCGAGAAGGCACCATCAAAGTACATTACCCATTCGCTGCCCGTTTCTTGTACGGGGGCACTTGTCTCTTGGACTTCTTCGTCTGGTGTTGGGGTCCATTCTGCTATAAATTCTGCCAAAGCTCTGCTCTGTATAGTTGAAGTACTCTCAAACTTGAGGCCAAAGCTTGACAGCTCTAGTGCCCACTCGACGATCCTACATGTTGCCTCTGGATTTTGCAATATCCTCTTCAACGGAAAGCGAGTGACCACTGTTATCTCGTGTGCTTGGAAGTAATGGCGCAGCTTTCTCGAGGCCATGAGGAGGCCGAATAGCAACTTCTGCACCCCAGAGTATCTTGATCTAGCTCCCTGCAAGAGGGAACTTACAAAATACACTGGGCGCTGCACCATTTTCCTTCGCACTTCTCCTTGTTCCTGCGCAGACTTGTCCTTGTCGGGGCCAGAGCTTGTCGGAGCAGCCCCCTGCTTGTCGCTGGATTCGCTCGCCGGGGCCATGGGCTCTTCCTCTGCCTCCCTTTCCGCTACCAACGCAGCACTAACCACTTGATTGGTTGTTGCTAGGTATAGCAGCAACTTCTCTTGTGGCCTAGGTGCGACAAGTATTGGAGTGGAGGACAGGTATCCTTTCAAATCCTGCAGCGCTGCCTCCGCTTCCGGAGTCCATTTCATAGGACCTGCCTTCTTCAAAATTTTAAAGAAAGGCAGGGCGCGTTCTGCAGACTTTGAAATGAACCTGCTGAGGGCAGCCACACAACCAGCAAGTCTCCTTACGTCCTTGACGCGCTTCGGGGCTTCAATCTGCTCGATGGCTTTTATCTTGTCGGGATTGGCTTCAATCCCCCTCTGGGACACAAAGAACCCGAGAAGCTTGCCGGAGGGGACTCCGAAGACGCACTTCTCGGGGTTCAACTTGAGCTGGATCTTGCGCAGATTCTCAAAAGTCTCTTCCAGATCTTGTATCGGGGTATCTTTGCTCTTGCTCTTGACCACTATATCATCCATGTATGCTTCCACATTTCTGTGTATCTGTGGCTCAAAAGCAGTGTGCACCACCCTTGCAAATGTTGAGCCCGCATTCTTCAATCCAAAGGGCATGCGTATGAAGCAATATGTGCCACATGGAGTAATAAATGCGGTCTTCTCTTCATCTTCCTTGGCCATGAATATCTGGTGGTAACCTGAGTATGCATCAAGGAAGGAAAGCAGCTCACATCCAGCGGTGGAGTCAACAATCTGGTCAATACGCGGCAAGGGAAATGGATCCTTGGGACATGCTTTATTCACATCAGTGAAGTCTATACAGAGTCTCCACTTCCCATTGGCCTTGCGTACGACAACAGGATTTGCTAACCACGTGGGATGGATCACGCCTCTAACCAAGCCTGCTGCTTCTAGCTTCTTTATCTCTTCGGCGATGAATTCTTGGCGCTCCACGGCTTGCTTCCTGACCTTTTGCTTGACGGGCCGCGCATGAGGACAAACAGCAAGCTTGTGCTCAATTACCTTCCTGGGAACGCCGGGGATGTCAGATGGTTGCCACGCAAACACATCGACATTCGCCCGCAGGAAGGCAACGAGCGCGCTTTCCTATTTGTTGTCGAGCGTAGCACTGATGGTGAAGGTACCACCAGTGCCGTCCTCCTTGGCGGACACCTTCTTGGTTGCCGGTGGAGCTGCCATCCCTTTCTTGCACTTGCCGGTGGAGCTCGATGGTGCGTCCTCGACGGCAGCGCAGCACCCCGAAGAGGTGCGTTTGCCGGAGTGGGCCCCAGAGCTCTTGCCGGACTTGGTCTTGGTCTTCCCCCCGGGAGCTTCAACGGCAAGTGTGTTGCTTTCTGCTGCGGCTGCTGCATCCCGGTAGATCTTGTCGGCGCAGATAAGCGCGTCCTTCTTGTCGCCAGGGACAGAGATGACGCTTATCGGCCCCGGCATCTTGAGTACGTTGTAGGCATAGTGGGAAGCTGCCATGAACTTGGCGAGAGCAGGACGTCCAAGTATCACATTGTATGGCAATGGGATATCGGCCACGTCGAAGGTTATCCTCTCCGTCCTGAAGTTGAGTTCCCCGCCAAAGGTCACTGGCAGAGTTATCTTCCCCTTCGGCTTGCTCCTTCCCGGGTTTATTCCTTGGAACGACCCGGTTTCTTCGAGCTCGCCGTCTGGGATCTGGAGTTTCTTGATCACAGCTAAGGAGATCAAGTTCAGGCCGGCCCCGCCGTCAACCAACATTTTGGTGACCTTGAGGTTGCGGATAGTTGGTGAAACCAACATCGGCAAGCACCCGACCGTCGTTGTGCGGTCAGGGTGATCCTCAAGGTCAAAAATGATGGGCGTGCTGGACCACTTCAGGAGCCTGCATGACTCGACGGGCGGCTCAGCTGCGTTCACTTCCCGCACCCACTGCTTGAGTTGGCGGTGGGAAGTGTGCAGAGAGGCGCCTCCGTCGACACACAAAACTTCTGTGGCCTTCTGGAACTCCTGCTCGCTGTTATCACCTTCTTCCATGTCGTCGTCATCGTCTTCTTCCTCATCCTTGTCGCGGCCCCGGGGAGGTCGATCACCTTGCCGCTGCTTGGCCTTGCCGCGCATCCTCCCCGGCCATTGAACGGCCGCTTCTTGCTTGGCTCTCCTCCGCCACCTTGGGCCTTCTCCTTGTCGCGACGCTCGTATTCAGCCTTCTGCTGTTCTACGAGGTACTCGACTCGCTTGCAGTACTGAAGGTCGTGGCCCTTGGTGCGGTGGATCTTGCAATATTGCTTGTCGGAGCCGTCCTGCTTGTCGGCTGCCGCTACAGGGGCAGGCTCCTTGCCGGAACCGCCAGCCTGTGCCTTCTTGGCGGGAGCCTCCTTGCCGGACTGCTCGACGACTAGCACCTCCTTGCTCTTCTTTCTTCTGTTGTTCCGCCGCCGGCTCTTCTTTGCCGGGGCGGCGTCCTCACTGTCGCTTCCTCCTGCGCCAGTATCCTCTCCGGGGAGTCTCCTCCCCTCTTCGGCGCGCGCGCACTTGTCAGCCAGAGCGTAGAGCTCGCTGACATCCCAAATCTTGGTCATGGCCATCTCTTCCCTCATGCGGCGGTTACGCACGTTCTGGTGGAACGCGCTGATAACCGCGGCAGGGTGGACGTCGGGAATGTTGTGTTGCACGCGGCTGAACCTCTGGATGTACTTGCGCAGGGATTCTCCCTCCTTCTGGACCAAGATGTGGAGATCGCTCTCCTGGCCGTGGGGTTTGTGGCCGCCCATGAAGGCGCCAACAAACTGGTGGCACAGATCTGCCCACGAAGAAATGGAGCCCTCCGGCAAGTGCATAAGCCAAGAGCGGACGTTTGGCTTAAGCACCAACGGGAAGTAGTTAGCCAGTATCTTCTCGTCGCGTCCCCCGGCAGCCTGCACCGCGATGGTGTAGATGCTGAGGAACTCCGAGGGGTGCGTCTTACCGTCGTACTTCTCGGGTACGTCGGGCTTGAAGTTTTTCATGCTGGGCCACTAGACGCGCCGCAGCTCACGGGTGAACGCAGGGCAGCCTGCCGCGTACGGCAAGTCGCCTGGCTCACCGGGCGTGTACGTGTCGACAGCGGTCCCAGCGCGCTGATCCGATTGTCGCCGGGCTTCTCGTCGGCGCTCGATGCGCGTCCGAGCATCTTCTTGTCGCCGATCGTCGAGGACTTGGCGCTGGTCCCGACGAGCCCGCGGGTCCGACGACGCCGTGGAGTCGTCGTCGACGTTGATCCGGCGGGGTGGCGTCTTCTGCTTCCGCGGCGGGGAGTGCACGGTGGTTGCACCCCCGGCGGTCTTGTCGCCATCGGCCTTCGTCTGGTCGACTTGCCGTGGCCGCGACGTCGCAGGCTGCTGCGGCGTGTCGTTGTTGGCGAAGGCGATGAGGCTTTGAATCGTCGCCCTCCAGTCTTCGGCTTTATCTGCCGTTGGAGGGAAATCGAGGAGCAGTTGTGCTCTTGCTAGAGCTTCTGCTGGAGAGGAGGGGAGCGGCGGCGAGCGGTGCGAGGAGCGAGATATGCTCGGACTTCTAACAGGGTTAGAAGGAGCAGTTTCTCGCCCCGGCGACCGCGCCTTGCTCGTGCCAGGACGATGGCCTTGAGCATCCCGCGATCCTCCGGTTTGTCCTCGCCCCAGCAAGCGTATGGTACCTCCTGTACCACGCCGCTGCGGGTCTTGTACGTCCCGAGAGAGACGTGGCGCGTCTACGGACACCGAGGCTTTGGAATTCGCCCGGTCGTCCGTCTTGTCCTTGGACTTGGTGGCGCCGTGAGTTTCCTCGCCGGCGACCACCCTTCCGCCGGCGTCTCCTCCACCAACCGTTGGTTCTGGTGGCGGTGGGATCGACGCAGACGGGCCTGCGACCTCCGAAGCCTTCTTCTTCGGGGCCATGTTGTTGCAGCTGGTGAAGTTGATGAAGCTGGAGAGGTTGATGAAGAATGCGCCCGCGTGAGCGCCGGATCAGATTCGCACAACCTCGACGCCCCCTACCTGGCGCGCCAAAGATGTCGGGGGAAACTATCCTCCCACGAGCA
Organism: Secale cereale; assembly: GCA_902687465.1. NCBI lineage: Eukaryota > Viridiplantae > Streptophyta > Magnoliopsida > Poales > Poaceae > Secale > Secale cereale. The sequence continues at coordinate 540,137,832 of LR738712.1, read as the reverse complement.
CCTATGGGACCGGAGCCCCTTCTATGTTGCGGTAAGGGAGCGGAGGGAGCACAAAGAGCAGATCGAGGGGCGCACGCGGGCAGTTTACCCAGGTTCGGGCCGCGCGGACGCGTAAAACCCTACTCCTGCCTTGGTTGTATTGAGCTCGGGAGCTTGAAGAGCTACAGTACTAGCTGCACCGAGCGAGAGAGTTGCTTAGGTTTCGAACCCTTTCTACGTTGTGCATGGGCCTCCTTTTATAGCTCAAGGGGTCACCGACAGGTGTCAACATAGAGGAGGGTAAAAGTGTAAATTTGGTGGTAGTTGTAACAGTGCAGGAATAGTGCGTGAACAGTGGATGAACAGTGATCTTCACCTAACCTTGACAGTGGGGGACAAGGGCATTAAATGCCCGTCACTGTCGACCCCAAAAGCGTCCGTCCATGCTTCTCCGTTCGCCACGGCGGTAGCCTCGTCACCGTGACTTGCCACCGTGTGCCCCAGGCTGCACAGCCTTCTGCCACGCGTCCCTGGAAGGGCCCTAGGACGACGCGTGGGCAGATGAGCTGGAGCGCGGGCACACAAAATAAGTTTCCCCGGCAAGCACCTTGCCGGGGTCTTGATCTTGCCGGGCCCGGAAGCTTGTCGCTCTCCGGGCCCTGCCGGGGCGTAGGATGCGCCGAGGCATCTCTTGGGATATGTGTTCCTTGGTCCTCCTGGCAAGATGTGAAAGTGATAACCTTGAGCCCGGTACGGCCTTCCCGGCAAGCTCCACTTGCCGGGGTCTTGATCTTCTGACTTGCATACTTTGTTCTTGAATGGCTTCATAAGGACCAAAAAGGTACCCGGCGAGCACGCAGTAAACCCTGCCGCGGGAAGCTGCTACTGCCCGTGCACAAGTTGGGGTACTAAGGTACCCCTATCTTAGTACACCGACAAATAGCATGGAACAATAAAAAATTATAGATACGTTGGAGACGTATCAAGCATCCCCAAGCTTAATTCTTGCTCGTCCTCGAGTAGGTAAATGATAAAACCAGAATTTTCGATGTGGAATGCTAACCAACATAGCTTTTCAATGTAATTCTCTTAATTGTGGCATGAATATTCAGATCTGAAAGATTCAAGATAAAAGTCTATATTGACATAAGAAATAATAATACTTCAAGTATACTAACAAAGCAATCATGTCTTCTCAAAATACTATGGCTAAAGAAAGTTATCCCTACAAAATCATATAGTCTGGCTATGCTCTCTCGTCATCACACAAAATATTCATATCATGCACAACACTGATTTCAGCCAAGCACTTGTTTTCATACTCTATTCTTTCAAACCTTTCAACTTTCACGCAATACATGAGCGTGAGCCATGGACATAGCACTATGGGTGGTATAGATAGGCGGTTGTGGAGAAGACAAAAGGAGGAAGATAGCCTCACATCGACTAGGCGTATCAACGGGCTATGGAGATGCCCATCAATAGATATCAATGTGAGTGAGTAGGGATTGCCATGCAATGGATGCACTAGAGCTAAATATGTATGAAAGCTCAACAAAAGAAACTAGTGGGTGTGTATCCAACTTGCTTGCTCATGAAGACCTAGGGCATTTCAGGAAGCCCATTGTTGGAATATACAAGCCAAGTTCTATAATGAAAATCCCCACTAGTATATGAAAGTGACTAAACATGAGACTCTCTATCATGAAGAACATGGTGCTACTTTGAAGCACAAGTGTGGAAAAGATAGTAGCAATTGTCCCTTTTTTTTCCTTTTTTTGGCCTTTCTTTTTTTCTTTGGCCTTTTTTGGAGGGGCTTTATTGATTTAGCCTTTCCTCACATGGGATAATGCTCTAATAATGATGATTATCACACTTTCATTGAATTACAACTCGATGCTAGAACAAAGTATGACTCTATATGAATGCCTCCGGCGGTGTACCGGGATGTGCAATGAATCAAGAGTGACATGTATGAAAAATTATGCATGGTGGCTTTGCCACAAATACGATGTCAACTACATGATCTTGCATGGCAATATGACAATATAAAGCGTGTCATATGAACGGAGTGGTGGAAAGTTGCTTGGCAATATATCTCGGAATGGCTATGGAAATGGTGGATGTTTTGAGGAATATATATGGTGGCTGTTTTGAGGAAGGATATATAGTGGGTTTATGGTACCGGCGAAAGTTGCGCGATACAAGAGAGGCTAGCAATGGTGGAAGGGTGAGAGTGCGTATAATCCATGGACTCAACATTAGTCATAAGAACTCATATACTTATTGCAAACAATTATGAGTCATCAATACAAAGCAATCAACGCATGCTCCTAGGGGGAGGTTGGTAGGACTTAACCATCGCGCGCCCCCGACTTCCACACAAAGGTTGACACTTTACAAATACCTAATGCTCTAACTTCGTCACATAGCGGTTCACCATACGTGCATGCTACGGGAATCACTAACCTTAACACAAGTATTTCTCAATTTCATAATAACTCCATTAGCATGACTCTAATATCACTATCGTCATATCTCAAAACAATTATCAAGCATCCAACTTCTCATCGTATTCAATGCACTTAGTGTGAAAGTTTTTACTACATTGATATTGGATGCCTATCATGTGAAGACTAGTTTTATAGCCTAAACACATTACCATGCTGTTTTAATAGACTCTCAAAAGGATATAATTGAAGCATGAGAGTTCAATAATTTCTTCAAAATATTATCACCATCGTGCTCTAAAAGATATAAGTGAAGCACTAGAGCAAAAACTATTCAACTCAAAAGATATAAGTGAAGCGCATAGAGTGTTCTATCAATTCCTAGGCCATATTTAACTCTCTCAAATAGGTGTTTCCAGCAAGGATAATTGTGTCAAACTTACAAGCAAAGACTCAAATTATACAAGACGCTCCAAGTAAAACGCATATCATGTGGTGAATAAAAATATAGCTCCGAGTATGGTTACCGATGGATGAAGACGAAAGAGGGGATGCCTTCCCGGGGCATCCCCAAGCTTAGGCTTTTGGTCGTCCTTGAATTTTACCTTGGGGTCCCATGGGCATCCCCAAGCTTAGGCTCTTGCCACTCTTTGTTCCATAGTCCATCAAAGCAATACTCAAAACTTGAAAACTTCACAACACAAAACTTAGACAAAAATCTCGTGAGCTCCGTTAGTATAAGAAAACAAACCACTACTCAAAGGTACTGCAATGAACTCATTCTTTGTTTATATTGGTGTTAAACCTACTGTATTACAACCTCTCTATGGTTCATACTTCCCAATACTACTCATAGATGCATTGAAATAAGCAAACAACACACGAAAAACAGAATCTGTCAAAAACAGGACAGTCTGTAGTAATCTGCAGGTCTCGCATACTTCTGTAACTCCAAAAAATTCAAACTGAATTGGTAAACGTGAGGAATTTGTCTATTAATCATCTGCAAAAAGAATCAACTAAATAGCATGCTCCAGTGAAATCTGGTGACCATTCTAGCGAGCGCTAACGATTCTGTTTTTCACAGCAAGATCACATAAACTTCACACAAGTCTTCCCAAAGGTTCTACTTGGCACAAACACTAAACAAAACACAAAACCACATCTAAACAGAAGCTAGATGCAATATTTATTCCTAAACAGAATCAAAAACAAAAAATATAAAATTGGGTTGCCTCCCAACAAGCGCTATCATTTTACGCCCCTAGCTAGGCACGATACATGGATAGATCTAGGGAATGCCATAATGATACGATATGTCATGAAAGCTCATCTCATATTCCCTACGTTCAGCAGCAAGTTTCCTTTGTGGCAAGCAAAAGTAATCAAAAGGGCTAAATTTAATGGGACAAAAGTCCCCCACATCAATCTCAGGAGGAATAGGTTCCTCTTTTCGCCCTTTGTAGTGAACAACCAATTCATCAATATAAGTGTTCTTTTGGCAGAAGGTCATAAGTCTTCGCTCAAGGGAGAAGCCTAACCCATTGTTTTGAATAGCAAAATCATCATTCATCTCAGAAATTCTATCAACCAAGACATTGGTAAGAACCTTTTTTCTAAGGTTTTCATTAAAAGAAACATGATTAGGAGATCGCAACCGCATTATGTCTTCTTGATTAAATAAGATAGCCTCTATGGGAGGTCGACCGACATCTACCCCGTAATGAGCAAAGATTTCTTTGGCCTCTTTCATTATAAATCTAAATTCATGAGCCAAAAAGATAGTAGCTGCACGCTTAACAGAAGAATGCTCAATATTGGAAAACTCCAAAAAGATTCTCTTAATACAGGGATGCATATGGATAAATTGTCTTTCAATTTCAACTATAGGCATAGATACAGCATCCGCAAGGGTACTAGTTCTGTGAAGAACAGGGCCACCCATATTGGGCAAAGCACTGGCACAAGTAAAGAAGTCTTTAAGAACTCCTTTTCCAATGATATTACCACTACCAACCCGGAACTTCTTAATATGTAAAGTGGTAGTTTCATCCGGGGGGGTCAACATAGACGTTGCCCTCGACATTACTACCCTTCTCGATAAAATCACCCCCCATCTCAGACATGAGGGCAAGTGAACGATAAACACACGGCAGAAGAAAAGCAAATAAAACGGCAAGGGTGAAGTGGGGGAGAGGAAAACGAGAGGCAAATAAATGTAATGCGAAGGATAAGGGTTTGTGATAGGTACTTGGTATATGACTTTTGCGTAGCCTCCCCGGCAACGGTGCCAGAAATTCTTCTTGCTACTTCTCGAGCTTGCGGTGTATTCCCTCGAAGAGGAAAGGGTGATGCAGCACAGTAGCGTAAGTATTTCCCTCGGTTTTTAGAACCAAGGTATCTATCCAGTAGGAGTCCACGCGCGAGTCCCTTGCACATGTACGAACAAATAAGAACTCCGCAGCCAACGCGATAAGGGGTTGTCAATCCCTTTACGGTCACTTACGAACGTGAGATCTGATAGAGATGATAGTTTGATATTTTTGGTATTTTTATTATAAGTACAGAAAGTAAAAGCGGAAAAAGTAAAGTAGGTGTAGATTGATATGTTGAGAATAGACCCGGGGGGCATAGTGTTCTCTAGTGGCTTCTCTCATGATAGCGATATTCTGCGGCGGGTAAACAAATTATTGTCGAGCAATTGATAGAAAAGCGAATAATTATGAGACTATCTAGGCATGATCATTATATATAGGCATCACGTCCAAAACAAGTAGACCGAAACGATTCTGCATCAACTACTATTACTCCACACATCGACCGCTATCCAGCATGCATCTAGTGTATTGAGTTCATAAGAACAGAGTAACGCCTTAAGCAAGATGACATGATGTAGAGGGATAAACTCAAACTTAGTGATATAAACCCCATCTTTTTATCATCGATGGCAACAATACAATACGTGCCTTGCCGCCCCTACTGTCACTGGGAAAGGACACCGCAAGATTGAACCCAAAGCCAAGCACTTCTCCCATTGCAAGAACTATAGATCTAGTAGGCCAAACCAAACCAATAATTCGAAGAGACTTGCAAGGATATTATAATCATACATAAAGAGTTCACAGAAGAACCAAATATTTCTCATAGATAATCTTGATCATAAACCCACAATTCATCGGATCTCGACAAACACACCGCAAAAAGAGATTACATCGAATAGATCTCCTCGAAGACCGAGGAGAACTTTGTATTGAGATCCAAAGAGAGAGAAGAAGCCATCTAGATACTAGCTATGGACCTGAAGGTATGTGGTAAACTACTCTCAACTCATGGTGAGACAATGATGATGATGTGGAAGCACTCCGTGGTAGATCCCCCCTCCGGCGGAGCTCCGGAACAGGCCCTAAGATGGGATCTCACGGGAACAGAAGGTTACGGCAGTGGAACTAGGGTTTTCTCTGTTGTTCTGATGGTTTCGGGGTACGTAGGTATATATAGGAGGAAGGAGGGCACCGGGGGCCAAACATGGGGCCCACGAGGCAGGGGGCGCGCCCTATAGGGGGGGCGCGCCCCCCACCCTCGTGGGCACCATGTAAGCCCTACTCTGTGGTTCTCAAGTCTCCTGTGCGTGATTTTCTCCAAAAATATCTCTCTCGAAGGTTTCATTCTGTTTGAAATCCATTTGATACTCCTTTTCTGTAAAACCCTGAAACAGGCAAAAAACTGCAATCTGGACTGGGCCTTTGGGTTAGTAGGTTAGTCCCAAAAATAATATAAAAGTGTATGACAAAGCCCATTAAACATCCAAAACATCATAAATAATAGCATGGAAGAATCAAAAATTATAGATACGTTGGAGACGTATCAATGCACAATCTCGGTTTCAGCCAAGCAATTGTTTCATACTTTATTTTTTCAAAAAAATTAACTTTCACGCAATACATGAGCGTGAGCCATGGATATAGCACTATAGATGGAATAGAGTGGTGGTTGTGGAGAAGACGAAAAGAGGAAGATGGTATCACATCAACTAGACGTATCAATGGGCTATAGAGATGCCCATCAATATATATCAATGTGAGTGAGTAGGGATTGCCATGCAACGGATCCATGATGACCCACAAGTGTAGGGGACCTACCATAGTCCTTTCGATAAGTAAGAGTGTCAAACCCAACGAGGAGCAGAAGGAAATGATAGGCAATTTTCAGTAAGGTATTTTCTGCAAGCACTGAAATTATAGGTATCAGATAGTTTTGTGATAAGGTAATTGGTAGCAAGTGACTAGTAGTAAAAGTAAATAAGGTGCAGCAAGATGGCCCAATCCTTTTTGTAGCAAAGGACAAGCCTGGACAAACTCTTATATGAAGGAAAGCACTCCCGAGGACACATGGGAATTATCGTCAAGCTAGTTTTCATCACGATCATCTGATTCGCGTTCGACACTTTGATAATTTGGTATGTGGGTGGACCGGTGCTTGGGTGTTGTCCTTACTTGGACAAGCCTCCCACTTATTATTAACCTCTATTGCAAGCATCCACAACTACAAAAGAAGTATTAACGTACACCTAACCATAGCATGAAACAAGTGGATCCAAATCAGCCCCTTACGAAGCAAAGCATAAACTAGGGTTCAAGCTTTTGTCACTCTAGCAACCCATCATCTACTTATTACTTCCCAATGCCTTCCTCTAGGCCCAAATAATGGTGAAGTGTCATGTAGTCAACGTTCACATTACACCACTAGAGGAGAGACAACATACATCTCATCAAAATATCGAACAAATACCAAATTCACATGACTACTTATAACAAGACTTCTCCCATGTCCTCAGGAACAAAAGTAACTACTCACGAGACATAATATTGTTCATGATCAGAGGGGTATTAATATGTATAATGGTTTTGAACATATGATCTTCCAGCAAGTAAACCAACTAGCATCAACTACAAGGAGTAATCAACACTACTAGCATCCCACAGGTACCAATCTGAGGTTTGGTTACAAAGATTGGATACAAGAGATGAACTAGGGTTTGAGAGGAGATGGTGCTGGTGAAGATGTTGATGAAGATAGCCCTCCCCAAGATGGGAGAGTTGTTGGTGATGATGGTGGTGACGATTTCCCCCTCCCAGAGGGAAGTATCCCCGGCAGAACAGCTCTGTCAGAGCCCTAGATTGGTTTCCGCCAAGGTTCCGCCTCAAGACGGCGGCGTCTGGTCCCGAAAGCCTCCTTATGATTTTTTCCAGGTCAAAACACCTCATATAGGAGAAGATGGGCATCGGGGGGCCATCGGGGGGGCACGAGGTAGGGGGCGTGCCCACAGAGGGGGGGCCCACCCTCGTGGACAGGTGGTGGCTCCCGTGGTGATCTTCTTTCGCTAGATATTTTTTATATTTTCTGAAACGGTGTCCTGTGAAGTTTCAGAGCTTTTTGAGTTGTGCAGAATAGGTTTCCAGAATTTGCTTTTTTTCAGCCCAGAATTCCAGCTGCCGGCATTCTCCCTCTTCATGTAAACCTTGTAAAATAACAGAGAAAAGGCATAAGTGTTGTGACATAACGTGTAATAACAGCCCATAATGCAATAAATATCAACATAAAAGCATGATGCAAAATGGACGTATCAACTCCCCCAAGCTTAGACCTCGCTTGTCCTCAAGCGGAAGCCGATATCGAAAAATATGTCCATGTGTTTAGAGATAGAAGTGTCGATAAAAATAAAATACGGACATGAGGGCATCATGATCATTCTCATAGCAGCAACATATATATATTTTTCATATGATTCTTATGATAAAGTAACAACTCATTCACAATATCAAGCATGAATCATAAACTTCATTGGAAACCAACAAACTATAATCTCGGTCATTGAAGCAATTGTAGTTTATCGTAATATTGGAAAGAGTGAATATAAGAGCTTTTCAGCAAGCCTACATACTCAACTATCATATAATCTTTCACAATTGCTCACACTCACGCAATACTTATGGTTATGGAGTCTTAATCGGACACAGAGAAAGATAGGGGCTTATGGTGTTGCCGCCCAACATTTTACCTCAAGGGTAATGTCAGCAGTAATAGACCATGAAAACTTACATCCAAGTGGGTATATATGTGAGGATCTTTCCAACACAATGTGCTTGCCAAAGGATAAAATGTAAAAAGGAAATGTGATTTTCACCTTGACTCTAATAAGGCAAGAATAATAGATAGGCCCTTCGCAGAGGGAAGCAGAGGTTGTCATGTGCTTTTATGGTTGGATGCACAAAGTTTTAGCGCAAAATAACGTCACTTTATATTGCCACTTGTGATAAGGACCTTTATTATGCAGTCTGTCGCTTTTATTACTTCCATATCACAAGATCATATAAAGCTTATTTCCTCCACACTAATAAATCATACATATTTTATCGAGTTTGCAACATGACAACTTACTTGGAAGGATCTTACTCAATCCATAGGTAGGTATGGTGGACTCTCGTGGCAAAACTGGGTTTAAGGATGTATGGAAGCACAAGTAGTATATCTACTTGGTGCGAGGAGTTTTGGATAGCATGAGGGGGAAAGGCAAGCTCAACATGTTGGATGATCCCTAACAATATACTTTATTTCAGATATAAGAAAACATAGCCATTATGTTGTCTTCCTTGTCCAACATCAACTCTTTAGCATGTCATATTTTAATGAGTGCTCACAATCATAAAACATGTCCAAGATAGTATATTTGTATGTGAAACCTCTCTTTATTTATTACTTCCTATTAATTGAAACGATGACCAAAACTATGTTTGTCAACTCCCAACAACTTTTATTCGTCATACTCTTTATATGTGAAGTCATTACTTCCCACAAGATCAATATGATCTCTTGATATATATTTTTGTTTATTTTCTTTTATTCTATCATGACCAAAGTGAGGAAATCAAGCCCTTGACTCAACACTAATCTTTATTATATAGCTCACGGACTCGATTACAAAGGGTAAAGATCATAAAGCAAAAGCTCACAACTAAATCATGCTAACTTTATTCTACTAGATCAAGATACTACCAAAAGGATCGAACTAGGAAAAACGATAAAGATAGGAGTGATGGTGATACGATACCGGGGTCACTCCCCCAACCTTGGCAGTTGATGATACGTCTCCAACATATCTATAATTTTTTATTGTTCCATGATATTATTTATGAAGTCTTGGATGTTTAATGGGCTTTATCATTCACTTTTATATCATTTTTGGGACTAACCTACTAACCCAAAGGCTTAGTCCAGATTGCTGCTTTTTGCCTGTTTCAGGGTTTTGCAGAAAAAGAATATCAAACGGAGTCCAAACGGAATGAAACCTTCGGGAGAGATATTTTTGAAGAAAATCACGCGCGGGGAGCTTGAGAACCACGTCAGGGGATCAAGAGGTGGCCCACGAGGGTGGGGGGGCGCCCCCCTGCCTCATGCCCCCCTCGAGCGTCCCCCGGTGCCCTCCTTCTTCCTATATAAGTCTACGTACCCCAAAACCTCCGTGAACAAAGAAGAAAAAACCTAATTCCACCGTCGTACCTTCTGTTCCCGTGAAGATCCCATCTTGGAGCCTGTTCCGGAGCTCCAAGAGTTGTGAGTAGTGCTTGGCGTTCTTCATCATCATCATCATCATCATCATCATCATCATCATCATCATCATCATCATCATCACCATCATCGCCCTCACCATGAGTTGTGAGTAGTTCACCACAGACCTTCAGGGTCCATAGCTAGTATCTAGATGGCTTCTTCTCTTTCTCTGGATCTCAATACACAGTTCTCCTCGGTCTTCAAGGAGATCTATTCGATGTAATCTCTTTTTGCGGTGTGTTTGTTGAGATTCGATGAATTGTGAGTTTATGATCAAGGTTATCTATGAAAGATATTTGGTTCTTCTCTGAACTTTTTATGTGTGCTCATAATATCCTTGCAAGTCTCTTCAAATTATTGGTTTGGTTTGGCCTGCTAGATCTATAGTTCTTGCAATGGGAGAAGTGCTTGGCGTTGGGTTCAATCTTGCGGTGTCCTTTCCCAGTGATAGTAGGGGCAGCAAGGCATGTATTGTATTGTTGCCATCGAGGATAAAAAGATGGGGTTTATATCACTAAGTTTGAGTTTATCCCTCTACATCATGTCATCTTGCTTAAGACGTTACTCTGTTCTTATGAACTCAATACACTAGATGCATGCTGGATAGCGGTCGATGTGTGGAGTAATAGTAGTATATGGAGAATCGTTTTGGTCTACTTGTCTCGGATGTGATGCCTATATACAATGATCATGCCTAGATAGTCTCATAACTATTCGCTTTTCTATCAATTGCTCAATAGTAATTTGTTTACCCGCCGTAGAATATCGCTATCATGAGAGAAGCCACTAGAGAAAACTATGGCCCCCGGGTCTATTCTCAACATATCAATCTTCATCTACTTTACTTTTATTGCTTTTATTTGCTATTCTTATAAACTAAAAATACCAAAAAAATAAACTATCATCTCTATCAGATCTCACTTTCGTAAGTGACTGTAAAGGGATTGACAACCCCTTATCACGTTGGTTGCGAAGTACTTATTTGTTTGTGCAGGTGTGAGGGACTCGTGCGTGGTCTCCTACTGGATTGATACCTTGGTTCTCAAAAACTAAGGGAAATACTTACGCTACTATGCTGCATCTCCCTTTCCTCTTTGAGGGAATACAAAGCAAGCTCAAGAAGTACCAAGAAGAATTTATAGTGCCGTTGCCGGGGAGGCTTACGCAAAAGTCATATACCAAGTACCTATCACAAACCCTTATCCTTCGCATTACATTTATTTGCCTCTCGTTTTCCTCTCCCCCACTTCACCCTTGCCGTTTTATTTGCCCTTCTTCCGCCGTGTGTTTATCGTTCGCTTGCTCTTGTTTGCTTGTGTGTGTTGGATTGCTTGTTTGTCACTATGGCTCAGAACAATACCAAATTGTGTGACTTCTCCAATACCAACAACAATGATTTTATTAGCACTCCGATTGCTCCTATTACCGATGCTGAATCTTGTGAGATCAATGCTGCTTTGTTGAATCTTGTCATGAAAGATCAATTCTCCGGCCTTCCTAGTGAAGATGTCGCTACCCATCTAAACAACTTTGTTGATTTGTGTGATATGCAAAAGAAAAGGGATACAGATAACGATATTGTTAAATTGAAGTTATTTCCGTTTTCACTTAGAGATCGTGCTAAAGCTTGGTTTTCCTCTTTGCCTAGAAATAGTATTGATTCGTGGAATAAGTGCAAAGATGCTTCTATCTCTAAGTATTTCCCTCCCGCTAAGATCATCTCTCTTAGAAACGATATTATGAATTTTAAGCAACTAGATCATGAGCATGTTGCACAAGCTTGGGAGAGAATGGAATTAATGATACGTAATTGCCCTACACATGGTTTGAATCTATGGATGATTATTCAGAATTGTTATGCTGGCTTGAATTTTGCTTCTAGAAATATTTTAGATTCGGCCGCCGGAGGCACTTTCATGGAAACTACCTTAGGAGAAGCTACCAAACTCCTAGATAATATTATGGTTAATTATTCTCAATGGCACATCGGAAGATCTACTAGTAAAAAAAGTGCATGCTATCGAAGAAATTAGTGTTTTGAGTGAAAAGATGGATGAACTTATGAAATTATTTGCTGCTAAGAGTGCTTCTTCTGATCCTAATGATATGCCTTTGTCCACTTTGATTGATAATAACAATGAATCTTTGGATGTGAATTTTGTTAGTAGGAATAATTTTGGTAACAATGCTTATAGAGGTAATTTCAATGTGAAGTTTTCAAGTTTTGAGTATTGCTTCGATGGACTATGGAACAAGGAGTAGCAAAGGACTAAGCTTGGGGATGCCCATGGCACCCCAAGTAAATTCAAGATAATCAAAAGCCTAAGCTTGGGGATGCCCCGGGAAGGCATCCCCTCTTTCGTCTTCATCCGTCGGTAACTATACTTGGAGCTATATTTTTATTCGCAACATGATATGTGTTTTGCTTGGAGCATCTTGTATAATTTGAGTCTTTGCTTGTTAGTTTGCCACAATCATCCTTGCTGGACACACCTATTTGAGAGACTTAAATATGGCCTAGAAATTATTAGAACACTCTATGTGCTTCACTTATATCTTTTAGAGCACGGTGGTAGTAGTATTTTGTAGAAATTGTTGAACTATCATGCTTCACTTATATCCTTTTGAGAGTCTATAACAGCATGGTAATGTGTTTAGGCTAAAGAAACTAGTCTTCACATGATAAACATCCAATGTCAATGTAGTAAAAAAATCACACTAAGTGCATTGAATAGAATGAGATGTTGGATGCTTGGTAATTGTTTTGAGATATGAGGATAGTGATATTAGAGTCATGCTAGTGGAGTTATTATGAAATTAAGAAATACTTGTGTTAATGTTAGTGATTCCCGTATCATGCACGTATGGTGAACCGCTATGTGACGAAGTTAGAGCATGAGGTATTTGTAGAGTGCCAACCTTTGTGTGGAGGTCGGGGGCATGCGATGGTTAACTCCTACCAACCTCCCCCCTAGGAGCATGCGTGGATTGCTTTGTTTTGATGACTCGTAGATTTTTGCAATAAGTATATGAGTTCTTATGACTAATGTTGAGTTCATGGATTATACGCACTCTCACCCTTCCACCATTGCTAGCCTCTCTTGTACCGCGCAACTTTCGCCGGTGCCATAAACCCACTATATATCCTTCCTCAAAACAGCCACCATATTGTTCCTCAAAATAGCCACCATACCTACCTATCATGGCATTTCCATAGCCATTCTGAGATATATTGCCATGCAACTTTCCACCGTTCCGTTCATATGACACGCATCATATTGTCATATTGACATTGCATGATCATGTAGTTGACATCATATTTGTGGCAAGGCCACCATGCATAATTTTTATACATGTCACTCTTGTTTCATTGCACATACCGGTACACCGCCGGAGGCATTCATATAGAGTCATACTTTGTTGTTGTAGTATCGAGTTGTAATATCGAGTTGTAATGAAAGTGTGATGATCATCATTATTAGAGCATTGTCCCATGGGAGGAAAGGCTAAATCTATAAAGCCTTGCGCAAAAAAAAGGCCAAAGAAAATAAAGAAAGGCCCAAAAAGGGACAATTGCTACTATTTTTTTCCACGCTTGTGCTTCAAAGTAGCACCATGTTCTTCATTGTAGAGAGCCTCATGTTTAGTCACTTTCATATACTAGTGGGAATTTTCATTATAAAACTTGGCTTGTATATTCCAACGATGGGCTTCCTCAAATGCCCTAGGTCTTCGTGATCGAGCAAGTTGGATGCACGCCCACTAGTTTCTTTTGTTGAGCTTTCATTCATATTTAGCTCTGGTGCATCCGTTGCATGGCAATCCCTACTCACTCACATTGATATCTATTGATGGGCATCTCCATAGCCCGTTGATACGCCTAGTCGATGTGAGACTATCTCCCTCCTTTTTGTCTACTCCACAACCACCTCTATTCCACTCATAGTGCTATATCCATGGCTCACACTCATGTATTGCGTGAAAATTGAAAGGTTTGAAAAGATAGAGTATGAAAACAAATGCTTGGCTGAAATCGGGGTTGTGCATGATATGAATATTTTGTGTGACAACGAGGGAGCATAGCCAACACTATATGATTTTGTAGGGATAACTTTCTTTAGCCATAGTATTTTGAGAAGACATGATTGCTTTGTTAGTATTGCTTGAAGTATTATTATTTCTTATGTCGATATACACTTTTATCATGAATCTTTCAGATCTGAACATTCATGCCACAATTAAGAGAATTACATTGAAAAACTATATTGGTTAGCATTCCACATCAAACATTCTTTCTTTATCATTTACCTACTCGAGGACGAGCAAGAATTAAGCTTGGGGATGCTTGATACGTCTCTAACGTATCTATAATTTTTTATTGTTCCATGCTATTATTTATGAAGTCTTGGATGTTTAATGGGCTTTATCATTCACTTTTATATCATTTTTGGGACTAACCTACTAACCCAAAGGCCCAGTCCAGATTGCTATTTTTTGCCTGTTTCAGGGTTTTGCAGAAAAAGAATATCAAACGGAGTACAAACGGAATGAAACCTTCGTGAGAGATATTTTTGGAGAAAATCACGCACGCGGAGCTTGAGAACCGCGTCAGAGGATCAAGAGGTGGCCCACGAGGGTGGGGGGCGCCCCCCTTCCCAGGGCACGCCCCCTGCCTCGTGGCCCCCTTGAGCGTCCCCCGGTGCCCTCCTTCTTCCTATATAAGTCTACATACCCCAAAACCTCCATGGAGAGAGAAGAAAACCTAATTCCACAGCCGTACCTTCTGTTCCCATGAAGATCCCATCTTGGAGCCTGTTCCGGAGCTCCACCGGAGGGGGGTCCATCACGGAGTTCTTCTTCATCATCATCATCGCCTTCACCATGAGTTGTGAGTAGTTTACCACAAACCTTCGGGTCCATAGCTAGTATCTAGATGGCTTCTTCTTTCTCTCTCTGGATCTCAATACAAAGTTCTCATCGGTCTTCGAGGAGATCTATTCGATGTAATCTCTTTCTGCAGTGTGTTTGTCGAGATCCGGTGAATTGTGAGTTTATGATCAAGGTTATCTATGAAAGATATTTTGTTCTTCTCTGAACTTTTTATGTGTGCTCATAATATCCTTGCAAGGCCCTTCGTATTATTGGTTTGGTTTGGCCTGCTAGATCTATAGTTCTTGTAATGGGAGAAGTGCTTGGCTTTGGGTTCAATCTTGCGGTGTCCTTTCCCAGTGACAGTAGGGGCAGCAAGGCACGTATTGTATTGTTGCCATCGAGGATAAAAAGATGGGGTTTATATCATATTGCTTGAGTTCATCCTTCTACATCATGTCATTTTGCTCAAGGCGTTACTCTGTTCTTATGAACTCGATACACTAGATGCATGCTGGATAGCGGTCAATGTGTGGAGTAATAGTAGTAGATGCAGGCAGGAGTCAGTCTACTTATCTCGGACGTGATGCCTATATGCAATGATCATGCCTAGATAGTCTCATAATTATTACCTTCTCTATCAATTGCTCGACAGTAATTTGTTTACCCGCCGTAGAATATCGCTATCATGAGAGAAGCCACTAGAGAAAACTATGGCCCCCGGGTCTATTCTCAACATATCAATCTTCATCTACTTTACTTTTATTGCTTTTATTTGCTGTTCTTATAAACTGAAAATACCAAAAATATAAACTATCATCTCTATCAGATCTCACTTTCGTAAGTGACTGTAAAGGGATTGACAACCCCTTATCGCCTTGGCTGTGAAGTTCTTATTTGTTTGTGCAGGTGCGAGGGACTCGCGCGTGGTCTCCTACTGGATTGATACCTTGGTTCTCAAAAACCGAGGGAAATACTTACGCTACTGTGCTGCATCTCCCTTTCCTCTTCGAGGGAATACAACGCAAGCTCAAGTAGTAGCAGTTGCCAAGGGGAGTGCCCATACCCATATGATTATGTCTCCTTCGTAGGGGGTGGTGATGATGGAGTTGAAAGTAGTGACGCCGGATCATCATATATCGAGCGTAGGAGATCCTCCAACTTGCGGATAATACCTTTGAGTGCAGCTATATGCTCCTTCAACAAAATATTTTCACTTGTGAGATACTTGTTTTGAATTTGAGATAACTCAATCATCTTGAAAGCTTCAATCTCAGTTGAAGTAAAGAGGTTTGGAAGAGGTTGATGGATGTCTTCTTCTTCCATTGCCGGAGCTTGATCTTCCACCGCCTTCTTGATCCTCTTCTCCTTGTTGATCTCCTCGGGTCCTTCCCTCTTCAGATCTATCTTCATTAGCCAAGCATCGTTGCCTTCATTGTTGGAGGAGGGAGACGACATGGTGCGTGGCTTCGTCAACCCTAGCAGAAAATAGCTCGAAACGAGAATATAATATTTTTGCGTGATACAGAAGTCAAAACCTTCGGGGGTACATATAATGAATTTTTACCAACCAAAAGAAGTAACATACAAGAAATCGGAGTCCGGGAGGCACACGAGGTGCCCACGAGGCAGGGGGCGCGCCCTCCACCCTCGTGGACGCCTCGTGTCTCTTCCGGACTGCCACTTATTTTTCTATTTTTCTAAATATTCCAAAACGGTGAAAATTGCCTTTAGAACTGTTTTGGAGTCGATTTACTTACCGTACCACATACCTCTTCCTTTTCGGAGTCTGAATCGTTCTGGAAAGTGTCCCTTATGTATTCCTTCGGGGTTACGATTTCGATAACATTGGTTTCAACATTTATAGGGTTACCTGAGATATAATGTTTGATTCTTTGACAATTCACCACCTTCGGATTTGTGCCTTCGAAGTTGTTGATTTTTATGGCACCAGAATGATAGACCTCCTCGATAACGTAAGGTCCTTCCCACTTAGAGAGAAGTTTTCCTGCAAAAAATCTTAAATGAGAGTTGTATAGCAATACATAATCACGTACATTAAACTCACGCTTTTGTATCCTTTTGCCATGCCATCTTTTAACTTTTTCTTTAAACAGCTTGGCATTCTCATAGGCCTGGGTCCTCCATTCATCAAGAGAGCTAATGTTAAATAAACTCTTCTCACCGGCAAGTTTGAAATCATAATTGAGCTCTTTAATAGCCCAATATGCCTTATGTTCTAGCTCAAGAGGTAAGTGACAAGCTTTTCCATAAACCATCTTATATGGAGACATACCCATAGGATTCTTGTATGCAGTTCTATAGGCCCATAGTGCATCATCAAGTTTCTTGGACCAATTCTTTCTAGACCTATTAACTGTCTTTTGCAAAATTAATTTCAACTCTCTATTACTTAGTTCTACTTGACCACTAGTCTGTGGGTGATAAGGGGATGCAATTCTATGATTTACATCATACTTTGCAAGCATTTTACGGAAAGCACCATGAATAAAGTGTGAACCACCATCAATCATTAGGTATCTAGGGACTCTAAACCTCGTAACAATAACTTATTTAAGCATCTTAATAGAGGTGTTATGATCAGCACTACTAGTTGGAATAGCTTCTACCCATTTAGTAACGTAATCAACAACAACTAAAATATGTGTATACCCATTAGAGGAAGGAAACGGTCCCATATAACCAAAGCCCCAAACATCAAATGGTTCAATAACAAGTGAATAATTCATAGGCATTTCTTGACGTCTACTAATATTACCAATTCTTTGACATTCATCACAAGATAAGACAAACTTACGGGCATCCTTGAAGAGAGTAGGCCAATAAAAACCAGATTGCAATACCTTATGTGCAGTTCTAGCTCCAGCATGGTGTCCTCCATAAGCTTCAGAGTGGCACTTGCGTAGGATCTGTTCCTGTTCATGCTCAGGTACACAACGTCTAATAATACCATCTACTCCTTCTTTATAAAGATGTGGGTCATCCCAGAAGTAATGTCTCAAATCATAGAAGAACTTTTTCTTTTGCTGGTATGTGAAGTTAGGAGGTATAAACTTAGCGACAATATAATTAGCATAATCAGCATACCAAGGAGCAGTACAAGAAGTATTTATGACAGCTAATTGTTCATCAGGAAAGCTATCATCAATAGGTTGTGGGTCATCAAGTATATTCTCCGGCCTAGACAAGTTATCTGCAACGGGGCTCTCAGCTCCCTTTCTATCAATAATATGCAAATCAAACTCTTGCAGCAAGAGAACCCATCTAATAAGTCTAGGTTTAGCATCTTTCTTTTCCATAAGGTATTTGATAGCAGCATGATCAGTGTCAATAGTTACTTTAGAATCAACAATATAAGGTCTAAACTTATCACAAGCAAATACAACTGCTAAAAATTCTTTCTCAGTAGTAACATAATTTCTCTGGGCACTGTCTTGGGTTTTACTAGCATATTGGATAACATTCAATTTCTTATCAACTCTTTGTCCTAGAACAGTACCTACAGCATAATCACTAGCGTCGCACATAATCTCAAAAGGTAAATTCCAGTCAGGAGGCTGGATAATAGGTGCAGAGATCAATGCTTTCTTAAGTATTTCAAATGCTTCTAGACAATCATCATCAAAGACAAAAGGAATATCTTTTTGTAAGAGATTAGTCAGAGGCCTGGAGATTTTGGAGAAGTCCTTTATGAACCTCCTATAAAACCCGGCATGACCAAGGAAACTTCGTATACCTTTGATGTCCTTGGGGCACGGCATCTTTTCAATAGCATCAACTTTAGCCTTGTCAACTTCAATACCTCTTTCAGAAATTTTATGTCCCAAGACAATACCTTCATTAACCATAAAGTGGCACTTCTCCCAATTCAAGACAAGATTAGTGTCTTCACATCTCTGCAAAACTCGATCAAGGTTGCTTAAGCAATCATCAAAAGAAGTTCCGTAAATGGAGAAGTCATCCATGAAAACCTCAACAATCTTTTCACAAAAATCAGATAATATAGCCATCATGCATCTTTGAAAGGTAGCAGGTGCATTACATAAACCAAAAGGCATACGTCTATAAGCAAAGGTACCAAAAGGACAAGTAAAAGTGGTCTTTTCTTGATCCCCTTTTGACACGAGTATTTGAGAGAAACCATAATAACCATCTAGAAAGCAAAAGTTAGTATGTTTGGATAACCTTTCTAGCATCTGATCAATAAAAGGCAAGGGGTAATGATCTTTCTTAGTAGCTTTATTTAATTTGCGGAAATCAATTACCATCCTATAACCTGTAACAATTCTTTGCGGGATCAATTCATCTTTATCATTAGGAACAACAGTCATACCTCCCTTCTTAGGGACACAATGGACATGACTTACCCACTGGCTATCAGCAAATGGATAGATAATACTTGCCTCTAGAAGCTTTAGTATTTCCTTCCTTACCACTTGATACGTCTCCAACGTATCTACTTTTCCAAACACTTTTGCCCTTGTTTTGGACTCTAACTTGCATGATTTGAATGGAACTAACCCGGACTGACATTGTTTTCAGCAGAATTGCCATGGTGTTCTTTTTGTGCAGAAATAAAAAGTTTTCGGAATGACCTAAAAATCCACGAAGAATTATTTTGGAAAATATAAAAAATATCTGCGGAAAGATCTACGTCAGGGGCCCCACACCCTGTCCACGAGGGTGGGGGGCGTGCCCCTCCCCCTGGGTGTGCCCCCCTACCTCGTGGCCCCTGATGCTCCACCGACATACCCCCGGACTCCATATATTCACTTTCGGGGAGAAAAAATCAGAGAGGAAGAATTATCGCATTTTACGATACGGAGCCGCAGCCAAGCCCTAATCTCTCTCAGGAGGGCTGATCTGGAGTCCGTTCGGGGCTCCAGAGAGTGAAGATCGTCGCCATCGTCATCATCAACCTTCCTCCATCACCAATTCCATGATGCTCACTGTCGTGCGTGAGTAATTCCATCATAGGCTTGCTGGACGGTGATGGGTTGGATGAGATTTACCATGTAATCGAGTTAGTTTTGTTAGGGTTTGATCCCTAGTATCCGCTATGTTCTGAGATTGATGTTGCTATGACTTTGCTATGCTTAATGCTTGTCACTAGGGCCTGAGTGCCATGATTTCAGATCTGAACCTATTATGTTTTCATGAATATATGTGTGTTCTTGATCCTATCTTGCAAGTCTATAGTCACCTACTATGTGTTATGATCCAGCAACCCCGAAGTGACAATAATCGGGACCACTCCCGGTTATGACTGTAGTTTGAGGAGTTCATGTATTCACTATGTGTTAATGCTTTGGTCCAGTACTCTATTAAAAGGAGGCCTTAATTTCCCTTAGTTTCCATTAGGAGCCCGCTGCCACGGGAGGGTAGGACAAAAGATGTCATGCAAGTCCTTTTCCATAAGCATGTATGACTATATTCGGAATACATGCCTACATTACATTGATGAACTGGAGCTAGTTCTGTGTCACCCTAGGTTACAACTTTTACATGATGAATTGCATCCGACATAATTTCCCATCACCGATCCAATGCCTACGAGCTTTTCACATATTGCTTGTTGCTTATTTACTTTTCCGTTGCTACTGTTACAAAAACTACAAAAGGTTGGAAATATGCCCTAGAGGCAATAATAAATTGGTTATTATTATATTTCCTTGTTCATGATAATTGTTTATTATCCATGCTAGAATTGTATTGATAGGAAACGCAAATACATGTGTGGATACATAGACAAACACCATGTCCCTAGTGAGCCTCTAGTTGACTGGCTCGTTGATTAATAGATGGTTGCGGTTTCCTGACCATGGACATTGGATGTCGTTGATAACGGGATCACATCATTAGGAGAATGATGTGATGGACAAGACCAATCCTAAGCCTAGCACAAGATCGTGTAGTTCGTATGCTAAAGCTTTTCTAAATGTCAAGTATCCTTTCCTTAGACCATGAGATTGTGTAACTCCCGGATACCGTAGGAATGCTTTGGGTGTACCAAACGTCACAACGTAACTAGGTGGCTATAAAGGTGCACTATGGGTATCTCCAAAAGTGTCTGTTGGGTTGGCACGAATCGAGACTGGGATTTGTCACTCCGTGTGACGGAAAGGTATCTCTGGGCCCACTCGGTAGGACATCATCATAATGTGCACAATGTGATCAAGGAGTTGATCACAGGATGATGTGTTACGGAACGAGTAAAGAGACTTGCCAGTAACGAGATTGAACAAGGTATCGGGATACCGACGATCGAATCTCGGGCAAGTACTATACCGGTAGACAAAGGGAATTGTATACGGGATTGATTGAATCCTTGACATTGTGGTTCATCCGATGAGATCATCATGGAGCATGTGGGAGCCAACATGGGTATCCAGATCCCGCTATTGGTTATTGACCGGAGAGTTGTCTCGGCCATGTATGCGTGACTCCTGAGCCCGTAGGGTCTACACACTTAAGGTTCGATGATGCTAGGGTTATAGGGAAAGTATGTACGCGGTTACTGAATGTTGTTCGGAGTCCCGGATGAGATCTCGGACGTCACGAGGAGTTCTGGAATGGTCCAGAAGTAAATATTGATATATAGGAAGTGAGGATTTGGCCACCGGAAGTGTTCCGAGCATCACGTATCGGGACCACCGGAAGGGTCCGGGGGTCCACCGGGAGGGGCCACCAGCCCCGGAGGCCTACTTGGGCCAATAGTGGGAAGGGACCAGTCCCTAGGTGGGCTGGGGCGCCTCCCACCAAGGCCCAAGGCGCCTCCAAGAGGGGAGGGGGCAAACCCTGAGGCAGATGGGCCCTAGGGCCCATCCTGGTGTGCCTCCCTCTCCCTCTCCCCTTTGGCCGCCACCCTAGATGGCATCTAGGGCTGCCCCCCCCCCCCTTAGGGAGGGAACCCTAGAGGGGGCGCAGCCCCTCCCCTCCCCCTATATATACTTGAGGTATGGGGGCTGCCCAACACATGATTTGATCTCTCTCTTGGCGCAGCCCTACCTCTCTCCCTCCTCGTCTCTCGTAGTGCTTGGCGAAGCCCTGCTGGAGTCCCGCGCTCCTCCACCACCACCACGCCGTCGTGCTGCTGCTAGACAGAGTCTTCCCCAACCTCTCCTTCTCCCCTTGCTGGATCAAGGCGTGGGAGATGTCACCGGGCTGCACATGTGTTGAACGCGGAGGCGGCGTTGTTCGGCGCTTAGATCGGAATCAACCGCGATCTGAATCGCTACGAGTACGACTCCTTCATCCACGTTCTTGTAACGCTTCCGCTTAGCGATCTACAAGGGTATGTAGATGCACTCCCCTCTCCCTCGTTGCTAGATTACTCCATAGATTGATCTTTGTGATGCGTAGAATTTTTTAACAGTGGCATCATGAGCTAGGTCTATGAGTAGTTTCTTGCACGAGTAGAACGCAAAGTAGTTGTGGGCGTCGATTTGTCAATTTACTTGCCGTTACTAGTATTATCTTGATTCAGCGGCATCGTGGGATGAAGCGGCCCGGACCGACCTTACACGTACACTTACGTGAGACAGGTTCCACCGACTCACATGCACTAGTTGCATAAGGTGGCTAGCGGGTGTCTGTCTCTCCCACTTTAGTCGAATCGGATTCGATGAAAAGAGTCCTTATGAAGGGTAAATAGAAATTGGCATATCGCGTTGTGGTTTTGGCGTAGGTAAGAAACGTTCTTGCTAGAAACCTATAGCAGCCACGTAAAAACTTGCAACAATAATTAGAGGACGTCTAACTTGTTCTTGGAGCATATGTCGTGTGATGTGATATGGCCAAAAGGATGTGATGAATGATATATATGTGATGTATAAGATTGATCATGTTCTTGTAATAGGAATCACGACTTGCATGTTGATGAGTATGACAATCGGCATGAGCCATAGGAGTTGTCTTATTTTATTGTATGACCTACGTGTCACTGAAAGCGCCATGTAATTACTTTACTTTATTGCTAACCGTTAGCCATAGTAGTAGAAGTAATGCTTGGCGAGACGACTTCATGAAGACACGATGATGGAGATCATGGTGTCATGCCGGTGACGATGATGATCATGGAGCCCCGAAGATGAAGATCAAAAGGAGCAAAATGATATTGGGCATATCATGTCACTATTTGATTGCATGTGATGTTTATCATGTTTTACATCTTATTTTCTTAGAACGACGGTAGTAAATAAGATGATCTCTCACTAAATTTTCAAGAATTGTGTTCCCCCTAACTGTGCACCGTTGCTAAGGTTCGTTGTTCCGAAGCACCACGTGATGATCGGGTGTGATAGGCTCTAACGTTCGCATACAACGGGTGTAAGCCAGATTTACACACGCAATACACTTAGGATTCACTTGACGAGCCTAGCATGTACAAACATGGCCTCGGAACATGGAAGACCGAAAGGTCGAACATGAGTCGTATAGAAGATACGATCAACATAAAGATGTTCACCGTTGATGACTAGTCCGTCTCACGTGATGATCGGACACGACCTAGTTGATTCGGATCATGCATCACTTAGATGACTAGAGGGATGTCTATCTGAGTGGGAGTTCATTAAATAATTTGATTATATGAACTTAATTGTCATGAACAATAGTCTAAGTTGTCTTCGCAAATTATGTTGTAGACCAATAGCTTGCGTTGTAGCTCCCTGTTTAATACGATCCTAGAGAAAGACTAAGTTGAAAGATATTGTAAGCAATGATGCGAACTGGGTCCATAGTCCGAGGAGTGTCCTCACTGCTACACAGAAGGCTTACGTCTTTGATGCACCGCTCGATGTGCAAACCCCTACAACGTCGTGTGTGGATGTTGTGAACACCTGACAAACACGTCCTGATGACTACTTGATAGTTTAGTGCACCATACTTTACGGCTTAGAATCGGGATTCCAATGACGTTTTGAACGCCATAAGACATATGAGATGTTCCAAAAGCTGAAATTGGGATTTCAGGTTCATGCCCGTGTTGAGAGGTATGAGACCTCTGACAAGTTCTTTTGCCAACAAGATGGAGGAGAATAGCTCAACTAGTGAGCATGTGCTCAGAATGTCTGGGTGCTAAAATCACTTGAACCAAGTGGGAGTTAATCTTCCCGATGAGATAGTGGTTGACGGAATTCTCTAGACACTATCACCAAGCTACTAGAACTTCGTGATGAACTATGACATGCAAAGGATGGAGATGATCCCGGAGCTACTAGCGGTGCTTAAGGCCGCAAAAGTAGAAATCAAGAAGGAGCATCAAGTGTTGATGGTTTAACAAGACCACTGGTTTCAAAAAGGGCAAGATCTAGAAGGGAAACTTCATGAATGGCAAACTAGTTGTCGCTCTAATGAAGGAACCCAAGGTTGAATCCAAACCTCGAGACTAAGTGCTTCTATTGTAAGGGGAACGGTCACATGGTAGTGGAACTACCCCAAATACATGGTAGATAAGAAAGCTGGCAACTTCAACAAAGTATATTTGATATACGTGTTATTGATGTGTACCTTACTAGTACTCCTTGTAGTACCTGGGTATTGGATACCGGTTTAGTTGCTATTATTAGTGACTTGAAGCAAAAACTACGGACTGAACGGAGACTAGCTAAGGGCGAGGTGACGATGTGTGTTGGAAGTGTTTCCAAGGTTGATAAGATCACCATCGCACGCTCCCTCTACCTTCAGGATTAGTGTTGAACCTAGATAAATGTTATCAGGTGTCTACGTTGAGCATGCATATGATTAGATCATGTTCATTGCAATATGGTTATTCATTTAAGTTAGAGAATAATGGTTATTCTGTTTACATGAATAATACCTTTAAGTTCATGCACCCAATGGTTTATTGAATCTCGATCATTGTAATACACATGATAATAATATTAACGCCAAAAGATGTAGAGTTAATAATGATAGTACCACTTTCTTGTGGCACTACCGCTTAGGTCATTTTGGCATAAAATGCATGAAGAAACTCCATGCTGATGGATGTTTGGAGTCACTTGATTTTGAATCACTTGACACATGCGAGCCATGCCTCATGGGCAGGATGACTAAGATCCCGTTTTCAGGTACAATGAAACGGGCAAGTGACTTGTTGGAAATCATACATGCTGATGTGTGTGATCCAATGAGAATTAAGGCGTGTGGCGGATATTGTTATTTTCTCATCTTCACTGACGATTTGAGTAGATATGGGTATATTTGCTTAATGAAGCAAAAGCCTGAAACATTTGAAAAGTTCAAGCAATTTCAGAGTGAAGTTAAGAATCATCATAACAAGAAGATCATGTTGAGATTTTCTGAGTTATGAGTTTGGCAATCACTTAAGACATTGTGGAATTGTTTCGCAGTTGAAGCCACCTGGAGCACCACAGCGTAATGGTGTGTCCGGACGTCGTAATCGAACCTTATGAGATATGGTGCGATCTATGATCTCTCTTACCGATCTACCGCTATTATTTTGAGGTTATGAATTAGAGACAGCTGCATTCACTTTAGATAGGGCACCATATAAGTCCATTGAGACGACGCCGTATGAACTATGGTTTGGCAAGAAACCAAAGTTGTCGTTTCTTAATGTTTGGGGCTGCGATGCTTATGGCTTCAGCCGGAAAAAGCTCGAACCCAGAGCGGACAAATACATCTTCATAGGATACCCAAAGGTAACAGTTGGGTATACCTTCTATCTCAGATCCAAGGGCAAAAATATTTGTCGCTAAGAACGGGTCCTTTCTCGAGAAGGAGTTTCTCTCGAAAGAATTGAGTGGGAGGAAGATAGAACTTGATGAGGTTGTCGAACCCTCACTTCAACCGGAGAGTAGTGCAACACAGAAAGATGTTTCTGTGGAACCTACGACTGTTGAAGAGGAAACTAATGATAGTGATCATGAAGCTTCGAATCAAGCTGCTATCGAACCTCGTAGGTCGACAAGGATATGTACTACTCCTGAGTGGTATGGTGATCCTGTCTTAGAGGTCATGTTGTTGGACAACAATGAACCTACGAACTATGGAGAAGCGATGGTGGGCCCGTATTCCGACAAATGGTTAGAAGCCGAGAAATCCGAGATAGGATCCATGTATCAAAACAAAGTATGGACTTTGGTGGACTTGCCCGATGATCGGC
This sequence comes from Secale cereale, assembly GCA_902687465.1. NCBI lineage: Eukaryota > Viridiplantae > Streptophyta > Magnoliopsida > Poales > Poaceae > Secale > Secale cereale. Next base: position 540,111,774 of record LR738712.1, on the reverse strand, counting down.
AAGCCATTGAGATAAATGGATCTTTAAGAAGAAGACAAACGTGGACGGTAATGTCACCGTCTATGAAGCTCGACTTGTGGCGAAGAGTTTTTTTCACAAGTTCAAGGAGTTGACTACGATGAGATTTTCTCACCCGTAGCGATGCTTAAGTCCATCGGAATCATGTTAGCATTAGCTGCATTTATGAAATCTGGCAAATGGATGTCAAAACAAGTTTCCTTACCAGTTTTCGTAAGGAAAGGTTGTATGTGATACAATCAGAAAGGTTTTGTCGATCATGAGGATGCTAAAAGGTATGCTAGCTCCAGCGATCCTTCCATGGACTAGAGCAAGCATCTCGGAGTCGGAATATACGCTTTGATGGAGTGATCAAAGTTTTTGGGTTTATACAAAGTTTGTTAGAAACTTGTATTTACAATAAAGTGAGTGGGAGCACTACAACATTTCTGATAAGTATATGTGAATGACATATTGTTGATCCGAAATGATGTAGAATTTCTGGAAAGCGTAAAGGGTTGTTTGAAAGGAGTTTTTCAAAGGAAGGCCTGGATAAAGCTGCTTACATATTGGGCATCAAGATCTATAGTGACAGATCAAGACGCCTGATGATACTTTCAAAAGAACACATACCTTTAACATGATTATTAAGGAGTTCAAAATAGATCAGTCAAAGAAGGAGTTCTTACCTGAGTTGTAAGGTGTGAAGTTGAGTAAGACTCAAAGCTTGACCACGGCAGAAGAAAGAGGAAGGACGAAGGTCGTCCCCTATGCTTTTGTCATAGGCTCTATACGGTATGCCATGTTGAGTACCGCACCTGATGTGTGCCTTGCCACATGTCTGGCAAGAGGGTACAAAGGTGATCCAGGAGTGGATCACTAGATAGTGGTCAAAATTATCCTTAGAAGAATAAGGAAATGTTTCTCGGTTATGGAGGTGATAAAGAGTTCGACGTAAAAAGTTACGTTGATGCAAGCTTAACACCTATCTGGATAGCTCTGAGTAGAGATACCGGATACGTATAATGGAGCAACAATTTGGAATAGCTCCAAGTGGAACGTGGTAGCAGCATCTACGATATGACATAAAGTTTTGTGAAATACATAGGGATCTGAATGTTGCAGACCCGTTGACTACAACCTCTCTCACAAGCATAACATGATCAAACCCAGAACTCATTGAGTGTTAATCACATAGTGATTTGAACTAGATTATTGACTCTAGTAAACCCTTTGGATGTTAGTCACATGGCGATGTGACCTGTGAGTGTTAATCACATGGCGATGTGAACTAGATTATTGACTCTAGTGCAAGTGGGAGACTGTTAGAAATATGCCCTAGAGGCAATAATAAATTGGTTATTATTATATTTCCTTGTTCATGATAATTATTTACTATCCATGCTAGAATTGTATTGATAGGAAACTCAAATACATGTGTGGATACGTAGACAAACACCATGTCCCTAGTGAGCCTCTAGTTGACTGGCTCGTTGATCAATAGATGGTTGCGGTTTCCTGACCATGGACATTGGATGTCGTTGATAACAGGATCACATCATTAGGAGAATGATGTTATGGACAAGACCCAATCCTAAGCCTAGCACAAGATCGTGTAATTCGTATGCTAAAGCTTTTCTAAATGTCAAGTATCTTTTCCTTAGACCATGAGATTGTGCAACTCCCGGATACCGTAGGCATGCTTTGGGTGTACCAAACGTCACAACGTAACTGGGTGGCTACTAAGGTGCACTACGGGTATCTCCAAAAGTGTCTATTGGGTTGGCACGAATCGAGACTGGGATTTGTCACTCCGTGTGACGGAGAGGTATCTCTGGGCTCACTCGGTAGGACATCATCATAATGTGCACAATGTGATCAAGGAGTTGATCACGGGATGATGTGTTACAGAACAAGTAAAGATACTTGCCAGTAACGAGATTGAACAAGGTATCGGGTTACCGACGATCGAATCTCGGGCAAGTACTATACCGGTAGACAAAGGGAATTGTATACGGGATTGATTGAATCCTTGACATCGTGGTTCATTCGATGAGATCATCGTGGAGCATGTGGGATCCAACATGGGTATCCCGATCCCGCTGTTGGTTATTTACCGGAGAGTTGTCTCGGCCATGTCTGCGTGACTCCCGAGCCCGTAGGGTCTACACACTTAAGGTTTGATGACGGTAGGGTTATAGGGAAAGTATGTACTCGGTTACCAAATGTTGTTCGGAGTCCCGGATGAGATCCCGGACGTCACGAGGAGTTCCGAAATGGTCCGGAGGTAAAGATTGATATATAGGAGTGAGGATTTGGCCACCGGAAGTGTTCCGGGCATTACCGGTAATGTACCGGGACCACCGGAAGGGTCCGGGGGTCCACCGGGAGGGGCCACCAGCCCCGGAGGCCTACATGGGCCAATAGTGGGAAGGGACCAGCCCCTAGGTGGGCTGGGGCGCCTCCCACCAAGGCCCAAGGCACCTCCAAGAGGGGAGGGGGCAAACCCTAGGGCAGATGGGCCCTACGGCCCATCCTGGTGCGCCCCCCTCTCCCTCTCCCCTTTGGCCGCCACCCTAGATGGCATCTAGGGCTGCCCCCCCCCCCTTAGGGAGGGAACCCAAGAGGGGGCGCAGCCCCTCCCCTCCCCCTATATATACTTGAGGTATGGGGGGCTGCCCAACACATGATTTGATCTCTCTCTTGGTGCAGCCCTACCTCTCTCCCTTCTCGTCTCTCGTAGTGCTTGGCGAAGCCCTGCTGGAGTCCCGCGCTCCTCCATCACCACCACGCCGTCGTGCTGCTGCTGGATGGAGTCTTCCCCAACCTCTCCTTCTCCCCTTGCTGGATCAAGGCGTGGGAGACGTCACCGGGCTGCACGTGTGTTGAACGCGGAGGCGAAGTTGTTTGGCGCTTAGATCGGAATCAATCGCGATCTGAATCGCTACGAATGCGACTCCTTCATCCGCGTTCTTGTAACGCTTCCGCTTGGCGATCTACAAGGGTATGTAGATGCACTCCCCTCTCCCTCGTTGCTAGATTACTCCATAGATTGATCTTGGTGATGCGTAGAATTTTTTTGATTTCTGCTACGATCCCCAACACAAAAACACTATCGTTACTTTTATTGTTGTTACCGCTATCTCCATATTACTTTGCTACTAAACTAACTTGCTGCTGGTACTAAGTTTCCAGGTGTGGTTGAATTGACAACTCAGCTGCTAATACTTAAGAGTATTCTTTGGCTCTCCTCGTGTCGAATCAATAAATTTGGGTTGAATACTTTACCCTCAAAAACTGTTGCGATCCCCTACACTTGTGGGTTATCACCACTTCTTTCATCTTAGGATTTAACCTTCGTTGATGATCAACAACCGGTTTAGCATTTTCTTCCAATTTTATCTTGTGTTGGCATAAAGTGGGACTGATGCCCTTAAGATCATCCAGAGTATATCCAATAGCAGCACTGTGCTTCTTCAGAGTTTTCAATAATTTTTCTTCTTCCTGCTCTGAAAGGTTAACGCTAATAATAATAGGATATATCTTCTTTTCATCAAGATAAACATACTTAAGATTATCAGGTTAAGGTTTAAGTTCAAACACGGGATCACCCTTGGGTGGAGGATGATCCCCTAGGATTTCAACAGGCAAGTTATTTTTCAATACGGGTCCCTGATTAAAGAATATTTTATCTATTTCCCTTCTCCCATTCATATGCATATCATTTTCATGATCTAGCAAATATTGTTCTAAAGGATCATTAGGAGGCACAGCAATAGAAGCAAGACCAATAATTTCATCCTTACTAGGTAATTCTTTATCAAGGGGTTGTCTACGGAATTTAGCAAAGTTAAAATCATGAGACATATCCCCTAAACCAACAGTAACAATATCTTTCTTGCAGTCTATCTTAGCATTAAAAGTATTCAAGAAGGGTCTACCAAATATAATGGGACAAAAATCATCTTGTGGGGAACTAAGAATAAGAAAGTCAGCAGGGTATTTAACTTTCCCACACAAGACTTCAACATCTCTAACAATCCCAAGTGGTTAAATGGTGTCTCTATTAGCAAGCTTAATAGTAACATCAATCCCTTCTAACTCAACAGGTGCAATATCATGCATAATTTCTTGATATAGGGAATGATGGATTATACTTGCACTAGCACCTACGTCACATAAACCATGATAGCAATGATCTCCTATTTTAACAGAGATAACAGGCAAGCCTACAACAGGTCTATGTTTACTCCTAGCATCGGGTTTGGCTATTCTAGTAGCTTCCTCTTGGAGGTAAATAACATGTCCATCTAAATTCTCTACCAAGAGATCCTTAACCATAGCAACACTAGGTTCGACTTTAATTTGCTCAGAGGGTGTAGGTGTTCTAGTACTACTCTTTCGAACCACAATTGAAGCTTTAGCATGATCCTTTATTCTAACATGGAAAGGTGGTTTCTCAGTATAAGCAGTAGGAACAATAGGATCAACATTATAAGTGATAGTCTTTTCTTCAACTTTAACAGGTTCAACTACTTTTACTTCAATGGGAGGATGGTATTTAAACCACTTCTCCTTGTGAAGATCAACATGAGTAGCAAATGATTCACAGAAAGAAGCTACTATCTCAGAGTCAAGTCCATATTTAGTGCTAAACTCATAGAAAACATCGGTATTCATAAAAGCTTTAACACAATCAAAATTAGGGGTCATACCTGACTCCTTACATTCGTAGAGATCCCAATCTTCAGAGTTGCATTTAATTCTTTACAATAAATCCCATTTGAATTCAATAGTCTTCATCATAAAAGAGGTAGAACAAGAAGTATCGAGCATGGAGCGATTATTGAGAGAAAGTCGAGCATAAAATTTTTGAATGATCATTTCTCTTGAGAGCTCATGATTGGGGCATGAATATAACATTGACTTAAGCCTCCCCCAAGCTTGAGCGATGCTTTCTCCTTCGCGAGGCCAAAAATTATAGATATAATTATGATTGCGATGAACCTGGTGCATAGGGTAGAACTTCTGATGAAATTCCAACTTCAGACGATTATAGTTCCATGATCCAATATCATCACATAGCCTAAACCATGTCAATGCATCTCCCTTCAAAGATAAAGGGAAGACCTTCTTCTTGATAACATCCTCGGGCATACCTGCAAGCTTAAATAATCCACAAACTTCATCCACATAGTTTAGGTGTAAATCGGGATGAAGTGTTCCGTCTCCTATAAATGGATTATCTAGCAGTTTCTCTATCATACCCGAAGGAATTTCAAAGCAAAAAATTTCAGTAGGTGCAGTAGGTTGAGGAGCGACTCTTGGCTCTTCTGGTTGGGGTGAAGATACCCCGAACAAGCCCCTCAAAGGATTATGAGCCATAGTAACAAGTGACAATAAATTTCAGCACACTATATAAATTTTTCCTTACCAAATTCCACTTACCAAAGGCACTTCACTCCCCGGCAACGGTGCCAGAAAAGATTCTTGATGACCCACAAGTGTAGGGGATCTATCGTAGTCCTTTCGATAAGTAAGAGTGTCGAACCCAACGAGGAGCAGAAGGAAATGATAGGCAGTTTCGAGCACTGTTCAAGAAATCTTCCGATTCAGCGATTTATCGTCCGATTTATCGCTACTCTTGGGGTGACCGATAAGATTATGCCTTATCTTCATCATTTATCGTTTGGGCCGATTTATTGCTATGACAAGTGATATATCGGGAATCTACCGATAAATCGGGCCTATTCTTAGCACTATGTTTGCAAGAACTATGTTCATTTGTGTTTTGTGGACCTTGTTACGCAATATGTAATGTTTTTCTATTTTGCTTGTCATTATAATAGGATTCAAAGGCTAGGATTCAAGGTAACACTTCTGTCCAATATTGTTTTGGTGTTGAATATAGCATATTTTAGTCTTGGAAATTAGGGATTTGAAAAAAATGGCCGATTAATAGTCGACCGATAAAATCGATTAATCAGCCGATTTCCGATTAATCTCTAATCCCCAGCTGACCGAGACGATAACGATAAGCGATATCCTCAACATTGGTTTCGAGTAAGGTATTTTCTGCAAGCACCGAAATTATAGGTAACAAATAGTTTTGTGATAAGGTAATTGGTAGCAAGTGACAAATAGTAAAAGTAAATAAGGTGCAGCAAGATGGCCCAATCCTTTTTGTAGCAAAGGACAAGCCTGGACAAACTCTTATATGAAGGAAAGCGCTCCCAAGGACACATGGGAATTATTGTCAAGCTAGTTTTCATCACGATCATCTGATTCGCGATCGGTACTTTGATAATTTGGCATGTGGGTGGACCGGTGCTTGGGTGCTGTCCTTACTTGGACAAGCCTCCCACTTATGATTAACCTCTATTGCAAGCATCTGCAACTACAAAAGAAGTATTAAGGTAAACCTAACCATAGCATGAAACAAGTGGATCCAAATCAGCACCTTACGAAGCAACACATAAACTAGGGTTTAAGCTTCTGTCACTCTAGCAACCCATCATCTACTTATTACTTCCCAATGCCTTCCTCTAGGACCAAATAATGGTGAAGTGTCATGTAGTCGACGTTCACATGACACCACTAGAGGAGAGACAACATAGATCTCATCAAAATATCGAACGAAGACCAAACTCACATGACTACTAATAGCAAGACTTCTCCCATGTTCTCAGGAACCAAAGTAACTACTCACGAGACATAATAGTGTTCATGATCAGAGGGGTATTAATATGCATAATGGATCTGAACATATGATCTTCCACCAAGTAAACCAACTAGGATCAACTACAAGGAGTAATCAACACTACTAGCAACCCACAGGTACCAATCTGAGGTTTGCGTACAAAGATTGGATACAAGAGATGAACTAGGGTTTGAGAGGAGATGATGCTGGTGAAGATGTTGATGAAGATAGCCCTCCCCAAGATGGGAGAGTTGTTGGTGATGGCGACGGTGATGATTTCCCCCTCCCGAAGGGAAGTATCCCCGGCAGAATAGCTCTGCCGGAGCCCTAGATTGGTTTCCGCCAAGGTTCCGCCTCGAGACGGTGGCGTCTGGACCCGAAAGCCTCCTTATGATTTTTTCCAGGTCAAAACACCTCATATAGGAGAAGATGGGCATCAGGGGGCCCACGAGGCAGGGGGCGCGCCCAGAGAGGGGGGGCGCCCCCACCCTCGTGGACAGGTGGTGGCCCCCCTGGTGATCTTCTTTCGCCAGATATTTTTTATATTTTCTGAAATGGTGTCCTGTGAAGTTTCAGAGCTTTTTGAGTTGTGCAGAATAGGTTTCCAGAGTTTGCTTCTTTTCCAGCCCAGAATTCCAGCTGCCGGCATTCTACCTCTTCATGTAAACCTAGTAAAAGAAGAGAGAAAAGGCATAAGTGTTGTGACATAACGTGTAATAACAGCCCATAATGCAATAAATATCAACATAAAAGCATGATGCAAAATGGGCGTATCAATGCACTAGAGCTATAAATGTATGAAAGCTCAGCAAAAGAAACTAAGTGGGTGTGAATCCAACTTGCTTGCTCATGAAGACCTAGGGCATTTGAGGAAGCCCATCGTTGGAATATACAATCCAAGTTCTATGATGAAAATTCCCATTAGTATATGGAAGTGACAAAACAAGAGACTCTCTATCATGAAGACCGTGGTGCTACTTTGAAGCACAAGTGTGAAAAAAGATAGTATCATTGTCCCCCTTTTTTTCTTTGTTTTTTGGCCTTTCTTTTTTTATTTGGACTTTCTTTTTTTGCCTTTTTTCGGGATGCTCTAATAATGATGATCATCACACTTATATATATTTACAACTCAAGGAGTACAACTCGATACTACAACAAAATATGACTCTATATGAATGCCTCCGACGGTGTACCGGGATGTGCAATGAATCAAGAGTGACATGTATGAAAAATTATGCATGGTGGCCTTGCCACAAATATGATGTAAACTACATGATCATGCATGGCAATATGACAATGATGAAGCGTGTCATAATAAATGGAACGGTGGAAAGTTGCATGGCAATATATCTTGGAATGGCTATGGAAATGCCATGGTAGGTAGGTATGGTGGATGTTTTGAGTAAGGTATATGGTGGGTGTATGGTACCGGCGAAAGTTGCGCGGTACAAGAGAGGCTAGCAATGGTGGAAGGGTGAGAGTGTGTATAATCCATAGACTCAACATTAGTCATAAAGAACTCACATACTTATTGCAAAAATCTACAAGTCATCAAAACAAAGTACTACACGCATGCCCCTAGGGGAAGGTTTGGTAGGAGTTGTTGGAAATATGCCCTAGAGGCAATAATAAAATGGTTATTATTATATTTCCTTGTTCATGATAATTGTATATTGTTCATGCTTTAATTGTATTATCCGGAAACCATAATGCATGTGTGAATACATAGACCACAACATGTCCCTAGTAAGCCTCTAGTGGACTAGCTCGTTGATCAATAGATGGTTACTGTTTCCTAACCATGGACATTGGATGTCATTGATAACGGGATCACATCATTAGGAGAATGATCTGATGGACAAGACCCAATACTAAGCCTAGCACAAGATCGCGTAGTTCGTATGCTAAAGCTTTTCCAATGTCAAGTATCCTTTCCTTAGACCATGAGGTTGTGCAACTCCCGGATACCGTAGGAATACTTTGGGTGTGCCAAACGTCACAACGTAACGGGGTGGCTATAAAGGTACACTACGGGTATCTCCGAAAACATCTATTGGGTTGGCACGAACCGAGACTGGGATTTGTCACTCCGTATGACGGAGAGGTATCTCTGGGCCCACTCGGTAATACATCATCGTAATGAGCTCAATGTGACTAAGGGGTTAGTCACGGGATGATGTGTTACGAAACGAGTAAAGAGACTTGCCATAACGAGATTGAACAAGGTATCGGTATACCGACGATCGAATCTCGGGCAAGTACTATACCGATAGACAAAGGGAATCGTATACGGGATTGATTGAATCCTTGACATCGTGGTTCATCTGATGAGATCATCGTGGATCATGTGGGAGCCAACATGGGTATCCAGATCCCTCTGTTGGTTATTGGCGGGAGATATGTCTCGGTCATGACTGCATGGTTCCCGAACCCGTAGGGTCTACACACTTAAGGTTCGATGACGCTAGGGTTATAGGGAATGTAGTACGTGGTTACTGAATGTTATTTGGAGTCCCGGATGAGATCCCGGACGTCACGATGAGTTCCGGAATGGTCCAGAGGTAAAGATTTATATATGGGAAGTCCCGTTTTGGTCACCGGAAATGTTTCGGGCGTTATCGGTAACGTACCGGGACCACAGGAAGTGTTCCGGGGGTCCACCGGGAGGGGCCACCGGCCCCAGAGGGTTGTGTGGGCCTAGTGTGGGAGCGGACCAGCCCTAGGTGGGCTGGTGCTCCTCCCACCAAGGCCCAAGGCGCAGAGAGAAGGGGAAGGGGAAACCCTAGGCTCAGATGGGCCTAAGGCCCACCTAGGGCGCGCCCCCTCTCTCCCCCTCTGGCCGCCCCCTAGATGGGATCTAGGGCTGGCCGCCACCCCTAGGGGTGGAACCCTAGATGGGGGCACAACCCCTCCCCTCCCCCTATATATATATGTGGGGTTTCGGGGCTGCCAGACGCACGAGTTCATCTCTCTCTTGGCGCAGCCCTACGCCTCTCCCTCCTCGTCTCTTGCGGTGCTTGGCGAAGCACTGCTAGAGTGCCACGCTCCTCCACCACCACCACGCCGTCGTGCTGCTGCTGGACGGAGTCTTCCCCAACTTCTCCCTCTCCCCTTGCTGGATCAAGGCGCGGGAAACGTCACCGGGCTGCACGTGTGTTGAACGCGGAGGCACCATTGTTCGGCACTTATATCGGATTCGACAGTGATCTGAATCGCTTCGTGTACGACTCCACCAACCGCGTTCTTGCAACGCTTCCGCATCGCGATCTTAAAAGGTATGAAGATGCACTCCCCTCTCATTGCTAGTAATCTCCATAGATAGATCTTGGTGATGCGTAGGAAATTTTTTATTCTCTGCAACGATCCCCAACAGTGGCATCATGAGCTAGGTCTATGTGTAGTTACTATGCACCAGTAGAACACAGGATTGTTGTGGGCGTAGATCATGTCAATTTACTTGCCGCTACTAGTATTATCTTGATTTGGTGGCATCATGGGATGAAGCGGCCCGGACCGACCTTACACGTACGCTTACGTGAGACAGGTTCCACCAACTAACATGCACTAGTTGCATAAGGTGGCTAGCGGGTGTCTGTCTCTCCCACTTTAGTCAGATCGGATTCAATGAAAAGGGTCCTTATGAAGGGTAAATAGTAATTGGCATATCACGTTGTGGTTTTTGTATAGGTAAGAAATGTTCTTGCTAGAAACCTATAGCAGCCACGTAAAAACTTGCAACAACAATTAGAGGACGTCTAACTTGTTCTTGCAACATGTGCCGTGTGATGTGTATGGCCAAAAGGATGTGATGAATGATATATATATATATATATATATATATATATATATATATATATATATATATGTGATGTATGAGATTGATCATGTTCTTGTAATAGGAATCACGACTTGCATGTCGATGAGTATGACAACCGGCAGGAGCCACAGGAGTTGTCTTATTTTATTGTATGTCCCGCGTGTCATTGAAAACGCCATGTAATTACTTTACTTCATTGCTAACCATTAGCCATAGTAGTAGAAGTAATGGTTGGTGAGACAACTTCATGAAGACACGATGATGGAGATCATGGTGTCATGCCGGTGACGATGATGATCATGGAGCCCCGAAGATGAAGATCAAAAGCAGCAAAATGATATTGGCCATATCATGTCACTATTTGATTGCATGTGATGTTTATCCTGTTTTACATCTTATTTTCTTAGAACGACGGTAGTAAATAAGATGATCTCTCACTAAAATTTCAAGAGTTTTGTTCCCCCTAACTGTGCACCGTTGCTAAGGTTTGTTGCTCCGAAGCACCACGTGATGATCGGGTGTGATAGGTCCTAACGTTCAATTACAACGGATGTAAGCCAGATTTACACATGCAATACACTTAGGGTTGACTTGACGAGCCTAGCATGTACATACATGGCCTCGGAACACGAAAGACTGAAAGGCGAACATGAGTCGTATAGAAGATACGATCAACATAAAGATGTTCACCGTTGATGACTAGTCCGTCTCACGTGATGATCGGACACGGGCTAGTCGATTCAGATCATGTATCACTTAGATGACTAGAGAGATGTCTATCTGAGTGGGAGTTCATTAAATTTGTTTAGATGAACTTAATTGTCATGAACATAGTCTAAAATCTTTACAATATGTCTTGTAGATCCAATGGCCCATGCTAATGTTGCCCTCAACTTCAACGCGTTCCTAGAGAAAACCAAGCTGAAAGACGATGGTAGCAACTATACGGATTGGGTCCGTAACTTGAGGATCATCCTCATAGCTATCAAGAAAGCATATGTCCTTGAAGCACCGCTAGGTGATGCACTCGTTTTCCCAGCAACTCAAGACGTTATGAACGTCTCGCAGTCGCGTAGTGATGATTACTCCCTGGTTTAGTGCGGCATGCTTTACAGCTTAGAATCGGGGCTCCAAAAGCGTTTTGAGCAGCACAGAGCATATGAGATGTTCCAAGAGCTGAAAATGGTTTTCCAAGCTCATGCCCGAGTCGAGAGATATGAAGTCTCCGACAAGTTCTACAGATGTAAGATGGAGGAGAATAGTTATGTCAGCGAGCATATACTAAAAATGTCTGGGTTGCACAATCGTTTGTCTCAGTTGGGAATTAATCTCCCAGATGACGCGGTCGTTGACAGAATCCTCCAGTCACTCCCACCTAGCTACAAGAGCTTCGTGATGAACTTCAATACGCAAGGGATGGAGAAGTCCATTCCCGAGGTGTATTCAATGCTGAAATCAGCGAAGGTGGATATCAAGAAAGAACATCAAGTGTTGATGGTGAATAAAACCACTAAGTTCAAGAAAGGCAAGGGTAAGAAGAACTTCAAGAAGGACGGCAAAGGAGTTGCCGCGACCGGTAAGCCAGTTGCCAGGAAGAAGCCAAAGAATGGACCCAAGCCTGAGACTGAGTGCTTTTATTGCAAGGGAACGGGTCACTGGAAGCGGAACTGTCCCAAATACTTGGCGGATAAGAAGGCCGGAAACGTCAAAGGTATATGTGATATACATGTTATTAATGTGTACCTTACTAGCGCTCGTAGTAGCTCCTAGGTATTTGATATCAGTGCAGTTGCTCACATTTGTAACTCAAAGCAGGAGCTGGGGAATAAGCAGAGACTGGCGAAGGACGAGGTCATGATGCGCGTCGGGAATGGTTCCAAGGTCGATGTGATCGCCGTCGGCACGCTACCTCTGCATCTACCTTCGGGATTAGTTTTAAACCTCAATAATTGTTATTTAGTACCAACTTTGAGCATGAACATTGTATCTGGATCTTGTTTAATGCGAGATGGCTACTCATTTAAATCCGTGAATAATGGTTGTTCTATTTATATGAGAGAAATGTTTTATGGTCATGCCCCGCTGGTCAATGGTTTATTCTTATTGAATCTCGAACGTGATGTTACACATATTCATAGTGTGAATACCAAAAGATGTAAGGTTGATAATGATAGTCCCACATACTTGTGGCACTGCCGCCTTGGTCATATTGGTGTCAAACGTATGAAGAAGCTCCATGCAGATGGAGTTTTGGAGTCTCTTGATTATGAATCATTTCACACATGCGAACCATGCCTCTTGGGCAAGATGACCAAGACTCTGTTCTCCGGAACAATGGAGCGAGCAACCAACTTGTTGGAAATCATACATACCGATGTGTGCGGTCCAATGAGTGTTGAAGCGCGCGGTGGCTATCGTTATGTTCTCACCCTCACTGATGACTTAAGTAGATATGGGTATGTCTACTTGATGAAACACAAGTCTGAGACCTTTGAGAAGTTCAAGGAATTTCATAATGAGGTTGAGAATCAACGTGACAGAAAAATAAAGTTCTTGCGATCAGATCGTGGAGGAGAGTACTTAGTCACGAATTTGGCACGCACCTAGGGAAATGTGGAATTGTTTCACAATTGACGCCATCTGGAACACCTCAACGTAATGGTGTATCCGAACATCGTAATCGTACTCTCTTGGACATGATGCGATCTATGATGTCTCTTACCGACTTACCGCTATCATTCTGGGGTTATGCTTTAGAGACTGCCGCATTCACTTTAAATAGGGCACCGTCTAAATCCGTTGAGACGACACCCTATGAACTATGGTTTGGGAAGAAACCTAAGTTGTCGTTTCTAAAATTTTGGGGATGCGATGCTTATGTCAAGAAACTTCAACCTGAAAAGCTCGAACCCAAATCAGAAAAATGCGTCTTCATAGAATACCCTAAGGAAACTATTGGGTATACCTTCTACCTCAGATCCGAAGGCAAGGTCTTTGTTGCCAAGAATGGATCCTTTCTGGAGAAAGAGTTTCTCTCGAAAGAAGTAAGTGGGAGGAAAGCGGAACTTGATGAGGTGATTGTCACCCCTTCCGAACCGGAAAGTAGCGCAGCACGGGAAGATGTTTCTGTGGTGCATGCACCGACTAGGGAGGAAGTTAATGATAATGATCATGAAACTTCGGATCAAGTTACTGCTGAACTTCGTAGGTCCACAAGGACACGTTCCGCACCAGAGTGGTACGGCAACCCTGTCCTGGAAATCATGTTGTTAGACAACAGTGAACCTTCGAACTATGAAGAAGCGATGGCGGGCCCGAATTCCAAAAAATGGCTTGAAGCCATGAAATCCGAGATAGGATCCATGTATGATAACAAAGTATGGACTTTGGTTGAGTTGCCCGATGATCGACAATCCATAGAAAATAAATGGATCTTTAAGAACAAGACTGACGCGCATGGTAATGTGACCATCTATAAGGCTCGGCTTGTCGCTAAAGGTTATCGACAAGTTCAAGGAATTGACTAGGACGAGACTTTCTCTCCCATAGCGATGCTGAAGTCCGTCCGAATCATGTTAGCAATTGCCGCATTCTATGATTATGAGATATGGCAAATGGACGTCAAAACGGCATTCTTTAACGGCTTCCTTAAGGAAGAACTATATATGATGCAGCCGAAAGGTTTTGTCGATCCTAAGAATGATAACAAGGTATGAAAGCTCTCGCGCTCCATCTATGGGCTAGTGCAAGCATCTCGGAGTTGGAACATTCGCTTTGATGAGGTGATCAAAGCGTTTGGGTTTATACAGACTTGGGGAGAAGCATGTATTTACAAGAAAGTGAGTGGGAGCTGTGTAGCATTTCTCATATTATATGTGGATGACATATTGCTGATGGGAAATGATGTAGAACTCTTGGAAAGCATAAAGGCCTACTTGAATAAGTGTTTTTCAATGAAGGACCTTGGAGAAGCTGCTTACATATTAGGCATCAAGATCTATAGAGATGGATCGAGACGCCTCATTGGTCTTTCACAAAGCACATACCTTGACAAGATATTGAAGAAGTTCAATATGGATCGGTCCAAGAAAGGGTTCTTGCCCGTATTGCAAGATATGAGATTGAGCACAGCTCAATGCCCGACCTCGGCAGAAGATAGAGAAAAGATGAGTGTCATCCCCTATGCCTTGGCCATAGGTTCTATTATGTATGCCATGCTGTGTACCAGACCTGATGCGAACCTTGCCATAAGTTTGGTGGGGAGGCACCAAAGTAATCCCGGTATGGAGCACTGGACAGCGGTCAAGAACATCCTGAAGTACCTAAAAAGGACTAAGGATATATTTCTCGTTTATGGAGGTGACGAAGAGCTCGTCGTAAAGGGTTACATCGATGCTAGCTTCGACAGAGATCTGGACGACTCCAAGTCACAAACTGGATACGTGTATATTTTGAATGGTGGGGCAGTCAGTTGGTGCAGTTGCAAGCAAAGCGTCATGGCGGCATCTACATGTGAAGCGGAGTACATAGCTGCTTACGAAGCAGCACGGGAAGGAGTCTGGATGAAGGAGTTCATCACCAACCTAGGAGTTATTCCAAGCGCGTCGGGCCCAATGACTCTCTTCTGTGACAACACTGGAGCTATTGCCATTGCCAAGGAGCCCAGGTTTCACAAGAAGACCAAGCACATCAAGCGTCGTTTCAACTCCATCTGAAACTACATTCTAGATGGAGACATAGATATTTGTAAAGTGCATACGGATCTGAATGTCGGAGATCCGTTGACTAAACATCTTCCATGAGCAAAACATGATCAACACCAGAACTCTATGGGTGTTCGATTCATCACAATGTAACTAGATTATTGACTCTAGTGCAAGTGGGAGACTGTTGGAAATATGCCCTAGAGGCAATAATAAAATGGTTATTATTATATTTCCTTGTTCATGATAATTGTCTATTGTTCATGCTTTAATTGTATTATCCGGAAGCAGTAATGCAGGTGTGAATACATAGACCACAACATGTCCCTAGTAAGCCTCTAGTTGACTAGCTCGTTGATCAATAGATGGTTACGGTTTCCTGACCATGGACATTGTATGTCATTGATAACGGGATCACATCATTAGGAGAATGATGTGATGGACAAGACCCAATACTAAGCCTAGCACAAGATCGTGTAGTTCGTATGCTAAAGCTTTTCCAATGTCAAGTATCCTTTCCTTAGACCATGATGTTGTGCAACTCCCGGATACCGTAGAAATACTTTGGGTGTGCCAAACATCACAACGTAACTGGGTGGCTATAAAGGTACACTACGGGTATCTCCGAAAGCATCTGTTGGGTTGGCACGAACCGAGACTGGGATTTGTCACTCCGTATGACGCAGAGGTATCTTTGGGCCCACTCGGTAATACATCATGGTAATGAGCTCAATGTGACTAAGCGGTTAGTCATGGGATGATGTGTTACGGAACGTGTAAAGAGACTTGCCATAACGAGATTGAACAAGGTATCGGTATACTGACGATCGAATCTCGGGCAAGTACTATACCGATAGACAAAGGGAATCGTATACGGGATTGATTGAATCCTTGACATCGTGGTTCATCCGATGAGATCATCGTGGAACATGTGGGAGCCAACATGGGTATCCAGATCCCGCTATTGGTTATTGGCGGGAGATATGTCTCGGTCATGACTGCATGGTTCCCGAACCCGTAGGGTCTACACACTTAAGGTTTGATGACGCTAGGGTTATAGGGAATGTAGTACGTGGTTACTAAATGTTGTTCGGAGTCCCGGATGAGATCTCGGACGTCACGAGGAGTTCCAGAATGGTCCGGAGGTAAATATTTATATATGGGAAGTCCTGTTTTGGTCACCGAAAATGTTCCGGGCGTTATCGGTAACGTACCGGGACCACCGGAAGGGTTCCGGGGGTCCGCCGGGAGGGGCCACCGGCCCCAGAGGGTTGTTTGGGCCAAGTGTGGGAGGGGACCAGACCTAGGTGGGCTGGTGCGCCCCCCCCCACCAAGGCCCAAGGCGCAGAGAGAAGGGGAAGGGGGAAACCCTAGGCTCAGATGGGCCTAAGGCCCACCTAGGGTGCACCTCCCCTCTCTCCCCCTCTGACCGCCCCCTAGATGGGATCTAGGGCTGGCCGCCACCCCTAGGGGTGGAACCCTAGATGGGGACACAGCCCCTCCCCTCCCCCTATATATATGTGGGGTTTCGGGGCTGCCAGACGCACGAATTCATCTCTCTCTTGGCGCAGCCCTACCCCTCTCCCTCCTCGTCTCTTGTGGTGCTTGGCGAAGCCCTGCTGGAGTGCCACGCTCCTCCACCACCACCACGCCATTGTGCTGCTGCTGGACGGAGGCTTCCCCAACCTCTCCCTCTCCCCTTGCTGGATCAAGGCGCGGGAGACGTCACCGGGCTGCACGTGTGTTGAACGCGGAGGTGCCGTTGTTCGACGCTTAGATCGGATTCGACCGCGATCTGAATCACTTCGTGTACGACTCCACCAACCGCGTTCTTGCAATGCTTCCGCATCGCGATCTTCAAATGTATGAAGATGCACTCCCCTCTCGTTGCTAGTAATCTCCATAGATAGATCTTGGTGATGCGTAGGAAATTTTTGATTTTCTGCAACAATCTCGAACAGGAGTTAACCATCGCGCGATCCCGACCCTCACACAAAGGATGACAAACAATGAAATACCTCATGCTTCAAATTTGTCACACAACGGTTACCATACGTGCATGCTACAGGACTTGCAAACCTCAACACAAGTATTTCTCAAAGTCACAACTACTCTACTAGCATGACTCTAATATCACCATCCTCATATCTCAAAACAATCATCAAGTATCAAACTTCTCATGATATTCAATGCACTTTATATGAAAGTTTTTATTATACCCATCTTGGATGCCTATCATATTAGGACTAATTTTATAACCAGAACAAATTACCATGCTGTTCTAAAGGACTCTCAAAAATAATATAAGTGAAGCATGAGAGATCAATAATTTCTGTAAAATAAAACCACCGCCGTGCTCTAAAAGGATACAAGTGAAGCACTAGAGCAAAATTATCTAGCTCAAAAGATATAAGTGAAGCACATAGAGTATTCTAATAAATTCCGATTCATGTGTGTCTCTCCCAAAAGGTGTGTACAACAAGGATGATTGTGGTAAACTAAAAATCAAAGACTCAAATCATACAAGGCACTCCAAGCAAAACACATATCATGTGGTGAATAAAAATATAGTCTCAAGTAAAGTTACCGATAGACGAAGACGAAAGATGGGATGCCTTCCCGCGGCATCCCCAAGCTTAGGCTTTTGGTTGTCCTTGAATTTTACCTTGGGGCGCCTTGGGCATCCCCAAGCTTAGGCTCTTGCCACTCTTTGTTCCATAGTCCATCAAATCCTTACCCAAAAACTTGAAAACTTCAGAACACAAAACTTAACAGAAGATTTCGTGAGCTTAGTTAGTATAGGAAAACAAACCACCACTTTAAGGTATTGTATTTAACTCATTATTTATTTATATTGGTGTTAAACCTACTGTATTCCAACTTCTCTATTGTTCATACCCCCCGATACTACTCATAGATTCATCAAAATAAGCAAACAACACACGAAAAATAGAATCTGTCAAAAACAGAACTGTGTGTAGCAATTTGTAACTTTCGAATACTTCTGTAACTGCAAAAATTCCGAAATAAATTGGTGGACGTTAGGAATTTGTATATTAATCATCTGCAAAAAGAATCAACTTAAAATCACTCTCCAGTAAAAAAATGGCAGCTAATTCCGTGAGCGCAAACGTTTCTATTTTTTATAGCAAGATCGCAAAGACTTCACCCAAGTCTTCCCAAAGGTTCTACTTGGCACAAACACTAACTAAAACACAAAACCACATCTAACCAGAAGCTAGATGATTTATTAATTACTAAACAGAAGTAAAAACAAAGAAAATAAAATTGGGTTGCCTCCCAACAAGCGCTATCGTTTAACGCCCCTAGCTAGGCATAAGGCAAGAATAGATCTAGGTATTGCCATCTTTGGTAGGCAATCCATAAGTGGCTCTCATAATATATTCATAAGGTAATTTGATTTTCTTTCTAGGAAAGTGTTACATGCCTTTCCTTAACAGAAATTGAAATCTAATATTTCCTTCTTTCATAACAATAATTGCACCAATCGTTCTAAGGAAAGGTCTACCAAGAATAATAGGGCATGTAGGATTGCAATATATATCAAGAACGATGAAATCTACTGGCACATAGTTCCTATTTGCAACAATAAGAACATCATTAATCCTTCCCATAGGTTTCTTAATGGTAGAATCCGCAGGATGCAAATTTAAAGAACAATCATCAAATTCATGGAAACCTAACATATCACATAAAGTTTTTGGAATTGTGGAAACACTAGCACCCAAATCACACAAAGCATAACATTCATGATCTTTAATCTTAATTTTAGTAGCAGGTTCCCACTCATCATAAAGTTTTCTAGGGATAGAAATTTCTAATTCAAGTTTTTCTTCATAAGATTGCATTAAAGCATCAACGATGTGTTTGGTAAAAGCTTTATTTTGACTATAAGCATGAGGAGAATTTAGCACAGATTGCAACAAGGAAATACAATCTACCAAAGAGCAATTATCATAATTAAATCCCTTGAAATCCAAAATAGTGGGTTCATTGCTATGTAAAGTTTTGACCTCTTCAATCCCACTTTTAACAATTTTTGCATCAAGATCTAAAATCTCTGAATCATTGGGACGCCTCTTAACTAAAGTTGACTCATCTACAGTCCCATCTTTATCAAGATTAATATTAGAAAACAAGGATTTAATAGGAGACACATCAATCACTTGTAGATCTTCATCTTTATTATCATGAAAACTAGAAGAACACGCTTTCACAAAGCAATCTCTTTTAGCACACATCCTAACGGTTCTTTCTTTGCACTCATCAATGGAAATTCTCATGGTTTTGAGAGACTCATTGATATCATGCTTAGGTGGAATAGATCTAAGTTTCAAAGAATCAACATCAAGAGAAATTCTATCCACGTTCCTAGCCAACTCATCAATCTTAAGCAATTTCTCTTCAAGCAAAGCATTGAAATTCTTTTACGAATTCATAAATTCTTTAACACTAGTCTCAAAATCAGAGGGCATCTTATTAAATTTTTCATAAGAGTTATTGTAGGAATTACTATAATTATTAGAGGACTTACTAGGGAACGGCCTAGAATTAAAGTTTCATCTATAAGCATTGTTGCCAAAATTGTTCCTACCAACAAAATTCACATCCATAGATTCATTATTATTCTCAATCAACGTGGACAAAGGCATATCATTAGGATCAGAAGAAACACTCTTATTAGCAAATAATTTCATAAGTCCATCCATCTTTCCACTCAAAACATTAATCTCTTCAATCGCATGGACTTTTTTACTAGTGGGTCTTTCGGTGTGCCATTGAGAGTAATTAACCATAATATTATCTAGGAGTTTAGTAGCTTCTCCTAAAGAGATTTCCATGAAAGTGCCTCCCGCGGCCAAATCTAAAAGATTTCTAGAAGCAAAATTCAATCCAGCATAAAAGTTTTGTATAATCATTCAAAAGTTCAAACCATGTGTAGGGCAATTACGTATCATTAATTTCATCCTCTCCCAAGCTTGTGCAACATGCTCATGATCAAGTTGCTTAAAATTCATAATATCGTTTCTAAGAGAGATAATCTTAGTGGGAGGAAAATACTTAGAGATAAAGGCATCTTTGCACTTATTCCATGAATCAATACTATTTTTAGTCAAAGAAGAGAACCAAGTTTTAGCATGATCTCTAAGCGAAAACGGAAATAGCTTCAATTTAACAATACCATTATCCACATCTCTATTCTTTTGCATATTGCACAAATCAACAAAGTTGTTTAGATGGGTAGCGGCATCTTCGCTAGGAAGGCCAGAAATTGATCTTTCATAACAAGGTTTAACAGGGCAGCATTGATTTCACAAGATTCAACATCAGTAATAGGAGCTATCGGAGTGCTAATAAAATCATTATTGTTGGTATTGGAAAAATCACACAGTTTAGTATTGTCTTGGGCCATAGTGACGAACAAGCAATCAAACACACAAGCAAACACGAAGCAAGCGAAAAGAGGCGAACGGAAAAGAAGGGCGAATAAAACGGCAAAGGTGAAGTGGGGGAGAGGAAAGCGAGAGACAAATGGCAAATAATGTAATGTGAGGGATAAGAGTTTGTGATGGGTACTTGGTATATGACTTGTGTGTAGATCTCCCCGGCAATGGCGAGAAATCCTTCTTGCTACCTCTTGAGCATGTGTTGGTTTTCCCTTGAAGAGGAAAGGGTGATGCATCAAAGTAGCGTAAGTATTTCCCTCAGTTTTTGAGAACCAAGGTATCAATCCAGTAGGAGTCTACACTCAAATCCCTCGTACTTGCACAAACAAATAAGAACCTTGCAACCGACGCGATAAAGGGGTTGTCAATCCCTTCACGATCACTTGCAAAAGTGAGGTCTGATAGAGATAATATGATAAATATTTTTGGTATTTTTGTTGTATAGATTGAAAAGTAAAGATTGCAAAATAAAAGATAGCTAGTAGATAGAGATTTAATATGATAGAATATAGACCCGGGGGCCATAGGTTTCACTAGTGGCTTCTCTCAAGATAGCAGATTCTACGGTGGGTGAACAAATTACTGTCGAGCAATTGATAGAAGAGCACATAATTATGAGAATCTAGGCATGATCATGTATATAGACATCACGTCCGTGACAAGTAGACCGAAACGATTCTGCATCTACTACTATTACTCCACACATCGACCGCTATACAACATGCATCTAGAGTATTAAGTTAATAAGAACAGAGTAACGCCTTAAGCAAGATGACATGATGTAGAGGGATAAACTCATGCAATATGATATTAAACCCATCTTCTTATCCTTGATGGAAACAATACAATACGTGCCTTGCTGCCCCTGCTGTCACTGGGAAAGGACATCGCAAGATTGAACCCAAAGCTAAGCACTTCTCCCATTGCAAGAAAGATCAATCTAGTAGGCCAAACCAAACTGATAATTCGAAGAGAATTGAAAGATACTTAAATCATGCATATAAGAATTCAGAGAAGAACCAAATATTGTTCATAGATAATCTTGATCATAAACCCACAATTCATTGGATCTCGACAAACACACCACAAAAAGAATTACATCGAATAGATCTCCAAGAAGCTCGAGGAGAACTTTGTATTGAGATCTAAAGAGAGAGAAGAAGCCATCTAGCTAATAACTATGGACCCGAAGGTCTGTGGTAAACTACTCACAACTCATCAGAGAGGCTATGGTGTTGATGTAGAAGCCCTCCATGATCGATTCCCCCTCCGGTGGAGCTTAGGAAAAGGCCCCAAGATGGGATCTCACAGGTACAGAAGGTTGCAGCGGTGGAATTAAGGTTTCGTGGTGCTCTCGGATCTTTTCAAGGTATATGAGTATATATAGGACGAAGAAGTATGTCGGTGGAGCTACGAGGGGCCCATGAGGGTGGGGGGCACGCCTACCCCCCGGGCGCGCCCTCCTGCCTCGTGGCCACCTTGTGGCTTCCCTGGCATGTACTCCAAGTCTTCTGGGTTGCGTTTGTTCCAAAAACGATCCTCGCGAAGGTTTCATTCTGTTTGGACTCCGTTTGATATTCCTTTTCTGCGAAACACTGAAATAGGCAAAAAAAACAGCAATTTGCACTAGGCCTTGGGTTAGTAGGTTAGTCCCAAAAATAATATAAAAGTGTATAGCAAAGCCCATTAACCATCCAAAACAGGTAATACAATAGCATGGAACAATAAAAAATTATAGATACGTTGGAGACGTATCAATGCCATTAAACCCTATGTCTGATAGCCCGCATGTATCCAACACATCTCTGAATGCGTCCATCTGTGCCTGGATTCTGTTTGCC
The DNA here is from genome assembly GCA_902687465.1 of Secale cereale. NCBI lineage: Eukaryota > Viridiplantae > Streptophyta > Magnoliopsida > Poales > Poaceae > Secale > Secale cereale. The sequence goes on along the minus strand of LR738712.1, from coordinate 540,089,248 downwards.
ACTCCATCATGCTCATGTGAGTATAACACCTCGTTGGAATCTCCCATAACCAGCCAGGACATGTCATTAGCACCAACAATGCCACGCAACATGTCCCATGTTTTATATCTTTCCGAGACCTAGGCCTCCCCATAGACGAAGGTGACCCTATTTTTTATCTGAGCCAAATTATCAACCACTACATTAATGTGATACTTGGAGTAACCGTCAACCACAAGCTTTATTTCATCATTCCAAAAAATCCAAGACCACCACTTCTCCCAGAGCTACTAACTGCAAAACTATTGGTAAAACCTAAAGAGCCTACTAGATTCTCTACTCGAGAGCCCCCTATTTGAGTTTTGACGATAAATAATATAGAGGGGGCAAGTTGCCTCGTTAGATCACGAAGCTCTCGAACTGTCGCTTCGTTTGCCAGCCCCACGACAGTTCCAGCATAGAAGACTCATTGCGCCTGGCGCGACTCCCCTTGGGAGCCCGCCAATCACGCATCTTTGTTTATTGTCAAAACTAGGTTCTTCACCATTGAATTATTCGAGGCAGGTAGGGATAGTTTGTTCCTTTTTGGTTCCTGCTTAGATGGTGAGCTCGACGATGCATCTTAGTTCTGCTGCAGGGGTAGATAGTTGCTAGGTTGGATAGTGGATATTGAGCTAGCAGAGCCCTTTGGTTCCACCACCATTAGAGAGCCCCTCTTCCTATTGTTGTCCGCATCATCCATAGCTACATCTCCCTTCAGATTCTCTGGGTCCTCCTACTCAGCCCAAACCTCCTGGCTCCTCTGAGAAGATCCACGACCTCTGCTGTTGGGGAACGTAGTATTTAAAATTTTTCCTACGATCACGCAAGATCTATCTACCAGATGCATAGCAACGAGAGGGAAGAGTGTGTCTACGTACCCTCGTAGACCGGGAGCGGAAGCGTCAAGTGACGCGGTTGATGTTGTTGAACTTCTTCGCGATCCAACCGATCAAGCACCGAACGTACGGCACCTCCGCGTTCAGCACACGTTCAGCTTGATGACGTCCCACGAGCTCTTGATCCAGTTAAGCTTCACGGGAGAGTTTCGTCAGCACGACGGCGTGGTGACGGATATGATGTGTTCACCGGCGCAGGGCTTCGCCTAAGCTCCGCGACGGTATAACCGAGGTGTGATTCTGTGGAGGGGGGCACCGCACACGGCTAAAACAATTCAACTTGTGTGTCTTTGGGTGCCCCCCTGCCCCCGTATATAAAGGAGCAAGGGAGGAGGGCCGGCCAACCTCCTATGGTGCGGCTAGGGAAGGAATCCTACTAGGAATAGGATTGCAATCCTATTCCTAGTAGGAATCACCAAAGATGGAAGAGATGGAGTAGGAAAAGGAAGAGGTGGCGCCTCCCACCAATCCTAGTCCAACTAGGAACTAGGTGGGGCGCCGGCCAGCCCTATGGGCTGCCTCTCTCCTTTCCACAAGGCCCACTATGGACCACCCCCCTTCGTAGGAGGTTCCGGTAACCCCCTTCGGCAATCCCGATAAATCCGAAACTTTTCCGGTATACTTCCGGTGTCCGAATATAGGCGTCCAATATATTAATCTTTATGTCTCGGACATTCCGAGACTCCTCGTCATGTCCGTGATCTCATCCGGGACTCCGAACTACCTTCGGTACATCAATACTCATAAGCTCATAATACCGATCGTCATCAAACGTTAAGCGTGCGGACCCTACGGGTTCGAGAACTATGTAGACATGACCGAGACTCATCTCCGGTCAATAACCAATAGCGGAACCTGGATGTTCATATTGGCTCCTACATATTCTACGAAGATCTTTTATCGGTCAGAACCGCATAACTACATACGTTGTTCCTTTTGTCAAACGGTATGTTACTTGCCCGAGATTCGATCGTCGGTATTTCTATACCTAGTTCAATCTCGTTACCGGCAAGTCTCTTTACTCGTTCTGTAACACATCATCTCGTGACTAACTCATTAGTCTTTTTGCTTGCAAGGCTTATTGTGATGTGTGTTACCGAGAGGGCCCAGAGATACCTCTCCGACACTCGGAGTGACAAATCCTAATCTTGATCTATGCCAACACCACGAATACTTTCGGAGACACCTGTAGAGCATCTTTATGATCACCCAGTTACGTTGTGACGTTTGATAGCACACAAGGTGTTCCTACGGTATTCGGGAGTTGCATAATCTCATAGTCATAGGAACATGTATAAGTCATGAAGAAATCAATAGCAGTTAAACTAAACGATCATAGTGCTATGCTAACGGATGGGTCTTGTCCATCACATCATTCTCCTAATGATGTGATCCCGTTGATCAAATGACAACTCATGTCTATGGCTAGGAAACATAACCATCTTTGATCAATGAGCTAGTCTAGTAGAGGCATACTAGGGACATACTGTTTTGTCTATGTATCCACACATGTACTAAGTTTCCGGTTAATACAATTCTAGCATGAATAAAAGACATTTATCATGATATAAGGAAATACAAATAACATCTTTATTATTGCCTCTAGGGCATATTTCCTTCAGTCTCCCACTTGAACTAGAGTCAATAATCTAGATTACAAAGTGATGATCCTTACACCCATGGAGTCTTGGTGCTGATCATGTTTTGCCCGTGGAAGAGGCTTAGTCAACGGGTCTGCAACATTCAGATCCGTATGTATTTTGCAAATCTCTATGTCTCCCTCCTTGAGTAGATCGCGGATGGAATTGAAGCGTCTTTTGATGTGCTTTGTTCTCTTGTGAAACCTGGATTCCTTCGCCAAGGCTATGGCTCCAGTGTTGTCACAAAAGATTTTCATTGGACCCGATGTACTAGGTACTACACCTAGATCGGATATGAACTCCTTCATCCAGACTCCTTCATTTGCTGCTTCCGAAGCAGCTATGTATTCCACTTCACACGTAGATCCCGCCACGACGCTCTGTTTGGAACTGCACCAGCTGACAGCTCCACCATTCAATAAAAATACATATCCGGTTTGTGACTTTGAGTCATCCGGATCAGTGTCAAAGCTAGAATCGACGTAACCGTTTACGACGAGCTCTTTGTCACCTCCATATACGAGAAACATATCCTTTGTTCTTTTCAGATACTTTAGGATGTTTTTGACCGTTGTCCAGTGATCCACTCCTGGATTACTTTGGTACCTCCCTGCTAGACTCATAGCAAGGCACACATCAGGTCTGGTACACAGCATTGCATACATGATAGATCCTATGGCTGAGGCATAGGGAATGACTTTCATTTTCTCTCTATCTTCTACAGTGGTCGGGCATTGAGTCTTACTCAACTTCATACCTTGTAAAACAGGCAAGAACCCTTTCTTTGACTGATCCATTTTGAACTTCTTCAAAATCTTATCAAGGTATGTGCTTTGTGAAAGTCCAATTAAGCGTCTTGATCTATCTCTATAGATATTGATACCTAATATATAAGCAGCTTCACCGAGGTCTTTCATTGAAAAACTTTTATTCAAGTATCCTTTTATGCTATCCAGAAATTCTATATCATTTCCAATCAACAATATGTCATCTACATATAATATTAGAAATGCTACAGAGCTCCCACTCACTTTCTTGTAAATACAGGCTTCTCCAAAAGTCTGTATAAAACCATATGCTTTGATCACCTCATCAAAGCGTATATTCCAACTCCGAGATGCTTGCACCAGTCCATAGATGGATCGCTGGAGCTTGCATACTTTGTTAGCACCTTTTGGATCGACAAAACCTTCTGGTTGCATCATACACAACTCTTCTTTGAGATATCCATTTAGGAATGCAGTTTTGACATCCATTTGCCAGATTTCATAATCATAAAATGCGGCAATTGCTAACATGATTCGGACAGACTTAAGCATCGCTACAGGTGAGAAAGTCTCATCGTAGTCAACTCCTTGAACTTGCCGAAAACCTTTCGCAACAAGTCGAGCTTTGTAAACAGTAATATTACCGTCTGCGTCGGTCTTCCTCTTGAAGATCCATTTATTTTCGATGGCTTGCCGATCATCGGGCAAGTCAACCAAAGTCCATACTTTGTTCTCGTACATGGATCCCATCTCAGATTTCATGGCTTCAAGCCATTTTGCGGAATCTGGGCTCATCATCGCTTCCTCATAGTTCGTAGGTTCATCATGGTCTAGTACATGATTTCCAGAACTGGGTTCCCGTACCACTCTGGTGCGGAACGTACTCTGGTTGATCTACGACGTTCAGTGGAAACTTGATCCGAAGTTTCATGATCATTATCATTAACTTCCTCACTAATTGGTGTAGGAATCACTGGAACAATTTCCTGTGATGTACTACTTTCCAATCCGGGAGAAGGTACAATTACCTCATCAAGTTCTACTTTCCTCCCACTCACTTCTTTCGAGAGAAACTCTTTTTCTAGAAAGGATCCGTTCTTAGCAACGAATATTTTGCCTTCGGATCTGTGATAGAAGGTGTACCCAACAGTCTCTTTTGGGTATCCTATGAAGACACATTTTTCCGATTTGGGATCGATCTTATCAGGTTGAAGTGTTTTCACATAAGCATCGCAGCCCCAAATTTTAAGAAACGACAACTTTGGTTTCTTGCCAAACCATAGTTCATAAGGTGTCGTATCAACGGATTTAGATGGTGCCCTATTTAACGTGAATGCAGCTGTCTCTAAAGCATAACCCCAAAACGATAGTGGTAAATCGGTAAGAGACATCATAGATCGCACCATATCCAATAAAGTACGGTTACGACGTTCGGACACACCATTACGCTGTGGTGTTCCAGGTGGCGTGAGTGGTGAAACTATTCCACGTTGTTTCAAATGAAGACCAAACTCGTAACTCAAATATTCTCCTCCACGATCAGATCGTAGGAACTTTATTTTTCTTGTTACGATGATTCTCTACTTCACTCTGAAATTCTTTGAACTTTTCAAATGTTTCAGACTTGTGTTTCATTAAGTAGATATACCCATATCTGCTCAAATCATCAGTGAAGGTCAGAAAATAACGATACCCGCCACGAGCATCAACACTCATTGGTCCACATACATCAGTATGTATGATTTCCAACAAACCTGTTGCTCGCTCCATAGTTCCGGAGAACGGAGTTTTAGTCATCTTGCCCATGAGGCATGGTTCGCAAGCACCAAGTGATTCATAATCAAGTGATTCCAAAAGTCCATCTTTATGGAGTTTCTTCATGCGTTTTACACCAATATGACCTAAACGGCAGTGCCACAAATAAGTTGCACTATCATTATTAACCTTGCATCTTTTGGTTTCAATACTATGAATATGTGTATCACTACAATCGAGATCCAATAAGAATAGACCACTCTTCAAGGGTGCATGACCATAAAAGATATTATTCATTAAAATGGAACAACCATTATTCTCTGATTTAAATGAATAACCGTCTCGCAATAAACAAGATCCAGATATAATGTTCATGCTTAACGCTGGCACCAAATAACAATTATTTAGGTCTAAAACTAATCCCGAAGGTAGATGTAGAGGTAGCGTGCCGACGGCGATCACATCGACTTTGGAACCGTTTCCCACGCGCATCGTCACCTCGTCCTTAGCTAATCTTCGTTTAATCCGTAGTCCCTGTTTCGAGTTACAAATATTAGCAACCGAACCGGTATCAAATACCCAGGTACTACTACGAGCATTAGTAAGGTACACATCAATAACATGTATATCACAAATACCTTTGTTCATCTTGCCATCCTTCTTATCCGCCAAATACTTGGGGCAGTTCCGCTTCCAGTGTCCAGTTCCCTTGCAGTAGAAGCACTCAGTTTCAGGCTTGGCTCCAGATTTGGGTTTCTTCCTGGAAGTAGCAACTGACTTGCTATTCTTTTGAAGTTCCCTTTCTTTCCCTTGCCCTTTTTCTTGAAACTAGTGGTCTTGTTAACCATCAACACTTGATGCTCCTTTTTGATTTCTACCTCCACAGCTTTGAGCATAGCGAAGAGCTCGGGAATTGTCTTTTGCATCCCTTGCATGTTATAGCTCATCACGAAGCCTTTATAGCTTGGTGGCAGTGATTGAAGAACTCTATCAATAACACTATCCTCGTCAACTTTGCAACCAAGTTGAGTCATATGATTGTAGTACCCAGACATTCTGAGCAAGTGTTCACTGATAGAACTATTCTCCTCCATTTTGCAGCTGTAGAACTTATTGGAAATCTCATATTTCTCAATTCGGGCATTTGCTTGAAATATTAACTTCAACTCCTGGAACATCTCATATGGTCCATGACGTTCAAAACGTCGTTGAAGTCCCGGTTCTAAGCCGTAAAGCATGGCACACTGAACTATCGTGTAGTCATCAGACCGCGACTGCCAGACGTTCAAAGCGTCTGCATTAGCGGAAGGGGGCTTGTCACCTAGCGGTGCTTCAAGGACATAATTCTTCTGTGCAGCAATGAGGATAATCCTCAGGTTACGGACCCAATCCGTGTAATTGCTACCATCATCTTTCAACTTAGCTTTCTCTAGGAATGCATTAAAATTCAAAGGAACGGTAGCACGGGCCATTGATCTACAACGACATAGATATGCAAAACTATCAGGACTAAGTTCATGATAAATTAAAGTTCAATTTAATCATATTAATTTAAAGAACTCCCACTTAGATAGACATCCCTCTGGTCATCTAAATGATCACGTGATCCAAATCAACTAAACCATGTCCGATCATCACGTGAGATGGAGTAGTTTTCAATGGTGAACATCTTATGTTGATCATATCTACTATATGATTCACGCTCGACCTTTCGGTCTCCAGTGTTCCGAGGCCATATCTGTATATGCTAGGCTCGTCAAGTTTAACCCGAGTATTCTGCGTGTGCAAAACTGGATTACACCCGTTGTATTTGAACGTAGAGCTTATCACACCCGATCATCACGTGGTGTCTCGGCACGATGAACTTTCGCAACGGTGCATACTCAGGGAGAACACTTATACCTTGAAATTTAGTAAGGGATCATCTTATAATGCTACCGTCGTTCTAAGCAAAATAAGAAGCATAATAAGATAAACATCACATGCAATCAAAATATGTGACATGATATGGCCATCATCATCTTGTGCTTTTGATCTCCATCTTCAAAGCACCGTCATGATCACCTTCGTCACCGGCTTGACACCTTGATCTTCATCGTAGCATCGTTGTCGTCTCGCCAACTATTGCTTCCACGACTATCGCTACCGCTTAGTGATAAAGTAAAGCAATTACATGGCGATTGCATTTCATACAATAAAGCGACAACCATGTGGCTCCTGCCAGTTGCCGATAACTTTACAAAACATGATCATCTCATACAAAACCGTATAACTCATCATGTCTTGACCATATCACATCACAACATGCCCTGCAAAAACAAGTTAGACGTCCTCTACTTTGTTTGTTGCAAGTTTTACGTGGCTGCTACGGGCTTAGAAAGAACCGTTCTTACCTACGCATACAAAACCACAACGATGTTTCGTCAAGTATGTGCTGTTTTAACCTTCACAAGGACCGGGCGTAGCCACACTTGATTCAGCTAAAGTGAGAGAGACAGACACCCGACAGTCACCTTTAAGCAACGAGTGCTCGTAACGGTGAAACCAGTCTCGCGTAAGCGTACGTGTAATGTCGGTCCAGGCCGCTTCATCTCACAATACCGCCGAAGCAAAGTATGACATGCTGGTAAGCAGTATGACTAGTATCGCCCACAACTCATTGTGTTCTACTCGTGCATATCATCTACGCATAGACCTGGCTCATGATGCCACTGTTGGGGAACGTAGTATTTAAAAATTTTCCTACGATCACGCAAGATCTATCTACCAGATGCATAGCAACGAGAGGGAAGAGTGTGTCTACGTACCCTCGTAGACCGGGAGCGGAAGCGTCAAGTGACGCGGTTGATGTAGTCGAACTTCTTCGCGATCCAACCGATCAAGCACCGAACGTACGGCACCTCCGCGTTCAGCACACGTTCAGCTTGATGACGTCCCACGAGCTCTTGATCCAGTTGAGCTTCACGGGAGAGTTTCGTCAGCACGACGGCGTGGTGACGGATATGATGTGTTCACCGGCGCAGGGCTTCGCCTAAGCTCCGCGACGGTATAACCGAGGTGTGATTCTGTGGAGGGGGGCACCGCACACGGCTAAAACAATTCAACTTGTGTGTCTTTGGGTGCCCCCCTGCCCCCGTATATAAAGGAGCAAGGGAGGAGGGCCGGCCAACCTCCTATGGTGCGGCTAGGGAAGGAATCCTACTAGGAATAGGATTGCAATCCTATTCCTAGTAGGAATCACCAAAGAAGGAAGAGATGGAGTAGGAAAAGGAAGAGGTGGCGCCTCCCACCAATCCTAGTCCAACTAGGAACTAGGTGGGGCGCCGGCCAGCCCTATGGGCTGACTCTCTCCTTTCCACAAGGCCCACTATGGACCACCTCCCTTCGTAGGAGGTTCCGGTAACCCCCTTCGGCAATCCCGATAAATCCGAAACTTTTCCGATATACTTCCGGTGTCCGAATATAGCCGTCCAATATATTAATCTTTATGTCTCGGACATTCCGAGACTCCTCGTCATGTCCGTGATCTCATCCGGGACTCCGAACTACCTTCGGTACATCAATACTCATAAACTCATAATACCGATCGTCATCAAACGTTAAGCGTGCGGACCCTACGGGTTCGAGAACTATGTAGACATGACCGAGACTCATCTCCGGTCAATAACCAATAGCGGAACCTGGATGTTCATATTGGCTCCTACATATTCTACGAAGATCTTTTATCGGTCAGAACCGCATAACTACATACGTTGTTCCTTTTGTCAAACGGTATGTTACTTGCCCGAGATTCGATCGTCGGTATTTCTATACCTAGTTCAATCTCGTTACCGGCAAGTCTCTTTACTCGTTCTGTAACACATCATCTCGTGACTAACTCATTAGTCTTTTTGCTTGCAAGGCTTATTGTGATGTGTGTTACCGAGAGGGCCCAGAGATACCTCTCCGACACTCGGAGTGACAAATCCTAATCTTGATCTATGCCAACACCACGAATACTTTCGGAGACACCTGTAGAGCATCTTTATGATCACCCAGTTACGTTGTGACGTTTGATAGCACACAAGGTGTTCCTACGGTATTCGGGAGTTGCATAATCTCATAATACCGATCGTCATCAAACGTTAAGCGTGCGGACCCTACGGGTTCGAGAACTATGTAGACATGACCGAGACTCATCTCCGGTCAATAACCAATAGCGGAACCTGGATGTTCATATTGGCTCCTACATATTCTACGAAGATCTTTTATCGGTCAGAACCGCATAACAACATACGTTGTTCCTTTTGTCAAACGTTATGTTACTTGCCCGAGATTCGATCGTCGGTATCTCTATACCTAGTTCAATCTCGTTACCGGCAAGTCTCTTTACTCGTTCCGTAACACATCATCTCGTGACTAACTCATTAGTCTTTTGCTTGCAAGGCTTATTGTGATGTGTGTTACCGAGAGGGCCCAGAGATACCTCTCCGACACTCGGAGTGACAAATCCTAATCTTGATCTATGCCAACGCCACGAATACTTTCGGAGACACCTGTAGAGCATCTTTATGATCACCCAGTTACGTTGTGACGTTTGATAGCACACAAGGTGTTCCTACGGTATTCGGGAGTTGCATAATCTCATAGTCATAGGAACATGTATAAGTCATGAAGAAAGCAATAGCAGTTAAACTAAACGATCATAGTGCTATGCTAACGGATGGGTCTTGTCCATCACATCATTCTCCTAATGATGTGATCCCGTTGATCAAATGACAACTCATGTCTATGGCTAGGAAACATAACCATCTTTGATCAATGAGCTAGTCTAGTAGAGGCATACTAGGGACATACTGTTTTGTCTATGTATCCACACATGTACTAAGTTTCCGGTTAATACAATTCTAGCATGAATAAAAGACATTTATCATGATATAAGGAAATACAAATAACATCTTTATTATTGCCTCTAGGGCATATTTCCTTCATCTGCCACGGCCGCGACCCAATCTGCCACGTCCTCTCCCTTCTCCCGGTCCCCTGCCCGATCCTCTGAACCATGATGCCCTTAAATTCTTGTAAACCAAAGCTTGAGGGGGTGAACACCGTCTCCATGCTCCTTGAACTGATGACCAAGATGGCCGCACACGGCACACCAGTCGGATAAACGCTCGTATTTTACCAGGAAAGTTTTCCTCTTTCCCTCCTTCACCACCGAAACTGCATTCTTCAGTGGGAGATGGACATTGATCTTGACCCTTACCCGGACAAAATTACCTTCAAAATCTTGTGATTTTGGTTCAGTGTATATATACTGACCAATCTTCCCTGCTAGAGCTTTGATCATTGGGAAATAACCATAAGGAAAGTTGTGTATCTGAGCCCATATGTCGAGCATATCCAGATTAACCTCTGACGACTTCGTGAATCCGTCATACTCAGCTAGCACCACCACGTTCCCTTTGAAGGTCCACGACCCCTCTGCCATGACACGTTCCCAATCGCCGAGGCATGAGAACTTCATTGTGTACAAGTTCTCTTCGAGCGGGCGGATCTTTACCTCCTGCGCCGGATCCCAAGTAGCCCTCATGTTGCAAAAGAACCAATATTGGTTGTAGTTCTTCGGGGTGTGAACTCTCGCGATGGCCATCCACCACACGACCACTTCCGCTGGAACATCCTGCTCCTTGAAAACCACATAATCCAGATCATCCTCGGTGATGCCTAGGTTTTTCATCATCTCCTCAACGTCATTGGCCCCCGCGCCAGAGCCTGACGCCCGGCTAGCCATGTCGCAAAAACCCTAACCTGACGAAACAACGATCACCAGGTTGAGGAAACCCTATCTGTCGTCCTGACTCCACAAAACTATACCGAGGCCGAGACCGGGAAGCGATACCATATCGCCCCTTAATCAGTTGTGACACCCCGAGACCGGTGCGCCAGGTGTCAGCCAGTTATTCGTTGCCAGTGCCATGTCTTCGGCTTGCGTGTGCATCTTGCCATGTCATCATGTGTGTTGCATCAGCATGTTTTTCGAAACTTGCATCCGCCCGAGCCCCCTCGTCCTTTCCGTTGTCCGTTCTGAGCCCAGACACACTCACACGCGCCCGCGGTGCCTCCGGATATTTATTTTTGTGAGTGGCCGAAAAACGTTCTCGGAATGGGTTGAAACTTGGCGTGTGGTCTTATTATACTGTAGACAGACCGCCCGCCAAATTTCATCGCATTCGGAGTCCGTTTGATAGCCCAACGGATATATATAGCGGCACTAGTCCCCGGTTTAAACGTGGGACGTTTTCGGTCTCCGAAAACCCCCGCGGGCCTCTCTCTCTCTCTCTCCTCTCACCTCAGCCCAACTACTTCTACACAGCCCACTAGGCCTAGCCTATTCCCCCTTCGCTCCGTTGTCGTTGGATCGTGATCCGATGGCTCCGGAACGGTCCAAAACCCCCCCAAACCCTAGCATTTTGCTATATAAAGGACCCCTAGTCCATTTTGGGCATCCCATAGCCTCCCCTAACCTCCAGCCATCTCCCACCTCGTTTTCCGCGCCCAGCCGCTCCATCTCCGCCACTTGTCGCCGCCGCCACCTGGGTAGCTCCCGGCCAACAACAGCCCGCCGCGTGGCCAATTCCACGTCGCCCCGCGCCACCTAGGCGTTCCCTGCCCCTCCAGCCACGCGGCCCGTTCCCGGCCCGCCCCGGGCCGCGCCGGGCTCCGCGGGGCCGAGCCGCCGCCGCAGCCCGAAGGCACGCGCGCATGCCCGAGCGCTTCGCTCCCTCGCTGGATGCCCGATCTCCCTCGCCGGCGAGCACCTCCGGGCGAGCCCCGTCGCCGGCGCCCGCTCTGCCGCCTACCCGCGTCACTCCGCGTCGCACCGGCCCCAGATCCGCCGGCCGCCGGCCTCACCTCGCCACCCCGTCGCCCTCCCGTGTCGCGAAGCTCCACCGCTGCCAGAGAACCTCCGCCGTCCTTGTGGTTCCGTCCGCCGCCGGTGGCCCTCTCCGTCCTTGGGAACGGAATCCCCGGGGCCGGATCCGCCCGGATCCCGCCAGCCTCCTCCTCGCTGGTCGTCCTGCGTCGTCGCCGGAGTTCGGCGTCGGCTGCCGCAGCTCCCTCCTCGGTTGAGGACGACGGCCATCCTCCCCTGCTCGTGGGCCCAGGCCCAGCTCCGGCCTGGCTCCCGCGGCCCACAGCGCGCCCGGCCTCCCTCCTCTTCTTTTGGGCCAAGGCCCATGGGTGAGCACTCCAGTTACCCCTCGCCTGCGCGCGTTTTTACTAAATCCCGCTCACATGTTTTTTTCCCTTTCCTGTGAATATGGCTAAGTCCCTGTTAACTGTTGTCTGATGCATTCTTGTGGAGCTAATAACTTTTTGTGTGCTTATCCAAATTGAGTGTATGATATGTCAAAATGATCGTGGTGATATGCTCTACACTTTGTTCCATTGTGCCATGCATGTTTGAGTTCATCTAGATGCTCTAATATCTGTTGCAAGAGTGCTACTTATTATAAACTGATGCTACTTGTTATTTTGTTGCTATGTTTGAGATATGATAACTTGGTGCATGTTTATCCAAATGATGCAAATGATATGTCAAAATGTTCCTTGTGAAGAGTACTACATGTTGGTTGCTATAGCATGCTTGTTTGAGTTCATATTGCCATGTTTATCTATGTTGCAAAAGTGCATGTGTCTGTTAGGTTTTGTAACTTGTTACGAGATGCCTAGTTGAGGAGCTCGTTGCTATTGTTGTGTTTGTCCCCTTGCCACATGTGTAGATGTTTTAGAATCTCCATGATGTGTTATTTGCTGTGGTGCAAACCATTTGCTATGATATGCCTTGTGTTGACTTAAACATGCTTGCAAACATGCCATGATAATGTTACTGTTTTAACACTTAGGAAATTTCACTAAGTCTGGAATCTATAATATCCTGATGCTATGTTTGCTTGATGTCCTAGACAAATCCATGTTAGTTTTGGGGTGGCCATTGATCATTCCTTGCTGTATATGTTGTTGTCTATCCATTCATGCCTTCACTTGCTCATTTGACTTGCTGTAGCTTATTTAAATCTTGCTCCCAAGTTGCTATAAAATATTGCTGTCAGGTTTTTATTGTCATGATCAAAATGTTGTAGCTTGTTGCTATTGATCCATGCCTCCTATGGAGTTGCTCCAATGGAGTTGTTTGCTGTAGGATATGTCTACTTCATGTCCATGCTTCTTGTCACCATGTTTGAGTGTTGTAGCATATATTTACCTTGCTCCAAAGTTGCTATGTGGCTGTTAACTTCAGCTTGTTGTTATATCTTGTTTCAGGTGTATCTTTTAGCCTGTTGCTCCGTTTGGAGCGTGCCTTATATGAAACTTGTGTGATTTTGCATGTAGAATCATAATATCATATTGTTTTCATGTTTGGAGTGAGTTTGCTTGAGGTTTGGGTGCATCTTGCACCGTTGCCATGCTTAACTTGTTTTGCTCATATCTTCTAGGCCGTAGCTCCGAATTAAACAAACTTTATATGAAACTTGACTAGAACTCCGTGTAGATCATGATGGTGCATGTTAAATTGATGTTTAACAACTTTAACTTAAGGTTTGTGCAGATCTGGACTAATTTCAAACTATGCATATGAGGACTTACCGGATTTGTCTTAAGTAGCTTCCGGCCTCATTTAAACTTGTTGTTCTTATGTTGCTTCTCTGTGCTTCCTACCTTGCCATGTTTTGCATCCTATATGGATCTGTCTTGCATCCTACTTGCTTGAGCTTATTGTCTTGTTCTTGTGTTGTTCTGGTGTGCTTCCTATGCTGTCATGTAATGCATCCTAAGTGCATCTGCAGTGCATCATACCTTGTCATGTTATGCTTCCTGCATAGACTTGTTGTGCTTCCTGTATAGACTTGTCATGCATCATACCTTGACATGAATTGCATCATATATAGACTTGTGTTGTTTTGTTGTGCTTCCTACCTTGCCATGTTTTGCTTCCTGTATAGACTTGTAGTGCATCCTATGTAGACTTGTGTTGCATCATACTTGTTTGAGCATATTGTCATGTCTCGTGTGGTGTGTTTACCGTATTGCTTGCTTCTTCTCGTTAGTGCTTGTTCCGCTGCGATTGTGAGGATTCGTTCGTCTACCCGTGGTTCTTCTTCAAGGCTTCTTCTTCGTCTTCTTCATGGATCCGTTCTTCTTCCTTGTGGGATCTCAGGCAAGATGACCATACCCTTGGATACCTTTACTATCATTGCCATGCTTAGTGTCTCGATGCTATCGTTAAATGTCGCGCTACCCATCATTATTGTCAGCCTCTCCTTGTTGCCATGAAACCTCTAACCTTTGAAACCTTCCTAGCAGACCATTGTTTGGCTATGTTACCCGCTTGCTCAGCCCCTCTTATAGCGTTGTTAGTTGCAGGTGAAGATGAAGATTGTTCCAGGAGGGAACTTGTTGTTGGAATATCACAATATATTATTATTATTATTATTATTAACACACCTATATACTGGGCATGGGTGGAAGGCTTGGCCTTTTGCTCGATGTTTTGTTCCACTCATGCCACCTTAGGCGCCGATAAACCGACATTATGTTCCTTGATTTTGCGTTCCTTACACGGTTGGGTATATGGGGACCCCTTGACAGTTCGTCTTTGAATAAAACTCCTCCATCAAGGCCCAACATTGGTTTTAATTTGCTCATAATAACAACTTAATTAATTAATTAAATTGCATAGGGAGTTAGTGAAGGAAATATGCCCTAGAGGCAATAATAAAGTTGTTATTTATATTTCCTTATATCATGATAAATGTTTATTATTCATGCTAGAATTGTATTAACCGGAAACTTAGTACATGTGTGAATACATAGACAAAACAGAGTGTCCCTAGTATGCCTCTACTAGACTAGCTCAATGATCAAAGATGGTTATGTTTCCTAACCATAGACATGAGTTTTCATTTGATCAACGGGATCACATCATTAGGAGAATGATGTGATGGACAAGACCCCTCCGTTAGCATAGCACTATGATCGTTTAGTTTTACTGCTATTGCTTTCTTCATGACTTATACATGTTCCTATGACTATGAGATTATGCAACTCCCGAATACCGTAGGAACACCTTGTGTGCTATCAAACGTCACAACGTAACTGGGTGATCATAAAGATGCTCTACAGGTGTATCCGAAAGTATTCGTGGTGTTGGCATAGATCAAGATTAGGATTTGTCACTCCGAGTGTCGGAGAGGTATCTCTGGGCCCTCTCGGTAACACACATCATAATAAGCCTTGCAAGCAAAAGACTAATGAGTTAGTCATGAGATGATGTGTTACGGAACGAGTAAAGAGACTTGCCGGTAACAAGATTGAACTAGGTATAGAGATACCGACGATCGAATCTCGGGCAAGTAACATACCGATGACAAAAGGAACAACGTATGTTGTTATGCGGTTTGACCGATAAAGATCTTCGTAGAATATGTAGGAGCCAGTATGAGCATCCAGGTTCCGCTATTGGTTATTGACCGGAGATGAGTCTCGGTCATGTCTACATAGTTCTCGAACCCGTAGGGTCCGCACGCTTAACGTTTGATGACGATCGGTATTATGAGTTTATGAGTTTTGATGTACCGAAGGTAGTTCGAAGTCCCGGATGAGATCACGGACATGACGAGGAGTCTCGGAATGTCCGAGACATAAAGATTGATATATTGGACGACTATATTCGGACACCGGAAGTGTTCCGGAAAAGTTTCGGATTTAACTGGATTGCCGGAGGGGGTTACCGGAACCCCCTACGAGGGGGGATGGTCCATAGTGGGCCTTGAGGAAAGGAGAGAGGCAGCCCATAGAGGCTGGCCGGCGCCCCACCTAGGGATCCTAGTTGGACTAGGATTGGGGGGGCGCCACCTCTCCCTCTTTTCCTTTCCCTCTCTTCCTTCTTGGTGGACTCCTACTAGGAATAGGATTGCAATCCTATTCCTAGTAGGATTGCCCTAACCGGCCCTCCTCCCTTGCTCCTTTATATACGGGGGCAGGGGGGCACCCAAAGACACACACGTTGAATTGTTCTAGCCGTGTGCGGTGCCCCCCTCCACAGAAACACACCTCGGTCATACCATCGCAGTGCTTATGCGAAGCCCTGCGCAGGTAGATACATCATATCCGTCAGCACGCCGTCGTGCTGACGAAACTCTCCCGTGAAGCTCAACTGGATCAAGAGCTCGTGGGACGTCATCAAGCTGAACGTGTGCTGAACGCGGAGGTGCCGTACGTTCGGTGCTTGATCGGTTGGATCGCGAAGAAGTTCGACTACATCAACCGCGTCACTTGACGCTTCCGCTTCCGGTCTACGAGGGTACGTAGACACACTCTTCCCTCTCGTTGCTATGCATCTGGTAGATAGATCTTGCGTGATCGTAGGAAAATTTTAAAATACTACGTTCCCCAACAGTGGCATCATGAGCCAGGTCTATGCGTAGATGATATGCACGAGTAGAACACAATGAGTTGTGGGCGATACTAGTCATACTGCTTACCAGCATGTCATACTTTGCTTCGGCGGTATTGTGAGATGAAGCGACCTGGACCGACATTACGCGTACGCTTACGCGAGACTGGTTTCACCGTTACGAGCACTCGTTGCTTAAAGGTGACTGGCGGGTGTCTGTCTCTCTCACTTTAGCTGAATCAAGTGTGGCTACGCCCGGTCCTTGTGAAGGTTAAAACAGCACATACTTGACGAAACATCGTTGTGGTTTTGTATGCGTAGGTAAGAACGGTTCTTGCTAAGCCCGTAGCAGCCACGTAAAACTTGCAACAACAAAGTAGAGGACGTCTAACTTGTTTTTGCAGGGCATGTTGTGATGTGATATGGTCAAGACATGATGAGTTATACGGTTTTGTATGAGATGATCATGTTTTGTAATGTTATGGGCAACTGGCAGGAGCCATATGGTTGTCGCTTTATTGTATGAAATGCAATCGCCATGTAATTGCTTTACTTTATCACTAAGCGGTAGCGATAGTCGTAGAAGCAATAGTTGGCGAGACGACAACGATGCTACGATGGAGATCAAGGTGTCGCGCCGGTGACGAAGGTGATCATGACGGTGCTTTGGAGATGGAGATCAAAAGCACAAGATGATGATGGCCATATCATGTCACATATTTTGATTGCATGTGATGTTTATCTTATTATGCTTCTTATTTTGCTTAGAACAACGGTAGCATTATAAGATGATCCCTTACTAAATTTCAAGGTATAAGTGTTCTCCCTGAGTATGCACCGTTGCAAAAGTTCGTCGTGCCGAGACACCACGTGATGATCGGGTGTGATAAGCTCTACGTTCAAATACAACGGGTGTAAGCCAGTTTTGCACTCGCAGAATACTCGGGTTAAACTTGACGAGCCTAGCATATGCAGATATGGCCTCGGAACACTGGAGGCCGAAAGGTCGAGCGTGAATCATATAGTAGATATGATCAACATAAGATGTTCACCATTGAAACTACTCCATCTCACGTGATGATCGGACATGGTTTAGTTGATTTGGATCACGTGATCATTTAGATGACCGGAGGGATGTCTATCTAAGTGGGAGTTCTTAAGTAATATGATTAATTGAACTTTAATTTATCATGAACTTAGTCCTGATAGTATTAGCATATCTATGTTGTAGATCAATAGCTCGCGATGTTGCTCCACGTTTATTTTTTTATATGTTCCTAGAGAAAACCAAGTTGAAAGATGTTAGTAGCAATGATGCGGAATTGTTCCGTGATCTGAGGATTATCCTCATTGCTGCACAGAAGAATTATGTCCTTGATGCACCGCTAGGTGACAGACCTATTGCAGGAGCAGATGTGGACGTTATGAACGTTTTGACAAAAGCTCGATATGATGACTACTTGATAGTTTAGTGCACCATGCTTTACGGCTTATAACCGGGACTTCAAAAACGTTTTGAAACGCCACGGAGCATATGAGATGTTCCAAGAGTTGAAATTAGTATTTCATACTCATGCCCGTGTCGAGAGGTATAAGACCTCTGACAGTACTTTGCCTACAAGATGGAGGAGAATAGCTCAACCAGTGAGCATGTGCTCAGATTGTCTGGGTAGTACAATTGCTTGAATCAAGTGGGAGTTAATCTTCTAGATAAGATAGTAATTGACAAAGTTCTCTAGACACTATCACCAAGTTAGTAGAACTTCGTGATGAACTATAATATGCAAGGGATGACGAAAGTAATTCCCGAGCTCTTCACGATGCTGAAATCGACGAAGGTAGAAATCAAGAAAGAGCATCAAGTGTTGATGGTTAACCAGACCACTTGTTTCAAGTAAAGGGCAAAGGGATAGAAGGGGAACTTCAAGAAGAATGACAAGCAAGTTGTCACTCCCGTGAAGAAACCCAAAGCTAAACTCAAGCCTGAAACTAAGTGCTTCTACTGCAAAGGAAATGGTCACTAGAAGTGGAACTGCCCTAGATATTTGGCGGATAAGAAGGATGGCAAAGTGAACAAAGGTATATCTGATATACAGATTATTGATGTCTATTTTACTAGTGTTCATAGCAACCCCTCGGTATTTGATATTGGTTCAGTTGCTAAAGAGTAGTAACTCGAAATGGGAGTTGCATAATGAACAGAAACTAGTTAAAGGATGAAGTGACGATGTGTATTGGAAGTAGTTCCAAGATTGATATGATCATCATCTCACACTCCCTATACTTTCGGGATTAGTGTTGAACCTAAATAAGTGTTATTTGATGTTTGTGTTGAGCATGAATATGATTAGATCATGTTTATTGCAATACGGTTATTCATGTAAGTTAGAGAATAATTGTTGTTCTGTTTACATGAATAAAACCTTCTATGGTCATACACCCAATGAAAATGGTTTGTTGGATCTCGATCGTGTGATACACATATTCATAATATTGAAGCCAAAAGATGCAAGGTTAATAATGATAGTGCAACTTATTTGGGGCACTGCCGTTTAGGTCATATTGGTGTAAAGCGCATGAAGAAACTCCATAGTGATGGACTTTTGGAATCACTTGATTATGAATCACTTGGTGCTTGCGAACCATGCCTCATGGGCAAGATGACTAAAACTCCGTTCTCCGGAACCGTGGAGCGAGCAACAGAGCTGTTGGAAATCATACATACTGATGTATGCAGACCAATGAGTGTTCAAGCTCGCGGCAGGTATCATTATTTTCTGACCTTCACTGATGATTTGAGCAGATATGGGTATATCTACTTAATGAAGCACAAGCCTGAAACATTTGAAAAGTTCAAAGAATTTCAGAGTGAAGTGGAGAATCATCGTAACAAGAAAATAAGAGTTTCTACGATATGATCGTAGAGGTGAAATATTTGAGTTAGCGAGTTTGGCCTTCAATAAAAACAATGTGAAATAGTTTCACTACTCACGCCACCTGGAACACCACAGTGTAATGGTGTGTCCGAACGTCATAACCGTACTTTATTAGATATGGTGCGATCGATGATGTCTCTTACCGATCTACCACTATCGCTTTTGGGGTTATGCATTAGAGACAGCTACATTCACGTTAAATAGGGCACCATCTAAATCCGTGGAGATGACACCGTATGAACTGTGGTTTGACGAGAAACCTAAGCTGTCATTTCTTTAAGTTTGGGACTGCGATGCTTATGTGAAAAAGTTTCAACATGATAAGCTCGAACCCAAATCGGAGAAGTAAATCTTCATAGGATACCCAAAAAGAAACTGTTGGGTACACCTTCTATCACAGATCCTAAGGCAAGGTCTTTGTTGCTAAGAGTGGATCCTTTCTAGAGAAGGAGTTTCTCTCGAAAGAAGTGAGTGGGAGGAAAGTAGAACTTGATGAGGTAATTGTACCTTCTCCCGAATTGGAAGGTAGTACATCACAGAAACTCGTTCCAGTGATTCCTACACCAATTAGTGAGGAAGCTAATGATGATGATCATGAAACTTCAGATCAAGTTTCTGCTGAACTTTGTAGATCAACCAGAGTTCGTTCCGTACCAGAGTGGTACGGCAACCCAGTTCTGGAAGTCATGTTACTAGACCATGATGAACCTACGAACTATGAGGAAGCGATGATGAGCCCAGATTCCGCAAAATGGCTTGAGACCATGAAATCTGAGATGGGATCCATGTATTAGAACAAAGTATGGACTTTGGTTGACTTGCCCGATGATCGGCAAGCCATCGAAAATAAATGGATCTTCAAGAGGAAGACCGACGCAAACGGTAATGTTACTGTTTACAAAGCTCGACTTGTTGCGAAAGGGTTTTGACAAGTTCAAGGAGTTGACTACGATGAGACTTTCTCACCCGTAGCGATGCTTAAGTCTGTCCGAATCATGTTAGTAATTGTCGCATTTTATGAAATCTGGCAAATGGATAACAAAACTGCATTCTTTAATGGATTTATTAAAGAAGACTTGTATATGATGCAACCAGAAGGTTTTGTCAATCCTAAAGGTGCTAACAAAATGTGCAAGCTCCGGCGATCCATCTATGGACTGGTGCAAGCATCTCGGAGTTGGAATATACGCTTTGATAAGTTGATTAAAGCATATAGATTTATACAGACTTGCGGTGAAGCCTATATTTACAAGAAGTGAGTGGGAGCACTACAACCTTTCTGATAAGTATATGTGAATGACATATTGTCGATCGGAAATGATGTAGAATTTTCTGGAAAGCATAAAGGAGTGTTTGAAAGGAGTTTTTCAAAGAAAGACCTTGGTAAAGCTGCTTACATATTGGGCATCAAGATCTATAGAGATAGATCAAGACGCTTGATAAGACTTTCGATGAGTACATACCTTGATAAGATTTTGAAGTAGTTCAAAATGGATCAGTCAAAGAAGAAGTTCTTGCCTGACTTGTAAGGAGTGAAGTTGAGTAAGACTCAAAGCCAGACCACGGCAGAAAAATATAGAGAGAATGAAAGTCATTCCCTATGCCTCAGCCATAGATTCTATAAAGTATGCCATGCTGTGTACCAAACATGTTGTGTACCTTGCCATGAGTTTGTCAAGGGGGTACAATAGTGATCTAGGAGTAGATCACTGTACAGCGGTCAAAATTATCCTTAGTAACTGGATGACTAAGGAAATGTTTCTCGAATATGGAGGTGATAAAGAGTTCGTCGTAAAGGGTTACGCCGATGCAAGCTTTGACACTAAATCCAGATGACTCTAAGTATCAATCTGGATGCGTATTGAAAGTGGGACCAATTAGCTAGAGTAGCTCCATGCAGAGCATTATAGACATAGAAATTTGCGAAATACATACGGATCTGAATGTGACAGACCCGTTGACTAAACTTCTCTCACAAGCAAAACATGATCACACCTTATTACTCTTGGGTATTAATCACATAGCGATGTGAACTAGATTATTGACTCTAGTAAACCCTTTGGGTGTTGGTCACATGGTGATGTGAACTATGGGTGTTATTCACATAACGATGTGAACTATCGGTATTAAATCACATGGCGATGTGAGCTAGATTATTGACTCTAGTGCAAGTGGGAGACTGAAGGAAATATGCCCTAGAGGCAATAATAAAGTTGTTATTTATATTTCCTTATATCATGATAAATGTTTATTATTCATGCTAGAATTGTATTAACCGAAAACTTAGTACATGTGTGAATAAATAGACAAAACAGAGTGTCCCTAGTATGCCTCTACTAGACTAGCTCATTGATCAAAGATGGTTATGTTTCCTAACCATAGACATGAGTTTTCATTTGATCAACGGGATCACATCATTAGGAGAATGATGTGATGGACAAGACCCATCCGTTAGCATAGCACTATGATCGTTTAGTTTTACTGCTATTGCTTTCTTCATGACTTATACATGTTCCTATGACTATGAGATTATGCAACTCCCGAATACCGTAGGAACACCTTGTGTGCTATCAAACGTCACAGCGTAACTGGGTGATCATAAAGATGCTCTACAGGTGTATCCGAAAGTATTCGTGGTGTTGGCATAGATCAAGATTAGGATTTGTCACTCTGAGTGTCGGAGAGGTATCTCTGGGCCCTCTCGGTAACACACATCATAATAAGCCTTGCAAGCAAAAGACTAATGAGTTAGTCATGAGATGATGTGTTACGGAACGAGTAAAGAGACTTGCCGGTAACAAGATTGAACTAGGTATAGAGATACCGACGATCGAATCTCGGGCAAGTAACATACCGATGACAAAAGGAACAACGTATGTTGTTATGCGGTTTGACCGATAAAGATCTTCGTAGAATATGTAGGAGCCAATATGAGCATCCAGGTTCCGCTATTGGTTATTGACCGAAGATGAGTCTCGGTCATGTCTACATAGTTCTCGAACCCGTAGGGTCCGCACGCTTAACGTTTGATGACGATCGGTATTATGAGTTTATGAGTTTTGATGTACAGAAGGTAGTTCGGAGTCCCGGATGAGATCACGGACATGACGAGGAGTCTCGGAATGTCCGAGACATAAAGATTGATATATTGGACGACTATATTCGGACACCGGAAGTGTTCCGGAAAAGTTTCGGATTTAATTGGATTGCCGGAGGGGGTTACCGGAACCCCCTACGAGGGGGGATGGTCCATAGTGGGCCTTGAGGAAAGGAGAGAGGCAGCCCATAGAGGCTGGCCGGCGCCCCACCTAGGGATCCTAGTTGGACTAGGATTGGGGGGGCGCCACCTCTCCCTCTTTTCCTTTCCCTCTCTTCCTTCTTGGTGGACTCCTACTAGGAATAGGATTGCAATCCTATTCCTAGTAGGATTGCCCTAACCGGCCCTCCTCCCTTGCTCCTTTATATACGGGGGCAGGGGGGCACCCAAAGACACACAAGTTGAATTGTTCTAGCCGTGTGCGGTGCCCCCCTCCACAGAAACACACCTCGGTCATACCATCGCAGTGCTTAGGCGAAGCCCTGCGCAGGTAGATACATCATATCCGTCACCACGCCGTCGTGCTGACGAAACTCTCCCGTGAAGCTCAACTGGATCAAGAGCTCGTGGGACGTCATCAAGCTGAACGTGTGCTGAACGCGGAGGTGCCGTACGTTCGGTGCTTGATCGGTTGGATCGCGAAGAAGTTCGACTACATCAACCGCGTCACTTGACGCTTCCGCTTCCGGTCTACGAGGGTACGTAGACACACTCTTCCCTCTCGTTGCTATGCATCTGGTAGATAGATCTTGCGTGATCGTAGGAAAATTTTAAAATACTACGTTCCCCAACAGTTAGCGCTACCCGAGGATTCTTTCTACATAGCAGGGGGGGCCAGTGCTGATGGTGTTGGTCCCAAACGGGGGTTCTGCGAGGCCACCACGGGGAAACTCGAGGATTGGTTTTACTCGTACTATCGCCCATCCGGTCGTGGCCTGAGACGAGATACGCGCGGCTACTATCAGGGTGTCGACACACCGGGAGGTCTTGCTGGACTTGTTTTACCATTGTCGAAATGTCTTGTGCACCGGGATGCCGAGCCTGATCGGATTTCCCTAAGATAAGGGGTGATGATATTATATTTATCACTTCAGCTGATCGTGAGAGCTTGTGATGGGCTAAGTTGGGACACCCCTGCAGGGTTATGATCTTTCGAAAGCCGTGCCCGCGGTTATGTGGCAGATTGGAATTTGTTAATGTCCGGTTGTAGAAAACTTGACAGAGGATCCGAAGTAAAACACACAACTGTGTGAGTAACCGTGACTGTCTCTTTTCACTTTGAGAAGAGAACACGGTGGGGTTATGTTTGACTCGTAGGTAGTTCAGGATCTTTAGCGATCACTACTAGTTTGCGACCGTTTGCGTAGATGCTCATCTTATTCTTGTACTCGTAAGTTAGCCACCATATTTTTGCTTAGCCGCTGCTGCAACCTCACCACTTTACCTCTTCCTACCTATTAAGCTTTGATAGTCTTGTTACCCATGGTTATGGGATTGCTGAGTCCTCGTGGCTCATAGATACTACAACAACAGTTGCAGGTGCATGTTTCCGATGTCTTGACGTGAGAGCGTTGTTATTTTGTTGGAGTTCTTCTTCTTCAGTCTTGGGTTAGGGTCCGGGTCGGCAGCCTGGGATAGCAGATGGATGTCTTGTGCTTTTCATGTTTGTATCCGTAGTCGGATACTTTGTATTGATGTTATTGTATTCATGTGACTTGTATGTATTGTTGTATCCTCCATGTATGTATGTAATGGTACGATGTAATGATATCCATCTTGCTAAGCGTCCGAAATGCGGTTGTGCCCCAATCACGTAAGTGTCACGTGATCGGGATAGAATCGCATCTTGGGCCTGGCATCAGTCCAAGTCTGGCCGGGAATCGAAGAAAGATCGTCGAGGGGATAGGTTGGTCTCAACGGCGGCTCGAGGAGTAGCCGAGAGGAATGAAAACCCTAACAGGAGGGGCCGTGCGGTCGGGGACTGGATGGATTGGAAGCATGTTGGTGCCTTGCAAGCCCAACAGTGGACCTCCTTTAGCGCTGCAATGGGTTGGAGGCTGGCCGACGGCCCAGTGCACCAGAGGCCTATGTTTCGACCCCTGGAGTAACAACCCACAGGACAGCCGGGTCCAATTAACATAGACTGCGGAATAGATCGCCACGACCACGAAATCAGACGTCTAGGAAGTCCCAGATCGGAAAAACCAAAAACTCAAATCACTGTGGGAGCTCGGTTTAGGTCTGGTTATACTGTCCTTAATTAGCCGGAGCACCTAGTGATGTAAAATTTGCATCAATGCCCTATTTTACATCTAAAGCAAGCATGGAGTAAAAATATTTGCCTCTACATCATCTATTGGAGCAGCGTTTTGTGTCCTCTCATGATGTAAAAAGTGGCCCCCGGCTATTACCCATCATTCATTGGAGATGCTCTTAGCTAGGCGTGGCAGTCCGTTCCAAAAAAATCCGGTCGTTGCTCGCCCAAACAAAACTAACTACCGATTTTCAATAAATTTAAAAAATGATGTAAATTTTAAAAATTCCTCAAAATTGTAAAAACTTCTCACGAGTTTTTTGAAATACAAAAATAAATGAATGCTCAAGAATGAAAAGATGCTCACATTTCTTAAATCATGAAATTTAAAGAATGCTCCTTGTTTTGGAAATTTTAGAAAGGAGGAAAACTAAAAAACAAGAAAATTCCACCAAAACCCAAAAAAATTAATAGAAATCAGACAAAATTTTAAAAGAAAATGGTAAATCCAGGAGGAAAACGGGAGAGAGAAACCCAAATAAAAATTGATAAGACCGAGCAACAGATGCATTTTCTCGAAAGAATAGGATTTTCCGTGAGCATGTCTCTAACATTTTTAAACAGTTTTAAAAAATAGTATACAAATAGTTTTTTCACCTGCAAAAAGAATATGAATAGTTTTTATTTTTTAAAATATTTTAATGCCTAAAATAATTTTTTTAAATTGATAGATATTTAATTATATTCATAAATTATTTTTCGAACAATACAACATCTATGCAAAAACCGATTGCCTGTTTTTAAAACCAGTTTCTTTTTTTAATTGCAAACCAGTTTCTTTTAGCAAGGGAACGGAGCAGTGTTCCTCGAGACCTTTTTGCGGCCCATATGTGCTTGTTCGGCCAGGCGGGCAAGTACACCGTACGGCCTATAATCTCGGCCCACCTTTTTACCACCACGGAGAGACCCATCTGTCGCCTATCGGCAATTCCCCGTCCCGAACCGTCGTCGTGCAGCAGCTTCGCCGCCAGCGAGCTAGGGCTTCCCACTCCGAGGATCCCCCGGCCATGGCATCCCACGACGACGACCAGGACCTCGTGGTCTACGGGACGCCGATAGAGCGGGAGGAGGACATCTCCGCCCGCAAGCGCCGCGCCGTCGCCGACGCAGGCCAGCTCCGGGCCCTCCCCGCCTGGAAGC
>LR738712.1:540052512-540063014 GCA_902687465.1 Secale cereale | reverse complement strand
ATTCACTCTCTGTGTACCCTTTGTAATCAAGCACCGGGACGGGATATATGTTTCTCCCTTCTATGGGGTTATTAATTGGTGGCGCATTAGTTGGTAATAGGTTTCAGCTATGATCACTAGCAATTTCGTAATACCTCGTTCCCCAAAAGCTTGTCTTAGATTTTTCTGGATATGGATGTATCTAAGAGAAGTAATTCGGGATGGAGGGAGTAGTTTAGTAGCTATGCATGCTAGTTTATACATCCGGGTCTGTCGAGAAAGCGAGTTCTTCAGTTTAGGGTTTATTATGATAGAATCGTGTTCAGTGTTTCAGTTTACTGTTTTCGAATCCATTGAACTTCTTTAATAGTGTTTGTTGCGGCTGGGGATGCTGCAAATGTTCTTCAATTTAGGCTTTATTTGACGGAATCGTGTGGAGTGAACTATGGGGATGATCTGGTTTGTAGTAAGGTTGCCACGCTTAACCTTTGGCTTGCAGTTGCAGTGCGCCACACTTTCTTAGCCACATGGTCCAGATGTCATAGGATCTTTTTTCTTTGGCCAAATCTTGCCACACTTATGGTGACCATTTTGTTCACCACACTTTTTTGTGGCAGCACAGTTTGCCTGATGTTAGTTGTGGCAATATTTCCTTCTTTTGTTACCAACTTGTTAGACACTTGGACTATCTCTTCTGTCAGCATTGCCATGAAATTGTGTAGCGTATGATTTGCTCTAAGTAACCAATACCTCTGTTTTTTTTATTAAAAAATGAGATGTGATCGGAGTGTAGGTCAGGGATGAGGAAGGGCGGAGAAGATTTCATGGTGCATTTACTGGAGGCTTCTCTGCTGGCTTTTACAATACTGCTGGCTCAAAAGAGGGTATGTTTTTTTGCCTTAAGATTATGTTTTTAATATGTGACAGTATCGCTGTGGAAATGAATGGGATTATAAAAATGTCATTTACTTTAGGATGGACACCACAGACATTCACATCTTCACGAAAAAGTAGAGCTGAGCATAAAAAACAAAGCATATATAATTTTCTTGATGAGGAAGATATCAAGGTATGTAATGCTTTTTTTCTTCTATTGCTCACTTTTTGTATGGAAATTGATAATCTGCAGCAGTCGTACACTGTTTTGTTGTATTTCAAATCATGGTATTCCATACTGGACTGCCTAACGTTTAATGTTTTGAGTGCGAATGCAAACACGCCATGTTCTAGTCATCTAGAAAACCAGACAGTTACATGAAAATACTTTGATTTTTAGTTTTAACAGACAAGTAATTTTGGTTTGTAATGAAATTGCCCCATGATTAGAAGTAGAATGATAACATCAATATTGTAACTATCATTATCTGGGAAATTATGCCAGGATTACTATAAGCATGTTATCTCACATCTTTAGTTAATTTACTTGACAACACATATCTGCTTACAGACGCTTGCTGTAAAGGTAAAGCTAGTACAGATATTGCCCATCATCAAAGAAGCTAAAGACTGTAAACTGTCTTCCCTGTTTCTTAGAATGTTGAAAATGTGTAAACCTTGACGAGCATGTACCAGTGGTTCTTGAACTAGTGTCAGTATTGACGTATTTGACTGAGCTTGGCCCCCAACAGTGTCAATGCTTTTTTGGCTTTCATTGTACATAAGTGATTTCTCAGGATAAATTTGTTTCATGAAATTGTGAACTTATCTGTTGACAAATTTGGGCACCAATTTGCAGGATATGGGAGGTAATGCCTTGGAAACATCTCAACAGTATGATACATTCGGTTTTACAGCTGCAGAGCATGCCAGAAAACAAGCATCCAAGGAACAAAATGAGAGGTTAGCATCTTTACATTTCATAACTGACATGAAGCTTAGGGGATGTTTGGTTGGCTACAACACTTGGCTAACGGCTAACCTAGGTTTGGTAAAGTGTGGCAAGCCACACTTCTTGTGGTAACGAAGTTGTTTGTCACAAGTTAGGTTGTTTTGTTCGCAAATTGTGTGTGATGGATGAGGTGGCCATGGTATTATGCAACTTTGGTGTGCCCAAACTGCAGCAGTGAACCATATGGCTTTCATCAGACAAACATGCATGAGTTGTGGTAAGGGGTGGAAATTAACCCAACGCCCTCGAAATCAGCTTTACTTAAGTGTCCTCTTTACTGTTAGCTGCACTGAAGTATTAATGTGGCTATCCGCACTTTAGATTTCTAGTATTACTCTGGTCTTCCATCAATTTATGTTCGTATCACCATGCCTTTTTAACTTAAATGGCAAAAGTTAGTGTTCTCAGTTCACCACTCTAATTGATATATATGTAAACATATTTGCACATCTGCATGCAGACCATCAGCTATTCCTGGACCTGTTCCTGATGAATTGGTGGTCCCCTCGGCAACCTCGATTGGTTTGTCTCTGTTGTTTTATCTTTTCAACTACTCCCTCCGTTCCTAAATATAAGACCTTTTAGAGATTCCATTATGGACTACATACGGAGCAAAATGAGTGAATTTTCACTCTAAAATATGTCTACATACATCTGTATGTAGTCTGTATTGAAATCTCTAAAACAGCTTATATTTAGAAATGGAGGGAGCATATGTATTTTCAGATAATAGTAATATTTTGACATCTTTTGAGCAGGCGTGAAGTTACTGATGAAAATGGGCTGGCGCCAAGGTCGTACCATCAAGGATGCACATGCTGACTCCTTATATGGTATGCATTTTGTCTGTGAATTTGAAGCCATTTCATAGTTGATCTATGGGACAAACTTGTTCCGCGTCGCTTTCAATGTTTTTCGTTGAATTCATCCAAAGTCTGGCCTACCATCAGGTCAGAACGACAGATTATGATAGCCATGAGCGGCCTATTGTATCGGCTGTAGAAAATCTGAGTTCACAAATTATCTTAGTCCAACAGTTATCTGTTAAAAAAAGCATTGTGCTTCTCAAATAGCGACCTAATGGTTTGGTGTGGTAGTGTTGTGCTGTTATCTAACTATTAACTGCTGATGCCTACAGAGTCACGTAGGGAAGCTAGAAAAGCGTTTCTTGCACTCTCTGGTGTCAGTAACGATGAGGATCAAGATCAAATTGCTTCTCAGAAATCTAGAGTGGATGAAAATGTCGCAGAATCATTTGACAAAATAAGCGCTTCGGGAAATACCTCAGTAAGCAGGACATGCATCTCTCTTGATTATTTGTTAAAGTTTGTGTTTTCTTGTTTTCTTGTTTATGAGCACTTCTCTTGTAAGGTTTCACCTTTTTTACTTCTCTTTGGTCCTTATGATATACTAAAGTGCTCAACAAACTTTTTCTTCTTCTTAAACTTCAATGAACTTGTTGTGACTAAGTCCCCGACTACCAGCTTGACCAGGATAATCCGGTCCCCACGTCTCTTGACATCTACCACTCCATGCTTGAGACTCTTGTTGATCAAGATGCCTACGCCATTCCTGTTTGCAGCCATCCCGGTGTACCACAGCTTGAAGCCGGTACCCTCCACCTCCTTCGCCTTCTGTCCCCTCCACTTGGTTTCTTGGACGCAAAGGATATCAACACTTCTCCTCACCGCTGCATCGACTAGCTCCCGAAGCTTCCCTGTCAGGGACCCTACGTTCCAGCTACCTAAGCGGATTCTCCTAGGC
The DNA here is from genome assembly GCA_902687465.1 of Secale cereale. Taxonomy (NCBI): domain Eukaryota; kingdom Viridiplantae; phylum Streptophyta; class Magnoliopsida; order Poales; family Poaceae; genus Secale; species Secale cereale. The sequence goes on along the minus strand of LR738712.1, from coordinate 540,059,383 downwards.
TCGACTAGCTTCCTTACCCTTCGCACTCATCGAGTCAAATGCGAAGACCCTTGCTCATTTTCCACTACATCCGGGCGCCGATGTAGCGCGCCACTAAGGATGCGACGACCCGATCCTCGCTCACTTGCCACCGTATCCAGATCAAGATACGGCGCGCCACCAAGGGGGTGACGGCCCGGCCCTTGCCCATTTGACACCACACCCGGGTTCCGATGTGGCGCGTCGCTGAGAGGGTTACGCCCCAACGAAAATCTTTTGGGTTTCATCTCCATAAGAGTAGCTGAGTTTTCGCGTTGGCTCGCCAAGCCTAACACAACCCTCCTCCTTTACCCGGGCTTGGGACCGGCTATGTTGAGATAGCATAGGCGGAGTTACAGTATTATTTTATAGCTAAACTAAAATAGTAAGTACTTTCATACTAATATATTTTGTCTAGCTCCTACTAATCATTGTTCTAAAACCATTCTATCTTGAAGACCGTAAGAAGTCACTAGCAGCATTATAAAAGACAGATGATTAGTATGATAGTATCTAACACATGATTGGTTGGTTGCCTAGTTTCAGGTTAGCCTGCATATTATGTCCAGTATGCATTGTGGGTGGTAAAGAATTTCAGCAAAAAGTTTTAATCTGGAGAAAAGATTTGCCTTTACCACTGCAAATTTGCAGTGTCTTGGCTGCCATAATAAACTAATTATTACTTCCTAATTAAGTAATTATACTACTGGTTGAACATGACTACTGGGAAGCTAAGTTTGAGATTTAAAGCTGAACTTGGCTGTGTGGATAGATCTTGCATCCCATGAGCTAGCCTGCTTTTTGTATGCAGGCCACTAAACACTTAATTATGGCACCCTGTCGGTCTGCCTTGAGGACTATACAGGCAACTATCCATGCAATAAGTTACTTTTGCTCAAAAAGTGTGCATGCAATTGCTAACTTGTTTTTCATAAAGAAGAAAACATCAGCTGATCTTCCTGGTTTTCCATAAATATTTAGGTGTATGTACTTCATCCAAAGGAAGATCTGCATGGTTTAGGTTTTGACCCATTCAAGCATGCGCCTGAGTTTAAAGGTACCATACTAAGTCTTGAACAAATAATCATTTGAATGGATCTCCTGTGCCCTGGCTAGGCGTACAGACCTGACTAGGCACCCCTTTTTGAACCTTGGCTTGACCTCACATTTTCTTTCTGCAGATAGGAAAAGATCACACAAATCAATGAACAGGGACCGAAACCGAAGTGATGTTTCCGTGAGGGGAAGTCTCCTGATTTCAAACTGTATGATTGTCATGACCCTTTCGTTCAGTTCTCTATTTTGCTGATATTGCTTAAGTATATTGGGCGGAAAATCATAGCTAGTGGTTTGATCATCAGCAGGACAATATGCTCCTGGCTTTGGAATTGGAGCACTCGAAGAGCTTGGTGTTGAAGATGAGGATATTTATGCATCAGGTAATTTAATTATCTTCTGGTCCATTAGAAACTACCTAATGTCAATATTGGAAGTCTTGAACTTTTGATGGAACCATATGCTCCTTACTGAAATGGAATGGTCGGTTATGGTAGATTCTGAATGTACAATTGTTATCTTCTTGTACCACTATAAGGTGAATTCTTATTTCTTTCTGTGAGGATGTGTGCTATCAAATAGAAATCTTTGCAGTTGTGCATATAGCTTGACAAGACTTAATAGACTTGTTTCACTGTTTGAAGATGCTATTTCTATTGAAGATGGACTGGCCCTTCGATATTGTTTCTCACATGTCTTACTATCCTTACATTTGTCGTGCTCAGGTTTCAATTATGAACAAACAGAAGTTGATATTGAGCCTTCAAAAACATCTGGTGATAGTAAGTTTAAACTTGAAGACAAGAAGAGAGGTTTCTTCCTGAGCTTTAAAATCGCCTCAAATTCCGAGTACAAACTCGAAAGGTGATGCTTCTCTTTGATTTATAATAGATTAATGTTAATGCCTTAGCTTGTTTTTTTCTATCCTAGTACTTGCTTGAACTTTGCATGTGTGAATCATTTGATTCTCTCTTTCCACATATTGTCACAATGTTAGGTATTCTTTTGCTGTTTATGTTGTGCTATGTAAACCTCTTTTATACTTTTATACTTGTTAAGTTGGATCTATTGATGCCAAACCTCTTGCCAGTATGTGGTTGAAAGAACCAAAGATGTGCATAAAATGACATATACTCCCTCCGTCCGAAAATACTTGTCATCAAAATGAATAAAAGGGGATGTATCTAGATGTATTTTAGTTCTAGATACATCCCTTTTTGTCCATTTTGATGACAAGTATTTTCGGACGGAGGGAGTACTATTTTAGAATCTTTTTGTGATTTTTGAGCGTTTGCACAAAGCAATCGGTAGAGAAGTAGTACATGCAATGACGAATGTTACTTTAACTGGTAGTGGTGTATTGTAAAATCTAGTTAAATTTATTCATGAATTAACAAAAAATATAGTCAAATTAATTCTAGCCACTTCCACCCAATGAACTCCCGACACACATACTATTGTGTTTTAAACTGAATTACTCTCTCTCTCTCTCTCCGTGATATGTACCGATATGTGTTTTCAACCGAATTATCGCTACGTAGCGGTATGTGGTGATATGTGTTTTCCCAACATCCATACCATCGTGTGTAGCGATATGTGTTTTCAACTGAATTGCTCTCTCTCTCTCTCACGCACACATACACACACCCGCACGCGCGCAAGTAAAGTCGTCAGGTGCATTTTATGTGTTGATGGTTCATCTGTCAACATTCAGTAAACTAATTGCCAAGCGGTTACTTAGCTGCCTTGGGGTGTAGATAGGCAACCAGGTCATCGAGTCAAGAATGGAAAGATGGTAAGTTACTGGGCCTCGCCATGTTAGTTTAAGCTTAGTGGGATCAGCAAATAAATATGAAGGATGACAGTGCACACCTGTTAGCTATGCATATATTGTATTATTATCATAGTTCAAAAAAGCGCTAGGCGTTAATTGTGCGTTTTGCCACTGCCTTGCGCTTTACTGACCAAAGCGCATGCTTATGCGCAATTATGCGCAGATTAAGCGCAGTTATGCGCAATGCGTTTTGCCAACGCCTAGAGCCTAGGCGCGCTTAAGCGTGCCTTTTTTAACTATGATTATTATAGTTCACATTCAGCAAATTAGTTTACTCAATTCCATATTCATCTCATACACATATATTCATCTTGGAAATTTGGTGACACCGTGACTCTTCAGATTTCATCCTCCTGAGATCCCAGCTGATTTTGATGGCCGCCATAAGTTCTCAAGTCCAATTCAGACAGCTGATAAGTTCTCTGATCTAGCTCCTCCTGAGGTTCCTCCTCCAGAAGACACTACCTTGAGATTATTGATTGAGGGCTGTGCTGCTATGGTTGCTCGTTGCGGGAAACATATAGAGGATTTCTACAAAGAGAAAAGTAAAGCAAGTCCACAGTTTCTTTTCCTCGATGGAGGAGATGGATGTAGCTACTACGCAAGGAAGTTATGGGAGCATCAGCAGAAGTTTATTGACCGGCAAAGACCTGATGCTGTTAAGTCGAAGCCTTCTTCTGACAAGTTGACAGCTGAGAATCGTGGAACTATTCTTGGTGAAAGGCCCCTCGATAGAAGCTCCAAATCATCTAGCTCATTTGTTTCTGCAAAAGAAGCTGTTCAACTACAATCAAATCTTGGTGACACCTTCGTGAAGCCAATATCTCTTGTACGTTTTTGAATTGCATTGTCTTACCAATTATTGCTGCCTCCCTCATTGTGCCATTCTTTATATGAATTACCTAATCTTGGTCTGATTATGCAATGGATTATTCTTGCTTCACAATAGGATGGTGTGCCAGAATCAAAGAAGCCTTTTAGAAATGAGCCAGCAAAGCAGGCAAGGTTTGAGCAGTTTCTAAAGGAGAAATATCAGGGTGGTCTTCGCATTGCAAGTCTTGCTCCTACAATTACAATGTCAGAGGCTGATCGTGCTCGTGAAAGACTAGATTTTGAGGCTGCTGCAGACGCAATTGAAAAAGGCAAAGAATATAAGGCTATAGATCCTTTGTCAATATTGGGTATACCTGGATTGAACGAGCAACGCTTTGTTTCATCCACACAATTAGAGGTAGGTTAGCTTATTTCGGTCTATTAGTAATGTCATGTCTCTTTTTCACATTTTAATCCTTAAAAACAATACAGAGCTCTACGGCACTCCAAGATGAGAGGCCCATGTATCCACGGAGGGAGGAGTTTGAGTGGCGGCCTTCACCAATACTGTGCAAGCGTTTTGATATTGTTGACCCTTTCATGGGAAAGGTAAATTTGAGTGACTGTATATTGTTGGGTACTCCCTCTGTAAAGAAATATTAGAGCGTTGATACTCTTAACATAAACCACAATGTATCTGTGACCCCATTCCTTCTCTAAACGCTCTAATATTTCTTTACAGAGGGAGTATGTGTTAATTAGCCAATTACTATAGGCAAATGAACTAAAAATTAAGCACACAGAATAAGAAAAATAAATTGGTGATCTTTAGAAAAGGAATGGGGTCACAGATACATTGTGGTTTATGTTAGAGTATCGTCGTAAATTTCCCCAGTTCTTGCACGCCATAGATATTATGTTGTCCTTACTTTTATACTGTTGTAGCTAAGTACAGTTTCCGATGTCTAGTTCTAAGGAGTTGATTTGCAACTGATAAATGTATCAGTTCTAGTCTTTTAGTACTTGGTACTCTACTTTGTTATTATTTGCTATTTGGCGTTAAATCAAATGTATATTTTCAAAACGTAACTCATGCTGACATCTGATCATGCATGCTGTATGTGCAGCCAATGCCTCTTCGAAGGCCAATAAGCAAGATGGACACCCTTATGTTTATGACCGAGTCCACTAAAAAGATAAATGAAGATGTAAGGGGCTCAAGTACGATTCCACAAAATGCTGCTGTGTCAGGAACAGAAGAGACAGAGGCACAGGAAGCTGCAAATAACCCTGATATTGTGGCAAGCAGTATGCAGAGGCCTGTTGATCTTTACAAGGTACTCCCTCCATTCCTTTATATAACATTGTTTTCTAATAAAATTTCAGTAAGGTGTATTTCTTCTAATTCCTCGTAATCCCATGTTTAGCCCTCTAAAAAAAGGAAAGTATCTCTCTCCTGATTTCATACATCTCTTCTATTAGAAAAAAATAGGAAAGTATTTCTCTACTGATTGCATGTATCTCTCTTGTTAGAAAAAAAGGAAAGTACTCCCTCCGTAAATTAATATAAGAGCGTTTAGATCACTAAAGTAGTGATCTAAACGCTCTTATATTAGTTTACAGAGGGAGTATCTCTTTTCCGATTGCCTGTATCTCTTCCTTTCCCTAGCTTAATTGATTTACTTGCCGCTAACCAACGAACTGGCCAAGGGTATTTTGTCGTACATTCTCTATTATTTTGTGCCTTGGTCACCGTGCCGGAAAAATACACCTTACATAAAGGAACGTAGGGAGTAATAATTACCCCCAATGTATGTTCTTAGGGGAAACATTGGCCAGAAATTCATGGGAAATAAACCACATCTGAAGGATTATCTTGGCATGTTTAATTTGTGCTCCCTGTACTTTCTGCTCAGACTGAAACTGACCTCTCTAATACTCCCTCTGTCCGAAAATACTTGTCATCAAAATGGACAAAAAAAGATGAATCTTGAACTAAAATACATCTAGATACATCCTCTTTTATTCATTTTGATGACAAGTATTTCCGGACGGAGGGAGTAGCATTCATATTGCTCCCTGTATTGAGCAGTGCACCAGGTTGTTTTTCCATTAGATACTCACTCGTCTCTACATGCAAAATACACAAAAAGTCCTAGCTCATGGTCTCACTTGGAAAAACAAAACTTTTACATGGATTTCAAAGAAAACATATGTATAATTAGAACTTATAGAGCTTCATGATTATTGAGGGTAAAAGGCCTATAATAATAATGTTGCTCTGTTGTCTTGTAAAAATATTTTTCTTACCTGGCTATGTATGCATGAGAAAAAAAACGATTCTTCAAAATCCTTAAGTACCATGTATATAAATAACAATAATGGGAAGTTTGAAATGATTTGGAAGCATCAAAATGACTGTCTTCAATGGGAGTTCGCCTAATGTCCAATGGGTGCTGCTGGCCACTAAAGACAAATTATTGACATACGTAAATGTAATGAAACAATAGGTTAGAGTATATACATGCTGTTTGTTGGAAATAGTGGCTCATCATAATTCACGTTGTAACCCTTTAAATAAGTAATAAGTATTTGTTCCTACATGGGCCACATAATCGGTATTGCCCAGTTGGTTATTCGGCACTGTGAGATTAAGGTGGGGAGTTTGAACCCATTTTCCTGCAATAAGGGCATTTCTAATTGATCCCCTAAAAAATAGAGGAGGATCCGGCCGAGTAAACCTTAGTGGAGTATTGGAGTATTTATACTCCACTAAGTTTTGGTCGGTTCTAGCCGACCCCCTAAACTTAGCGGAGTAGAACTTACTTTTGGATTAAACATGTCGTCGAACACTTGTTGTACAGCCTATATTTGGTAAATTGACTGAATCTTTGTAGCGCGTTCACGGCGTGCTCCTGCTTTGGCAGCGTCTGCACGGGCGAGTTCTTGGTTCCCTTCCCCTACACCTCCTGGAGTCCTTCTGCTTGCTCCGCATGCGGATGCTCTTGTTGTCCGGGCCGGTGTACGGAGCGTCGCCCTTGATGGCGAGAGAGTAGATGTGGCCTTCTCCCTAACGAGTGAGCTGATGAGGCTGGTGCCGGACACCATCGTGGGCGCGGCCACGGATGGCTTGCTGTGGTGGTTTTGGGG
>LR738712.1:539976911-540052457 GCA_902687465.1 Secale cereale | reverse complement strand
GGATGTTGTACAACGGGTACGACAAGCTGCTCTGCTTGCTTGTCGCCGGGGTGTGAGCGTGGGAGTCCATCGCCAGCCCCTTCGCCGTCGCTATCTCTCATGGCCCCGGGAGTCATGGCCGCGTGTGACCTGGGCGGCGTAGTCCTCGCCGGCTGGGGTGGCGCAATGCACGGGGACGCGGCACACATGTGCTAGGTGGAGATACCTGGGACGATGGGGGCCGAGGGCGGCGAGAGGTGGAGGGGAGTGGTGCTGGCGGCAGCTCGCGGGGCGGCCAGAAGGTGGGCCAGCGGCTGACGAGGTGGGATCTGTGGATGCATGGTGGAAGCAGAGGGGAAAGGGGTTGGCGGCGCTTTGGGGGAGAAGATGTCGGCGCGGAGGGAGGAGGCTGGCGGGCGATCTGGTCGGGGGAGATGACTGGCTCGGAGCGAATTCAGGTTCGGAGGGGAGCCAGGAGAGACAGGAGATTTTCCTCGGCCGCCTCCAGCTGGAGTAAATATACTCATGGGGTAGGCGCTGGAGTAATTTCTTTTACTCCACTAACCTGTTTAGGGGATTGGCTAGGTGCAACATAGAGGAGGAAAACCGAAATTATCCTCCCTTATAGCCGGATAGGGGATCGGTTAGAGTTGGCCTTAATTGGTAACCTTAAATCCTTATACCATGCAAGTATGACGTCTTGTTTATTAACATAATTAGTGCATTTAAATTGAGTGCACGATCCGGTGCCCAAGCTCATCAGCACCCGGTCAAGAAAAAAATCATAAAAAATTCAAAAAAATCCAATTCGTTTTTTACATGGTAGAAAATTTGGTGCGTGAGGTGCGCTCCAAATTCTAGTTCATTTGGTCATATGAGTAACTCAGCAAAAAAGACAAGTTGGGACAGAACAGTAAACTTTTTTACAGACCCCAAATTTGTTTTTTTTTTCCCGAGAGCTACTCAAATGTCCAAATGATCTGAAATTTGGAGCGGACGTCACGCAACAAATTGTCTAGCATGCAATTTTTTTTACTTTTTCTAGTATTTGTTTTGAATTTTTTCTTCAGCGCGGGTGCAGATGAGCCTGGGCTCAGAAATGGATATTCCATTTAAATTTCCCTTTAATAAATTAATAGTAGATGCAATGCTTCATAATGCGATATTGTCATTTTTTATCTTGTCGAAGCACCAATTTAAGTCTGATGCCAGGTATGGGTTCTGATAGTTGTGTTTACACTCATTTCTTGCGCAGATTCAGATTTGCTTAGCTGGTTGGTACTCCTCTTTAAATGTGGGGTTGTCAGAGAACTTGGACAGTTGTTTACCCTTCCTCTTTAAGCCTGTAAAATATTTCATGTTTAGGGCCTGTTTGGTTCCAGTAAGTTATCTGACTTATAAGTCAGGTGACTTAAAACCAGTGACTTATAAGTCATGCCTGTTTGGTTGTCACCTGACTTATAAGTCACCTGACCACACCTTCCCACCCTGTTTTTTTTCCGAAAAGGTGGACCTAAAGCCGAAAAGGTGGAACTGAAGCCGAAAAGGTGATGGGACCCACGCAAAAGGGGATGACTTATAAGTTTTAAGTTGGGTGGAGCAACTTATGACTTATAAGTTGGGGTGACTTATAAGTTGGGTCTGTTTGGCAAAATAAGTCACTTTTTTCACTTTTCGACTTATAAGTCGGTGACTTATTTGGAACCAAACAGGCCCTTAGAAGAGCTTAAGCCTATATTGTGGCTTAAGCTGCTCCACAGGTGGACATAATCCTATTGTGCATGCCAAGTTTCCATAAAACCTGAAAAAATCATGTATGTACAACATGCTATGCATACGCACTTGCAAAAGTAAGATCATTTGTGTACTGTGCAAAAAGTACAAGAGGTGAGATACTAGCAGAGCAACTATATGTGCACAAATTACTTTCTTACAGTTCACAAATGATCATATTGTGTAGCATGTTGTGCATCTGTGAATTTTCTGTATTTTATTTAAACAAACAAATTACATTTTATGATGGGTGATGTGGGGCGCAACAGTTGCTGATTTTGATTCCACAGTTGTTTATGTTGTCAATTAGGAAATGGTTAATTGGACTTGAGGGTTCTGTACTTCTGTACTGACAAATTATTTGTTGCGCTTTCCAGGCAATCTTTTCTGATGATTCAGACGATGATACGGACGAACCTCTTAACAATCAACAAGTGGATCCAGTGAAGACGAGTGAAGGTGCCAACATGGCTCTTAATCGTCTTGTTGCTGAGGATTTCCTGGAATCTTTGGGTAAAGAACTGGGATTGGAGGTTCCTCCAGAGAAACCTGCCCAGCCACCGAATGTCTTATTTAGATCAGAAATCCTTCCAACGGCTGATGCAAGTGTATCTAGGAATGGCCAGACATCTACTTTTAGGGAGATAAAGGAGAACGAGGGTTCTCTGGGTTTGATGGAAGCTGCCAATGGTAATGGGGACGGTCCTTCATCCAATGTCGAAAAGCTTGATTTGAAATATGAGCATGGTGCTGACATAGGCCGGTCACACTCTTCACATCGTCAGATTCGGAATGGTAGCCCAGAGTCTGATACTTCTATTGAACGGCATAGGAGTAGAAAAAGAAGATCCCATCATCGAAATCGGAGTCCAACACCAGATTCTGGTTCTTCTGATGAACGACGTAGTAGTAAGAAAAGAAAGTCACATTCAAGGCATAGAACAGGCAGGAGTAGAACTCCTGATGCCGATTTGTCCTCTGACAGCCTAAAGAATAAGAGAAAACGTCGGGAGAAAAGGAGTCATCGGACCCGCACGTCTGACAGTGATTCTAGTGATCATGAATACAAGGAAAAATATACATCTAGTAGTAGAAGATCATCTGATAAAGACAGAAGTAGAAAGCATTCTAAACACCGCAGGCACAGAAGAAAAGACTCTGCATAATGTTCTTGAATACAGCTGCAGGAATATATGGCTGCAAATGGAAGAGTTCACACTAGCTTCTCCAGATCATCCAAATTGGTGAAAATGTTGGGCCCGATACTGAAGTGGATGTTTATAGTAAGCGTTCTAAACCAACCTTTTTTTTTTGTTCTTGTGTGCATGGTATTTTGAGTGAGCTGCTATTTTACCTGCATATGGTATTTTATATTTATAATGGTGGAAGATCCTTTTTTGTCTTTAATGTATGTGATGCTTTGAGTTGTTATTTTACCTAATCATGCCTATCCCTTTCTTGTCCTTCACTTCAAATTGTTATCCTACATTTTCTGCACTTCAAGAATGGATAAATAGCCTTAAAAGATTGGGAGATCACAAATCCTGGCAGAGCTAGAAACGGAACCATTCTAGTGTTTTTGTAGAACTATAAGTGGAAGCAAAAAGAAAAAGGAAAATTCAAACCTTAAGTTGTGTGCTAGCGCTGCTAATTTGATCCTTATTGGCTTGGTCTTCCAAATGGTGTTTTGTTCTGGGCCAAGCTGGTATCCTGTACACACCTGGGCAGCACTATGAGGGCTGCTTTACAACACTTTCCTAAGTCAACTGTGTTGCTTCGCTCCATGCAAACTCATGTGTTCTACACTCGCATTTCGGACTGTTGCGGTTAGCAAAGTTACATTAATCTTAAAGAAATTGCATATAACCAGTGAAAGTTATCTTGGTCTTACTTGAAGCCCAATTCCAAAGGGTTACGAGACTAGTTGTGTTTTCCATCCAAGAATTGCTAAGTTTGGAGGAAACTAGCTGGGAATGGGCTTGGTTTGAGCCAAACTATGGCGACCTGAATGCTTATAGTTTTCTAGTTTATTTACATCTCTTGGTGAACATGATGCTTTCTTCATAAGAAACACAATGCGGTCGGATTTGGCTGATAGCTCTTGCCGGTTTTTCGGATAGTCATTCTTTTGAGTTACAGGCCTGATGTGGCTTCTGTCTTTTGTGTCTTGATTTCTTCCTTGCACCAGACTTACAATTACCCAACTTTGTGTCCCTTCTGTTGAGCAAGGAGAACTAATGTACCCGTTTTGTGTTGTTGCAGTCACAAGTTGATACCGTGTTATCCAGTCGTCCAAAACTATTTGATGAGCCTGGAAGCTTCCTGCGTAGTGGTTACTGAGATTCGGGTTGTGCGGCCTTCCTTTGTATGTGTAGTTTCTGTTGCCATGGTGCCTGTACCTCATGTTGTGTTGTCTGTCTGTCTTTGTCATGTCATAAATTCGCCCCGTTCCGGAAGTACAACTCAAATTGCCAGACGTGAACAGGTGTAAATAGAAGACACTTGGGTTGTCATTAACATAGTATTAAGATTTTTATTTTCATTTTCGGATGTTCGGTGTTGTCGTTTTTCTTTTACAAGTACTGTTTCTGTCATGCCAAGACAATGTATATCGGTCTAGGACAATAAAAGGTTCATTCTCTGTGTTACTGTGTGCTTGCGTATCTGTGGTGTAATGTTGAGCGAAACAACAACTCTGTAAAGAGCTCAGACGCCAGAATGAAATCAAGCGTATCTGCATGGTAACGTCATCATAGTTTTCTTTTCTTTTCTTGAGGGTTGGTAGCGTCAAATCATGTAGGCGGCTCGATGAGGACCAGTCACGAAAAGCCTCGCAGTCGCTTCGTGCAGACTCTACTAGCAGCAGGCAGGCATGATGACTCGAGAAGATTCGATTCTTGGCTCTGGGGAAAAGGAGGTTTGGGTCGGGAAGTCGGGCAAATTTGGTGTTTTGATTTTTTTTGAAAGTATAGTGAGATCTAACCCTTGTAAAAAAACATCAGGATCTAATCATTTTCCTACCGCCAAGGTTGATGGTGGTAGCGTATGCATTGTTCAAAAAACTTCATCATTGACCTTGATGGTTGAAAAAAGATGCCGAAAAAATTTCAAACCAGGATGAAATCTTGCTAAACTCTTCCAAAATAGTCGAAACACCAAAATCAGCAGCCACGCGCAGGATAGATGCCGTTCAATGCGGCACTTCCGACGCACGCGTCGCCCTCGCCTGGTCCAACTTGGTTTGTTGGCCAACTGCGACGTCCGCACGGGCCGTCGCTGTCGCGGCGAGATACGGTGTCAGCAGCGCCGAGAAAAGAGAGAAGGCGACGGGGGCATCTGTCTCTCTTTCCAGCAGCATCTGACGCGGGAGATCCCTTTTTACTCTCGTGCCACCGCTAGGCTGATTGGACCCTCTCTACACGTACCGGACGACCTAGAGAAGAAGCTCCCCTAGAAAAAACCTAGAGAAGAAGCGGATAAACGTCGTGTTCTTCCGTGGAGTGCTATGCTACGTCAGCAGGAAGGAGTCGCTGCGGGCGGGGACCTGGTGTCGGTTCGTGGTGACGACGCGATAAGAGCGCGCGCGCAAGCTGTTAGTTGGGCGATCCACAAAGGCAGGTGGTTAACCTACCGGCCACCAAACTGTCCTCTCCTCTCCTCTCCTCCGGCCACGGAGCAAAAGGCAGGGAAGGCGGGATATCCGCGTCCGTCCAGTCCAGGACGGGCGTCACGGCACGTCGAGTTCGACCGACTGACTGATTGAAACGACCGACGCGGACATATACTCCAGGAGTGCAAAAGAAGATCTAGGGCATATACTACCCAGACAGATATGCGAGCTAATAAACAACAAATGCTGCTTAATTACACACACTTTGAACTTCCTCCGTGAATGGCAACAACTCCTCTACGTGCGCAGCGTAGCCTCGCCCCCAATAATCAAGGCACGGTTGTTCGTTTTGACTTTGAGGAGCTCAATCACTTGGCGATTCGCATACGTGAACAAATGCAATTGATTTTGAATTTTTGGCGTTTTCGTGATGGCAACATGCTTGTCCAATAAGGATCACGACCCAGGATAGGAGTACATGTGTAGCCCCAGTGTGCAGAGTCAAATTAAATACCACCTAGAGTAGTTGGCTACCAATTGGACCAATGCTAATACAATGCCGGCAATTATTGGAACCCCGCATCCAGTTGTGGTTTTCTAAAAACCAAAAGCTTTAAGGGAAATGCCAACTTGTCAAGTCTTGGTCACACAAGGATAACTAATTAAAACACTAAAAATAATCTTTGACATCATGTGAAGTAGCAGCCTGGCTACTACCAAATGTGGTTCAGACTTCGGACTCAGCTAGTCAAGTACCGAAATGGTCACTCACATGCACCTCGGAACTTGTATTGAGATGCGAAATTTTGCACACCCCGTGAACATCAAATCCATTTTCTGGGTGAAGATAAGGGACATGCCGAGTATTCTTTCTTTCTTTTTGGACGGAAAACGTTGTACATCAAAGTGCTCAAGTGTATACGCACCTGAACAAACCTTGTCGTGAACAATGCTGGCTAATGCATCCAAGTCGAGATTGGCCACTCACAAATTGTCCCCGTCGACCACCTGTAACCAACACAAGTACTAGCAACGAATATAAGAGACAAAACGAAACTGACAGTGACCCCAGGTGATGGTTACATGGTTCTAAAAAAAAAGGGTGATGGTTCCGTGCCAGCTTACTGCACCCCCGGTGAGGTATTAGTAGTGTAGTGGTGGCAGTTGATTGGTTAGGTGAATGTATCGACTATTCTGGACAGAAAGGCGAAGGGAAGATGGCCAACTCGTCGCTGTCCTTGACATTTCGCGCCGGTCCGTAGTGAGATTTCTGATTCTGAACGGGAGAGAAGGTCTGATCTACAACCAAGCAGCACTTGGACTTGGTTATTAGTCCGGTAAACGTGAGCACACCACATCGCATGCTAGCTTTACGATGCCTGTGATCCTCTTCCTCGAGCAATGCTGAAGACGTGGCCGTTCTCTTGGTAGAAGCTGATGCATGCAGTGCCAAATTTCTGCAAACTTTTGGGATGACATGGAGCTTTCTGACCGCGACATGCCACGATACCAGCGTCTGCTAGACCCTGGAGCCAACCCCCCACGGCTAGCAGCAGCCCAGGCAGCCTAGCTTGTCGCCATGCACGTGTGGTTCGCGGTTCTATGTGGATTGAGCAATAAACAAAGATCCGGCCCGCAGGTCATATGCAGGCTAGTGTTCTCTAGCTGTACTGGCTGCCGCAGCAAGGTGGCAGGCAGGACGGGCAATGGATATTCGTCCTCCTCTGGCCACCGTACAATACATTTGATTCCTTCTCATGCTTTCTTTGCTTGCTTCATCTCCGTCTCTCTCTCTCTACCAGATTTGTATACCTTGCCTACGTAGCCTCGCCGTGTCTACCGAGGATTGCCCTTCTCCCTGGACAAGTATATTCTTTCGCGCTACTTTACTTGGACCATCCTTGAAACCTCCAACTTTGATCTAGGCACGCGCTCTTCTTTTGAAAGATCTAGCAAATTGCCGGCTGTTTCAGATTTAGCAAAAAGCAAGGGAAGAACAACACGACGAAGATCCGAAGATAAAAAAAGAAAAGAAAAACCGCAGCCCTATTAGCTGCAGAACGAGACCGCACTCATAAGGCTGAACACCATCCATCCATGACAATACAAAGCAACTCCGACTCCAATGAAGAACTAGCTAAGGTTGGCGTCACGAAAAATCGCCGAACGAACTGCTTGCACTAAAACATTCGAGTCCACTTGGTTCAGTTCTGAATTAACCGCGAGTATGGGAGACGTCAAGCTAGTCGCCAACGTAAGTGCGTCTACAGCCGGGCGCCTCAAATTTGTCTCATACGCCTGGGCGGGCCACCCGGTCACTGTCCGGTCACAAAATTTTGACCTAGACGGACGCCTCAAACAGCCCTCAAAGGCCTGGGCTGACCGTCACCCTTCATATCCTGCCCAGATATGGGGCGGATAGGGGGCGCCCGGGCATGATCGGCACGTCGGACCCGGCCCACCCAACCCTACATATATTCCTCCCCATCTGCTCGCCGGACAAAACCCTAGCCACTTCACTCTACTCCCCTCTGCCACCCAATCTCGTCTCCGGCGCCTTCTAGCCGTCTCCGCCATGGTGGGCAGCGGATTCGAGTCCTTCACCTACAGATCCGCCGACTCCAAGCTCATCCCACGCGGCCCTAAGGAGGAGATGGCATTCCGGCTTGCGCTCTGCCGCGCCCGGGAGGAGGCCCGCGCACGGCAGCGCTCCGACTTCTTCCGTCTGAAATCCATTGCGTCCGCTCAAATGACGAATGGATCCCGCGCTAGCCCAGCCGTAGCTGCCTCGCCGGAGGCGGTGCGGCCTGTCTGGCGTCTAAGTGCGGTGGCGGACGCACAACCCCTCCGTTGGCACGCCGAGCATCAGGGACACACCATGGGCCTCGTCCGACGAGAACATGGCACGGCGGGCAGGCACCGGGCGTGGGAGGCGACTGCAACCCTCGCGGCGGTGGAAGTCGGCGAGGCGGAGTCGCATTCTCCGGCGCCTCGTATGCCACATCAGTCCGGGCGCCGCAACCGCATCGTGGTGGACGTCCGCGGCTCGTCCCAAGATGGATTCGTCATTGATCTAACGTTCACCGGCACCAAAACGGGTTCCGGGCTCCGACGAGAAAGAGTAGGGCATGGGAGACGACGACGCCTTAAGTCCCGTGAGCCAGCTCGTGTCCCATGCCCTACTCTACCTTACCGGCGACTGGACCAACACTCTGAGGGCCGCAGCCGGCCGCCGGACATGGCCACTGTGGAGCCAAAGGAGCGGGGAGTGGAAATCAGGCGAAGCTCCGCTCAAAGATAACTGTGCTGAATGTAATAATATGGATTTGAGGTTTCTAATTTGAAATATCCGGATGTGGAATGCATTTTGAAGACGTGATCGGTCATTGTCTGCAGACGCGTCCGGACGCGTTTGAGGGGTAGGATTTGTCTACTCCGGGTGTGGATACTCTAAAGGCTGGCTTCGGGTCCATCCTATCGATGCCCAAGTCGGTCGGCCAGTGAAAGTGCCAGCCAACTTCCCGAGTCTTTGGCGTCTCGACCGGGCAATGTACTCCATCCAGGCATGCATCCACCCTCCGGTTCAGGTTTCCTCCTTGGACGCGACTTCCCCAAGTCGTCCGGCTCTGGTCTATGTAAACTGCAAAGTCGGTCAATGACGCGGCCTATATTTTGTTGTGGCGTGGTGGCGTGCGAGTGGTCCTTTTCTCAACTCGACCTGCAGCAAGGCCATCACCGACCCACCTGTACTAGTACTGCCCTTTTCTTTTGAACCACACGGTCCCCGTCAACATAAATATCAGCACCTGTACCACCTCTACAGCTTTCTTGTGAGGCAAATGGCTGCAATGGGGATTGCCAAGTACTAATACGTACTAGGAGTAGGGCACTCTCAATGTGAGCAGCTCACTGCCTCTCCTCTCCTAGATTGCTCTCAAAGGAAGGAAAGCACGAGAGAGCGGCGATTTTTGGAGCACGGGTGCATTGAAGCACCTTGATTTAAATTGTTTCAAAAATCACATTTAAAGTTTCAAGAGAATACGAAAAGAATTCTAAGAGCTATATCTAGATTAAGATATGGCTTAACTCTCTGTTTTGTTATTAAAGAGGGTATCACATCAGTTTTTTTGCTAATGTGTCATGCTTAACATATGGTTTATGCTAGAAATATTAGCACCTTTTCGATTAGACTAATCCATGAGTAAATAGTAAGCATGACCCCGCAAAAAAAATAGTAATCATGACAATCACAGCATGCAACTCATACTGAATACCTAAGTATGTGAGCACGCACAGTACATAAAATTGAAACATATATGAACACATCATATACGGCTAGCACATGAACGAGTAAATGAGGGACGGACAAATCATACGCTCCCGTCGGCAGTAGCCTCGACGTCGTCTGTGGCCTTTTTCTTGCCGCCGGTAGCGTCGGCCATGGTGTCGATGTAGGGGAAGTAGAGGAGGACGAAGACGAGGACGAATCGGGAGCAGTTGCGCCGAGATGCTTCCCAAAACCTTATTTTCGTTCTTCTGGGCAGGATCCCGAATGCCAGGGTTCTGGAGGCACATGGTCTCTCGACCAACCGTGCACTTGGGGTCGGGATGGGATCACCGGAAGCAACACAGTGAGAGGAACAGTAGATGACGACTAGGGTTGTGCAGCAGGGAGTGAGTGAGTTCACTCCACATGCCAACACCTCCTTATATAGGTCGTCAGATAGATGGGTCTGGGCATGGCTTAGGTCCAAGGTCTTAAACAATGGCACTTAGAAGGATCGACTCGGCTCATTCACACAACCCGCGATGCACGCCCGTCATGACGAGGCGAGTCGGGCGGCCGCGGCGGAGGAGCGCACGTATACCACTTCTCTTCCTGAGCTCCCAATGGAAAATGGTAGAGCAACCCTTGTAAAGGGGTCTCAACTCTTCTCAAATAGCAAGGTGGTACTAAACTGCCCACCACCTGCCATACACCTACACGGGCCTCATGATTAACCAGGAATCATTGTTCATATGGGCCCAAAGCCCATCTATGATTCAACAATCCCCACCAGATCTCGAGGCACATTAGTGAAAGGATCGATATGGTTGACTAGAGGGGGGGGGGTGAATAGGCAACTAACAATTTTTAGCTTTTCTTTACCAAATTAAACTTGGCATCAAAATAGGTTCTAGATATGCAACTAGGTGAGCAACCTATAGGATGCAATTGCAACAAGCACACACGCAAGCAAGGGATACAACACAATATAATCTTGCACAAGTGAAGGTAAGAGATAACCAAGAGTGGAACCGGTGGAGACGAGGATGTGTTACCGAAGTTCCTTCCCTTTGAGAGGAAGTACGTCTCCGTTAGAGCTGTGTGGAGGCACAATGCTTCCCAAGAAGCCACTAAGGCCATCGTATTCTCCTCATGCCCTCACACAATGCGAGATGTCGTGATTCCACTATTGGTGCCCTTGAAGGCGGCGACCGAACCTTTATAAACAAGGTTGGGGCTATCTCCACAACTTAATTGGAGGTTCCCAACAACACCATGAAGCTTCACCACAATAGAATATGGCTTCGAGGTGACCTCAACCGTCTAGGGTGCTCAAACACCTAAGAGTAACAAGATCCACAAGGGATTAGTGGGGAGAATCAAATTCCTCTTGGTGGAAGTGTAGATCGGGGCCTTCTCAACCAATCCCTAGAGAATCAACAAGTTTGATTGGCTAGGAAGAGAGATCGGGCGAAAATGGAGCTTTGAGCAACAATGGAGCTTGGGGAGGGAAGAGGTGGTCTTCTTGGAGAAGAAGACCCCCTTTATATAGTGTGTGTGTGGGGGGGGGGGAAGATCCAACCGTTACCCACATACTCAGCCCGCGACAAGCGGTACTAACGCACGGAATCACGGTACTACCACAACTGGTCGCGGTACTACCGCAGGCCAGTGCGGTACTACCGCTAGTGCGGCAGTGACCAGGCGAAGCCCTGTTGCACAGGGCAGCGAACGGTAGAACCGCCGGAGCGGTACTACCACGCGCCCTTGCAGTACTACCGCACGGCAGGGCTCAACTGGGCTGGAAAAAGCACAGACGAAATGAATTACGTCCGTGACTAATTCCGCTGAGTTTGGGACTGCGCAAAAGTCCAACGTGGTACTACCGCTCACAGGGAGCGGTACTACCGCGTGATGGGCCTCGAACCCCTCGTTGGTTACCCCAAGTGGAAGGTGTAAGATGCAGTAAGTAGAAGTGTTTTCCCCTAGCAAAGATGCCAAGGATCGAATCCCCAGAGACTCCTAGGTTCAACAAGTAGGTGTCAATTGCTACGGCGCCAGATTAGTAGCAACCAACGTGGACCTGCACACAGATACAAATAACTTTGCTCCCAACGAGTACAGAGAGGTTGTCAATCTCTCCGGCCTTGTAGTTCACAAAGGGTTAAAAGCAATGATAGTAGTGATAGATAATTTTTGCAATAGTAGGTAAATAACGGAAAGTAAATAGTGGATGTGATCAATGATGGTAATATGGACCGGAGTCTCATGATGTTCACTAGTGATGTCTCTCTCCCAAAAGACGATAAAACAGCTATGTGAGGTAAACAAATTACAGCTGGGCAATTGACAGGACCACGAACGCAAACCAATGCTGACTACATTGCAAGAAAGGTTGAGGTTCAAAGCATGGGCGGTACGCCAAAGTAAGTAGACCGAAATCCATCAATATCTACTACTAATCATCCACCTTGAGATATCTATCCAGAACATCTCGCTGGTATTAAGTTGCGAGTCCCACCCATAGTGTAAACTCAATGCAACAGACAACTGCATTAAAAGAACTTTGCGTAAAGTAAACAATCCTTGCACCCGCAGGCACAAGCACCGTTGTTTTCCCCCTTGTGGCAACAACACATCCCCTAGACTCATGTTTCTGTCACTCAAGCTAGTCATCGAGGGGCATGAACCCACAATCGAGCATAACGTTCCCTCTTGGGGTCACTACCTATTACTCGGCCAAAGCAATAAATAACAACGGAGAACATGCAAGAATTACTTATGAACTAAAATATAAAAGAGGTGAATCAAATATATTACTCAAGATCAATCTGAACATAATCTCATAATCCATCGGATCCCAGCAAATTCAACATAGCAACAACATAAGGATTACATAGGTGCCTCGATCATGTAGGGCAGCTCACGAGGACTAATTAGTGAAGCACAAGAACGGGAGGAGAACATCACATAGCTACTGGTCATGGACTCATGGTCCAAGGGAGACTACTCACGAGTCATCCGGGAGGCGTCCATGGTGGTGGAGAAGCTCCCGGTGGTGATCCTCCCCTCCGGCAGGGTGCCGGGAAGAGTTCTCCTGGTGCTCCCGATCTTGGGAGCGGCGGCGGCGGCGGAACAGAGATGGGATCGCGAAAAGAGTTCCTTTTCTGAGGGTTTCGGAGGTCCCTCTAAATATATGCCAAAGGGGGGCACCAGACGGGCTTCGGGGGGCCCAGGCGCCCCCCCGGCGCGGCCCAGGGGGGGGGGGGGGCGCCCACAGGGCGCCTGGAGCCCCCGTGGCCCCCAGGCTGCCCTTCGGACGCAGTGTTGTTTCCGGATCGCTGATTTTTTATATAATTTTTCTGGGCAGTTCTCGAAACGTGAAAACCTGAAATACAAAAACAGCCGAAAACAGAAACTGGCACTAGGGTGCACTGGATTAGTAAGTTAGTCCAAATATGATCAAAAGTGTATGGAAGTGTATGAATATCATAGCAATATCACCCAAAAGTGGCATGGAGCAAGCAGAAATTATCGATACGTTTTGGACGTATCAACATCCCCAAGCTTAATTCCTGCTCGTCCTCGAGTAGGTAAATGATAACAAGAATAATTTCTGTGGTGACATGCTATTAACCATATAGGACTTTCTCATAGTCATATGACAAAAGCTTACTGAGACAATGATTCTAAAGTAATTAAGTTGCCTCAAGAGAAAATCACAAATGAATGAAAGTTTTACAATATGAAACTGAAACATCAAAAAGATTTGCAATGAACATGATGTGCAAATATGATAAAGTGATATCTAGCTTGCCCCCTTTAGTGATGCAAAACATAAATGCAGGGGCACCTTCAAGGTTTAAGTGATGACTAGATACAATTATTTCAGAATAAACGATATCATAATCATGCAAAAGACAATGCTACTTTGGGACAATGCACATTACACTCAGAATGACAATCATGCTCTCAGTAGTTGGTGCTTCAACATAAAGGTAAAAGAAAGGTTAAGTGCTAAAGCTTTTTCTTTTGAAAACATGGAAGCAATTGTGTCAACGGTAGTAGTACTTCATATGTGTCATGCATAAAACATCCTATAAGTTGCAAGCCTCATGCATCGAATACTAATAGTGCTCGCTCCTTGTCCTAATTAGCTCGGATTCCCATGGGTTATCATTGCATTACATATGTTTTAACCAAGTGTCACAAAGGGGTACCTCTATGCCACCTGTACAAAGGTCCAAGGAGATAGATCGCATTTGATTTCTCGTTTTTGATAGATCTCAACTTGAGGACATCCATACCGGGACAACATAGAAAATAGATGATGGACTCCTCTTTAATGCATAAGCATATTCTCATGAGAGATTGAGGATTAAGGTCCAAGCTAAAACTTCCACCATGATGCATGGCTTTGGTTGGCGGCCCAATGTTCTTCTCTAACAATATGCATAGTTATTCAACCCACGGTAAATCACCCTTACTTCAGACAAGACGAACATGCATAGCAACTCACATGATATTCAACAAAAGTGTGACAGTTGATGGCGTCCCCAGAAACATGGTTACCGCTCAGCAAGCAACTTATAAGAAATAAGATACATAAGCAACATATTCTTTACCACAATAGTTTTTAGGCTACTTTCCCATGAGCTATGTATTGCATGGTTAATTTGCTTAGTGCAGGTGGAGGTTAGCAAAAGACTGGGAGCGACCAACTAAGAGAGCAATGACGGTCATAATCATGCAGAGCGACAAAGCAATATTGAATCAGACATGGTAGTTATATCGCTACTTAGAAACAAAAGATCATCAAGGCTTGACAGACTTTCTTTACAGTCTTGAATATGCGTGAGCATACGCCAAGTCAATCAAAATAAATTCTCGAAGGAAGATATTACTAAACCATACCATATCATAGGCAAACAAACCAAGTTGGTACTCCAATGACACATTGGGAACCCCCCAGCTATTTGAGATTAACCAAAAGAAAACCTGCCCCCCAGCTATTTGAGATTAACCAAAAGAAAACCTGAACTACTAAGCACCATCATGAAAGTAGCATCTTTATCATAGACACATTAACCAATGCAACGGAAGCAAACTCTCTTAATAAGGTGAGCATGGTAATTAAAGAGAGTTCAAGCAACCAACTAAATAAAATCTCTTGGAAAGATAAGCATGAATACTAAGAGTAGAGTATGATAGTAGCTATTAAAAGACAAAGAACACACACATCATAGATAGACATGAAAATTCTATGTAATGTTCTAGGTAGAGGTGGAGCGTGTTTCTCTCTCACATAAAGGAATGCTGGGTTCCGGCTCGTTATGAAAAACTAAAAAGAAAACTAAAAGCAAGACGCTCCAAGCATAGCACATAACACATGAAGTGATAAAAATATAGCGAAACGAAAGACGAACTGATAGTGTTGATGGAGAAGGGGATGCACGGGGGCATCCCCAAGCTTAGACGCTTGAGTCTCCTTGAATATTTCTTGGGGGTGCACGGGGGCATGCCCAAGCTTGAGCGCTTGACACTCCTGAATCTTTTTATCATCTTCCCTCGCACACTTGAAAACTCCCTTCATACACAACTCATCATAATCTGATTAGCGAGGTTAGTACCCTTAATAAAATAATTATACCTTGCTGGAAATAAGGATATTCTTGAAGTTCTACTGTTTCTCAAGATTGCTAAAAGGTTTTTGCAAAGAAAAAGCAAGTTCTTAATTTGCAAAGTGAAGGTAAGGTAAAACAGGACAGAATCTGTGAAAAACAGAACAGCAGGCAGTAATTGATCTGTTCGGGATACTTATGCAACTCAAAACAAAAAACTCAGAACTGACGCACGAAATACAATTATATAGAGAACGCTGTCGAAAAAATTCAGACCAAAAAGATGATCTGGTGATTTTATACGAATTTTTCTATCCAAGGACAGAATCTGTTTCCTGGACAGCACCTCACAACTTTTGAACTTTCTAGCAATCGGAGGCTATACTTGGCACAAATATGAAAAGCAAAGATACAATGATGATGCTACAGCAGTAAACAACATCAAGACACAACAAAAGCAAAAAAATTATTCATGTGGGCTGCCTCCCAAAAGCGCTTTCTTTTATGCCTTTAAGCTAGGCATAATGCATAGATCAAGTTTTATCAAGAGTAAAAGAATAGCTAGCCCGTACAACGGACTCAAAAGGTAACTTGATCTTCTTTCGAGGGAAGTGTTCCATCCCTTTCTTGATAGGAAACTGAAATTTTATATTACCCTCTTTCATGTCAATGACAGCACCAACGGTGCGCAAAAAGGGACGTCCCAAAATAATTGGACAAGAAGGATCACATTCAATATCCATAATAGTGGAATCAACGGGCACATAATTATCATTGACAACAATAAGAACATCATCGATCCTCCCCAAAGATTTCTTTATGGAAGAATCAACGAGACGAACACCAAAAGAACAAGAATCATAAGGTTTCAATTTAAGCATATCATATATCCTTTTGGGCATAACAGAGGTACTAGCACCAACATCACATAATGCATAACAAGAGAAGTCATTCAAATAAATTTTTATCATAGGATCCCAACCATCTTATAGCTTTCTAGGTATGGATGCTTCTACTCTAAGTTTCTCCTCCCTAGCTTTGATGAGAGCATTAGTGATATGCTCTGTGAAGGCAAGGTTAAGCGTGCTAGTGCGGGGATCTCTAGACATCTTGTGAAGGAAATCAATAACTTCGGTAAGAGTGCAATTATCAAAATCAAGGTCACGAGCATCAAGTAAGCGGTAGTGGTGTCCTTAAGGTTCACTTGTTTGGTAGCTTCTATAGTCATAGCATCACCATTAATAGGTCCATTGGGACCAGGAGTACATTGGGTGCTAAGAGTGTGAACATCCTCAATAACTTGGATAGTAGCAACAATGTGGTAGGTAGGAAGGCTCTTAATTCTTTCCTCTTCCTCCCTTTCTCTAGCCCATCTTTCTTTTAGCTTGGCCATCATCCTAATATTTTCATTAATTTGTACTTGAGTAGCATTAATAGGGATGACTTCCCTCTCCTTAAGAGGAGAAGTTTCAATTTTTAGCAATTTTACCTCATTGGCTAAGTGGTCTACCTTAAAAGAAAGATCATCTAGTTTATGTAGTTTCTCTTCTACATTCTTATTAAAGGCTTTTTGGGTAGTGATGAAATCTCTAAGCATGGTCTCTAGTTCAGTATTGGAGTTCTTGGTACTAGGATAAGCATTGTTGTTCCCATAAGAGTTAGAGGGGAACGGTCTAGAATTGTTACCAAAGTTACTCCTATAAGCATTGTTGTTAAAATTGTTTCTAGAGATAAAGTTCACATCTACTTGTTCTTGAGCAATCAAAGAATTTAAAGGAACATCACGAGGATCAATAGTAGATTGCTTCGAAAGTAGAGACATGATCAAGTCAACTTTTTCATTAAGGGAGGAAATCTCCTCGACAGAGTTTACCTTCCTACCTGTTGGAGCGCGTTCGGTGTGCCATTGGGAATAGTTGGTCATCATCTCATCGAGAAGCTTTGTGGCAGCATCAAGTGTAGTTGACATAAAAGTTCCTCCCGCGGCCGAATCTAACAAGTTCCACGAGGTAAAGTTCAAGCCTGCATAAAAAGTTTGGATAACCATCCAAGTAGTCAAACTGTGAGTAGGGCAGTTCTTGATAAGAGACTTCATACGTTCCCAAGCTTGGGCAACGTGTTCATTATCCAATTGTTTAAAATTCATTATGTTACTTCTAAGTTGGATAATTTTAGCAGGTGGATAGTATTTTCCGATAAAAGCATCTTTGCACTTGTCCCATGAATCTATGCTATTTCTAGGCAAAGACTGAAACCAAATTTTAGCTCCTCCTCTCAAAGAGAAAGGAAAAAGCTTAAGCTTAACAATATTACCATCTATTTCTTGGTACTTTTGCATATCACAAAGTTCTACAAAGTTGTTCAAGTGTAAAGCAGCATCATCTCCAGCACCGGAGAATTGTTCTCTCATGACTAAGTTCAGTAAAGCAGGTTTAATTTCATATGAAGGTGCTGAAGTGGCAGGTGTAGTGATAGGTGTGCTGATAAAGTCATCGTTGTTGTGACTAGTAAAGTCACACAACTTGGTGTTCTCGGTGGAACCCATAGTAGCAAGCAAGCAAGATAACTATTTTTTGTGATTTTCGAAAAAAAGGAACTAAAGCAAAAATGAAAGGTAAACTAACAAGACTAATAAGCAAAGGTAAAGATAGCATGCAACTCCCCTATCCTGAAGAGTGGAGTCCCCGGCAACGGCGCCAGAAAATACTCCTTGATGGGCCTCGAACCCCTCATTGGTTACCCCAAGTGGAAGGTGTAAGATGCAGTAAGTAGAAGTGTTTTCCCCTAGCAAAGATGCCAAGGATCGAATCCCGAGAGACTCCTAGGTTCAACAAGTAGGTGTCAATTGCTACGGCGCCAGATTAGTAGCAACCAACGTGGACCTGCACACAGATACAAATAACTTTGCTCCCAACGAGTACAGAGAGGTTGTCAATCTCTCCAGCCTTGTAGTTCACAAAGGGTTAAAAGCAATGATAGTAGTGATAGATAATTTTTGCAATAGTAGGTAAATAACGGAAAGTAAATAGTGGATGTGATCAATGATGGTAATATGGACCGGAGTCTCATGATGTTCACTAGTGATGTCTCTCTCCCAAAAGACGATAAAACAGCTATGTGAGGTAAACAAATTACAGCTGGGCAATTGACAGGACCACGAACGCAAACCAATGCTGACTACATTGCAAGAAAGGTTGAGGTTCAAAGCATGGGCGGTACGCCAAAGTAAGTAGACCGAAATCCATCAATATCTACTACTAATCATCCACCTTGAGATATCTATCCAGATCATCTCGCTGGTATTAAGTTGCGAGTCCCACCCATAGTGTAAACTCAATGCAACAGACAACTGCATTAAAAGAACTTTGCGTAAAGTAAACAATCCTTGCACCCGCGGGCACAAGCACCGTTGTTTTCCCCCTTGTGGCAACAGCACATCCCCTAGACTCATGTTTCTGTCACTCAAGCTAGTCATCGAGGGGCATGAACCCACAATCGAGCATAACGTTCCCTCTTGGGGTCACTACCTATTACTCGGCCAAAGCAATAAATAACAACGGAGAACATGCAAGAATTACTTATGAACTAAAATATAAAAGAGGTGAATCAAATATATTACTCAAGATCAATCTGAACATAATCTCATAATCCATCGGATCCCAGCAAACTCAACATAGCAACAGCATAAGGATTACATAGGTGCCTCGATCATGTAGGGCAGCTCACGAGGACTAATTAGTGAAGCACAAGAACGAGAGGAGAACATCACATAGCTACTGGTCATGGACTCATGGTCCAAGGGAGACTACTCACGAGTCATCCGGGAGGCGTCCATGGTGGTGGAGAAGCTCCCGGTGGTGATCCTCCCCTCCGGCAGGGTGCCGGGAAGAGTTCTCCTGGTGCTCTCGATCTTGGGAGCGGCGGCGGCGGCGGAACAGAGATGGGATCGCGAAAAGAGTTCCTTTTCTGAGGGTTTCGGAGGTCCCTCTAAATATATGCCAAAGGGGGGCACCGGACGGGCTTCAGGGGGCCCAGGCGCCCCCCCGGCGCGGCCCAGGGGGGGGGGGGCGCCCACAGGGCGCCTGGAGCCCCTGTGGCCCGCCCCAGGCTGCCCTTCGGACGCAGTGTTGTTTCCGGATCGCTGATTTTTTATATAATTTTTCTGGATTTTTCTGGGCAGTTCTCGAAACGTGAAAACCTGAAATACAAAAACAGCCGAAAACAGAAACTGGCACTGGGGTGCACTGGATTAGTAAGTTAGTCCAAATATGATCAAAAGTGTATGGAAGTGTATGAATATGATAGCAATATCACCCAAAAGTGGCATGGAGCAAGCAGAAATTATAGATACGTTTTGGACGTATCACCGCGTAGGGGCGGAAGTAAAAAAATTATTTCCGCGCCTACTACCCTGTGCTCTAGTGTCTGGGCTGGAGGCAGCGGTACTACCGCTGACAAGGCGTGGTACTACCGCAGGCCCCTGTGGTACTACCGCTTGCCGGAGCGGTACTACCACAAGCTGCTGCGGTACTACTGCTCCCTTGAGCAGTACTACCGCATGCCCCAGACGCTATAGCACATGACAACCTTCATTTTGCATAGACAAGGATAAACGGAAGGTGCTCCAGCGAAGCGAAGGAAAGGTGGTGCAAAGGAACAAATGTGTACGTGTTGATTCCACCCTAACCTTTCCGAAGTGGACCCCCTCCTAATAGTACAACTTTCCTACGACTCAATTTCACCGAAAAGAAACGTAGAGAACCGCTGTCTTCGATAGGCTCCGACGGACACCGAATCATTTTGTGTCTAGACATGAGATATGTGAAATGCTAAACGCACACGATTAGTCCACAATAGTACTGTCATCAATCACCAAAACCACATAGGGAGAAATATGCCCTTACAATCTCCCCCTTTTTGCTGGATTGATGACAATCCGGGATTTGCATATAGGGATAAGAATGAGTAAAAGAAACCCCAGAATCTATAAAATATAGACAGGATCACCCTAGATGTGTGCATTTTATGGATATGCTTTGGACTGCACAACACACACACTAGGATCAATGCTCCCCCTATATTTTATAAACGAGGCACACTTTGCAACAATATAATGAGCACTAAGCATGATGGCAAGGTATTGTAAGTGAGCATGAAGTAAGAGGGCACAAGATAATATGTGCTCACAAACTACTACACATACTAGACAATAAAAGGTAAGCTTGAGGGCATATGTCTCACACCATATGATACAGTCTCTAGGTCTCACACGCACAAAAACACAAAGCAAAGCAATGAAGGTTCAACGAAACGAAAACAATGAAATCAAAGAGACACAAACGCAAATTCTACACTCTCTCCCCCTTTGGCATCGAGACACCAAAAAGGCAGAGAGGACATCTAAGACATATGTGGTGGTAGAACTCCAGTGCATCACCAGTCGTGTTCCTCCTCCTCACACTCCTCAGCAGCACGAGATGAAGAAAGAACTGCAGTATCCTCCTCAGACTCAGTCCACCTGCAGTGATGTTTGATCCATGACTCCTCATCTGTGATCCTCTCCTCATAGCCACTCCGAACCTCAAGACCAACCTGCCTCATAATAGCCTTGTCGCGATGACGAGCCATCTTGACATTTACATGGGCCTTGTACTGTCCCTTGGCCTGCATGCATAACAGAGCCTTCATCTTGGCCTTGAGCTTCTTAGCCCATGATGGATCAGCAGAGGGAGGGGCATACCCCTCAGAACTGTCCTCCGCCTCCTCCTCCTCAAACTCATCCTCATCCTCATCAACATCCATACGGGCAACTACTGCCTCAGCCCGGGTGGTGGTGTTATCCCACTTGTTCTTCTGGCGAAATCTGATGGGCTCATGGCGGATCCAGTTAGGAGCATCAAAATCCTCCTGCGGGAAGAGCTTCTCCCAAGTCGTCGAGATTAAGAGTTGCAAATAAGGGCCATAGATGGTCACCTCACGATGAAATACCGCAAACTGAAGCTCACACCACATGATATGAGAAACATCAAGTGGATCAGGTTGTTGAAGACGAGCTTCCTCACAGATAAGCATCATGTCCACTAGATTGGAATGCACATTGTGCTTGTCGCCTATGCGCGGGAAAAGAGTGTCGCGGAAGATCCGGTGCATGATGTCAAGAAACTGGTTCAACACATAAGTCTCCTTGCCATTGGGTAAAGACTTCTCAACAAGATAGGGTTGGAGCTTCTTCTTGTTAGCAAACTCGGGGTTGGCATGCGGGCGGACTCCAACAGGCACATCCAACCCCTCATCGCGAACATGCAGCAAATCTATAAAGTCCTTCCACTCAGCAGACATTTCTCTTGCCATTCGTCATCCATGTCATGGTTTGCTTCTCATCCGTGTGGAAATGAACGGAAGCAAAGAATTGAGCCATAATGTTCGGGTCAAAGTCAAGGTGGAATGTGAGGAACTCCTCAATCCCAAACTACTCCACCCAATCTAGGGGCTCACCAAAGTATGTATGGTTCTTCTTCAGGTGCTGCATGTCAATCCACTGAACAGGTACATAGATGTTCTGCTTGGCCTTGATCACATCTAGATATATAAGAAGTTGTTGCTTGGTCCAGAATAAGTCATTGCCCGTGCTGATTTCTCTAGGCTTGACATAGGGGTTGAGCTTCCTCCGAATCAAAAACTCTGCTTGATGCATCTCCTCCATGCTGACAGCTGGTTCCTTGATCTTCGAAGCAAAGGTCTTGATGTTGCGTTGAGGGGCATTGGACCCCTACGGAACATCTGGGTAACGAAGAAGCTTGGACCCCGTATTGCGGACAGGATTCGAGCGTCGAGCATCGGAACCTGAGCCACCACCTATGGCACAAAATGCAACAAACGATAAGAATAAGAAATATTATTGCAAAGACCAAGCCAAAGAACAAAACAAAGTAGAAATGAGATTGGGTGTGACAAAACGACGTAATTATGAGTCAAGCGGTAGTACCGTGATGAGTTGCGATAGTAGAAAAAGTTCTTCCGCTTTGACCGCGGTAGTACTGCGCCGGGTTGGCACGGTAGTACCGCGCTCAGGGCGGAAGTAATTATTTACTTTCGTGCCCCGAGCGGTAGTACTGCTCCGTCAGAGCGGTAGTACTGTGCGAGGCCCACAACGGGCGGTAGTACCGCTCCTGCGCAGCAGTAGTACATCACAGGGCGGTCTGGCAACATCTCATCTAAGAACATCCGAGAGGATGGATCAGTACTACCGCTGATCAAAACTATGTCGTTGCATCACACCAAATAGCATATCTACTACACTACCACTCTCCAACAATCTCCTCTTGCAAAGATTTAGCCAAAAATCACTAGACCTACACATGCATCTCCCAAAGCCTAGAAGCACAAGAACTAAACAAAGGGAGAGGGGCAAGGGGAGATATCGGAGTCCATGGCAAGAGGGCGAGGTAGGGAATGATCCCACCGGACGAAATGAGAGGAGAGTGGCCGGAGACGGAGATCCGACGAGGTCCTCCGGCGCCGTTCTTGGGTAGGAGAGAGAGAGACGCGCTGGGGAAAATAGATGACTGGGTATGGGGGAGTTGGAACTCCTCCTGCCCGCTCTTAACCCCCATGCGGCCTCGACAGCGCGGTAGTACCGCGGTTCATCACAGTAGTACCGCTCGGGCGGAAGTACCGCACGCTGGGCGGTAGTACCGCTCTTCAAGCGACAGTAAAAATTTACTGCCGTGATGGAAGCGGTAGTACCGTGCTCTGGGTGCTGCTGAGCAAGCGCAGAAGCAACCCACCTCCAGCGATAGTACCGTGGCTAGCCACGGTAGTACCGCAAGTCCAAGAAAGTGCACGTTTTGTGAAAATAGAAAAACACGGTCTTTGCAATACACACTACAAGCCACCAAAACACGCAAAACAAGCACAAAAGGACCAACTAACAAAGAACATGGTCACAAAGAAAGCAAAGACACAACAAGGATCAAACTAAGAATCAAGACCTCTCAAGAAGAGAGGGCGGTGGCCGAAGCCACCTATGTTTGAGTCAATTGGTATGGCACCGCGAAGAATTATCCTTGGGCCCATGACCAAAACTCGTCTTTGAAGCACAAGTACCATCAACAATGGTGAATGTGAAAGAGTTGATCAATTTATGCATAATGGGGGGAGGGAGAGTTCATTGAGAGAACAACACTCCCCCTATGTACATGCCTACACCTAAACAATACAACATGATGAGTGTGGTGGGGTGTGCAAAGTTTCAAGTCACATTGCTCAAATCGATGATATTTAGCTCATGCCTTAACTCACAAAATCTTGCTTCATCCAAAGGCTTTGTGAAAATATCTGCAAGGTTATCATGAGTGTTGACATAATGAAGATCAATCTCCCCTCGCCTAATGTGATCCCGGATGAAGTGATACCGAATCTCAATATACTTCGTCTTGAAGTGTTGCACCGGGTTGAGAGAAATCTTGATGGCACTTACATTGTCACACCAAAGAGGCACTTTGTCACAAATAACACCGTAATCCTTTAAAGTTTGCCTCATCCATAGAAGTTGAGCACAACAACTACCAGCGGCCACACACTTGGCTTCGGTGGAGGAGAGAGACACACAACTTTACTTCTTAGAAGACCAACTCACCAAAGAGCAACCAAGAAATTGGCACCCTCTGGAAGTTTACTTCCTATCCACTTTATCTCTTGCCCAATCCGAATCCAAAAATCCCACAAGATTGAGGTTTGCTCCTCTAGGGTACCATAAGCCAAAGTTTGGGGTATGAGCCAAATATTGAAAGATCCGCTTGACCGCCACAAAGTGGCTTTCCTTAGGTGAGGCTTGGAACCGTGCACAAATCCCCACACTCAATATGGTATCCGGTCTAGATGCACAAAGGTAAAGCAAGGAGCCAATCATAGAATGATATACCTTTTGATCCACCGCTTTACCATTGGTATCAATATCAAGTTGGCATTTGGTAGGCATTGGAGTAGAGGCCGGCTTGACATCACTTATATTGAATCTCTTGAGCATGTCTTGACTATATTTGGCTTGGTTGATGAAGATTCCTTCTCTTCTTTGTTTGACTTCGAACCCATCATGGACATCTCAAACTCCGCGGTCATGAGTGCGGCAAACTCATCATTGAAAGCTTTGTTAGGAGAACCAAAGATAATATCATCAACATATAGTTGGCATACAAACAACTACCCTTTGACCTTCTTAGTAAAAAGAGTGGGGGTCAAATTTCCCAGTTTCAAACCCACGATCTTGCAACAACTCGGTAAGGTGTTCACACCATGCACGTGGGGCTTGTTTAAGGCCATAGAGCGCCTTATCGAGTTGATACACATGATTGGGGAACTTAGGATCCTCAAACCCCGGGGGTTGTTTGACATACACCAACTCATTAAGAGGACCATTAAGAAAAGCAGTATGCACATCCATTAGTTGTAACTTAAAGTTATGATGAGAAGCATAGGCAAGCAACAAATGAATAGATTCAAGGCGAGCAACGGGAGCAAAGGTTTCACCATAGTCAATACCCTCGACTTGGGAGTAGCCTTGCGCCACCAAACGAGCCTTGTTGCGAATGAAAATCCCGTGAGCATCTTGCTTGTTCTTGAAGATCCATTTGGTTCCAATGAAATTATGGTTCTCCTCTGGCCTTGGCACCAACCGCGACACTTTGTTGCATTCAAAGTTGTTGAGTTCTTCATGCATGGCATTGAGCCAATCCGGATCTTCGAGCGCCTCATAGACCTTTTGGGGTTCAACACAAGAAACAAACGCATGATGTGCACAATAGTTTGCTAATTGTCTACGAGTGCTTACCCCCTTTGTTATGCTTCCAAGTATATTCTCCATGTGATGCTCTCTAGAAGCGAGCTTGGAAGCAACCTTGGTGGCACGATGTTCCAATTGCTCCTCAAGAGATAGTTGAGGGGCGGTAACTTGATCATCATGAGCATCGTCATGAGCTTGTTCTTGATATTGAGCTTGCTCTTGATCTTGAACTTGCTTGGTAGAAGGAACTTGGCCTTGTGCATCACTTGGTGGTTCATCACCATCTTGCGGTTGATCTTGCACTTGGCCTTGTTCATTGGGTTGAGGGCCTTCACTTTGTTCTTCGTAAGCGTGTGGGTCTTCGGTTGGTGATGGTTCCACTTGAGTGGAACACTGTCCTTCTCCTTCGGCCACAAGGGGTTCCTCAAAGGGTAGGATATGACCAACACCCATTCTTCTTATGGTTTGGGGAGGAATTTTATCACCTACATCACAAGTACCACTTTGCTCCACTTGGGAGCCGTTATTCTCATCAAACTCCACGTTACATGTCTCCTCAATAAGTCCGATGGACTTGTTGAGGACACGATAAGCATGAGAGTTTGCAGCATAACCAACAAATATGCCCTCATGAGCTCTAGCCTCAAATTTAGACAAACGAACACCTTTCTTGAGTATGAAACACTTACAACCGAACACCCGGAAGTACTTGAGGTTGGGCTTGTTGCCGGTAAGTATCTCATACGGAGTCTTGTTCAAGCCTTTGCAGAGATAGAGCCGATTGGATGCATGACAAGCGGTGTTGATGGCTTCGGCCCAAAAGTTGTATGGAGACTTGAAATCCGCCATCATGGTCCTTGCCACGTCCATCAATGTCCTATTCTTCCTCTCCGCCACACCATTTTGTTGAGGGGTATAAGGTGCGGCATATTGATGCTTGATCCCCTCATCACTAAGAAACTCATCCAAGGTGTAGTTCTTGAACTCGGTGCCGTTGTCACTTCTTATCTTCAAAATCTTTGCATTGTGTTGACGTTGAGCTTCATTTGCAAAGTTGATGACGGTTTGTTGGGTCTCACTCTTCCTCTTGAAGAAATATACCCAAGTGTATCTTGAATAATCATCCACAATCACCAAGCAATACTTTCTACCCCCAAGACTATCAAAGGATGGAGGCCCAAAGAGATCCATGTGAAGGAGCTCCAAAGGCTTCGTCGAGTAGTTGATAGTAGTGGGAGGGTGAGCCTTCTCATGTAGCTTTCCTTCAATACAAGCACTGCAAGCATGATCTTTGGCAAAACTAACATTCATTAGTCCATTGACATGGTCCCCCTTGAGAAGACTTTGCAAATATCTCATATTGACATGGGATAAACGGCAATGCCAAAGCCATTCCACGTCAACTTTAGCCATTAGGCATGTCGCGGTCTTAGTGGGTCGCTCCGAGAACTTAACCACATAGATACCATTCTCGACATGCCCAACAAAGGCTACTTTAAGAGTCTTGCTCCACAAGAGGGCCCGGAATCAATATCAAAGAAAGTAGCAAAGCCCATGAGTGCAAGTTGACAAACAGAAAGTAAATTGTATGCAAGGGACTCAACAAGCATGACTTTCTCGACTGTGAGATCATGAGAAACGACAACCTTTCCAAGACCTAATACCTTAGAAGATGATGCATCACCCCATTCGACATTGGTGGGCATAGATGAGACTTTGTGCACGTCGACCACCAAGTCTTTGCTTCCAGTCATATGATTTGTGGCTCAACTATCGAGCAACCATGATCCCCCACCGGAAGCAAACTCCTACAAGAGATCAATGCTTGGTTTTAGGTACCCATTTTGTAATGGGTCCTTTGATGTTAGCAAAAAGGGTCTTAGGAACCCAAATAGACCATTCAATGTACTCATAAGAAGAACCAACAAATTTGGCATAAACATGCCCATCACTAGCACGACATAACACATAAGATGGGTTAAAGTCGTCGACTTTGTTGGAAGGAGTGGCATTGCCCTTCTTGGTACCACCACCCTTTGCATTGTTATTCTTCTCCTTAGAAGTACCCTCTCCCTCCTTAACAAAAGTTTGCTTGAGAGGAAGAGGTTGCTTGGTCTTGTCATTCTTCTTCTTCTTGGACTTGGGTGCAAACCCAATTCCCTCCTTGGCCACAACTTCCTTTTGATTGCTCAAAAGGTCGTTGAGGTTCTTCTCACCTTGTATGCAAGGCACAAGGCCTTTCTCAAGTTGCTCCTTCAACTTGGCATTCTCCTCCACAAGATACACATGCTCACAACACGTGTTAGTAGCATTTGCATTATCAATTAAAACCATATGAGGAAAAGTGGCTTTCTCCTTGGTTAGCGATACTTGGAGTTGATCATGAGACTCTTTGAGGCTAGCATGAACACTCTTCAAGGCCTTGTGAGATTTGTCAAGTAGGTCAAACTCCTCGAGTCTAGCATGGTCAACCCGAAGTTTGACCTTCTCGAATTTGAGCACACGAGAGACAACAACAACATGATTAAGATATGGTGTGATGTTTAAATACACAATGCACAACTTTGGTGGCACCTTCCTCGCAAACCAGAAACCTCCCTTGGATATATCTATAATGTCAGTCTAAGGTCGTAGCTACCTAGCTAGGGTGCTTGTCCCACCTCCCACTTTGTGTCGGAAGGACACATAAATGTACTGATAGTTTGGTCATACATGCATGTCGTCGTGACCTACCATAAGACAGACCAGTGAATCTATCGCTTGGTCAAACGACCACTCTTGTTGTCGATAAAAAAATGGATATAATAGATCACTTGGGCCAATAGATTGGACCGTCATAAAAAATCGCAAAAGAGGGGCCACAAAACCAGCACCGCCTGCATGCGTCCCAAAGTGATGCACTGATCCATTTTGATCTTCTTCAAAATCTTATCAAGGTATGTGCTTTGTGACAGTCCTATTAAGCGTCTTGATCTATCCCTATAGATTTTGATGCCCAATATGTAAGTAGCTTCACCGAGGTCTTTCATTAAAATATTCTTATTAAAGTATCCTTTTATGCTATCCAGAAATTATATATCATTTCCAATCAAAAATATGTTATCCACATATAATATCAGAAATCCTACAAAGCTCCCACTCTCTTTCTTATAAAAACAGGCTTCACCGTAAGTTTGTATACAACCATATGCTTTGATCACTTCATCAAAGCGTATATTCCAACTCAGAGATGCTTGCACCAGTCCATAGATGGATCATTGGAGCTTGCGCACTTTGTTAGCTCCCTTATAATCGACAAAACCTTCTCGTTGCATCATATACAACTCTTATTTAAGAAACCCGTTATGGAATGCAGTTTTGACAGATTTCATAATCATAAAATGTGGCAATTGCTAACATGATTCAGACAGATTTAAGCATCGCTACGGGTGAGAAAGTCTAATCGTAGTCAACCCCTTGAACTTGTCGAAAACCTTTCGCAGCAAGTCGAGCTTTGTAGACGGTGATATTCCCATCAACGTTTGTCTTCCTCTTGAAGATCCATTTATTTTCAATGGTTGGCCGATCATCGGGCAAGTCCACCAAAGTCCACACTTTGTCCTCATACATGGATCCTATCTCAGATTTCATGGACTCAAGCCATTTTTTGGAATCTGGGCTTGTCATAGTTTCTTCATAGTTCGCAGGTTCGTCGTTGTTCAACAGCATGACTTCCAGGATAGGATTACCGTACCACTCTGGTGCGGAATGTGTTCCGGTCGACCTACAAGGTCCAGTAGTAACTTGATCTGAAGTTTCATGATCATCGTCATTTGCTTCCTCTCTGTTCGGTGTAGGTATCACGGGAACTGATTTCTCTGATGTACTACTTTCCAATTTGAGAGCGTGTAAAATTACCTCATCAAGTTCTACTTTCCTCCCACTTACTTCTTTCGAGAGAAACTCCTTCTCTAGAAAGGACTCATTCTTAGTAACAAAGATTTTGCCTTCGGATATGTGGTAGAAGGTATACCCAATAGTTTCTTTAGGGTATGCTATGAAGACACACTTCTCTTCTTTGGGTTCGAGCTTATCAGGCTGAAGCCTTTTGACATAAGCGTCACATCCCCAAACTTTAAGAAATGACAGCTTAGGTTTATTGCCAAACCACAGTCCATACGGTGTCGTCTCAATGGATTGACGGTGCCCTATTTAACGTGAATGCGGTTGTCTCTAATGCATAACCCCAAAATGATAAAGGCAAATTGGTAAGAGACGTCATAGAATGCACCATATCTAATAAAGTACGGTTACGACGTTCGGACACACCATTACGCTATGGTGTTCCAGGTGGCGTGAGTTGTGAAACTATTCCACATTGTTTTAAATGAAGACCAAACTCATAACTCAAATATTCGCTTCCGCGATCAGTTCGTAGAAACTTTATTTTCTTGCTACAATGATTCTCTACTTCACTCTGAAATTCTTTGAACTTTTCAAATGTTTCAGACTTGTGTTTCATCAAGTAGATATACTCATATCTGCTCAAATCATCTATGAAGGTCAGAAAATAACGATACCCGCCGCGAGCCTCAACACTCATCGGACCGCATACATTTGTATGTATTATTTCCAATAAGTCATTGGCTCGCTCCATTGTTTCGGAGAACGAAGTTTTAGTCATAATGCACACGAGGCATGGTTCGCAAGCATCAAATGATTCATAATCAAGTGATTCCAAAATTCCATCAGCATGGAGTTTCTTCATGTGCTTTACACCAATATGACTTAAACGACAGTGCTACAAGTATGTTGCACTTATCGTTATCAACTCTGCATCTTTTGGCTTCAATATTATGAATATGTGTATTACTACAATCGAGATTCAATAAACCATTCACCTTGGGTGTATGACCATAGAAGGTTTTATTCATGTAAACAGAATAACAATTATTCTCTGACTTAAATGAATAATCGTATTGCAATAAACATGATCCAATCTTGTTCATGCTCAATGCAAACACCAAATAATATTTATTTAGGTTTAACACTAATCCCGAAAGTATAGGGAGTGTGCGATCATGATCATATCAATATTCGAACTACTTCCAACATACATCGTCACCTCACCCTCAACTAGTCTCTGTTTATTCTGCAACTGTTGTTTCGAGTTACCAATCTTAGCAACCGAACATGTATCAAATACCCAGGGGCTACTACGAGCACTAGTGAGGTACACATCAATAACATGTATATCAAATATATCTTTGTTCACTTCGCCATCCTTCTTATCCGCCAAATATTTGGGGTAGTTCCGCTCCAGTAGAAGCACTCAGTTTCAGGCTTGGGTCTAGCTTTGGGCTTCTTCTCGGGAGTGGCAACTTGCTTGCCGTTCTTCTTGAAGTTCCTTTCTTTCCCTTGCCCTTTTTCTTGAAACTAGTGGTCTTGTTTAACCAACAATAATTGATGCTCTTTCTTGATTTCTACCTTCACTGATTTCAGCATCGCGAAGAGCTCGGGAATCGTTTTCGTCATCCCTTGCATATTATAGTTCAGCACAGAGTTATAGTAGCTTGGTGATAGTGACTAGAGAACTTTGTGAATCACTATCTTATCTGAAATATTAACTCCCACTTGATTCAAGTGATTGTAGTACCCAGACATTCTGAGCACATGCTCACTAGCTGAGCTATTCTCCACCATCTTGTAGGCAAATTATTTGTTAGAGGCATCATACCTTTCGACATGGGCATGAGTCTGAAATACCAATTTCAGCTCTTGGAACATCTCATATGCTCCGTGGCATTCAAAATGTTTTTGAAGTCCCAGTTCTAAGCCGTAAAGCATGGTGCACTAAACTATTAAGTAGACATCATATTGAGCTCCGCCAAACGTTCATAACGTTTGCATCTGCTCCTGCAATAGGTCTGTCACCTAGCGGTGCATCAAGGACATAATACTTCTATGCAGCAACGAGGATAATCCTCAGATCATAGACCTAGTCCGCATCATTCCTACTAGCATCTTTTAACTTAGTTTTCTCTAGGAACATATAAAAAACATAGGGGAGCTACAAGGCGAGCTATTGATCTACAACATAATTTGCAAATACTATTAGGACTAAGTTAATGATAAATTAAAGTTCAATGAATCATATTGCTAAAGAACTCCCACTTAGATAGACATCCCTCAAGTCATCTAAATGATCACGTAATCCAAATCAACTAAACCATGTCCGATCATCACATGAGATGGAGTAGTTTTCAATGGTGAACATCTTATGTTGATCATATCTACTATATGATTCACGCTTGACCTTTCGGTCGCCAGTGTTCCGAGGCCATGTCTGTACATGCTAGGCTCGTCAAGTTTAACCCGAGTATTCTGCATGTGCAAAACTGTCTTACACCCGTTGTATGTGAACGTAGAGCTTATCACACCCGATCATCACGTGGTGTCTCGGCACGACGAACTGTCGCAATGGTGCATACTTAGGGATAACACTTGTACCTTGAAATTTTGTAAGCGATCGTCTTATAATGCTACCGTCTTATCTAAGCAAAATAAGATGCATATAATAAGATAAACATCACATGCAATCAAAATATGTGACATGATATGGCCATCATCATCTTGTGCTTTTGATCTCCATCTCCAAAGCATCACCGGCTTGACACCATGATCTTCATCGTAGCGTCATGGTCGTCTCGCCAACTATTGCTTCTACTACTATCTCTAACTCATAGTGATAAAGTAAAGCAATTACATGGCGTTCGCAATTCATACAATAAAGAGACAACCATAAGGCTTCTGCCGGTTGTCGATAATTTACAAAACATGATCATCCCATATAATAACGTATAACTCATCACGTCTTGACCATATCACATCACAACATGCCCTACAAAAACAAGTTAGACGTCCTCTACTTTGTTGTTGCAAGTTTTACGTGGCTGCTAAGGGCTTCTAGCAAGAACCGTTCTTACCTACGCATCAAAACCACAACGATTTTTCGTCAAGTTTGCTGTTTTAACCATCAACAAGGACCGGCCATAGTCACACTCGATTCAACTAAAGTTGGAGAAACAGACACCCGCCAACCATCTGTGTGCAAAGCACGTCGGTAGAACCAGTCTCATGAACGCGGTCATGTAATGTTGGTCTGGGCCGCTTCATCCAACAATGCCGTCGAATCAAAGTAAGACGTTGGTGGTAAGCAATATGACTATTATCGCCCACAATTCTTTGTGTTCTACTCGTGAAAATCATCTACGCATAGACCTGGCTCATGATCCCACTGTAGGGGAACGTAGCATGCAATTTCAAAAAAAAATCCAACGCTCACGCAAGATCTATCTAGGAGATGCATAGAACCGAGATGGGGAGAGTGTGCCCACGTACCCTCGTAGACCGAAAGCAGAAGCGTTATGTTAACGCGGTTGATGTAGTCGAACGTCTTCACGATCCAACCGATCCAAGTACCGAAGGTACGGCACCTCCGTATTCAGCATACGTTCAGCTCGATGACGTCCCACGAGCTCTTGATCCAGCAGAGGCTCGAGGAAAAGTTTTGTCAGCATGACGGCATGCTGACGGTGTTGGTGATATGAGCCGCGCAGGGGTTCGCCTCAGCACCACGACAATATGATCTGAGGTGTAATCTGTGGAGGGGGGGCACCTGATACGTCTCCAACTTATCTATAATTTTTGATTGTTCCATGCTATTATTTATGAAGTCTTGGATGTTTAATGGGCTTTATCATTCACTTTTATATCTTTTTTGGGACTAACCTACTAACCCAAAGGCCCAGTCCAGATTGTAGTTTTTTGCCTGTTTTAGGGTTTTGCATAAAAAGAATATCAAACGGAGTCCAAACGGAATGAAACCTTCACGAGAGATATTTTTTGGAGAAAATCACGCACGCGGAGCTTGAGAACCACGTCAGGGGATTGAGGGCTGGCCCACGAGGGTGGGGGCGCACCCCCCTTCCCAGGGCGCGCCACCTGCCTCGTGGCCCCCTCGAGCGTCCCCCGGTGCCCTCCTTCTTCCTATATAAGTCTACGTACCCCAGAAACTCCGTGAACAGAGAGAAAACCCTAATTCCACCGCCGTACCTTCTGTTCCCGTGGAGATCCCATCTTGGAGCCTGTTCTGGAGCTCCATAGGAGGGGGATACATCACGGAGCTCTTCTTCATCATCATCATCGCCCTCACCATGAGTTGTGAGTAGTTTACCACAGACCTTCGGGTCCGTAGCTAGTATCCAGATGGCTTCTTCTCTCTCTTTGGATCTCAATACAAAGTTCTCCTCGGTCTTCGAGGAGATCTATTCGATGAAATCTTTTTTTGCGGTGTGTTTGTCGAGATCCGATGAATTGCGAGTTTATGATCAAGGTTATCTATGAAAGATATTTGGTTCTTCTCTGAACTTTTTATGTGTGCTCATAATATCCTTGCAAGTCTCTTCGAATTATTGGTTTGGTTTGGCCTACTAGATCTATAGTTCTTGCAATGGGAGAAGTGCTTGGCTTTGGGTTCAATATTGCAGTGTCCTTTCCCAGTGACAGTAGGGGCAACAAGGCACGTATTGTATTGTTGCCATCAAGGATAAAAAGATGGGGTTTATATCATATTGCTTGAGTTTATCCCTATACATCATGTCATCTTGCTTAAGGCGTTACTCTGTTCTTATGAACTCAATACACTAGATGCATGCTGGATAGCGGTCGATGTGTGGAGTAATAGTAGTAGATGCAGGCATGAGTCGGTCTACTTGTCTCGGACGTGATGCCTATATACAATGATCATGCCTAGATAGTCTCATAATTATTCGCTTTTCTATCAATTGCTCGACAGTAATCTGTTTACCCGCCGTAGAATATCGCTATCATGAGAGTAGCCACTAGAGAAAACTATGGCCCTCGGGTCTATTCTCAACATATCAATCTACATCTACTTTACTTTTATCGCTTTTATTTGTTGTTTTTATAAACCAAAAATATAAACTATCATCTCTATCAGATCTCACTTTCGTAAGTGACCGTAAAGGGATTGACAACCCCTTATCGCGTTGGCTGCGGAGTTCTTATTTGTGTTTGCAGGCGCGAGGGACTCGCGCGTGGTCTCCTACTAGATTGATACCTTGGTTCTCAAAAACTGAGGGAAATACTTATGCTACTGTGCTGCATCTCCCTTTCCTCTTCGAGGGAATAGAACACAAGCTGGAGAAGTAGCAAGAAGAATTTCTGGCGCCGTTGCCGTGGAGGCTTACGCAAAAGTCATATACGAAGTACCTATCACAAACCCTTATCCTTCGCATTACATTTTTTGCCTCTCGTTTTCCTCCCCCTCACTTCACCCTTGCCGTTTTATTTGCCCTTCTTCCGCCGTGTGTTTATTGTTCGCTTGCTTCTTGTTTGCTTGTGCGCTGCTTGCTTGCTTGTCATCATGTCTAGCACACCTATCATTATCACCACTCCCGAGAGTGAGGTCCTCAACTTTAAACAAAGGGAGGAAGAAAACTTAAAAGATTCCTGGTATAGAATTTGCAATGCTCAAAATAGATCTAATAGGAAGCTTTCCACTTCCGTACTTCTTCGCAATTTGTATGTTGGCATAACTCCGTGGAATAGATTTATCTTAGACACCATTACCGGAGGGGATTTCTTGGGTAGCCACACCGTTGATTCTTATAATGCTATGACTGAATTATTTGGCTCACCACCTCTTATGGTTAATGGGACCGTTCTAACTTTGGAGCATGTTATGTAAAGGTTAGAAATCATTGAAAACAAAGTTGCTACGGTAGAACTGGTAGAGAATTTGGATAGAAAAATTCATATTGAAATCACCCAATATGGATCCAAGGTAGGAGTTGTTCTGAAAAATCTTAAGGAAAAGGAGCCCATAGTGAAAGAAAAGCTAGATCAGGATTCTACTAGAATCAATAAACTTGAGGATGTTATCACTAATGTGGGTTCTGCTCTTTCCTCTATAAAAACCACTCCAAATACCTCTACTAAATTATCTAAGTTCACGTATGTCCCTAAAGACAAAGGTGAAACATCTAGAATTGCGAATCTCAAATCCATAAGTGTTCACCCTAATTTTCTTACTTTTGCAAGAGAACCTTTTGACACTTTGGAATTTCTTGATTTCTTGCCCAAGAGTTTGATTATTCATAGGGACAAAGAAGTGCCCAAGAACCATAAGTGCTTAATCAAAGAATTGCCTTCCAAGGATGGCAATACCTAGTTTTATCTTGTATCGTGCCTAGCTAGGGGCGTAAAACGATAGCGCTTGTTGGGAGGCAACCCAATTTTATGTTTTTGTTTTGTTTTTGTTGCTGTTAGGGAATAAATATTGCATCTAGCCTCTGATTAGATGTGGTTTCATGTTTTGTTTAGTGTTTGTGCCAAGTAGAACTTTTGGGAAGACTTGTGTGAAGTTCATGTGATCTTGTTGTGAAAAACAGAATCGTTAGCGCTCGCTAAAGTAGTCTTCAGATTTTACTGGAGCGTGCTTTTTAGTTGATTCTTTTTGTAGATGATTGTTAGACAATTTCTAAAAATTTACAAATTCAGTTCGATTTTTTTGGAGTTCCAGAAGTAGGCGAAACCCGCAGATTACTACATGCTGTTCTGTTTTTGACAGATTCTGTTTTTCATGTGTTGTTTGCTTATTCCGATGCATCTATGAGTAGTATTGGAGGATATGAACCATAGAGAAGTTGGAATACAGTAGGTTTAACAACAATATAAACAAAGAATGAATTCACTGCTGCACCTTTGAGTAGTGGTTCGCTTTCTTATACTAACGGAGCTCACGCGAATTTTTGTCTAAGTTTTGTGTTGTGAAGTTTTCAAGTTTTGAGTATTGCTTTGATGGACTATGGAACAAGGAGTAGCAAAGGCCTAAGCTTGGGGATGCCCATGTCACCCCAAGTAAATTCAACATAATCAAAAGCCTAAGCTTGGGGATGCCCCGGGAAGGCATCCCCTCTTTCGTCTTCATCCATCGATAACTATACTTGGAGATATATTTTTATTCGCAACATGATATGTGTTTTGCTTGGAGCGTCTTGTATAATTTGAGTCTTTGCTTGTTAGTTTGACACAATCATCCTTGCTGGAAACACCTATTTGAGAGAGTTAAATATGGCCTAGGAATTGTTAGAACACTCTATGTGCTTCACTTATATCTTTTGAGTTGAATAGTTTTT
The DNA here is from genome assembly GCA_902687465.1 of Secale cereale. Lineage (NCBI taxonomy): Eukaryota > Viridiplantae > Streptophyta > Magnoliopsida > Poales > Poaceae > Secale > Secale cereale. The sequence continues at coordinate 540,016,225 of LR738712.1, read as the reverse complement.
GCTCTAGTGCTTCACTTATATCTTTTAGAGAACGGTGGTGGTAATATTTTGTAGAAATTTTTGAACTCTCATACTTCACTTTTATCCTTTTGAGAGTCTATTAAAACAGCATGGTAATGTGTTTAGGCTAAAGAAAGTAGTCTTCACATGATAGACATCCAATGTCAATGTAGTAAAAAAAATCACACTAAGTGCATTGAATATGATGAGATGTTGGATGCTTGATAATTGTTTTGAGATACGAGGATAGTGATATTAGAGTCATGCTAGTGGAGTTATTATGAAATTGAGAAATACTCGTGTTAAGGTTAGTGATTCCCATATCATGCACGTATGGTGAACCGCTATATGACGAAGTTAGAGCATGAGGTATTTGTAGAGTGCCAACCTTTGTGTGGAGGTCGGGGGCGCGCGATGGTTAACTCCTACCAACCTCCCCCCTAGGAGCATGCGTTGATTGCTTTGTTTTGATGACTCGTAGATTTTTGCAATAAGTATATGAGTTCTTATGACTAATGTTGAGTCCATGGATTATACGCAAGCACTCTCACCCTTCCACCATTGCTAGCCTCTCTTGTACCGCGCAACTTTCGCCGGTGCCATAAACCCACTATATATCCTTCCTCAAAACAGCCACCATATTGTTCCTCAAAACAGCCACCATACCTACCTATCATGGCATTTCCATAGCCATTCCGAGATGTATTGCCATGCAACTTTCCACCATTTCGTTCATATTACACGCATCATATTGTCATATTGCCATTGCATGATCATGTAGATGACATCGTATTTGTGCCAAGGCCACCATGCATAATTTTTAATACATGTCACTCTTATTTCATTGCACATACCGGTACACTGCCGGAGGCATTCATATAGAGTCATACTTTGTTGTTGTAGTATCGAGTTGTAATGAAAGTGTGATGATCATCATTATTAGAGCATTGTCCCATGGGAGGAAAGGCTAAATCTATAAAGCCCCTCCGCAAAAAAAGAAAGAAAAAAAGGACAAAAAAAAAAGAAAGAAAAAAAAAACGAAAAGAAAAAGGGACAATTGCTACTATCTTTTTTCCACACTTGTGCTTCAAATTAGCACCATGTTCTTCATTGTAGAGAGTATCATGTTTAGTCACTTTCATATACTAGTGGGAATTTTCATTGTAGAACTTGGCTTGTATATTCCAACGACGGGCTTCCTCAAATGCCCTAGGTCTTCGTGAGCAAGCAAGTTGGATGCACACCCACTAGTTTCTTTTGTTGAGCTTTCATTCATAGCTCTAGTGCATCCGTTGCATGGCAATCCCTACTCACTCACATTGATATCTATTGATGGGCATCTCCATAGCCCGCTGATACACCTAGTTGATGTGAGACTATCTCCCTCCTTTTTGTCTTCTCCACAACCACCTCTATTCCACCCATAGTGTTATGTCCATGGCTCACGCTCATGTATTGCGTGAAAGTTGAAAGGTTTGAAAAGATAGAGTATGAAAACAAGTGCTTGGCTGAAATCAGGGTTGTGCATGATATGAATATTTTTGTGTGATAACGAGGGAGCATAGCCAACACTATATGATTTTGTAGGGATAACTTTCTTTAGCCATAGTATTTTGAGAAGACATGATTGCTTTATTATTATGCTTGAAGTATTGTTATTTCTTATGTCAATATAGAATTTTATCTTGAATCTTTCAGATCTAAACATACATGCCACAATTAAGAGAATTACATTGAAAAACTATATTGGTTAGCATTCCACATAAAAAATTCTTTCTTTATCATTTACCTACTCGAGGACGAGCAGGAATTAAGCTTGGGGATGCTTGATACGTCTCCAACGTATCTATAATTTTTTATTGTTCCATGCAATTATTTATGAAGTCTTGGATGTTCAATGGGCTTTATCATTCACTTTTATACCATTTTTGGGACTAACCTACTAACCCAAAGGCCCAATCCAGATTGCTATTTTTTGCGTGTTTAAGGGTTTTGCGGAAAAAGAATATCAAACGGAGTCCTAACGGAAAGAAACCTTTGGGAGAGATATTTTTGGAGAAAATCATGCACGCGGAGTTTGAGAACCACGTCAGGGGATCGAGGGCTGGCCCACGAGGGTGGGGGGCACGCCCCCTGCCTCGTGGCCCCCTCGAGCATCCCCCGGTGCCCTCCTTCTTCCTATATAAGTCTATGTACCCTAGAAACTCCGTGAACAGAGAGAAAACCCTAATTCCACCGCCGTACCTTCTGTTCCTGTGGAGATCCCATCTTGGAGCCTGTTCCGGAGCTCCACCGGAGGGGGATCCGTCACGGAGCTCTTCATCATAATCATCATCATCGCCCTCACCATGAGTTGTGAGTAGTTTACCACAGACCTTCGGGTCCATAGCTAGTATCTAGATGGCTTCTTCTCTCTCTCTGGATCTCAATACAAAGTTCTCATCGGTCTTCGAGGAGATCTATTCGATGTAATCTTTTTTTGCGGCGTGTTTGTCGAGATCCGATGAATTGCGAGTTTATGATCAAGGTTATCTATGAAAGATATTTGGTTCTTCTCTGAAATTTTTATGTGTGCTCATAATATCCTTGCAAGTCTCTTCGAATTATTGGTTTGGTTTGGCCTACTAGATCTATAGTTCTTGCAATGGGAGAAGTGATAGGCTTTGGGTTCAACCTTGCGGTGTCCTTTCCCAGTGACAGTTGGAGCAGCAAGGCACGTATTGTATTGTTTCCATCGAGGATAAAAAGATGGGGTTTATATCATATTGCTTGAGTTTACCCCTCTACATCATGTCATCTTGCTTAAGGCGTTACTCTGTTCTTATGAACTCAATACACTAGATGCATGCTGGATAGCGGTCGATGTGCGGAGTAATAGTAGTAGATGCAGGAAGGAGTCGGTCTACTTGTCTCGGACGTGATGCCTATATACAACGATCATTCCTAGATAGTCTCATAATTATTCGCTGTTCTATCAATTTCTCGACAATAATTTGTTTACCCGCCGTAGAATATCGCTATCATGAGAGAAGCCACTAGAGAAAACTATGGCCCCGGGTCTATTCTCAACATATCAATCTACATCTGCTTTACTTTTATCACTTTTATTTGCTGTTTTTATAAACCAAAAATACCAAAAATATAAACTATCATCTCTATCAGATCTCACTTTCGTAAGTGACCGTAAAGGGATTGACAACCCCTTATCGCGTTGGCTGCGAAGTTCTTATTTGTTTGTGCAGGTGAGAGGGACTCGCGCATGGTCTCCTACTGGATTGATACCTTGGTTCTCAAAAACTCAAGGAAATACTTACGCTATTGTGCTGCATCTCCCTTTCCTCTTCGAGGGAATACAATGCAAGCTCGAGAAGTAGCAGCATCGCACACGGCTAAGAGAAACTTGTGTGTTCTAGGTGCCCCCTCTCCCCACATATATATAGGTTGGAGCGGGGAGAGGCAGCCTAGGGCACCCCCAAGTAGGCCGAATCCTACTTGGGGTGCAAGCCCAATTCACCCCCCTTCCTTATTTTTGGATATGGGAAGGAAAGAGAAGGGGGAAGAGAAGGAAAGGGTGGAGGCCGAACCCTCTTCCTTCCCCTTCCTTTCTTCCTTCTCCTGTTCGGCCTAGGAGGGGCGCACCATCCCACCAGGGGCTGGTCTGTCCCTCACTTGGCCCAATAGGCCCATAGCTTTGCCCGGGGGGGGGGGACCCCTTCCAGTGACCCGATATCACCCGGAACACTTCCGATGTCCAAATATCATCATCCTATATATGAATCCTTACCTCTCGACCATTTTGAGACTCCTCTTCATGTCCGTGATCTCATCCGGGACTCCGAACAATTTCGGTCACCAAAAACACATAACTCATAATAGAAATCATCATCGAACGTTAAGCGTGCGGGCCCTACGGGTTCGAGAACTATGTAGACTTGACCAAGACATATCTCTGGTCAATAACCAATAGCCGAACTTGGATGCTCATATTGGCTCCTACATATTCTACGAAGATCTTTATCGGTCAAACCGCATAACAACATACGTTGTTCTCTTTGTCATCGGTATGTTACTTGCCCGAGATTCGATCGTTGGTATCATCATACCTAGTTCAATCTCGTTACCAGCAAGTATCTTTACTCGTTCCGTAATACATCATCCCATGACTAACTCATTAGTCATTTTCTTGCAAGTTTATTATGATGTGTATTACCGAGAGGGCCCAAAGTTACCTCTCTGACACTCGGAGTGACAAATCCTATTCTCGATCTATGCCAACTCAACTAACACTTTCGGAGATACCTGTAGAGCATCTTTATAATCACCCAGTTACGTTGTGACTTTTGATAGCACACAAAGTGTTCCTCCGGTATTCGGGAGTTGCATAATCTCATAGTCAGAGGAACATGTACAAGTCATGAAGAAAGCAATAGCAATAAAACTAAATGGTTATTATGCTAAGCTAACGGATGGGTCTTGTCCATCCGATCATTCTCCTAATGATGTGATCCCGTTCATCAAATGACAACACATGTATATGGTTAGGAAACTTAGCCATCTTTGATTAACGAGCTAGTCTAGTAGAGGCATACTAGAGACACTCTGTTTTTTTCTATGTATTCACACATGTATCAAGTTTCCGGTTAATACAATTCAAGCATGAATAAAAGACATTTATCATGATATATAAGGAAATGTAAATAAAAACTTTATTATTGCCTCTAGGGCATATTTCCTTCATTATTAACCATTGACACTTGATGCTCTTTCTTGATTTCTACCTCCGCTGATTTTAGCATCCCGAAGAGCTTTGGGAATTGTCTTCGTCATCCCTTGCATATTTATAGTTCATCACGAAGCTCTAGTAGCCTGGTGATAGTGACTGGAGAAACCTGTCAACCACTATCTTATCTGGAAGATTAACTCCCACTTGATTCAAGAGATTTTAGTACCGCAGACATTCCGAGCGCATGCTCACTGGCTGAGCTATTCTTGTAATGCCCAGGATGCGATTATATCTCCTACGTGTCGATGCACGACTTAGAGACATAAGCGCATTCTGGAATGATCGCAAGCGTGGTACCTTTGCACAACTCATGTAAAAGAACAGGGATGAAAGAGTAAAATAGTTGGCTTACACTCGCCACGTCACACAATGAATTCAACATTCATACATTCATCCAAATAACACAGGGTCCGACTATGGACGAAAATCGAAACGAGAAAAGATACCACAACCACAGTCCTGATCGCCCCTAGTAGGAACCACTACTGATCATCGGGATACGTAACATAGAAACGATCACGCCCTTCATCGAACTCCCAGTGAAGTTCTGATCCATCTCCTGCATTGTTCTCGGTTGTACCTGCATCTGGTGTGTGTTGTAATCTGTGAGTCACAAGGACTTAGCAATCTCATTCCCGGGTATCAAAACTAACAAAGCCTTTAGGTGTGGAGGGGTAATAAAGTGTTTGCAGCAAGCACTAAGCAACTAGCTTATGAGTTTAGAGCGAGAGGAGAAAATGTGCCAACGATCGCCAAGTTGATCAAGAAGTGATCCTAGCTACTCACGTTCATACATAACCCCACCGTGTTCACTTCCCGAAGCCCTTCGGAAAGAGACCATCATGGTTACTCACACAGGTAGTGTATTCCTAAGGATATGGTGTCGAGTTATCTACAACTGGATATTAACAAATTCCCATCTGCCACATAACCGCGGGCACGGCTTTCGAAAGTTCAAACCCTGCAGGGGTGTCCCAACTTAGCCCATCACAAGCTCACGATCTGCGGAGTCGCAACTCCAAGGTGGGAAGACCCGAGTATTCTCGGAATCCCGTGCGCAAGATATTTCGACAAAGGTAAAACTAATCCAGCAAGACCTCCCGGCGTGCCGACACCCTGATAGTAGCCACGCGTATCTCGTCTCAGGCCACGACCAGATGGGACATCCTACAGGTATATACCAGCCCTCGGGTTTCCCCAAGGTGGCCCCGCAGTCCGCCCAGTTTGGACCAACACTCAAAACGAGCACTGGCCCGGGGGTTGCTTAATAAATCCTCGAGTTAATTACTCCCTCGGCAAGTTTTAGTTGTTAGGCAAATGTAGTACCAAAGTTGGGCCTTGTTGGAAAAGCTTTAAGCAATGCGAATTATCGAGGGGGGCCCATAAACCCCAACCGTGTTAGGAACGCAAAATCAAGGAACATAACATCGGTTTATCGGGTCCTAAGGTGGCATGAGTGGAACGAAACACCAAGCAGAAGGCCATGCCTTCCACCCATTACCAACATATATGTGCATTAATTTAATATATATATATATATATATATATATATATATATATATATATATATATATATATATATATATATAGTGTTATCCCAATAAGAAGTCCAAACATGGAGCAATCTTCAACTTCACCTGCAACTAACAACGCTATAAGAGGGCCTGGGCAATAGCGTACTTAGCCAATCAACGGTTTGCTACGAAGGCGGTTAGAGTGGTCATGGCAACATAGGAGGCTGACAAGACAAGAATTGGCATCGAGGCATAGCTATAGAGCGAGACAACTAGCAAAGCAAAGATAGAGGTGACATCGGGGAACGGTCATCTTGCCTGAGATTCCGCAAAGAAGAAGAACGAGTCCACGAAGAAGACAAGCGGACGTAGTTGAACGAATCCTCACAACTCCGGCACGAAACCGAAGCTAACGAGAGAAGCATACCGTAAAGAAGCAAACAACACGGTAAACACACATATCATAACCATGGCATGATGCACAAACAAGTATGATGCATGTCCCGTTTAAATATGCATGGCATGGCAAAGTGGACAAACAACACTACAAATTAAGTGGAGCTCAATATGCAACGAGTTGCATATTGATGAAACACCACATTGATTATTTAGTTTGATCTCGTTATGAACCCAACAAGTTTAAATGCTTTTATTAAACATGGCAAGAGGTGAAGCCCAATCAAACTACACCAACTAAGCAATTTAAAAGGGGCCGAAAACAACAAACAACAATTCTGGAAAATCCCCATGTCATTTAGAAATTATTAAAGCAAAGAACAATTTTAAGCATTTAAAGGTTGTTATCATGATGTGGATGACATTCGCAAGTTGTATGCAACTTTTATTAAAAGTGGACATGAGCAAGGTATGGAGTATTTGTCACCATGGTGGAAAGGAAGGGGTGCCACGGCGACGAATCTAAAAATGATGCCACGACAACATATCGGCTCTGATAACTCGTCGAGAGACCGGTGCAAAAGAAGGAGCGTGAGCGTGTCATGTAAAGGGATAGGTGGGGTGATCCCGGTAACCCGGTTCCCACGTGGCGACGGCAAAAGAGGGGCACAACGGACACGGTGCAAACAAGGGATGCATCTCATACAACACACATTCATCGTTCACCACATCGGCATTCGACTCGGGGTATACCTTCGGAGCATGCGTTTTCGAAGCGGTTCGAGTCATCGAGGGAAGTAGTGGAAGTAGTCGTTCAAGGGTCGTCGAGGGAAGTAGGCGTTTGACGGTAGTGGAAGTAGTTGTACACGACGACGGTAGTTGTACATGGGTCTTCGACGACGGTAGTGGTACACGTTTTCGAGTTCGTTCGGGTCATCGGTAGAGGAACTTGACGTCCACGGGTCTCCGAGGTTGGCGGTAGTGGTACTTGGTGAAAAGCACGTCGACGGTAGTGGTACTTGTCAGTCCATGAAGTCGAACTTGGAGGTCTTGGCGGTGTAGTTGAACATGGCACATGTAGTGGTACTACGCGTCGGTCGTCGTGGTACACATTCCGTAGACGAACTTGGCGTCTCCCAGTGTAGTCGTACACGTGTTGTAGAGGGGACTTGGCGGAAGCCAAATCGTAGCAGAACAATATGCCTCATATTAGTTGTACATCTCCGATGAACAAGTGGGTGACTGTGAAGGAACAACCAAAGGTGGAGGTGAGGTTGTGCACCAAGTGGTTGCCGGAGAAGGCTCAAGGAGAGCAGCGACAGTAGCAAGGCAGTGCAAAGGCGGGGTGCTGGATCTGGGCACTTGGCAGCGAGGCCACAGGAGGCGCGGCGGCTTACAGAGGAAGACCGGCGGCTCGGGACGATGCAGGCGTGGCGACCGAGCGACAGAGGGAGGAGGCGGGGCGTGGACGAGCTCGTGCTCGAGCGCCTGAAGAAGATGGCGCCGCGTCAGAGCAACACGAGGACGGCGACGACATGACGGTGGGATGGAGCTCCGGCAGTGGAACGGCGACGCTGACCCAGGCTGGAGGGCGGCAGACCACGGCACGGCGACGGGCGCATATGAGAAGGACGTCGGGGTCGGCGACGTCAGGAAGGAGGCAGGGGAGGCCGGAGGCGTGGTGGCAGGGTGGCGCTCGGGCGCTGGAGCAGCGTGGCGCTGTGGGGCTCGTGGCGCCGGCGAAGGAGGTGGTGGCATGGCACGACGACGGGACGTTGGAGGCGGGAGGAGCGGCGGCAGCGGTCGCAGCGCCAAGGCGAGGCAGTGGCCGGAAGGCGCGGAGGAGAGGCACGGGGCGATGGGAGAGCGAGTGGAGGGGGAACGAAGAGAAGGGGATCGAGGGGGAGGCGGCGCTGTGGGAGAAGAGGAGGACGAAGGGGAAGGAGAGGATCGGGAGGAGCGGGGTCGGACGGGGTTAGGGTTAGCTGGGAGCGGCTGGGCCTTGGGCCAGAAGGGGGCGGCTGAGGTGGTCCTTGGGTCAGCTGTGGCAGTTAGGAGGCCCAACTGGGCTGCTCTCTCTCTCCTTTATTTTCTTTAACAGAAGAGAAAAAGAGAGATAAAAAGAAAGAGAGGGTAAGGGAAAGGTTTTGGGAAGGGGTTAATTTTCCTAGACACATAAGAATGAGCTCTATCCAGGAAAATAGAAGTGGGCATGACTGTGAAGTTGATCTCAAACTCGTTTGAATTTAATTCAAATGAGTTTGAGAAGGAAGTGCGTAATTGGTACGTCCAAAATTGTTGAGACTTTAGGAGGAGCCTCGATAAAAGAGATAAGAATTGTTGGCGGAGTCTGGGCCACCAAACTTGAAGTAGAAAAGAATATGGGTAATTTTGCAAGTGTGTTTTGGTGATTCCAACGCAATGGAATATTTCATAATAGCTCCATAAATATTAGGAGGATATGTTATAAAGAGAAATCACCATGTGAGTTCCCTCGGTTTAAATGGATCGAAAATCCACACAATTTATATAGAAGAGATGCAAAAGATTTATGACATGATGCACTGCAAAATAAAATAGAGCAAGCAAATAAAACACACGGCGAAACCCGGAATAGTTGGAAGTCTTCTGGAGCGTCGGTCTCAGGGCGTCACAATTCTCCTCCATCTTGTAGGCAAAGTACTTGTCAGAGGTCTCATACCTCTCAACACGGGCATAAGCCTGAAATACCAATTTCAGCTCTTGGAACATGTGATATGTTTCATGGCATGCAAAACATCTTTGGAGCCCCGATTCTAAGGCGTAAAGCATGGCGCACTAAACTATCAAGTAGTCATCAGATCGAGCTTGACAAATGTTCATAACATCCGCATTAGCTCCTACAACATGTCTGTCACCTATCGATGCATCAAGGACATAATTCTCATGTGTAGCAATGAGGATAATCCTCAGATCACGGACCCAATCCACATTGTTGCTACCATCATCTTTCAACTTAGTTTTCTCTAGGAACGTATCAAAAACAGGGAAGCTACATCGTGAGCTATTGATCTACAACATAATATGCAAAGACATTTTGACTATGTTCATGATAAATTTTAGTTCAATTAATCAAATAACTAATGAAATCCCACTTAAATCAACATCCCTCAAGTTGTCTAAGTGATACATGATCCAGATCAACTAAACCATGTCTGATCATCACGTGAGATGGAGTAGTCTTCAATGGCGAACATCTTCATGTTGATCATATCTACTATATGACTCATGTTCGACCTTTCAGCCTCCAGTGTTCCGAGACCATGTCTGTACATGATAGGCTCGTCAAGTTTAACACAAGTATTATGTGTGTGTAAAACTGGCTTACACCCATTGTATGTGAACGTAGAATCTATCACAACCGATCATCACGTGGTGCTTCAAAACGAAGAACTGTTGCAATGGTGAATACTCAGGGAGAACACTTTTATCTTGAAATTAAGTGAAGGGATCATCTTGTAATGCTACCGTCGATCTAAGCAAAATAAGATGCATAAAGGATAAACATCACATGCAATCAAAATATGTGACATGATATGGCCATCATCATCTTGTGATTTTGATCTCCACCTCCTAAGCAACGTCATGATCTCCATCATCACCGGCTCGACACCTAGATCTCCATCGTTGTGTCGGGGTCATCTCGCCAACTATTACTTCTACAGCTATTGCTAACTCATAGCAATAAATTAAAGCAATTACATGGCGCTTGCATTTCATACAATAATTAAGAGACAACTTAAGGCTCTTGCCGGTTGTCGGTATTACAAAACATGATCATCTCATACAAATAACGTATATCACATCACGTCTTGACCATATCACATCACAACATGCCCTGCAAAAACAAGTTAGACTTCCTCTACTTTGTTGTTGCAAGTTTTACATGGCTGCTACGACAACTACCAAGAACCGTTCTTACCTACGCAAAACCACAACCGTGATTTATAAAGTTTGTTGTTTTAACGTTCTTCAAGGACCAGGCATAGTCAAATTTGATTCAACTAAAGTAGGAGAAACAGAAACCTGCCAGCCACCTTTATGCAAAACAAGTTGCATGTCTGTTGGTGGAGCCGGTCTCATGTACGTGGACATGTAAGGTTGGTCCGGGCTGCTTCATCACACAATACCACCGAATCAAAATAAGACGTTGGTGGTAAGCAGTATGAACATCACCGCCCACAACTCCTTTGTGTTCTACTAATGCATATCATGTACGCATAGACTTGGCTCATGATGCCACTATTGGGGAATGTTGCATGGAAAGATTCTACGCACAGGCAAGATCTATCCATGGAGATGCATAGCTACGAGAGGGGGAGAGCATCTTCATACCCTTGAAGATCACTAAGCGGAAGCGTTTATCAATGCAGTTGATGTAGTTGTACACATTCACGACCGTCCCGATCAAGTACCGAACGTACGACACCTCCGTGTTCAGCACACGTTCAGCTCGATGGCGTCCTCGCCTTCTTGATCCAGCAAGAGGGGAGAATTAGTAGATGAGTTCCGACAGCAAGACCATGTGGTGATGGTGGTGGTGAAGAACAATCTCTGCAGGGCTTTACCAAGCACAACGGAAACTATGACGGAGGATAAACTAGAGGGACGGGGTTGTCGGCACACGACTTGGTGTATCTTGATGTGTTCTGGGTGCTAGCCCTGCCCTCTATTTATATGTTGAGCCCCGGGGTCAGAATTTGGATAAAGAGCCTCCTCAAAGTCGGTTTTGCCCGCAAGGAAGAGTCGTTCTCGGACTTCCAGGACTAGACGACACAATCCTCGGCTTCTGGCCCAGACACCATAGGCCTTGATGTCTATCCCAGGGCCAGACGCCAGGGTCTCCGGCGTTTGCTCCCTGACCTCTGCAAAACATCCTTTTGCACCAACCTAAAGCCCCGTGTGACTTAGCCCTTGGCCTAACCATATTATCCTATATATCAATCTTTACCTCCGGTCCATTCCGAAGCTCCTCGTCACGTCCGTGATCTCATCCGGGACTCTGAACAACATTCAGTCACCAACATACATAACTCATATAATACTATATCATCAGCGAACGTTAAGCATGCGGACCCTACGGGTTCGAGAATGATGTAGACATGACCAAGACGCTTCTCCGGTCAGTAACCAATAGCTGGACCTGGATGCCCATATGGGTCTCTACATATTCCACGAAGATCTTTATCGGTCGAACCTTTATGACAACATACGTAATTCCCTTTGTATGTCGGTATGTTACTTGCTTGAGATTCGATCGTCGATATCTTCATACCTAGTTCAATATTGTTACCGGCAAGTCTCTTTACTCGTTCCGTAATACATCCTCTCGTAACTAACTCCTTAGTCACTTTGCTTGCAAGCTTCTTGTGATGATCTATTACCGAGAGGGCCCATAGATACCTCTCCGGCATACGGAGTGAAAAATCCCAATCTTGATTCACGCCAACTCAACAGACACCTTCAAAGATACCTATAGAGCATCTTTATGATCACCCAGTTATGTTGTGACATTTAATAGCACACAAGGTATTCCTCCGGCATCTAGGAGTTGCATCTCTGTGACGCCCCCGATTTGTCCGTACACTAATCATGCACACAAATGTGTATGACCAAGATCAGGGACTCACTGAAAGATATCACAACACAACTCTAAAAGTAAAATAAGTCATACAAGCTTCATATTACAAGCCAGGCGCCTCGAGGGCTCGAATACAAGTGCTAGATCATAGATGAGTCAGCGGAAGCAACAAATATCTGAGTACAGACATAAAGTTAAACAAGTTTCCATAAGATGGCTAGCACAAACTGGGATACAGATCGAAAGAGGAGCATGCCTCCTGCCTGGGATCCTCCTAAACTACTCCTGGTCATCGTCGACAGACCGCACGTAGTAGTAGGCGCCTCCGGTGTAGTAGGAGTCATCGTAAGTGGCGTCTGGCTCCTGGGCTCCACCATCTGGTTGCATCATCCAAGTAGAAGGAACAGAAGAAGGAAAAGGGGGGGAGCAAAGCAACCGTGAGTACTCATCCAAAGTACTCGCAAGCAAGGATGTATACTACATATGCAATGGTAACAATGATATGGGTAGTATCTGTGGACTGAACTACAGAAAGCAAGCATAAGAGGGGGATAGCTAATCTTATCAAAGACTACGCTTCTAGCAGCCTCCATCTTGCGCCAGAAGATGAGAGTAGAAGGTAAGTTCACCAAGTAACATCATATAGCATAATCCTACTCGGCGATCCTCCCGCACATCACCCTGTGAGAGAGCAACCACCGAGTTATATCTTGAATTCATCTGGGTGTGTTTTATCAAGTATCTGGTTCTAGTTGTCATGAGGTCGGAATACAACTTCAGGTCGTCCTTTCACCGAGGGACACGGTTATTCGAATAGATTAACTTCCCTGCAGGGGTGCACCACATAACCCAGCACGCTCGATCCCATATGGCCGGACACACTTTCCTTGGTCATGCCCAGCCTCGGAAGATCAACACGTCGCAACCCTACCTAAGCACAGCAAAGAGGTCAGCACGCCGGTCTAAACCCTAAGCGCGCAGGGGTCCGGGCCCATCACCCAACGCACACCTGCACCTAACTATTCCCACGTAGCTGGTTAGTGCGTATAGGCCAACGATCAGACTCAGATCAAATATCCAAACTCGTTAAGCGTGTTATTATGAATAACCGCGGACAACGATCAGGGCCAGGCCACCTCTCGACCGGGTGTGAACCAGCCCTGTCGCTCCGCCACAAAGATACACACAGAGGGCCGTCGGGAAAGTATGTCCTTTCAGCACCCAATTCGTGAATCAACCGCGGGTACTCAACGAGTCGACCCGACTTTAGTGACAACATGTATCATGTATAATATGTATGTAGTATATACCCGTGATCACACCCAAAGTGATCACGGCCCGATAGAATAGCAGGGCAGACGGACAAGGGTGTAGGGCCACTGATGGAATACTAGCATCCTATACTAAGCATTTAGGATTGTAGGTAAATGTATCAACATTTGTAGCAACAATGTCAGGCTATGCATAAGAGTAGGATTATCAAAAGCAGTAACATGCTACACTACTCTAATGCAAGCAGTAGAGAGAAGAATAGGTGATATCGCGTTGATCAAGAAGGGGGCTTGCCTGGAAGCTCGGCATCGAAGGTGGGGTCGTCAACATAGTAGTCGATCGGGGCAACAGAAGCGTCGGTCTCGTAGTCTACCGGAGAGAAGAGGGGGAAGAAACAATGAATACAATGCAAACAGATGCATGACGATGCATGACATGACATGTAATGGTGTTAGGTGTGCTCTAACGCAGTACCGAGTGATACTGGCGAAGGGGGGGGGGAACATCCGGGAAAGTATTCTCGGTGTTTCGCGTTTTCGGGCGGATGAAACGGATGGGGAAAGTTGCATGTTCGCTATGCTAGGGACGTGTGGTTGCCGAACGGTCTGCGTATTCGGATTCTTCTCGAAATTCTGAGCAACTTACATGTACAAAGTATTTTCATCCGAGTTACGGATTATTTTATATTAATTTTGAAAGTTTTAAAATCATTTTCTAATTTATTAATTATTAAATAAAATCGAAAATTGAATTATTGCATCAGCATGACGTCAACACTCAACAGAGGCGTTGACTGGGTCAACTAATGTGTGGGTCCCGCATGTCATTGACTGTCTAATTAACTAACATTTTAATTAGGTTAATTAGTGATTTAGTTAAACTAATGATGATTAATTAATTTAATTAATTCTTTAATTAATTAATAATATTTTAATTATATATATATATATATATAATTTTTATTTTTTTAATTCTCTTTTTTATTAAAACGTTCTAGGGGCCGTGGGCCCCCCTGTCATTGGGCGAGCGGCCCATAGCGGGCGCGGGCGACGGGTTTCGGGCGTGGCCCGATCGGGCACACGCCCGTGGTCGTGCGGGGCGGGCGCTGGCGGCCAGAGGCCAGCGCCAGGAGGGGCCGACGGCCGCGGATACAAGGGTCGGCGGCAGCGGCAGAAGGGAGAGCGGGGCCGCGCGAGGTCGCGGCGGCTGGCGCCGACTGAGCTGGAGCGGCGCGTGGGCCCGGGATGCCGGCGGCGGCAGCAGCAGAGCAGCAGCTGAGCGGGGTGCAGCGGTGGCGATAGGGCGGTCGCCGGAGTGGCAAAGGGGACTGGTGGCCGGGGCGGGGCGTCGCAGCGGGGCGCGCAGGGGGCGCCGGAGGCGAGCTCGCGCAGCGGCGGCACCGGAGCAGCAACTCAGCACGGTGCGGCAGGCGCAAGGAGGGCCTGCAGCGGAGGACGGCGGCGGGAGCGGCGGGGCATGGCCGCGCGGCATCGATGAGGGGGAGCGGGGCGGGACCAGCAGCGGCGCAGGGCGGCAGGCACTAGGTGAGGCCGTGGCCGGAGAGAGCAGCATCAGGGGAGCCGGGGCGCGGCGGTGCGGGAGGCGAGCTGCGGGGCTTCAGGCGCGGTGGGCGGCAACGACAGCAGTGGCAGTAGCAGACGGTCGCAACAGGAGCGGGGCGAGCGCTGGCTGCGCGGCCCAGGCGCGGCGCGGGGAAGTTGGCCGCGACGCGGGACGGCGGGCGAGTGCGCGTGCATGCGTGGACAGGGGAGAGAGAGGAGGGAGTGGCACTCACCGTTCGTTGTAGAAGAACAGGGGCGGCGAGGCTCGGTGTAGCCGACGGGGAGGAGACGAGGACGGAGACGGCGAGGACGTAGGGGAGGCAGTCCGGCGATGGCGTCCGGTGAGGTGGCGATCCAGTCGGTGGCTGCGTCAGGTCGCGGGAAGGACGTGCGGCGCGGTCGGCGCGAGGTGAGCGCCCCCGATCCAGATCGGGTTGTGGGGGGTGGGGGGGGGGAAGAGGAGCGAGGGAAGAATGAGGATCGGGCTAGGGTTCGGTGCCCCCGGGGGTTATAGGCCAGGGGAGGGAGTGGGCCGGTCTGGTAGGCCACTGGCTGGGCCGAGGCCCAGTTGGCCTGGGGGGTTTTCTTTTTCTTTCTGTTTTATTTTCCCTTTTGTCTTTTCCGTTTGCTTTTGTTCCTTTAATACTTTATAGTTTAACAAAAATAAAACCGACCCCTAAAATAGAGTTACAATTTCAAGTATTGTCTCAAAAAGTTTTACCCTTGAACAAAATAGTTTAATATTTTATAATATTCAAAAGACATTTATTTAATTGTTTTAGCTACTATTTTATTCATTTTATATTACTTAAACATTTTATAAAAGTGTGGTTTCTTGACCATAATTACCTATGCATTATTTGGCACACTTCGAACATTTTAGTTTTAGTGTTTGAAAACTTTTACTGTTTGCTAAATTTAAATTTTGAATTTGAACAGTTTTGATCCAACCCGAGATGAGCAACAGTAATCGAGGCGATGTGGCATCATTAGCATAGGTTCACTGTAGCTTAACTATCCTGGCGTTACAATCTCATGGTCAAAGAAACATGTTTTTGACATTAAGAAAGCAGTAGGAATAAACTTAACGATCATATGGTACGGTAACGGTTGGGTCTTGTCCATCACATCATTCTCCTAATGATGTGATCCCATTATCAACTGACAATTCATGTCCCTGGTTAGGAAACCTTAACCATCTTTGATCAACGAGCTAGTCCAGTAGAGGCTCACTAGGGACATGGTATTTGTTTATATATCCACACATGTATTTAAGTTTTCGGTCAATACAATTCTAGCATGAATAATAAACCTTTATCATGATTAAGGAAATATAATAATAATCATTTTATTATTGCCTCTAGGGCATATTTCCATCACACACATGTGCTCATATGTCGGGCACCAAAGGACAACAACATAACCACAAGCAAATTAAACTAATCATATCGATTCATCAATCACTCGTAGGACAAAAATACTCTACTCAAACATCATAGGATGGCAACACATCATAGGATAATAATATGAAGCATAAATCACCATGTTCAAGTAGGGGGTACAACGGGTTGCGGGAGAGTGGACCACTATAAATAGATGAGGGAAGGTGATGGAGGTGTTCATGAAGATGATGGAGGTGTTGGTGTAGATCACCCCCACACGATGATTCCCTCGGCGGCGCTCCGGCGCCACCGAGAGAGAGAGGGGGAGAGAGCCCCCTCCTTATTATTCTTTTTCTTCCATGGCCTCTGATCCATATCTGCCATGGCGGCAGAGGGGCGGGAGCCCCTCCTATATTGAATCTCTCTGTCTCTCTGTTTCTCTTTTGTTTCGCGTTCCTGTTTTCTGGCCTTTTGCCATTTCTTAAATATCCAAAGATCCATAACTCTGCTTAGGCTGAAATTTTGAGGGGATTTTTATCAGGATATTAGATTACTTGAGTCCGAAGGACACCCCCAACCGACTTACGAGCTGGCACAAGCCCCAGGGGCATGCCTACCCCCAGGGCGTGCCCTATGAACTTGTGGGGCCCATGGGCCACCTCTCATGCTGATTCTTCTTCCCAAACATAATATATATTCTAAAAGAGTCTCCGTAAATTTTTATTACGTTTGGACTTTGTTTGATATGGATATTCTATGAAACAAGAAAAGACGCAACAAACAGAAACTGGCACTGGGCGCTGGATCAATATGTTAGTCCCCAAAATAATATAAAATGTTGCCAAAGTATGTGAAACTTGTAGAATATTGGCATGAAACAATAAAAAATATAGATATGACAGAGACATATCAGCATCCCCAAGCTTAATTGTTGCTCGTCCTCGAGTACGTAAATGATAAAAAGATATTTTTTATGTGGAGTGCTACCTAGCATAATCTTGCTCATATAATATAATCATGGCATGAACATTAACACACGAGTGATTCAAAGCAATAGTCTATAATTTGAGATAAATATATCAATACTCAGGCGTACCAACAAACAATCATGCCTTTCAAAATAAAAATGCTAAAGAGCGTTATCCCTACAAAATCATATAGCCTTGTCATGATCCATCTTCTTAACACAAATTATAAATCATGCACTACCCCTATGTCAGCCAAGCAACTGGTTCATACTTTTTAACGCGCTTTGGATTTTTCAACCCCCACGCAAAACATGAGCGCAAGCCATGGATATAGCACTATGGGTGGAATAGAGGATGGTGGTAGAGATAATATGGAGAAGACAAAAAGGGATAAAGTATCGTATCAACTAGGCATATCAACGGGCTATGGAGATGCCCATCAATCGATATCAATGTGAGGAGTTGGGATTGCCATGCAACGGATGCACTAAGAGCTATAAGTGTATGAAAACTCAAACAGAAAACTAAGTGGGTGCGCATCCAACTTGCTTGCTCTAGAAGACGTCGGGCATTTGAGGAAGCCCATCATCGGAATGTACAAGCCAAGTTATATAATGAAAAATTACCACTAGTCATATCAAAGTGACTACATAGGAGACTCTCTATATGAAAAACATGGTGCTACTTTGAAGAACAAGAAGGGAAAAGATATTGGCATGCCCCTTCTCTCATTTTTTCTATTCTTTTTTCTTTTTTTGTTGGGCTCTTTTTGGCCCTTTTTTTCTCACTTGGGACATGCTCTAATAATAAATAATGATTATCATCATACTTCTATTTACTTACAACCCAAAATTACTACTCGATATCTAGAACAATATGACTACATGAATGCCTCTCGCAGTGTACCAAGATGTTCAATGATCAAGCGTAACATGTAGAAAAATGATGAACGATGGTTAGGCCTCAAATACTATGTCTGCAATGTGATCATGCAAAGCAATATGACAATGAATGCTCAAGTCATGTATATGACGATGATGGAAGTTGCATGGCAATATATCTCAGAATGGCTATGGAAATGCCATGATAGGTAGGTATGGTGGCTATTTTGAGGAAGATATAATGAGGCTTATGCGTGATAGAGTGTATCATATCCCGGGGTTTAGATGCATCGGCGAAGTTTGCACCGACTCTCGAGGTGAGAAAGGGCAATGCACGGTACCGAAGAAGCTTGGAAATTATGGAAAGGTGAGAGTGCATATAATCCATGGACTCACATTAGTCATAAAGAACTCACATACTTCTTGTGAAATTTTATTAGCCCTCGAAGCTAAGTACTACTACACATGCCCCCAGGGGGTGGTTGGTAGAAGTTAACCATCGCGCCCCTGACCTTCACGCACAGGAATACACTAAA
Source organism: Secale cereale (assembly GCA_902687465.1). Classification (NCBI taxonomy): domain Eukaryota; kingdom Viridiplantae; phylum Streptophyta; class Magnoliopsida; order Poales; family Poaceae; genus Secale; species Secale cereale. The sequence goes on along the minus strand of LR738712.1, from coordinate 539,997,311 downwards.
AAATAAATCGTGAACCAACTTCTTAGCATAACGATAGACTTTACATGCATGCTTCGGGAATCACAAATCTTAACACCAATATTCTTACTAACCACAATCTTTCACTCGTACCCCCCACATATTACCATTTCTATATCACAAAACTATTGCAAGGAATCAAACAGATCATACTCAATGACCTACAAGTTTTATGTAGGATTTTATGACTAACCATGTGAATGACCAATTCCTGTTGACTCTCTAAATAGATAAAAGTGAAGCATGAGAGTTTAATTATTTCTAAAAAATACTTGCTCACTCTCTACCAAATATAAGTGAAGCAAAAGAGCCTTCTACAAATAACGGTTTTCCTATGTAGAGAAACATGCATCCAAACTTCAAATGATATAAGTGAAGCACATGAAGAACTCTATAAAGCCATACTCAAAAGATATAAGTGAAGTGCAAAGAGCATTCTATAAATCAATCAAGGACTATCTCATACTAGCATGGTGCATTGCTACAAGGAAAATATAAAGCACACGATGCTCCTAGAATTTACGCATATCATGTGAACAAAACAAAAGCCGAAACATACCGATAATTGTCGAGGAAAGATGGGATGCCTTTTGGGGCATCCGCGAGCTTAGACGCTCGAGTCTCCTTGAATATTTACTTGGGGTGCCTTGGGCATCCCCAAGCTTGAACTCTCGCCTCTCCTTATTCTCCTCATATCGGTAGCTCCTCGATCTTCAAACACTTCGTCCACACAAAACTTAGCCGAACTTTTTATTAGAGGGGTTAGTACATATATATATATATATATATATATATATATATATATATATATATATATATATATATATATATATATATATATATATATATATATAACATCAAATACCATCATGTCATGTTGTAACATTATTGTATAACTATAATCAAACATTACCCACTGTATGCTATCACAATCCTACGGCTCCCAAGTAAACGAGGCTCAACAAGATTTCAAACATAAGAAAATAATGGAATTATAACAATAATATGTGAAAACAGGATAGTCCGTAAAGGTGCATACGGTATATATATATACTTATGTAACTCAAGAAGAATTCAGAGAAAATTCAAATAATATTCATAGATAAGTTGATCATAAATCCACTATTCATCGGATCTCGACAAACACACCACAAAAGAAGATTACATCAGATAGATCTCCAAGAACATCGAGAACATGGTATTGAGAATCAAAGAGAGATAAGAAGCCATCTAGCTACTAGCTATGGACCCATAGGAAGGGGAATAGAGTTGATGCTGATGCCCTCCGTGATCGAATCCCCCTCCGGTAGTATGCCGGAAAAGGTCCCAAGATGGGATCTTACGGGAACAGAAGGTTGCGGCGGTGCAAAAGTGTTTTCGTGGATGCTTCTGAGGGTTTCGTAATATTTGTGAATTTATAGGATGCGGAAGTAGGTCGATGGAGTCACGAGGGGCCCACAAGGCAGGGGCGTTCCCACCCCCTAGGGTGCGCCCTCCACCCTTGCCGCCGCCCCATGGATCTTCTGACTTGCACTCGAAGTCCCATGGGTGTCTTCTGGTCCAAGAAAAATCACCGTAAAGTTTTATTCCGTTTGGACTCCGTTTGATATTCCTTTTCTACGAACTAAAAAACAAGGAAAAACATAAACTGGCATTGGACCCTAGGTTAATAGTTTAGTCCCAAAAATAGTATAAAATAGCATAATAATGCATATAAAACATCCAAAACAGATAATATAATAGCATGGAACAATCAAAAATTATAGATACGTTGGAGACGTATCAAGGATCCCCAAGCTTAATTCCTGCTCGTCCCCAAGTAGGTAAATGATAAAAACAAAAAATTTGACATGGAATGCTACCTAACATATTTATCCATGTAATTTTCTTTATTGTGGCATGAATGCTCAGATCCATAAGATTCAAAACAAAATTTTAATGTTGACATTAAAACAATAATACTTCAAGCATACTAATAAGAAATCATGTCTTCTCAAAATAACATGGCCAAAGAAATTTATCCCTACAAAATCATATAGTCTGGCTATGCTTAATGTTGCTTAAAGCTACGTCGGTATTTCCCCAAAGAGGAAGGGATGATGCAGCACAGCGGCGGTAGGTATTTCCCTCGGATGTGAAACCAAGGTTATCGAACCATTTGGAGAACCAAGCAACACAACGTAAAGAGCACCTGCACACAAATAACAACAGCTCGCAACCCAGCGTGTTAGGGGGTTGTCAATCCCTTTCGGGTAACGACCATGGGAGAGATATAAATATTGGTAGATTGGTTGATAAATAAGAAAAATTGTAGCAAGGTATTTTGGGGTTTTTGGTTTAGTAGATCAGTAAATAAAAGCAAAGGCAAATAGATCGCAAAGGCAAATATATGAGAAAAAAGACCCGAGGGCCGTAGGTTTCACTAGAGGCTTCTCTCGAGAAAAATAACAAACGGTGGGTAAACAAATTACTGTTGGGCAATTGATAGAACTTAAAATAATCATGAAGTTATTCATGCAATGATCATCACATAGGCATCACGTCCAAGATTAGTAGACCGACTCCTGTGTGCATCTACTACTATTACTCCACACATCGACCGCTATCCAGCATGCATCTAGTGTATTAAGTTCATGGAAAAACAGAGTAATGCATTAAGAACGATGACATGATGTAGACAAGATCCGTTTATCTATTGCGTTAGATATGTATCTCGTCATTTTATCCTTAGTGGCAATGATACATACGTGTCGGTTCCCCTTCTGTCACTGGGATCAAGCACCGTAAGATTGAACCCACTACCGGGCACCTCATCCCATTGCAAGATAAATAGATCAAGTTGGCCAAACAAAACCCAAATATCGGAGAAGAAATACGAGGCTATAAGAGATCATGCATATAAGAGATCAAAGAAACTCAAATAACTTTCATGGATATAAAAAGATAGATCTGATCATAAACTCAAAGTTCATCGGATCCCAACAAACACTCCGCAAAAAGAGTTACATCATATGGATCTCCAAGAGACCATTGTATTGATAATCAAAAGAGAGAGAGAGAGAGAGAGAGAGAGAGAGAGAGAGAGAGAGAGAGGAAGCCATCTAGATACTAACTACGGACCCGTAGGTCTACAAGGAACTACTCACGCATCATCGAAGAGGCACCAATGGAAGTGGTGAACCCCTCCGTGATGGTGTCTAGATTGGATCTGGTGTTTTTGGATTCTACGGCAGTTGGATGAATATTTCGTCGACTCCCCTAGGGTTTCTGGAATATTGTGGTATTTATAGATCAAAGAGGCGGTGCGGGAGGCCACCGAGGTGGGCACAACCCACCTGGGGGCGCCAGGGGGGCCTGGCGCGCCGTGGTGGGTTGTGCCCCCCTCAGGGCACCCCCAGGTGTTGCCTTGGCCGTCAGGTGTCTTCTGTCCCAAAAAAAATCTCCAAAAAGTTTCGCGATGTTTGGGCTCCGTTTGATATTGATTCCTGCAATGTAAAAAACATGCAGAAAGCAACAACTAGCACTTGACACTATGTCAATAGGTTAGTACCAAAAAATGATATAAAATGATTGTAAAACATCCAAGAATTATAATGTAACAGCATGGAACAATAAAAAATTATAGATACATTGGAGATGTATCAACATCCCCAAGATTAACTCCTACTCGTCCTCGAGTAGGTAAGTGATAAAAACAGAATTTTCGATGTGGAATGCTGCCTATCATGTCATATCATATTGTTTTCTTTATAGCATGGACATTTGGACTTTTATATGGTTCAAAGCAATGATCTAGTTTTGACATAATTATTTAGATACTCAAGCATATCAATAAGCAACCATATCTTTCAAAATATCAATGCTAAAATAAGTTATCCCTAGCCCATTATGCTCAACCATTGATCCATTCATGAAACACATTCGTATATTAGTTATACCCAATGCTCAAGTACGATCATAGTGTTTCCTAGTTGGTGCTTGTAAGAGAAGATGGAGACTCAAATTCAAAAATAAAAATTGCATAAGTAAAAGAAAGGCCCTTCACAGAGGGAAGCATGGATTTGTAGAGGTGCCAGAGCTCAAAGCTTAAATAGAGAGATAATTTTTTTGGGAGGTATACTTTTTCCACCAAAGAGAATGACTTGAGGTTCCCAACACTTTCCATGCTAGATATATCATAGGCGGTTCCCAAACAGAAAATAAAGTTTATTCCTTTTCCACCAAACTTTCACAAGCTATGGCTACCCGAATCCATGGTTTCCTTGCATACCAACACTTTCCAAGGAATTTATTATTTGACAACATAAAGTAAATTTGTTTTTCATTTCGGGACTGGGCATCCCTAATACCTTTGCCGTACTCTCGTGCAATGACAAGTGAATAAACACTCATCGTGAGAATAACACATCTAGCATGGAAAATATTGGCCACCCCTCACCGCCTCGCGAGTGGTACGGGCACACAAAACGAAAATTTATTTTGAAAATTAGAGATGGCACATACAAATTTGCTTAGAACGGCAAGGAAATACCGCATATAGGTAGGTATGGTGGACTCATGTGGCAAAACCGGGATAAAGGATTTTGGATGCACAAGTAGAGATCATACTTAGTGCAAAATGAAGGCTATCAAAAGACTGGGAAGCGACCAACCATGAAACAAATAATCTCGTAAGCAAACATTGAGCATAAATAACACCGAATAATGCACCACAAGTAGGATATAACTTCATTGCATAATTATTGACTTTCGTGCTTGCATAGGGAATCACAAACTTTAACACTAATATTCTTACTAGAACACAATTACTCATCAACATAACTCACATATCACATCATCATGTCCCAAAACTATTACAAGGAATCAAGGTTATTTTGTCCAGTTATATCCTTCTTGGATATCTATCACTTTGGGACTAATTTTCATGTGTTGTTTTTGATAAGCTCAAACAAATATAAGTGAAGATCATGAGCGTAATTTTTCTTTCTTTCTCTCAAAATAATATAAGTGAAGCAAGAGAGAATTTATAAAAGGTTTACTAACTCTCAAATAAATCTAAGTGAAGAAATAGAGTATTTCTTCAAAAATACTAAGCACACCGTGCTCAAAAAGATATAAGTGAAGCACTAGAGCAAGTCCTAGCTCATAAAAATTTAAGTGAAGCATAGAGAGCTATTCTAGCAAGTCATGGCATAATTTTGGCTCTCTCAAATGGGTGTGTATAGCAAGGATTGAAGACTCAAAAAGCAAAATAAAACAAGCAAGGACTCATATCATACAAGACGCTCCAAGCGAAACACATATCATGTGATGAATAAAAATATAGTTCTAAGTGAAATACTGATAGTTGTTGGAAGAAAGCGGGGATGCCACTCATGGGCATCGATAACCCACAAGTATAGGGGATCGCAACAGTTGTCGAGGGTAGAGTATTCAACCCAACTTTATTGATTCGACATAAGGGGAGCCAAAGAATACTCTCAAGTATTAGCAGTTGAGTTGTCAACTCAACAACACCTGGAAGACTTAATATCTGCAACAAAGTATTTAGTAGCAAAGTAGTATGGAAGTAACAGTAACAGTGGTAAAAGTAACAGTAGCAGTTTTGTACTAATTGTAACAGTGGTAGCGGAAAAGTAACTATGCAAGGAGCAATATGTGAATAGCTCGTAGGCATTGGATCAGTGATGGATAATTATGTCGGATGTGATTCCTCATGTAATAGTTATAACATAGGGTGACATAGAACTAGCTCCAGTTCATCAATGTAATGTAGACATGTATTCTGAATATAGTCATACGTGCTTATGGAAAAGAACTTGAATGGCATCTTTTGTCCTACCCTCCCGTGGCAGCGGGGTCCTATTGGGAACTAAGGGATATTAAGGCCTCCTTTTAATAGAGTACCGGACCAAAGCATTAACACTTAGTGAATACATGAACTCCTCAAACTACGGTCATCACCGGGAGTGGTCCTGATTATTGTCACTTCGGGGTTGCCGGATCATAACACATAGTAGGTGACATTGACTTGCAAGATAGGATCAAGAACTCACATATATTCATGAAAACATAATAGGTTCATATCTGAAATCATGGCACTCGGGCCCTAGTGACAAGCATTAAGCATGGCAAAGTCATAACAACATCAATCTTAGAACATAATGGATACTAGGGATCAAAGCCTAACAAAATTAACTCGATTACATGGTAAATCTCATCCAACCCATCATCGTCCAGCAAGCCTAGGATGGGATTACTCACGCACGGCGGTGAGCATTATCGAATTGGTGATGGAGGAAGGTTGATGATGACGACAACGACGATCTCCACTCTTCGGAGCCCCGAATGGACTCCACGTCAGCCCTCCCGGGAGAGATTAGGGCTTGGTGGCGGCTCCGTATCGTAAAACGTGATGAATCCTTCTCTATGATTTTTTTCTCTTCGAAAGTGAATATATGGAGTTGGGGTTGATGTCGGTGGAGCATAATGGGGCCACGAGATAGGGTGGCGCGCCCAGGGGGTGGGCGCGCCCCGCGCCCTCGTGGACAAGGTGTGGGCCCTGATACGTCTCCATCGTATCTATAATTTCTTATTGTTCCATGCTATTATATTATTTGTTTTGGATGTTTAATGGGATTTAATATACACTTTTATATGATTTTTGGAACTAACCTATTAACCCAGAGCCCAGTGCCAGTTTCTGTTTTCCCCTTGTTTTTGAGTATCGCTGAAAAGGAATACCAAACGGAGCCCAATTGACCTGAAACTCAGCGGAGTCTGTTTTTGGACCAGAAGAAGCCCAAGGAGTACCGGAGGAGGACCAGAAGATTCATGGGCTGCCCACGAGGGTAGGGGCACGCCCCCTACCTCGTGGACAGCCCGGAGGCCCCCTTACTTGTTCCAGACTCCAACACCGCCTATATATAGAGAAACCTCTAGAAAATAACCTAGATCGGGAGTTCCGCCGCCGAATGCCTCTGTAGCCACCGAAAACCAATCTAGACCCATTCCAGCACCCTGCCGGAGGGGGCAATCCCTCTCCAGTGGCCATCTTCATCATCCCGCCGCTCTCCATGACGAGGAGGGAGTAATTCACCCTCGGGGCTGACGGTATGTACCAGTAGCTATGTGTTTGATCTCTCTCTCTCTCTCTCTCTCTCTCTCTCTCTCTCGTATTCTTGAGATGGCACGATCTTAATGTATCGCGAGCTTTGCTACTATAGTTGGATCTTATGATGCTTCTCCCCCTCTATCTTCTTGTAATGGATTGAGTTTTCCCTTTGAAGTTATCTTATCGGATGGAGTCTTTAAGGATTTGAGAACACTTGATGTATGTCTGCATGTGCTTATCTGTGGTGACAATGGGATATCACATGATCTACTTGATGTATGTTTTGGTGATCAACTTGCGGGTTCCGTGACCTTGGGAATCTATGCATAGGGGTTGGCACACGTTTTCATCTTGACTCTCTGGTAGAAGCTTTGGGGCACTCTTTGAAGTTCTTTGTGTTGGTTGAATAGATGAATATGAGATTGTGTGATGTATATTGTATAATCATGCCCACGGATACTTGAGGTGACAATGGAGTATCTAGGTGACATTAGGGTTTTGGTTGATTTGTATCTTAAGGTGTTATTCTAGTATGAACGCTAAGATAGATCGAACGGAAAGAATAGCTTCACACTATTTTACTACCGACTCTTGAATAGATCGATCAGAAATAATAACTTTGAGGTGGTTTCGTACCCTACAATAATCTCTTCGTTTGTTCTCCGCTATTAGTGACTTTGGAGTGACTCTTTGTTGCATGTTGAGGGCTAGTTATATGATCCATTTATGTTATTATTGTTGAGAGAACTTGCACTAGTGAAAGTATGAACCCTAGGCCTTGTTTCACAACATTGCAATACCGTTTGTGCTCGCTTTTATCATTAGTTACCTTGCTGTTTTTACATTTTCATATTACAAAAACCTATATCTACCATCCATATTGCACTTGTATCACCATCTCTTCGCCGAACTAGTGCACCTATACAATTTACTATTGTATTGGGTGTGTTGGGGACAAAAGAGACTCTTTGTTATTTGGTTGTAGGGTTATTTGAGAGAGACCATCTTCATCCTACGCCTCCCACGGATTGATAAACCTTAGGTCATCCACTTGAGGGAAATTTTCCATTGTCCTACAAACCTCTGCACTTGGAGGCCCAACAAAGTCTACAAGAAGAAGGTTGCATAGTAGACATCAAGTTCTTTTTTGGCGCCGTTGCCGGGGAGGTGAGTGCTTGAAGGTATATCTTTAGATCTTGCAATCGAATCTTTTAGTTTCTTGTTTTATCACTCGTTTAGTTTACAAAAGAAAACTACAAAAAAATGGAATTGAGGTTGCCTCATATGCTTCACCTTTTTAATATCTTCTGTGAAAATGATGGGAATGAAAATTGTGCTCAAGTACTAGAAGAAGAATTACATAGAATGATTGGCACTAAATACTTGAATGATGAGCATGATTGCAGTGTTGTTAGTGTGAATTCTTTGAATATCCATAGTAGTAATGATGATTGCACTAGTCATGATGAAAATATCTCATATAAACATGTCAATTTTTATGGGGTGCATAGAGTTTGCAAGTACACACCAAATAGGGAAGATAGATTTTGCAAGAGACATAAGTATTTAGAAACTAAATGGTTGCAAGAAAGTCTAGATGTTTGTGCTGAAAATTTAAATTGTCTTAGCCGTACTTGTGAACTTTGCAATGAACATGGTCATTTAAATCTCCAATGCAAATTGTTTCATGATCGAATCGTGTCCAAAAATTGTGATGACCTGATTTCCCTTGCACATCATAATGAACTTAGTTTGCTTATGGGTTTTGAAGAAATCAAACGTAGAACTAAGAATCTTTCAGAATTTGTCCTTGATAAAGTTCTTGATTTTGATCTAGAGGAAATTTATATGTATTGTGCGGTGAATTGCATTAAAAATCCTTATATTGCCAATTACATAAAGAAAAGAAAACAAATAGAAGATGAAGAGAATACTAATGAAAGGGAAGAGATTTCCCAATATCCTCCTATTCTTTCTTATGATGAATCAGGTAACGAGGAGGAGCCTTCTATTCAACCAATCTCATTAATAAAGAGCTCCAAAAAGAGGATTAAACCTACACATGATGTGAAGAAGAAAAAGAAAAGACGGAGAAGCAAAGGTAAAAAAGTATCCCGTCCAAATGATGTTGCTCCTATTACACATTGTGATAATGATAATTGCTACACTATCAGTGATATCCATACTATTAATGATGAGAGTGATTATGTTTATGATATGAAAAGGCCCAAGCTTGGGGATGCTATGTTTGATTAGAATGACATGTTTGAGAATTTATTTGGTGCAATTAATGTTTGTCCCAAGCTTGGGGAGGCTACGTTTGATGAAGATGATATTTTTAGCCTCCCAAGTCTTGATATGCAAATCTATTATGATAGTAGCATGCTTCCTACTTATGATGATTATTGTGATGACACTTATGCTATAAAAAGTAGTGATGATTATATTTATGAAACTTGTCATGATTATGATTACCCTTTTTATGATCATTACTCTTTTAATGTGGAAAAAATCTATAGTATTCAAGTTTCTTATGATACTTCCACTATTCCGAATGAGAAGAATTTTGCTTGTGTGGAGAGTGATAAAATTTATATGCTTGGGGATCATGAAAAGAATGCTTTACATGATGGTTATATTGTTGAATTCATTTTTGATGCTATTGAAAATTATTATGAGGGAGGAATATATGCTTGTAGGAGTTGCAATAATACCAAGTTTCCTCTCTGTGTGCTTAAAGTCTTGAAGCTATGCTTGTTTTGCTTGCCTATACTAGTTGATTATTGTTCCCATAAGTTGTTTGCTCACAAAATCCCTATGCATAGGAAGTGTGTTAGACTTAAATGTGCTTGTCATGCAATTCATGATGCTCCCTTTGTGTTTCAATTATTTACTTTCATGTCAGCATCATTGAAATCATCATGCCTAGCTAAAAGGCATTAAAGAAAAGCGCTTGTTGGGAGACAACCCAATATTTACCCTTACTGTTTTTGTGTGTTCACATGATTATGCTACTGTATCATGTTTTATAGCTTTTGTTTCAATAAAGTGATAAGTAGAACCTTTGGGAAGACTTGGGTGAAAGTTAATGTGATCTTGTTGTAAAAAACAGAAACTTTTGCGCTCACGAGATTAGCTGCCATTTTTACAGAAGAGTGCTTTTGAGTTGATTCTTTTTGCAGAAGACTAATAGACAAATTCCTCACGTCGACAAATTTATATGAGATTTTTTTGTGTTACAGAAGTATTCGAAAGTTACAGATTTATACAGACTGTTCTGTTTTTGACAGATTTTGTTTTCTATGTGTTGTTTGCTTATTTTGATGAATCTATGAGTAGTATCGGAGGGTATGAACCATAGACAAGTTGGAATACAGTAGATACTACACCAATATGAATTTAGAATGAGTTCACAACAGTACCTAAGTGGTGGTTTTATTTTCTTATACTAACAGAGCTTACGAGTTTTCTGTTGAAGTTTTGTGTTGTGAAGTTTTCAAGTTTTGGGTAAAGATTCGATGGACTATAGAATAAGGAGTGGAAAGAGCCTAAACTTGGGGATGCCCAAGGAACTCCAAGGTAATATTCAAGGTCAACCAAAAGCCTAAGCTTGGGGATGCCCCGGGAAGGCATCCCCCCCCTTTGTCTTCGTCTATCGGTAACTTTACTTAAGGCTATATTTTTATTCACCACATGATATGTGTTTTGCTTGGAGCGTCAATTTATTTTCTTTTGTTTTGCTTGCTATTTGAATAATATCCCAAGATCTGAAAATCTTAAATGTTAGAGTCTTCACATAGTTACATAATTATTTAACTACTCATTGATCTTCACTTATATCTTTTGGAGTAGTTTGTCGTTTGCTCTAGTGCTTCACTTATATCTTTTTAGAGAACGATGGTGATTTTATTTTATAAAAATTATTGATCTCTCATGATTCACTTATATTATTTTGAGAGTCTCTTAGAACAACATGGTAATTTGCTTTGGTTAAGAATTTAGTCCTAATATGATGGGCATCCAAGATGGGTATAATAAAAACTTCCATATAGAGTGCATTGAATGGTATGAGAAGTTGGATGATTGATGATTGTTTTGAGATATGAGGATGGTGATATTAGAGTCATGCTAGTGGAGTAATTGTGAATTTGAGAGATACCTGTGTTAAAGTTTGTGATTCCCGTAGCATGCACGTATGGTGAACCATTATGTGATGAAGTTGGAGCATGATTTATTTATTGATTGTCTTCCTTTGTGTGGAGGTCGGGATCGCGCGATGGTTAACTCCTACCAACCCTTCCCCTAGGAGCATGCGTTGAATACTTTGTTTTGATAATTTGTAGATTTTTCGCAATAAGTATATGAGTTCTTTATGACTAATGTTGAGTCCATGGATTATACGCACTCTCACCCTTCCACCTAGCCTCTCTTGTATCGCGCAACTTTCGCCGGTAACATACACCCACCATATACCTTCCTAAAAATACCCACCATACCTACCTATCATGGCATTTCCATAGCCATTCCGAGATATATTGCCATGCAACTTTCCACCGTTCTGTTCACTATGACACGCTTCATCATTGTCATATTGCCATGCATGATCATGTAGTTGACATCGTATTTGTGGCAAGGCCACCATGCATAATTTTTTCATACATGTCACTCTTGATTCATTGCACATCCCGCTACACCGCTGGAGGCATTCACATAGAGTCATATTTTGTTCACGCTTGGTGTTGTAAGTAAATAAAAGTGTGATGATCTTCATTATTAGAGCATTGTCCCAGTGAGGAAAGGATGATGGAGACTATGATTCCCCCCACAAGTTGGGATGAGACTCCGGACAAAAGAAAAAAGAAGGAAATAAAAGAGGCCATAAAAAAGGAGGGAAGGCCCACGAAAGAAAAAGAAAAGAAAAAAGAATTGAGAGAAAAAGAGAGAAGGGAGAATACTACTATATTTTTTCCACACTTGTGCTCCAAAGTAGCACCTGATCTTCATGACAGAGAGTCTCTTGTTTTGTCACTTTCATATACTAGTGGGAATTTTCATTATAGAACTTCCCTTGTATATTCCAATGATGGGCTTCCTCAAATGCCCTAGGTCTTCGTGAGCAAGCAAGTTGGATGCCCACTGCTACTTCTCGAGATTGTGTTGTATTCCCTCGAAGAGGAAAGGGCGATGCAACACAGTAGCGTAAGTATTTCCCTCGGTTTTTGAGAACAAAGGTATCAATCCAGTAGGAGACCACGCGCGAGTCCCTCGCACCTGCACAAACAAATAAGAACTTCGCAGCCAACGCGATAAGGGGTTGTCAATCCCTTTACGGTCACTTACGAAAGTGAGATCTGATAGAGATGATAGTTTGATATTTTTGGTATTTTTGGATATAAGAACAGAAAGTAAAAACGGAAAAGTAAAGTAGATTGTAGATTGATATGTTGAGAATAGACCCGGGGGCCATAGGTTTCTCTAGTGGCTTCTCTCATGGTAGCATAATTCTACGATGGGTGAACGAAGTACTGTCGAGCAATTGATAGAAAAGCGAATAATTATGAGACTATCTAGGCATGATCATTATATATAGGCATCACTTCCGAGACAAGTAGACCGAAACGATTCTGCATCTACTACTATTACTCCACACATCGACCGCTATCCAGCATGCATCTAGAGTATTAAGTTCATAAGAACAGAGTAACGCCTTAAGCAAGATGACATGATGTAGAGGGATAAACTCAAATAACATGATACAAACCCCATCTTTTTATCCTCGATGGCAACAATACAATACGTGCCTTGCTGCCCCTACTGTCACTGGGAAAGGACATCGCAAGATTGAACCCAAAGCCAAGCACTTCTCCCATTGCAAGAACTATAGATCTAGTAGGCCAAACCAAACCAATAATTTGAAGAGACTTACAAGGATATTATAATCATACATAAATGAGTTCAGAAAAGAACCAAATATTTCTCATATATAGTCTTGATCATAAACCCACAATTCATCGGATCTCGACAAACACACCGCAAAAAGAGATTACATCGAATAGATCTCCTCGAAGACTGAGGAGAACTTGGTATTGAGATCCAAAGAGAGAGAAGAAGCCTTCTAGGTACTAACAATGGACCCGAAGGTCTGTGGTAAACTACTCACAACTCATGGTGAGGCGATGATGATGATGTAGAAGCACTCCGTGGTAGATCCCCCCTATGGCGTAGCTCCGAAACAGGCCCCAAGATGGGATCTCACGGGTATAGAAGGTTGCGGCGGTGGAACAAGGTTTTTCTCTCCTCTCTGATGGTTTCATGGTACATAGGTATATATAGGAGGAAGGAGGGCATCGGGGGCCAGACGTGGGGCCCACGAGGCAGGGGGCACACCCCGTAGGGGGGGCCACCCTCGTGGACGCCACGTAAGCCCTACTCCGTGGTTCTCAAGTTTCCCGTGCGTATTTTGCTCCAAAAATATCTCTCCCGAAGTTTCATTCCGTTTGGACTCCGTTTGATATTCCTTTTCTGTAAAACCCTGAAATAGGCAAAAAAACAGCAATCTGGACTGGGCCTTTGGGTTAATAGGTTAGTCCCAAAAATAATATGAAAGTGTATAAGAAAGCCCATTAAACATCCAAAACATCATAAATAATAGCATGGAACAATAAAAAATTATAGATACGTTGGAGACGTATCAAGCATCCCCAAGCTTAATTCCTTCTCGTCCTCGAGTAGGTAAATGATAAAAACAATTTTTTTGATGTGGAATGCTAACCAACATAATTTACAATGTAGTTCTCTTAATTGTGGCATGAATGTTAAGATCTGAAAGATTCAAGACAAAAGTCTATATTGACATAAGAAATAATAATACTTCAAGCATACTAACAAAGCAATCATGTCTTCTCAAAATACTATGGCTAAAGAAAGTTATCCCTACAAAATCATATAGTCTGGCTATGCTCCCTCTTCATCACACAAAATATTCATATCATGCTCAACCCCGGTTTCAGCCAAGCACTTGTTTTCATACTCGATTCTTTCAAACCTTTCAACTCTCACGCAATACATGAGCGTGAGCCATGGACATAGCACTATAGGTGGAATAGAGTGGTGGTTGTGGAGAAGACAAAAAGGAGGGAGATAGTCTCACATCGACTAGGCGTATCAACGGGCTATGGAGATGCCCATCAATAGATATCAATGTGAGTGAGTAGGGATTGCCATGCAACGGATGCACTAGAGCTAAAAATGTATGAAAGCTCAACAAAAGAAACTAAGTGGGTGTGCATCCAACTTGCTTGCTCATGAAGACCTAGGGAATTTGAGGAAGCCCATCGTTGGAATATACAAGCCAAGTTCTATAATTAAAATTCCCACTAGTATATGAAAGTGACTAAACATGAGACTCTCTATCATGAAGAACATGGTGCTACTTTGGAGCACAAGTGTGGAAAAAGATAGTAGCAATTGTCCCTTTTTTGGGCCTTTCTTTTTTCTTTGGCCTTTTTTGGAGGGGCTTTCATTATTTAGCCTTTCCTCCCATGGGACAATTCTCTAATAATGATGATCATCACACTTTCATTGAATTACAACTCCATATTACAACTCGATACTAGAACAAAGTATGACCTATATGAATGCCTCCGGCGGTGTACTAGGATGTGCAATGAATCAAGAGTGACATGTATGCAAAATTATGCATGGTGGCCTAGCTAAAAATACGATGTCAACTACATGATCATGCATGGCAATATGACTATATGAAGCGTGTCATATGAACGGAACGGTGGAAAGTTGCATGGCAATATATCTTGGAATGGCTATGGAAATGCCATGATAGGTAGGTATGGTGGCTGTTTTGAGGAAGATATATGGTGGCTGTTTTGAGGAAGGTATATAGTGGGTGTATGGTACCGGCGAAAGTTGCGCGGTACAAGAGAGGCTAGCAATGGTGGAAGGGTGAGAGTGCGTAATATCCATGGACTCAACATTAGTCATAAGAACTCATATACTTATTGGAAAAATTTACGAGTCATCAAAAGAAAGCAATCAACGCATGCTCCTAGGGGGAGGTTAGTAGGAGTTAACCATCGCGCGCCCCTGACCTCCACACAAAGGATGACACTCTACAAATACCTCATGTTCTAACTTCGTCACATAGCTGTTCACCATACGTGCATGCTACAGGAATCACTAACTTTAACACAAGTATTTCTCAATTTCATAATAACTCCACTAGCATGACTCTAATATCACTATCCTCATATCTCAAAACAATTATCAAGCATCCAACTTCTCATCATATTCAATGCACTTAGTATGAAAGTTTTTACTACATTCATCTTGGATGCCTATCATGTTAAGGCTAGTTTTATAGCCAAAGCACATTACCATGCTGTTCTAAAAGACTCTCAAAAAGATATAAGTGAAGCATGAGAGATCAACAATTTCTTCAAAATAAAATCACCACCGTGCTCTAAAAGATATAAGTGAGGCACTAGAGCAAAAATTATTCAACTCAGAAGATATAAGTGAAGCACATAGAGTGTTCTAACGATTCCTAGGCCATATTTATCTCTCTCAAAAAGGTGTGTCCAGCAAGGATGATTGTGGAAAACTAACAAGCAAAGACTCAAATAATACATGACGCTCCAAGTAAAACACATATCATGTGGTGAATAAAAATATAGTCCCGAGTATAGTTACCGATAGATGAAGACGAAAGAGGGGATGCCTTCCCGGGGCATCCCCAAGCTTAGGCTTTTGGTTGTCCTTGAATTTTGCCTTGGGGTGCCTCAAGCATCCCCAAGCTTAGGCCCTTGCCACTCTTTGTTCCATAGTCCATCAAAGCAAGACTCAAAACTTGAAAACTTCACAACACAAAACTTAGACAAAAATCTCGTGAGCTCCGTTAGTATAAGAAAACAAACCACCACTCAAAGGTACTGTAATGAACTCATTTTTTGTTTATATTGTTGTTAAACCTACTGTATTCCAACTTCTCTATGATTCATACTCACCAATACTACTCATAGATTCATCAAAATAAGCAAACGACACACGAAAAACAGAATCTGTCAAAAACTGAACAGTCTGTAGTAATCTGTAACTTTCGAATACTTCTGTAACTCCAAAAAAATTGAAATAAATTGGTAAACGTGAGGAATATCACGCTCCAGTAAAATCTGGTGACTATTCTAGCGAGCACTAACGATTCTATTTTTCACAGCAAGATCATATAAACTTCACACAAGTCTTCCCAAAAGTTCTACTTGGAACAAACACTAATTAAAAGTTCAAAACACAAAACCACATCTAAACAGAAGCAAAAACAAAGAAAATAAAATAGGGTTGCCTCCCAACAAGCGCTTTCTTTATAGCCAATAAGATAGGCTTGATAATTCAATGATGCTCACAAGAAAGATAAGAATTGAAGCACAAAGAGAGCATCATATAGCATGTGAAAAACACATCTAAGTCTAACATACTTCCTATGCATAGGCATTTTATAGGAAAACAAATTAGCAAGACAAACAAGATCTAGCATATGCAAGGAAGAAGAAAGAGACAAGATCAATCTCAACATGAAGATTTCTACAAAAATATTTTCCTCTCTCATAATAATTGCATGTAGGATCATAAGCAAATTCCACAATATAGCTATCACATAACATATTCTCAACACGATCCACATGCATGCGAAGTTGACACTCTTCCAAAATAGTGGGATCAACATTAACTAAAGTCATTACCTCTCCAAACCCAGTTTTATCAAAAAATTCATAAGATTGAACATTCTCCAAATATGTGGGATCTAAAGTTGACACTCTTCCAAACCCACTTTCAATATCATTGCAAACATTATTATCAATCTCATATTCATCATGGGGCTTAAATAAATTTCTAAGATCATAAGAAGAATCATCTCAATAATGATCATTGCAACAAGTAGTGGGCATAGCAATACTAGCATCCCCAAGCTTAGGGTTTTGCATATCTCTAACACAATTGACATTAATAGAATTTATAATAACATCATTGCAGTCATGCTTTTTATTTAAGGAGCTATCGTGAATCACTTTTTCTTTTAACAATTCCTCACAATTTTCAGATTCATGAATTTCAAGCAAAACCCCATAAAGATAATCTAGTGCACTCAACTTACTAGCAATAGGTTCAACATAATTGGATCTTTTAAAAAGATTAGCAAGTGGATGAGGATCCATAATTCAGCAAGCGAAGATGCAAGCTAATAGAGGGCACATAGCAACACAAGCAAACAGAAAAGCGAATAGAAAAAGGGCGAATAAAACGGCAAAGGTGAAGTGGGGGAGTGGAAAACGAGAGGCAAATAAATATAATGCGAAGGATAAGGGTTTGTGATAGGTACTTGGTATATGACTTTTGCGTAAGCCTCCCCAGCAACGGCGTCAGAAATTCTTCTTGCCACTTCTCGAGCTTGCGTTGTATTCCCTCGAAGAGGAAAGGGTGATGCAGCACAGTAGCATAAGTATTTCCCTCAGTTTTTGAGAACCAAGGTATCAATCCAGTAGGAGACCACGCGCGAGTCCCTCGCACCTGCACAAACAAATAAGAACTTTGCAGCCAACACGATAAGGGGTTGTCAATCCCTTTACGGTCACTTACGAAAGTGAGATATGATAGAGATGATAGTTTGATATTTTTGGTATTTTTGGATATAAAAACAGAAAATAAAAACGGAAAAGTAAAGTAGATTGTAGATTGATATGTTGAGAATAGACACGGGGGGCGTAGGTTTCTCTAGTGGCTTCTCTCATGATAGCATAATCTATTGTGGGCGAACGAATTACTTTTGAGCAATTGATAGAAAAGCGAATAATTATGAGACTATCTAGGCATGATCATTATATATAGGCATCATGCCCGAGACAAGTAGACCGAAACGATTCTGCATCTACTACTATTACTCCACACATCGACCGCTATCCAGCATGCATCTAGAGTATTAAGTTCATAAGAACAGAGTAACGCCTTAAGCAAGATAACTTGATGTAGAGGGATAAACTCAAATAACAAGATATAAACCCCATCCTTTTATCCTCGATGGCGACAATACAATACTTTCCTTGTTGCCCCTACTGTCACTGGGAAAGGTGATAACCCTCAACCGTAAGGGAACGAGATAGTCTTCGCGGGTAAGAATAACCCAATTTATTGATTCGACACACGGGGAGCCAAAGAGTATTTATAAGCTTTGACAGTTGAGTTGTCAATTCTACCGCACCTGAAATATACTTACTTGCAACAAAAGATAAGTGGTAACAGTGATATGATAGTGATAGTAAAAGTAAACAGCAAAAGTAAATAGTGAAGGTAAATGGCAAAAGTAGCAACTAGTGACAAGCAGGGTTTAAAACACTGTAGGCTAGGGAGATGGATGGTTGGGCGCTGCATGGATGAGATAGCTTCTAACTTGGGGCACGGCACACGGAAAAGTAACGATCATCTAGGCAAATATCAAACATTAGGCATGTATCCCGTAGGTAGTTGTACGTGCTTGCAATAAGAACTTGCACAACATCTTTTGTCCTACCATCCCGCTATGAACGGGGCCAAAAGGAACTTATGGAGATTAAGGTGCTCCTGTCAAAGAGCACCGGAACGAAGCAATGAACTCAATGGATACATGTAATCCTCAAACTACGGACCATCCCCTTTGGTGTCCCAAGCTGTCACTTTTGGGATCGCTGGTTCCGAACCGTAATAGGTGCAAACAACTCATAGATAGGATCACGAACACAAATATATTCATGCAAACACATATGGTTCAGATCTGAGATCATGGCACTCGGGCCCTAAGTGTCAAGCATTAAGAATAACAAGTTGAAGCAAAGATGATAAACACCATAGTAGATGATAGGCAACATGCCTCCAACGATCTGACAAACTATTACATGATCTAACTCATCCAATCCCTACCATCCCCTTCGCCTATAGCAGGGGAATTACTCACACATGGAGGGAGAAGTCATGGAGGGATGATGGAGTGGTGATGATGATGACGATGGCGACGATCTTCCCTCTCCGGAGGCCAATTCAGCCTCCAGATTAGCCCTCCCGAGGAAGAACAGAGGGTGGCGGCGGCTCCGCGACGGAAAACTGCGAAAAGAACTTTTGATCTGGGGTTTCCGCGTCGTGAGTAAAAATACGAGGCAAAGTAGGGCACCAGGGGGTGTGGGCCCCACCCAGGCGCCCCCCCGGCGCGGCCCAGGGGGGGCGCCCACAGGGTGCCTGGGCACCCCCTGGCCCCCCTCTGGCCCCTCTTCTGGCCCCTGGTTCCTTCTGGTGCGTGGATTTTCTGTGATTTTTCGTGGATTTTTCTGAGATACCTAAAAATCCGTTTTCCTGCACACAATAAAACCATACAGGCAGCTCTGCTGAAAACAGCGTCAGTCCGGGTTAGTTTAGTTCAAATCATGCAAGAATGAGGTCAAAACAATATCAAAAGTGTTTGGAAAAGTAGATACGTTTGAGACGTATCAACTCCCCCAAGCTTAGCATATTGCTTGTCCTCAAGCAATTCAGTTCAACGAACTGGACGCGACAAAGAAAACTTTTACAAACTCTTTTGCTTCATTAGATGTATATAAGCATGTACTACGAAAAGAGTCTAGCAAGTATTAAAACAGTACTATGAGGACAATGCAAGGAGCAATCCTTCTTTCAAGTGACTAGTCACAAATACTTAAAAGTAAATAATATACTACTGAAATTCAAGACAAGATTACATTGCACATAGCTTGAGCATACTAGGGTGGTATCTCGCTAGTCTCCATGAGTGAAGCAAAACATAAATGCAGAAACTCCTCCAGAGTTTTAAAGGAGACTAGAACTAAGAATTTCAGAATAAATCATATCACAAGTATGCAGAAGACAATGTAATACTTTGGGACAATGCACATTACACTCAGAATGACAATTATGCTCTCCTAGTTAGTGCTTTGAAGAAAGAAGGTGAAGACTCTCGAACCGTGGCTTTTGTTGGCAAAGTTGAAAACCCGTGATCGGAAACAAAAACTAAACATGTACCAGAGCTCTTGGTTTTTAGAAACAGAGGTAAAAACGTTTTTGAGAGGTGCATATTTCGTCAACGAATGCTAGTAGATAACTCAATCACTTTTTGAGTGGACAAGTCTCGAGGAACGGCTCCCGCATGAGGACGATCACATCCTCTTAATCTCCTTTGTTTATCACTGCCAAAGTTTTCTGATTTCTCATGAACAAAG
>LR738712.1:539959579-539976889 GCA_902687465.1 Secale cereale | reverse complement strand
AGTCGATCTTCGTCATTACTGCTTGTCACTTGCACGATCGAACGTAGGAAATATAATTAAATGCCATCACGGACTCGAGCTGAACTCTGAAAACAAAGCAAACTAAAGAGAGAAAGGAAATCTTTTTGGATTTTTCAAAGGTTGAATAAAAGCAAAAGAAAGAGAAAATCTTTTTGTTGTTTTTGCAAAGAGAGAAATAAAGAAGAATGGGCAAAAACTTCGAAAAGATCAAAGTGAATAAAACGGATAATACAATGGAAAAGTAAGAGGGGCACGTACTCCCCCAAGCTTAGGCTTTTGGCCTAAGTTGGTAGCAGCTACTGCCCCCAGGAGCCTCCTGCTCCGGGGGTATGGTGGTGAGTCCAAGGGTCGTAGAAGGATGCTGGCGCGTACACCGAACTCCTCGGAGTCTCCCACGAGGAAGGTTCCGAGCGCCAAACAGAGGAAGAGCCTTCACCAAACTCGGTGGCGGTCTCTTCCTGAAAATGTGGTAACTCACCGTGCTTCTCCTCGTCGGGCACAACCCCCTCCATGGGGTTATGAAACTGATGCTGGACCATGAACTCATCGAACTGGACAACATCAAAGGACCATCCGTTCCTGCGAGAAAAATCAAACAAAAGAGGTGCAGGTAGACGGATCTCGCGTTCCGCGGTAGTTCCAAAACGCAAGATATAAACAAGATTATCAAGCTCAGAACCCATGGTGACAAACTTATGCCTTTTCATAGCAGCAAGATCAAAGCTTAAATAAGTAAAAGGATTATCATCAGGGTGTGGGGTTCCTCCAAGATGTTCTAAGATAGGTGTGGCATAAACGCCACCATATAAGTCCCCCTTGTTACCGTTCATAGCAAGGCGTTGAGCAATTAAGGCACCCAGATTATAATCAGACCTCCCTGAGAGGGCTGCTGCCAGGATAGCAATATCCGGAGCAGAAATGCTGTTCGTGTTGTCACGAGCTAACACCCCTCTGGCAATATAATATGCAAAATACCTGAGGTGAGGAAATAAGATGCTGGAGATCTTCGACCGATGAATATCCCTCGTACCCATGCTACAGAGAGAGTTGATGACGGTTTTCAGCTCGGAGGGCTGAGTGGCCATCCTAGCCGTCCTCCCAACATTCGGCACACCTATTATTTCACAAAAATTTCCCAAAGTCATGGTGATAAGATCATTGTAAATTTTAAACTCAATAGCACCTGAATCAGGATTATATCTAAAACTGTTAATGAAACTGGAGGTGAGTTTTTGATACTGGGTAACACGGCTCGTGACGAGTCGTGTCAAACCTGCATTAGCACAAAGATTATAAAACTCATCCTTGATTCCCGCAGCTTCGAGGAATTCATCACATAGAAATGTCATCGCACGTGCTGGACTTGTGTCTTCCAACAACTCCAGGGGCACATGATCTTCATTATAGCTCACCCTAGCAGTCGATGGTGAAGCTGCGGCTCTAGTAACTCGATTGGAGTGTGCGGGCCTCCTCTTCTCAAGCCACCCTTTTGCCCTTCCTAACAAACTCATTTCTGAAGAAGAAAATTGCAATTTACAAAAATGAGGATTAAAACAAGATGAGTTAAGGCAGACTACTCAACTCACTTGCCCAAGGCATAAACTTGCATCAAAACTTGGAAAATAACTTTCTACACATGCATGCAAGCTCATCTCTACAGCACCAAGAACTACTAAATACTCACAAATGAGGCCACCAATCAAAAATCTAATTGGAGGGGTGGAGGAGTCACATACCAGGGAGTATTTGCTCAAAATTTCAGCTCAAATGAGGGGCTGTAGAGAGAGATCTAAGAATCGCCTCCAAGAACAGCAAGAACACAAGAACAAGTGCAGAACTCGCGTTTTTGGAGAAAGAGAGAGAGAGAGGAAGAAGACATACCTGTAGGGGGGTCCTGTGGGCCCCAGGCGCCCTGTGGGCGCGGCCAGGGGCTAGGCCGCGCCAGCTGGCCGCCTGGGCCACTGGTGGGTCCCCCTGGCTGGCCCCAGGACTTTCTGGGTCTCTCCCGACGTGGAAATTTTTATTATAATTTTTCTGGAATTTTTCTGAAAACTTCACTGTTTGAAAATTTTGCGAAGTTCAAAAAGCTGCGAAACTCTCTGAAAACTTGAAGCAGTTAGTAGTATTGTGAAGCTTCAAAACATAAATACTTGGTACAGCAAGTAGGACAAAAACTAAAAACAAATGAAAACATAACAAGCTCAACCTTTTTTATCTATATAAGCATGTTCACTAGTAAGGTTGATCAAGTCTTACCAACAAACATGCGATATATAGATCAAAAAGTCTCACCTCGTACGAAGTAGTTACTAAACATTTAATTTGATGGACATTGTCCCCACCATGATAGTTTTATATTTGTGAGGCACATGTAGTGGACAGTCCCATTCTCCAATTTTCACGGTCTCGATATTCTCTATAGAGTTGAGGGCATGCCTCCTGTCGATCTTCTTCGGAAAATATACCGTGTGTTCTTTATCATTCACATGGAAGGTAACCTTCCCTTTATTGCAATCAATAATAGCACCTGCGGTGTTAAGGAAAGGTCTACCAAGAATAATGGACATGCTCCCATCCTCGGGCATGTCAAGCACAACAAAATCAGTAAGAATTAAACAATTAGCAACCTCTACGGGAACATCCTCACAAATACCTATCGGAATAGCGGTTGACTTGTCAGCCATCTGAAGGGAGATATCTGTAGGAATTAGTTTCTCTAAACAAAGCCTCTCGTAAAGAGAGAGAGGCATAACACTCACTCCTGCTCCAAGATCACATAAAGCAGTTTTGACATAATTATTCATTATGGAGCAAGGAATGGTGGGTATACCTGGATCACCGAGCTTCTCAGGAATCTTGCCACTGAAAGAGTAGTTAGCAAGCATAGTAGATATTGCATCATTAGGAACTTTTCTTTTATTAGTGACAATATCTTTCATATATTTTGAATAAGGAAGTAACTTAATAGCATCAGTCAAAGGGATTTGAAGAAAAAGAGGTTTAATCCACTCACAAAACTTATTGTAATGCTCTTCTTATTTAGATTTGATGGACTTACCTGGAAAGGGCATGGGTTTCTGTACCCATGGTTCTCTTTCTTTCCCATGTTTTCTTGCGATGAAGTCTTCTTTAGTGTACGTCTTACGTTTGTCAGGTGCTTCTTCCTCTCGAACTTCAGGCGGATCATTCTTCTCACTATCCTTACCTTCAGGTTCAGCACCGTCTTCAGTCTCAGCATCGGATATAGATACACTGTTGGGATCAACAGCTGGCTCTTCATCTGCAATAGGATCATTAGAATTGTCAGTCTCCTTATGTTTCTTCTTTTTCTTTGGAGAGCCAACAATTTCTTCTTCCTGCATTTGAGAATCCTGCTCGATTCTCTTCGGATGTCCCTCTGGATAGAGAGGATCTTGAGTGCTAGTTCCTCCTTGGGTCTTAATCCCGAAAGCCTGCAAATTATCTTGTTTGGCATTGTTAGCAAGCAGATCTCTTTGCACATTAGAAATTTGGTCAAGCTGAGTTTGAACCATATGAAAATGCTTCACAAGACATTGAACATCATTAGCTGTTCTATCTAAAACATCAAGCAGTTTTTTGATAGCAAGAGAATTATCATGCAATTGACTTTGTATCCTCTCATTAAAATGGTTTTGTTTCATAATAAAATTATCAAACTCATCTAAACATTGATCAGGAGGCTTACCATGTGGGATGTCACTTGCGTTGAAATCTAAAAGAGAGTGTACCTCTACCATAGGAGGGTGAGTAGTAGGCTCACACAGCTTCTCAATAGGGGGTAGATTCTTCACGTCTTCAGCTTTAATACCTTTCTCTTTAATAGACTTCTTTGCTTCTCACATATCTTCGGGGCTTAGAACAAATATGCCCCTTTTCTTTGGTGGTGGAGGTGGTTCAGGAACGGACCAATCTTCATGGTTTTTGGCAATCCTGCCCATCAAATCGTCCGCATCGTCCGGTGTTCTTTTCCTGAAAACACAACCAGCACAACTGTCCAAATAGGACCTGGATTCATCAGTTAGACCAGCATAGAATATATCGATTAATTCATTCTTAGGAAATTCGTGTCCTGGTCTAGCCCGAATCAGACCGCAGTACCTCCCCCAAGCTTTAGGGAGGGACTCATCCTGCAACTGTTTAAAGTTATAAATTCTTTGTAAAGCAGCATGTTGCATGTGAGCAGGAAAGTACTTATCAACAAAAGAGTGAGCTAAGTCTTGAGGACTCTTAATGGAACCGCATGGGAGTGAATCATACCATGCTTTAGCATCTTCCTTCAAGGAGAAAGGAAGAAGCTTGGTGATATAAAAGTATCGTATCCTCTCATCTGTGGTAAACAGGCCACCTAACTCACCGAGTTTAGTCAGGTGTGCAATAGCATCATCATTTTCTCTGCCATAAAAGGGGTCAGCTTCAACCATAGGTATAAGTGAAAGATCAACAGAGAAATCATAATCAGGATCATCAATGCATATAGGAGATGTAGCAAATTCAGGATCAGGAACGGTTTTGTTCTTCAAAGAGTGTTTTTCAAATAGTTTCTTAATAACTTCAGGGTCAGAGCCAGAAAACTCTGTCAGTTCCCTGCATAAATCTTCATCAAGCATATAGTAATCATCATCAAGGAGCCTCTCTTTGAGTTTACTCAAATCAGGATAATCATAAGTTTCACCAATAGGGTAGCGAGTAACAGGAAGTTCAATTCCAGACTTTTTAGCAGCAGCAGCAATTTGTTTCTCAAGAGCATAACCAAGCGAACTAATATCATCAAAAGTAGTAGAGGCATCATCAAGAGTATCGGACATAGTAACAGATTCAGTAGGAGCATCATGTGGTGGTGGTGAGGCAAACTTACTCATAACAGAAGGTGAATCAAGTGTAGCACTAGTGCTCAGAGCAGTACCTCTTCTTGTAGTGGATAGTA
Organism: Secale cereale; assembly: GCA_902687465.1. Classification (NCBI taxonomy): domain Eukaryota; kingdom Viridiplantae; phylum Streptophyta; class Magnoliopsida; order Poales; family Poaceae; genus Secale; species Secale cereale. Next base: position 539,971,923 of record LR738712.1, on the reverse strand, counting down.
AGATCGAAACCTTGGGGTCTCCTTTCTTACCCATAGTGGATGAAGTGCAGCAGGTAGGATACCTCAAGTAGACTTGTAAATATTGCTATGCTCCCCGGCAACGGCGCCAGAAAATGGTACTTGATAACCCTCAACCGTAAGGGATCGAGATAGTCTTCGCGGGTAAGAATAACCCAATTTATTGATTCGACACACGGGGAGCCAAAGAGTATTTATAAGCTTTGACAGTTGAGTTGTCAATTCAACCGCACCTGAAATATACTTACTTGCAACAAAAGATAAGTGGTAACAGTGATATGATAGTGATAGTAAAAGTAAACAGCAAAAGTAAATAGTGAAGGTAAATGGCAAAAGTAGCAACTAGTGACAAGCAGGGTTTAAAACACTGTAGGCTAGGGAGATGGATGGTTGGGCGCTGCATGGATGAGATAGATTCTAACTTGGGGCACGGCACACGGAAAAGTAATGATCATCTAGGCAAATATCAAACATTAGGCATGTATCCCATAGGTAGTTGTACGTGCTTGCAATAAGAACTTGCACAACATCTTTTGTCCTACCATCCCGCTACGAACGGGGCCAAAATGAACTTATGGAGATTAAGGTGCTCCTGTCAAAGAGCACCGGAACAAAGCAATGAACTCAATGGATACATGTAATCCTCAAACTACGGACCATCCCCTTTGGTGTCCCAAGCTATCACTTTTGGGATCGCCGGTTCCGAACCGTAATAGGTGCAAACAACTCATAGATAGGATCACGAACACAAATATATTCATGCAAACACATATGGTTCAGATCTGAGATCATGGCACTCGGGCCCTAAGTGTCAAGCATTAAGAATAACAAGTTGAAGCAAAGATGATAAACACCATAGTAGATGATAGGCAACATGCCCCCAACGATCTGACAAACTATTACATGATCTAACTCATCCAATCCCTACCATCCCCTTCGCCTACAGCAGGGGAATTACTCACACATGGAGGGAGAAGTCATGGAGGGATGATGGAGTGGTGATGATGATGACGATGGCGACGATCTCCCCTCTCCGGAGGCCAATTCAGCCTCCAGATTAGCCCTCCCGAGGAAGAACAGAGGGTGGCGGCGGCTCCGCGATGGAAAACTGCGAAAAGAACTTTTGATCTGGGGTTTCCGTGTCGTGAGTAAAAATACGAGGCAAAGTAGGGCACCAGGGGGTGTGGGCCCCACCCAGGCGACCCCCCGGCGCGGCCCAGGGGGGGCGCGCCCACAGGGCGCCTGGGCACCCCCTGGCCCCCCTCTGGCCCCTCTTCTGCCCCCTGGTTCCTTCGGGTGCGTGGATTTTCTGTGATTTTTCGTGGATTTTTCTGAGATACCTAAAAATCTGTTTTCCTGCACACAATAAAACCATACAGGCAGCTCTGCTGGAAACAGCGTCAGTCCGGGTTAGTTTAGTTCAAATCATGCAAGAATGAGGTCAAAACAATATCAAAAGTGTTTGGAAAAGTAGATACGTTTGAGACGTATCAAAAGGACACCGCAAGATTGAACCCAAAGCCAAGCACTTCTCGCATTGCAAGAACTATAGATCCAGTTGGCCGAACCAAACCAATAATTCAAAGATACTTGCAAGGATATTATAATCATACATAAAAGAGTTCAGAAAAGAACCAAATATTTCTCATAGATAATCTTGATCATAAACCCACAATTCATCGGATATCGACAAACACACCGCAAAAAGAGATTACATTGAATAGATCTCCTCGAAGACCGAGGAGAACTTGGTATTGAGATCCAAAGAGAGAGAAGAAGCCATCTAGGTACTAACTATGGACCCGAAGGTCTGTGGTAAACTACTCACAACTCATGGTGAGGCGATGATGATGATGTAGAAGCACTCCGTGGTAGATCCCCCCCTCCGACGGAGCTCCGAAATAGGCCCCAAGATGGGAACTCACTGGTACAGAAGGTTGCGGTAGTGGAACTAGGGTTTTCTCTCCTCTCTGATGGTTTCGGGGTACGTAGGTATATATAGGAGGAAGGAAGGCACCGGGGGCCAGACGTGGGGCCCACGAGGCAGGGGGCGCGCCTTGTAGGGGGGGTCACCCTCGTGGACGCCACGTAAGCCCTACTCCGTGGTTCTCAAGTCTCCCGTGCGTATTTTGCTCCAAAAATATCTCTTCCGAAGTTTTATTCCGTTTGGACTCCATTTGATATTCCTTTTCTGTAAAACCCTGAAATAGGCAAAAAAAATAGCAATCTGGACTGGGCCTTTGGGTTAATAGGTTAGTCCCAAAAATAATATAAAAGTGTATAACAAAGCCCATTAAACATCCAAAACATCATAAATAGTAGCATGGAACAATCAAAAATTATAGATACGTTGGAGACTTATATAAACATGATGATTCTTATGCTAAGGTAACAATTCATCCATAATATCAAGTATGAATCATAAACTTCGGTGGAAACTAACAAACTTCGATCTTGGTCATTGAAGCAATTGCAATTTATCGTGACATCGGAAAGAGTCAATAAGAGAGCTTTTCAGCAAGCCTACATACTCAACTATCATATAGTCTTTCACAATTGCTCGCACCCATGCAATACTTATGTTTATGGAGTTTTAATCAGACACAGCGAAAGATAGGGGCTCATGGTGTTGCCTCCCAACCTTTTACCTCAAGGGTAATGTCAACAGTAATAGATCATGAAAACTTACATCCAAGTGGGTATATATGTGAGGATCTTTCCAACACAATGTGCTTGCCAAAGGATAAAATGTAAAAAGGAAAGTTGGATTTTCACCTTGACACTTATAAGACAAGAATAATAGATAGGCCCTTGGCAGAGGGAAGCAGAGGTTGTCATGTGTTTATATGGTTGGATGCAAAAAGTCTTAGCATAAAAGAAATTCACTTTATATTGCCACTTGTGATAAGGACCATTATTATGCAGTCCGTCGCTTTTATTACTTCCATATCACAAGATCGTGTAAAGCTAATTTCTCCCACACTAATAAATCATACATATTTTAGCGAGTTTGAAACATGACAACTTACTTGGAAGGATCTTTCTCAATCCATAGGTAGGTGATACGTCTCCAACGTATCTATAATTTTTGATTGTTCCATGCTATTATTTATGAAGTCTTGGATGTTTAATGGGCTTTATCATTCACCTTTATTTCATTTTTGGGACTAACCTACTAACCCAAAGGCCCAGTCCAGATTGCTGTTTTTTTTGCCTATTTCAGGGTTTTGCAGAAAAGGAATATCAAACGGAGTCCAAACGGAATGAAACCTTCGCGAGAGATATTTTTGGAGAAAATCACGCACGGGAAACGTCAGGACCTAGTCAGGGGATAGAGGGCCTGCCCTTAAGGGTGGGGGCACGCCCCCCTTCCCAGGGCGTGCCCCCCTGCCTTGAGGCTGGCCCGTGTGGCCCCCGGTGCCCTCCTTCTTCCTATATATACCTACGTACCCCAGAAACTCCATACGTAGAGAGAGAACCCTAATTCCACCGCCGTAGCTTCTGTTCCCGTGGAGATCCCATCTTGGAGCCTGTTCCGGGAGGGGGATCCATCATGGAGGCCTTCATCATCATCATCATCGCCCTCACCATGAGCTGTGAGTAGTTTACCACAGACCTTCGGGTCCATAGCTAGTATCTAGATGGCTTCTTCTCTCTCCGGATCTCAATACAAAGTTCTCCTCGGTCTTCGAGGAGATCTATTCGATGTAATCTATTTTTGCGGTGTGTTTGTCGAGATCCGATGAATTGTGAGTTTATGATCAAGGTTATCTATGAAAGATATTTGGTTCTTCTCTGAACTTTTTATGTGTGCTCATAATATCCTTGCAAGTCTCTTCGAATTATTGGTTTGGTTTGGCCTACTAGATCTATAGTTCTTGCAATGGGAGAAGTGCTTGGCTTTGGGTTCAATCTTGCGGTGTCCTTTCCCAGTGACAGTAGGGGCAGCAAGGCACGTATTGTACTGTTGCCATCGAGGATAAAAAGATGGGGTTTTCATCATATTGCTTGAGTTTATCCCTCTACATCATGTCATCTTGCTTAAGGCATTACTCTGTTAGTATGAACTCAATACACTAGATGCATGTTGGATAGCGGTCGATGTGTGGAGTAATAGTAGTAGATGCAGGCAGGAGTCGGTCTACTTGTCTCGGACGTGATGCCTATATACAATGATCATGCCTGGATAGTCTCATAATTATTCGCTTTTCTATCAATTGCTCGACAGTAATTTGTTTACCCGCCGTAGAATATCGCTATCATGAGAGAAGCCACTAGAGAAAACTATGGCCCCCGGGTCTATTCTCAACTTATCAATCTACATCTACTTTACTTTTCTTGCTTTTATTTATTGTTTTATTAAACCAAAAATACCAAAAATATAATTATCATCTCTATCAGATCTCACTCTCGTAAGTGACCGTACAGGGATTGACAACCCCTTATCGCGTTGGCTGTGAAGTTCTTATTTGTTTGTGCAGGTGCGAGGGACTCGCGCGTGGTCTCCTACTGGATTGATACCTTGGTTCTCAAAAACTAAGGGAAATACTTACGCTACTGTGCTGCATCTCCCTTTCCTCTTCGAGGGAATACAACGCAAGCTCAAGAGGTAGCAGTAGGTATGGTGGACTCTCATGGAAAAACTGGGTTTAAGGATGTATGGAAGCACAAGTAGTATCTCTACTTAGTGCGAGGAGTTTTGGCTAGCAGGGAAAGGCAAGCTCAACATGTTGGATGATCCATGACAATATACTTTATTTCAGATATAAGAAGACATAACCCATTATGTTGTATTCCTTGTCCAACATCAACTCTTTAGCATGTCATACTTTAATGAGTGCTCACAATCATAAAAGATGTCCAAGATAGTGTATTTGTATGTGAAGCCTCTCTTCTTTTATTACTTCCTATTAATTGCAACGATGACCAAAACTATGTTTGTCAACTCCCAACAACTTTTATTTATCATACTCTTGTATGTGAAGTCATTACTTCCCATAAGATTGATATGATCTCTGTGATACTCTTTATGTTTTCTTTCTTTTTATCATGACCCAAGTGAGGAAATCAAGCCCTTGACTCAACACTAATCTTTATTGTATAGCTCACGGACTCGATTACAAAGGGTAAAGCTCACAAAGCAAAGGCTCACAACTAGATCATGCTAACTTTATTCTACTAGATCAAGATACTACCAAAAGGATCGAACTAAGTAAAATGGTAAAGATAGGAGTGATGGTGATACGATTCCGGGGTCACTCCCCCAAGCTTGGCAGTTGCCAAGGGGAGTGCCCATACCCATATGATTATGTCTCCTTCTTCGGTGGTGGTGATGATGGAGTTGAAAGTAGTGACGGTGGATCCTCATATATCGAGCGTAGGAGATCCTCTAGCTTGCGGATAATACCTTCGAGTGCAGCTATCTAATCATTCAACAAAATATTTTCACTTGTGAGATTCTTGTTTCGAATCTGAGCTAACTCAATCATCCTGAAAGCTTCTATCTTAGTTGAGGTAAAGAGATTAGGAAGGGATTTAGAGGTGTCTTCTTCTCCCGATGCCGGAGCCGGATCTTCCACCTCCATCTTGACCTTCTTATCCTTGTGGATCTCCTCGGGTCCTTCCCTCTTCAGATCTATCTTCATTAGCCAAGCATCGTTGCCTTCGTTATTGGAGGAGGGAGACGACATGATGCCTAGCTTCGCAAACCCTAGCAGAAAACAGCTCAAAACAAGAATAGAGGATATTTGCATGATATAGAGGTCAAAACCTTCGGGAGTATATATATAATGAATTTTTACCGACCAAAAGGAGTAACTCACAAGAAAATGGAGTCCAGGGGACACACGGGGTGCCCACGAGGTAGGGGGGCGTGCCCTGGGAAGGGGGGCCCGCCCTCCACCCTCGTGGACGCCTTGTGTTTCCTCCGGACTGCTTCTTATTTTTTTATATTTCTAAATATTCCAAAACGGAGAAAAATTGCCTTTAGAACTGTTATTGAGTCGGTTTACTTACCGTATCACACACCTCTTCCTTTTCGGAGGCTGAATCATTCTGGAAAGTGTCCCTTATGTATTCCTCCGGGGTTACGGTTTCAACGATATTGGTTTCAACATTTATAGGATTACCTGAGATATAATATTTCATTCTTTGACCGTTCACCACCTTTGGATTTGTGCCTTCGAAGTTGCTGTTTTTTGTGGCACCGGAACTATCGTGGAATTAGCACGGCAGATGTCCGGTTTAGCGGACTTAGTTGTGGAGCCATCGCGCGGGTTAGCTTGAAGAGGTTAAAAGCACACAAAGGACACAGAGGGTTTATACTAGTTCGGCCCCTTCGATGAAGGTAAAAGCCTACGTCTAGTTTGGTTTGGTATTGCTTGGGCGTCGATGAACAGGGAGCAGATTGCTTGCCTGTCTCTCGACGGATTCTTGCCTCTCTCTCAACTGTCGCCGGGCCGTTCCTTTATATAAGAGGCAACGCCCGGTCCGGTTTACAGAGTCCCGAGGCCGGCTCATAATCGTGTCCGCCTCGGTCTCTGCTCTTCCTTCCTTGTATCTCAAGTTACATGATAGGACGGTTTACAAACCGTAAATTTGCACATGGGCCCTAAGCCTTCATGGGCCGTAATTTCTACTGAGTTTATAATTATACATTACCATAATCCGGATCTCCCTAGCCGGTTTATATCTGCTAGTAATATCCCTGACATTAGGCCCCAGAATGATTTGAACTTGTTCATGTCAGTCTTCTAAGTCTTGCATAAACTTCCTCTTTGTATCTTCTCTGTTTTGTAAACCGGCTATGATGTCATCCCTGGAAATCATTTTATTCGATCGTGAAATCACCTCCGCATTTATTGCGCACAGCTGTTTCTTATCTTTGTTTAAAGGCTATCCCGAAAATCGAGGCGACAATAGGATCTTTATCCAATCTGACCTCCACAAATCCCGCGCTTGCCATTTCATCTCTCCAGCTCTTATAAATACCGCTGAGCCTTTACTCTTCTCCTTCCTCCGTTCTTCTTCTTCCTCCGTCGCCTGAAGCTCTGCCGCTGCCTTCGAGCTCGTCGCCGTCGTCATCCAGGCCGCTGCATCACCCTGAAACGCGACCAGATTACTCCGCCGCCGTTCCTTTCCTTCTCAGGTATTCCTTTTCTCTTGCTGCAGATCTGTGATCTAGGGTTCCTCCATTGCTTCCGCCATTAGACCTCGAAGATTTTCCTGTTCATCTTATACGCCATGTTTGCAGTAGATTCCAACTCTAGATTAGCTTCGAACTCGCTCCTGCTCCGTATTTTTAGACTTAGATTAAGTTCGCCCTTAGATTCATTGCTCTGTAGAAAACCTTCGCAGTTCTTCCTGTGATAGACTTGCGTAAATTTCGTCTTTTTCTTACTGCTCAGATCTATTTTGCTTTAGCCTCTTGTAGAAACCTGTTTCTTCGTCTTGATAGATCTGCAAGTTACTCGCCGGTTTAATCAATCATATATTGCTCTTGCAACGCATCAACCATGAACCCGATGGTCTAGCTTCTTCTTTTTTGTTATCATAAACCGGTAGCAGCTCATCTCCCATCTGCTTCCGGGTTGTCAATGCCATTAGCCCTCCGTCTAAACCGTCGATGTAATTTGTTAACACGCTCCGGTTTATGCTTCAGCACTTTTAATAATCCGGATTTTGCACTTTACCTTTTCAGCATTTTCCTTTTGCTCACATGTCTGCCAAGCAGTTCGTTTCTTGCAACTGGGTTCCTTCCCGCATTACGGAAGAAGATTTAACCAATGCTGCTTCGATTGGTATTCTGGGCCCCCAAGCAGTTCTGAAATGGCGGGCCCCGGGGGAGGAGTGTCCCCCTACCCCCAAAGAAGGAGAAATCATTGTTTTCTTTGATCATCTAGCCCGGGGTTTTAGCCCGCCCGGTTCAAAGTTTTTCCGTGACGTGCTGGCCGCCTTTCAACTTCACCCTCAAGACATAGGTCCCAACTCCATATCAAACATCTGTAATTTCCAAGTCTTCTCCGAGGTGTACCTTCAAGAAGAACCGTCAGTGGATTTGTTCCGGGACTTTTTCCACTTAAACCGGCGGACTGAGTTCACTGCCGGACCACATCAAGAACTGGGTGGTGTCAGTATTCAGAAGAGAAGAGATGTGGTTTTTCCTCATGCTGCACTCCATACACACCCCAAGGACTGGAACCAATCTTGGTTTTATTGCAAAGATACATCGTCTGAAGGAGAAAACCCACTGCCGGGTTACCGCGAACACCGTCTTCCGGAAGATCATCCCTTGCCACAACGTCTTACTTCCTCCGAGCGAGCCCGGTTTGCTCCTCAGCTTGCCAAGCTCAAAGCCTTTATGGCCAACGGATTGACTGGAGTCGATTTCGTGTGTTGTTGTCTTGCCTGGAGTATCCTTCCTCTAAGCCGGCGCTCCGGATTAATGTAACAGTATACCGGAAAGCCGGATGACCCTCAACGCCATATCGACGTAATGCTTCCTGAGAAGGAAGTTACTGAATCCACCAAGAAACTGCTTAATATTACTCTGGAAGAATGCAGCCAAACCGGATTGGCTCCATATTACAAGAAGAACAAATTGCCAGCAGTAAGTCTTAACCTCTCCTGTTTGTGTCTAATCCGTCCATATTCATTATCTTCTATTTATTTTTCCTCTTCTGCATAGGCCGACGATCCTTTTTGGAAAAGAAAATCTCAGGACAAGTCAGGTAAACAGCCACGCCGGAAGACGTGCGCTGTCAAAAAGAAGAAGGCAGCCGCTGGCTCCGGCTCACATCTTGAGGAAGATGATCCGGACTCCGAGGTATGATTTGATCTTGATATGTTTTGATCTCTTTTATCCAGATTTATGTTAACAGTGTCTTTTCATAGGATTTGGCTGAAGGTGATAAAGCGGCAGAAGTTGAGGTAATCTCTCTTTCTTCAGATTCTGAACCGCCGGTGCCCAAGATTCGTAAGGCATCTCGGAAGTACCCTTTTTCTTATCCTTACGCTCAACTGGACCCCAATTTTCTTTTGAAGAAGCAGCAACATGAAGCTCGCCGGACTACACGCCATAGTGGCCATGTAGTTGAGTCTTCCGGAATATCTCTCACTCCGGCTCGGAGGCGTCGCTCTGAGGTTTTAATTTTTCCAACTCTTCTTCATCCCAAGGCCAGACTTATACGCAAACCGCTTAAACCGTCTGATCCTAACTATCAGGAGACACCCTTATCATCTTCCGGTGAGTCAACTGCCACACAGGTTCCTATGCTGAAGACTGTACCTGGGTAAGTCTTTTACCTCGTCCGGTTTACTTTTGTATTTGCCCTTTATAACTCTGATTGCCTTTTCAATTTCTTTTAGCAAGCCTAAACCTAGCAAAAAGGCAAAGGCCAGCAAAACTGTTGCCGAGACTGCTGCTGCTGATCCGGTGGCTGATCCGGATGAAGTCATCCTTCCAGAGGGCGAGCCTGCAATTCAGCTTGATGATCCTGCTCCCATGGACCATGACTACACTGCCGCTCCTGAAGATACCAATGTAGAAGATGTTCTTGAACCGGCAAATCCTGTCCGGACTAGCCCTCCTAGGACTAGCCCGGCTCCAGCTAGTCCGGCTCATACTGCTGCTCCTTCACAGCCGGCCACTACTTCTTCCCCGGATATTCAGATAACCGGGACAGGTTTTACCGCTCCTGCTGAGCCTATCGTTTTAGCCAAGCATACTGCTAAAGCGGAGAAGCTTCAACAAGAGAAGGGCAAGTGGAGCACAGACTTGTCCAATTATGCCGAGCTGAGTGCCCAGGAACTTTATTCCGGGTATTTGAACTGGCTTCATACCAGCCGTGAATATGAAATGGGCTTGGTTAACATGATGAAGGACAAGTACGAGGTACCTTACTTGTCTTTGCTTTTGCCTTCTTTGTATTTCTGTCTATGTCATAGTAGCCCCCAAGTTCCGGTTTAGCTTTGTTGGAAGTGAACCGGTACTTTCCAATGTGTGTAAATGATCTTACATTAGCCCCCAAGTGTCAGGGGCATAACTCGTTTTATGTGCCTGGGACTTGTCCGAATCTCTCTTTCGATACTTCAACTGCCCATTAGCCCCCAAGTGTCAAGTAGATAACTTGCTTATGTGCTTGAGACTTGTCTTGAATTGTCTTCTTTTGATACTTCAATTGTTCATTAGCCCCCAAGTGTTAAGTGGATAACTTGGTTATGTGCTTGAGACTTGTCTAAACTGTCATTTATTCCACTTGATTTTCTTGCAGGCTGACTTGACCCGAAGGGCTGCAGAAATAACTGAGCTCCGGAATAGACTTGCTGTGACTGAAACTGTTGCTGCCAAGGCCAAGGATGATCTGGCGTTGAGCTTAACCACTGCTGAACAATTGAAAAAATATTTTGAAGCGGAGCGGACAACCTGGGAAGTGCAGAGGAATGCTCTTGAAAAAAGAGCGAAGGATGCTGAAGAGGCCCTTAACCCGGTGACGCAAGAGCTAACCGGTTTAAAGCAGCAAATAGAGCTTATGACTTCTGCCGTCTTTGGTAAATACTTAACTTGCATGTGCTTTCATCTCTGCAATCTTTATTCCGCTCCGGTTTTAACTGTGATAATCATATGCAGGGCGACGCGTCACCCATCTTGGGGATGACCTCCGGAAGAAACTCAAGGCCTCTTATACTCTGGTTGAGCAGCTGTATTCCGGCGCTCAAAGGATTATAAGTGCGATGTATTTTCATAAAGCGGCCCCCACCACTATCCAAGGCACTTTGGAGAAGCTTTCTATACTACCTGTACGCTTAGAAGAGGTGAATAAATCTGCTGCACGGGCCGATTCTCTTGTAGCGCTGACCAGAGCCAAGGCGTGAGTTCCGGACTTTGATCCGGAAGAAGCCATGAACGGGTACCCCAGCACCAAGGAAGATGGATCGGCCTTCTCTGGCAAAGACCTTCACGCTTTGACTAAAGAAATGCGTCCCCTTGCCAGCAAGCTTGCTGCTGAATCGGACTTGACCAGGTATCATCCGGCGTATGACTTAAAGAATGAGCAGGTGGATCGGCCGGTTTAGGACACCAAAAATCTAATCCCACCAGTGCGCCCCCATACTTTCGCCCCAGATGTTGATCCGTCTGATCTCATTACTGAGGAGATGTATGATGAGGACATCACTAACAAGGTTACTCCCACAGCTCCAACTGACACATATACAGACGGGACACCTTTGCCTCTATCAATGTACTTCCGTGCTTTATCAAAGATCGACTGGCGCGTTCCTGCTTTTCAACCGCTTCAAGAATATGAAGATGCTCTAGAACAAGTCGATCCTCAGCCTTCGCAGCAGGAAGAAGCATAAGCCGCTCAGTTTAACTTTTAGCTGCTGTAATCTTTTGTCGAGAAAAACTTTAATCCGTTCAGGCTTGCAGTGCCTTGTAATAGGATAGCTCGAAACACTTTCCGTCTTAATCCAGATGTCACAGCATTGATTTGGCGTCTGCCAATTTTAATCCCTTGTCTGTTATGGTTGATCTTTATATTATCTGTATCTGCATAGATAATACTGAAAAGGATGTCCTAGCGGTTTACTGCCGGACCGATTAAATAGCTCTCATATATATATATCAAACGAGTATCTGTTTTATACCAAAAATAACTTCATACCTTTGATTAAGTATGCTTGATATCCTTAATCCGGCGAACATTGTAGTTTCTGAGGAAGCTCTTGGCTCTGTTGAGGTGGACCCAATAATTGTTCCGGGTTATAGTAACTACCGGTTTAAATAATGTTGGAGCTCTATGGCCAGACTTCTGAAAATATGTGGTCAACTTTAAAGTTGCCTAGCTCCAGATCAAAAAACCATAGAAAACATTTGAAAAAATCACAAACACAAAACACAGGTTGCAAATAAGACCATGTAGTCGAGGCTTTTTACGAGCTGCCAGGCTCCATATGTGCCAATCAAAGGGTGCGACCCAAAGGGCTATGACTCTTTTTCTTTTGCCATCAAAGGATGTACTCCAAGGGGCAAGAATTTTTGCATTTGCCATCAAAGGAAGTACCCCTAGGGACAAGAACTTTTCTTTTGCCGTCAAAGGGATGTATCTTCCAAGGGGCAAGAAATTTTGCATTTTCCATCAAAGGAAGTACCCTAGGGACAAGAACAGTTTTTTCTTTTGCCATCAAAGGGAGTGATCAACCAAGGGGCAAGAAATATTGCATTTGCCATCAAAGGAAGGTTCCCTAGGGACAAGAACAGTTTTTTTCTTTTGCCATCAAAGGGAGTGATCAACCAAGAGGCAAGAAATATTGCATTTGCCATCAAA